>OU015502.1:9356984-9399484 GCA_907164885.2 Dolomedes plantarius
TTAAAATTTTTTACTCTTAATAGAAAAAAAAATATTTTATACCTTAGAGCTTTTTTGTTTTGTTTTTTAAAACATGTAAATTTTTAAAATTATATTAGTCGGGGAAAAATCTGGTATAGCATGTTTTGCCTAGTATAGTATGTCATCAATAACTTTGTGGACGAAATTTATAAAATGAATCATGTAGCAAGGTGCAGAAAAGTTCAGGCTATCTGAAAATACCATATTTACTGGATTATCATTACGTATCTAGCTGTAAATAGTTAACAAACATTCTCCATAGGTTAACATTGAGGTGAGCGAATCCAACAGGGTTAATACATAGTAAACTTAACGAGTCATTGAAATTTCACTTCTAAGTTTCCAAGGGCGTAACTATATTCAGGCAATACTCGCTCAGTTTCTCAATGCCATTTATTCCTTTTTGATGACGCTTTTGATTTGTTTGTCAATTTAGAGCTTTCGAAACATTCCATAAAAGCATTACCTTTGTGAATGATACTTGGGTGACTTTTTTCTCAGCTTTTCGAATCTGGTCAGTTATATATTACCTACAGTTTAGTTAATCCCATCAAGATAATTTTGACATTTAGCAATAGTTTATAATGGAATTGTTTATAATATGAAATAATTGTTTAAAAACTATTAAGGTTAACCAGTGCCATGACTTGTAAGTTCCAATATTTATAGAATCGCCTTAGAATGTCAAATGTTGTCGATATAATTCTTACCCCCGTTTAATAGTGCAATCTTTCAGTTCAATCAATATATACGAGGTATGTCTTTTAAATAACGAGACTGATTAAATAACTCATCAATGTTTATTGGTATTACAAATTTAATATTTTTCCCCTTCAATATACTCCCCATTTCCACTAATACATCCCTGTAGTCTTGGTTTCAGCCTGTCGAAGACATGGCACAAATTAGTTTTTGTCTTTCAACATGTCTGCCGTTTTCATCTTTGCAACATCAACTGACTCAAAATGTGTCCCTTTAAGCAATGATTTAATTTTTGGGAAAATATAAAAGTTGGAAGGTACTAAATCGGGTGTATATATATATATATATATATATATATATATATATATATACAGGGTGATTATGATTAAAGTTGAAGTTTCAAAACGCTATAAAAAAAGAACCACTGATGAGAATGACGTCAAATTTGAACGGCATGTTATTGAAGAAGGCGGAAAGCGTATGGCAGAAGAAAAAATTTAGTTTCAAAAGTTAGCTACAGATGGCGCTGTAAGCCACAGAAGATGTAAATTAAAATACTTGTCATGCGCACGACACATTTCAGTGTTATAAAACCGCCAGGTACACGGCTGTTCCTCATTTCGCGTCTCAGACGTTCGCCATGGGTGTCTCACTGCAGGACCGCGCTCTGCTGGTAAAGCTGTATTACAAGAACGATGATTGTGCAAGAGTAGCTCTGCAAAAGTTCAGGACACTGAAGGGTATAAAAGAAGGCATTGGTCCAATGAGTGTCGTGGGTCTGAAGAAAATGATGCAAAAATTCGAAACGACAGGTTCATTTGATGTGCAACGTGGTAGAGGGAGAAAACGAGTGCATTCGACGGTAGTTGAAGAAGTGGCCACAGCATTACCGGAGGGGTCGGCCGGTGGTGTGCAACCGTTCAGTGCACGAGGAATTGCCCGAACATTGGACAGGCCTACGAGCACGGTGCTGAAAATTGTACGAAACATCCTGCAATGCTATCCGTACAAAATTGGCCATGTGGGGGAGTTGCTTCCGTCTGACCTGCCAGCAAGGGAGACGTTTGCGTTAGAATTTCTTGGTCGCATGGAAGTGGATAAATTTTGTGGACAGATGAAGCCCATTTCCATCTGACAGGGTACGTCAATACCCAGAATTGTCGAATATGGGCAACAGAAAATCCACTGGCAACGCACCCCGTACCACTTCATCCTGAAAAGGTCACGGTGTGGTGCGGCTTTACGGCGTCATTCATCCTACAGCCATATTGTTTCGAGCAGACGGGTGCTTCCGGTCCTGTTACCGCAACCGTCACTGGTCAGCACTATGCGTCTCTTTTGCGCAACCACGGATTCCAGCTCTGCAACAGCGTGGAAGTGTGGATGAAATAATTTTTATGCAAGATGGCACTCCTCCGCACATTGCACATCCCGTGAAGCAGCTGCTGAGGCGCCATTTCGGAAATGCTCGAATTATCAGCCGTCATTTCCCTACAGCCTGGCCGTCCCGATCACCTGATCTTACTCCGTGTGACTTCTGGCTGTGGGGTTAACTCAAAGATGTTGTGTTCCGTGCTCCAATTGCAAATTTAGCAGAATTAAAGGCACGCATTTCGCAACACATTCTGAACATCACCCCGGAGACACTGCGATCCGTTGTGGAACATGCTGTTTGTCGCTTTCAACATGTTGCACACAATGGTGGACACCATATTGAACATGTTTTGCGCCAGTCTCGCGACATTTCCGAACTTCTTTGATGAATGGTTCTTATGCGGTATGTCGCCGCAAAACTCTTGAAACCGATTTGTCCCTTTCGATGTGATATGTACAGTCATGCAAATAAAATGACTCAACAATTCTAATTTGTCAATGCGTTTTAATGTTTAACTTACACCTTAGACGTTGTTTTACGAATCATTTCTCATTTCTCGTCGTGATTCTGCCGCTTACAGCGCCATCTGTTGCTAAAATTTGAAGCTAAATTTTTTCTTCTGCCATACGCTTTCCGCCTTCTTCAATAACATGCCGTTCAAATTTGACGTCATTCTCATCAGTGGTTCTTTTTTTATAGCGTTTTGAAATTTAAACTTTAATTATAATCAGCCTGTATATAAATATACCGGGTGCATCATAAATTCGTGCAAAGTTTAAAAATTCATAATATAAGAAGTAATGCTTGGAAAATATTTCTGTTTGCGCCAATATGATCAGAGGGACATTGGATTTTCTTCCATGTAAAAAAATAAAAGTTTCCAAAAGTTACCGAAAGAGGGCGCTCACACGTCATATTGAGACGTTTTATGCAAATCAGGCAAACTCAAACAGATAAACAAACAGATCATAATAACATGAGACTGTGCAGATATTTTAAAGTAACAGATGTTCAACATTACCACCAGCACAAGGTTTATAGGCAAGTGAGGCACGTCACTAAGCCCATTACAGCGGATTCTAGCATCGATGGCAGCGACTGTCTGTCGAATGACATTTTTCAGTTCCACCAAAGTGGTTGGAGAGCCCCAGTATACACCAGACTTGAAGTATCCCCCCAACTAAAAATTTGCCGGGGTCAAGTCTGGTGATCACGAGGACCACTGAACCTTACAACCGCGACTTATAGACTCGGTCTTCAGTGAAAGATTCCAACAGGAACATCTTGATATCACGTGAAATGTGGGGAGGGGCATCCTGCATAACGGTGACAACAGGTAACGCATGTCTTTCCTGCAATGCAGACTTAACGTGGTCACGCAAAAGCGCCCTCTTTCGGTTACTTTTGGAATTTTTTTTTTTTTTTTTTTTTTTTTTTTTTTTTTTTTTTTTTTTTTTTTTTTTTTACATGGAAAAAAAATCCAATGTCCCTCTGATCCTATTCGCGCAAACAGAAAAATTTTCCGAGCATTATTTCTTTTATTACGAATTTTTAAACTTTGCACGAATTTATGACGCATCCTGTATATATATATATATATATATACAGTATGTATGCATGCATGTATGCATATTGACATTACATTCCCCACAGATATGTAACTTACTTGCATTGAAAGGGTTAGAAATAAATATATTAATTCCGTTTACTCAATAAATATATTGAGTTACATATGACCCGCCTCCCCTACTCAGTACCATACTTATAAATGCATTAATAAACATTGTTTTTACAAAATGTATCAGAAACATTACTTATAAAACACTCATTCATATTAATTTCGATCATACAGGCAAAAAATTATTTCTCCATGGTATTATAATTCGAATACTGAATAAGAAATGCTGCGTTACGCCTGAAAACTCCCGAAAATACCTTAATTCAAGACTAAGTTAATGAGCTTCTCTTATCGCCGGCCGACTTCATTAAAATGGCAATTTCCTTTGAAGCGACTCGACCTTCGCCTGTTGCAAGAGCAATTTAACAGAAGCGGTCGGAAAGTTTCCAGTGGAGTAATTTTAAGTCAATAGTTTCGGGCACCGAAATTGTTCCTCCAATAAGTATCAACTATCTATTAATCGCTAAGGTTGAGAAAGGAATTTTTTTAAAGATGTTCTAAAAGATATGATTCTGTGTTCAATTAGTTTATTTCTTGCAATTACGGTAAATATTTTTTTTCAAACAGGCTTTATTGTAAGTAGCTTGTAATTTAAATAAATGTGTGCATATTTTTCATTGTTGGAAATCTGGAACAAATTTTAATTGTTAGGAAGGTCATTAAACTAAGAAAACATTCTGATCATTACTTGCTACTTTTCAAATATTTTAATGCTTTTTAACGTTTTTGCTTTTAATTACATTTTTAAAAATTTATACTTTTTAGGACTTATTACTTTTTTATATGTTATAAAATTTCTCGGTGACTTAATTATATAAAATATTACTATGATAAATAAATACCTCTGGTTCTAGAACAGAACACAGGATTTGGATTCTGTTCCTTTTTCAAATCTCTTACTTAGCAAGATTAAGGTTTTAATGTCTTTAGCCAGGTAGGCATTCGTAATCCAATATACGAGTACAATGTAATTCAAATTTAAAAGCATTGAAAAAAATATTTTTGTTGCTTGCTGCTTTTTTCTTAAACCTTTGGATTTTTTTTTCTCTGGGCCTTATCTTTCTTTATGGATCTAAATTACTTTTATCTGTTGAGGGATGTATCCTTCAGACATTATTTCAACCTAACGTAACCTTTAGCTTACGGGACCATTATTCCGATTCCCTCTTTGAAACGGGAAATTTCATACCCCCTTTGTAAAAGCGGCCATTAAGGGGATATATATATATATATATATCTTATATATATATTTCTTCTGTCCGTGTGTATGTAACTGAACTCCTCCTAAACGACTGGACTGATTTTTATGAAAATTTGTGTGTGCAATTTAGTTGATTCGAGAATGGTTTAGATTCACAATTTGATCCGATAGAATATGTTTTTTATATTTTTAATTAATTAATAAAAAACCAACAATTTATAAGGGGGTGCATCCGGTAAATGGAAGCTTTTACAGTTTGTGAAATCACCCCTCTAGATAATGGCGTCCACGTTAGGTTTAGTTAGCAAACAGCGAGCGAAAAAATAAAAATAAATAAAATCAAAATTTTCAAGTCATATATTAAACCGGAATAATAAATGAAAATAATAATCTCTCAAGTCAGATTTTATACTCTAAAATGGATCAGATCCAACGGCATATTGATACTCTCGACACGCGATGGAAAATTCGTATCAACCACGGTAAGTGACACGAGATCTTTTTTAATCGCCACTGCAATCCTCCTCGCCTATATTTTTGTGTCTATTGAAGAGCTAAAGACTAAGCTTCTATTCTGCTAACTTATTTCCGACTAAAAACTCCTCTGACATGTATAATCACCAGCCCACAACAACTTTCCAATAGCGAATATGTTTCACTTTACCCACTGGAACACCGTGTTATCGTGGCGCATTCGGAAGGTCGCCAATTTGGAAAGTACCATGTTCTCGACCCGGGTTCGAATCCAGAGTTGTGTGAATTTTGCTAGACCTTTTATTTCAGCTTTTTTTTAAAGGCTTTTTTATTTCAGCTTTTATTTTATTATTTTTTAATTATTTAATTATTATTTTATTTTATTTTTTTATTTTTATTTTTAAAATTATTATTGTTTAAAAGTATTATTTTTATTTATTTTTATTTTTTTCAGCTTTTTTATGACGAAATACCGAATATAGCTGAAATCTGAGGAGTTTATTATAAATTTATACATTTTTAATTGGGTTTTCATATTATTAATATGTATAACATTTCGTATGCTTTTTTTTCTATGTTATTTATACTGTGTTAATTTTTAAATTGATTTTGGTTAACAAACATTCTTAAAATCCCAGGCATCGCCGGGAACTTCAGCTACAATTACAACGTTTGAACAGGACAACGTCTGTCGGGTCCGCTAGTCTTATATATATATTTCTTCTGTCCGTGTGTATGTAACTGAACTCCTCCTAAACGACTGGACTGATTTTTATGAAATTTTGTGTGTGCAATTTAGTTGATTCGAGAATGGTTTAGATTCACAATTTGATCCGATAGAAAATGTTTTTATATTTTTAATTAATTAATAAAAAACCAACAATTTATAAGGGGGTGCGTCCGGTAAATGGAAGCTGTTACAGTTTGTGAAATCACCCCTCTACATAATGGAGTCCACGTTACGTTTAGTTAGCAAACAGCGAGCGAAAAAATAAAAATAAATAAAATCAAAAAGTTTCAAGTCATATATTAAACCAGAATAATAAATGAAAATAATAATCTTTCAAGTCAGATGTTATACTCTAATATGGATCAGATCCAACGGCATATTGATACTCTCGACACGCGCTGGAAAATTCGAATCAACCACGTTAAGTGACACGAGATCTTTTTTAATCGCTACTGCAATCCTCCTCGCCTATATCTTTGTGTCTTATGAAGAGCTAAAGACTAAGATTCTATCCTACTAACTTATTTCTGACTAAAAACTCTTCTGACATGTATAATCACCAGCCCACAACAACTTTCCAATAGCGAATATGTTTCACTTTACTCAGTAGAGACCCGTGTCATAGTGGCGCGTTCGGAAGGTCGCGCAAGTACCATCCTCTCGACCCGGGTTCGAATGCAGAGTCGTTTGAATTTTGCTAGACCTGTTATTTCACCTTTTTTTTAAGGCTTTTTTATTTCAGCTGTTATTTTATTATTTTTTAATTGTTATTTTATTTTATTTTATTATTTTTTATTTTAATTTAAATTTAATTTTATTATTTATTAAAATTATTATTTTATTTATTTTTTTTTCAGCTTTTTTATGATGAAATACCGAATATAGCTGAAATCTGAGGAGTTTATTATACATTTATACATTTTTAATTGGGTTTTAATATTATTAATATGTATAACATTTCGTATGCATTTTTTACTATGTTATTTATACTGTGTTAATTTTTAAATTGATTTTGGTTAACAAGCATTCTTAAAATCCCGGGCATCGCCGGGTACTTCAGCTAGAATTACAATGTTTGAACAGGACAACGTCTGTCGGGTCCGCTAGTATACATATATATTTCTTCTGTCCGTGTGTATGTCACTGAACTCCTCCTAAACAGCTGGACTGATTTTAATGAAATTTACTGTGTGCGATTAAGTTGACTCGAGAATGGTTTAGATTCACAATAAGACACCCTTAGAACCCTAGGGGGGCAGGGGGCTGATGTAAAAATAATCGAAACGACTGATATCACTGTCGAATCCATAGTTTTGGGGGTCTCTGAGATTAATAGTGACACTCCCGATGGCATTTAAATGCAAGTTCAGCCCCCTCCAGTAGCATAGGGGGGAGGGGGCGAGGGAGGAAGAAAGGGGGAATATAAAATATCCAAAATTACCGAGAGTAGTGTTGAATCCATAGTTTTCGGGGTCGCTAAGATTAATAGTGACACTCTCGATGTCATTTAAGTGCAAGTTCAGCCCCCCCCATTAGCATAGGGGGGCGAGGGGGGAAGAAGGGGGAATATAAAATCTCCAAAATGACCGAGAGTAATGTTGAATCCATAGTTTTCAGGGTCGCAGAGATTAACAGTGACACTCCCGATGTCGTTTAAATGCAAGTTCAGCCCCCCATTAGCATAGGGGGGCGAGGGAGAAAGAAGGGGGAATATAAAATCTTCAAAATGACCGATAGTAGTGTCGAATCCATAGTTTTCGGGATCGCTGAGAGGAACAGTGGCAATCCCAGTGCCGTTTAAGTGAGAGTTCAGCACCCCCCCCCCATCAACGTTGAAGGGGAGGCGGGGAGGGAGAGAAGATAAATGTCCAAAATGACCGAGAATAGTGTCGAATCCATAGTTTTCGGGGTCACTGAGACGAATAGTGACACAACTGATGCCGTTTAAGTGCAGTTAAGCCACCCCCCATCAGCATTGGGGGAGGAGTGGGGAAGGGGGAAGCATGAAATGTCCAAAATGTCCAAGAGTAGTGTCGAATCCATTGTTTTCGGAGTCTCTAAGATGAATATAGGAAACTAAAAGTGTTGTTTATAATTAAGTTTTGAGTTACATAATAGAGTAAATTTGTAATTTTATTTTAGCATTTGTATACTGTGCATATACTTTTAAATACCCGTAAATAAAAGTATCTAGATTTTACATTATAGGTAGAATTCATTCCTTTTCCTGTGTAGTAAAAAACAGAGATTAATAAATACCTGGGCAACACCAGGTAAACAGCTAGTATATATATATATATATATATATATATATATATATATATATATATATATATATATATATATATATATATATATAATACGAGACGGGCTTCGCCCGGCTATGCTCGGGCCCCATAAAAAAAAGGCCCTTTTCAGGGCCATACAAATGTATTAAATTCCCGTCAATTTTCATTCCCGTCGCTGCCGACAGATGGATGCACCATAATGGAGATGCGTGATTTGATTCTTTCATCTCAGCGGTGAAGTGCTTTTAGAATTAAAATATTTTAAAACTATTAAAGTAACAGAATAACTGTAAGCAGAAAAAATTATCAGTTTTTAAAACTCTTTCCAAATATATAACATTTATGTACTTTCATGAAAAAAAATGCATCGATTTTGACATTATCAAATATGGCGGCTGGGAGGCTGTTACATTCTCTGGACTCACCCTTCAAAAATTGTTGGTCTTTTATTAATTGAAAATTAACGGTAATAAAATTTTAAATTCGGGCTTCGAGGTGCACATGTTCAGACTCTTCACTACCCGTGTGCCAAATTTCATGGCTGTAAGTTTCACAGATTCGTCTCGAGACCGCACACACACACACACACACACACACACGCAAACATTCGCTTTTATTAATAAGATATATATATATATATATATATATATATATATATATATATATATATATATATATATATTCATTCCTTCTTGGGCCCGTATTCTTGGGATACATGCTATCCCACCCCGTAAGGAAAAAGCGAAGCTCTCACGTGAGGCGCAACAGACAATTTTTCTTACTACAGTAGATTCCCGATAATCCGAACTTCGGTAATCCGAAAGTCCGCTTAATCCGAAATGAAAAGTCAAAAAGAACTAAGTTTTCAATAAAACCACAGTGATACTAAATAATATAAAGTATATTTCTGAAAGTTACAAGAAAATTCAAAGTTAGACAATGAAATGAACTAATTATTACTAAACTTCATTGGTTTGAAAAATCTGTTAATTTTTTTTTTTGTTGTTGAAGAGAAGAATACCTCTCCCTCGAAGCCCAATTACACCCAACGCGTCAGAAAAAGTGTCCGCTGGGTCGAGGTGGAGTGTTGCTCTATGTAGCGTAGCTCTACATCAAATGCAGCCGCGGCGTCTGAGTGTGATACCCTCTGCTCGCTGTCACCGTCTCATTCACTTTCACTCTCGTCTGAGACGTTGACAGGTTCTTTCGAAACCATTTCAACAATCTGATGATCGTCTAAATCCAACTGTCGAGTACTGTGACGTATTGTTAGAACAACTTACACTCCACTGTACTGTACTAGGCAACGGTCCTCTCTTTTATCACCCATTTGGTACCGAGATTTGGTTATGTTGAGACAGACCTTATAAAATAAACTGTGTAATCACACGCAATATGTAATATTTATGTAATCACACGTTATTATGTAATTTTATTTTATTTTTATGAAGATTTCGCTTAATCCGAAAAATTCGTTAATCCGAAAAGGGTCTGGTCCCAATCATTTCGGATTACCGGGACTCTACTGTACTTGCTTTGTTCAAAGCGCAAACATCGAAGTTCTATCAGCATGTTTAGTTATTATATAAATCAGCGTAAATTCTTACTGAATATCCTTCGTACGAATCTTATTCAGAATAAAATGGTTTAGCCCTCATGTAGTTCAAGATGCCCTTGTAACCCTCTAAAAAACCAACCAACCAACAAGTCTAAAATATTGGTTATGTTATGTTATAGAAAATAACTGAGATTTTTAACGCTAGAAACACGGCTGCCGTCATTTTGACGGTTTCGGACATACATTATTGAGCACTATGTCTGTATTTATGTCCTCAGGCTTCTGAAATTTTATGACTTTTTTCTGATTTTACGCGACATATGCACACATATTTACAAAATAATTACAAGATAAAAAGAACTTTTTATATACCATGTTTTTAAATTTTCTGTTGAATCATATAAACTTGACAATTCTATGTATTAATAGATACTTTTTTTAAAATTTTTTTGATGAATTATCCCATAGACTTGAAAGGAAATGAAGTTCATTGGAAGTTAACTTGCGTTTAACTTTTCGTTCCCGTCTCGGCCGATAGATAGCAGCACCAGTCTACAAAACAAAATTAACTGAAAATAACTGAAAATTAATTTCATTCTGCTTAAAGATGGCTAAAAGTATTAAAAAATGCATTGTCATCGTGTTCTCAGCTATTCTAAAAGTTTCAAATGTCTAGCTAGTCGGGAGGTTAGTTAAAAATCAATTGCAAGATTTGTAAGGGACAAACACACACACAAACAAACAAGAAAACAAGTTAATAAAAACATGGTAATTATATTCGATAGTAAAGAGGGGGTGAAAACGCGTTGTACACCTACTAAGTCTGAAAGCCGTCGATTTGACGGCAATATAGAAAACAGGCAGAAATCTTTAAAATAATACCGGAAAATGTTAGTTACTTTTCGTCGCTTACCCCTATTGCAAATAACAGAAATATTGGCCCTTCGGAAATATTGGTGATGAAAAGTAAGGACTGCCCATACCATGCATATATTTTTACGGATAAACCATACCAGATTGTCGGCTCGGCATAACTGCATTAAAATATATCTAAATATATAATCATTTATTATATATTGCTATGAAATAGTAGTTCAACATTTAAAGTATTTAACCAGTTAAAAAAACATCAAATATTTCATATTCTTGATTTTATTTCCAACCGTCAAAATGACGGCGCTCATTCATTTTAATAAGAAAAAATTCCCGTGTTTCTAGTGTTGACATGCCAGACGAGAAGTCCAAATTTTCGAAAAAACTTTCACTTACTTTCCAAAGAAGGATTCGGTAGCCATGATCCGGCGTTTAACTGGTCACGAGTGTTTGGCTAAACATCTGAGCTGCTTGAAAATTTTAGAGAGTCCTTTCTGCACTATTTGTAAACCACAAGTTATGGACATTTCCCACCTCCGGACCTGAGAGGCGCTGTGGGCTTGGGATGTCTGTAGCCAAGATTGGGAGGCAATAACATTAAGCAATTGATACGTTCCTGTTTCCTTCTCCGTTTTACTTTTTTTTCCTTCTTGTCTCGTTTTTTTTTTGTACCTCCTTTCTTGTTTTTGTCTATTGGTTGCCCTTGGAAAGAAAAATAAAACTTTCATTTACTAATGTCTTGTGTGTGTGTATATATATATATATATATATATACACAGTGATTTCCGCTTATAAGAATCACGTTTGTTATTACTGTTTTTGATTCTTATAAGCGGTTGTTTCTTATAGCCGATATTTAGGTTTGTGGAGAGGAACACACACACCTGTATATACATATATTAATTTATCATAAATACACTTTAATTTACATTAATTATATTTTATTAAAATTATTTTTTATAGTTTTAAAAATACAACTTAGTTTTTAGACCTATAATTAGATACACATGATTATAGTAAGAGAAGAAAAAATGCAATATTTGTTACAAGTTGCAACATACCTACTTAACAGTTTTAACATTTCAAGTACAGGAAGGGAGCAAGAAAACGTTTTCTACGGTAGTTTGACATAATGAAGTTGTCGGGAGGCTGTTTATACCGCTTTCAATACTTATAGTCTCAGACAAAGATTCACCTTCTAGCTTACGTTTCTCGGTTTGATAATATGCTGAATCTACTAATGTCACGTTTTCCTGAATGATAGTGGACACTTTGCCGAAGATTTATGTGGTTTAGGGTCCAGGAAGCCGCAACCAGGATGTGGGAGGTAGGAAAAAATAGTCCCTATTTTTGTTTGGCAATGGAGAAAAGTGAAATTGGACTCGAATGCGTAAAGATGCCCCCGGGTCAAGATAATAGGACACTATTGTGATAAAGCCTTTAAGGGGAAACTATTATGTTATGTCTAACAAAGAAAGGGGTGAATTTTACGACTGTATTCCATCCCATCTGGTCAATCTTTCTTTAAAAAAAGAAAGAACTTCGTGCCTTTTGAGAGTTTAAGTAGCTTTTTTGGAAAAATGAAAGGAAAGCAAAGAGTGAAAACTGATTCTTGAAACCGGTGGATTGATTCTTTAAAGCGAAAATTTTAACATGGAAATAATACATTTGTTTCTGTTTTCGCGATATGGATTCTTATAAACGGTTGATTCTTATAACCAGTGATCACTATAAGCGGTGGTTACTGTGTATATATATATATATATATATATATATATATATATATATATATATATATATATATATATATATATATATGTATGTATGTATATATATACAGGTGGTTATCAAAATAATGGAAACACCTATTAATATTAGTGGTGTTTATGAATGTACTTCGTATTCCTTAAAAAACAACTCTGGCCATCGGTACTTTTTTATACAATATAGTGTATGTATTATTCTACTGTCAGGTAGCACTAATGAAGCTTAGGACATCGTGCTTTTAAGGGGAACAGCGTAAAATGTCAAACCTTGCAGACCTTGCGAAAAGGGCAAATTGTTTGAGTGCGTTTAAATTGGAGTTTCTGTTACTGCAACCCCCAGGCTAATGGGTGTTTTTCGAGCTATGGTATCGAAAGGTATGATAGCATACAGAGTGCAAGGAAAAACATCCTTTGCCAAACAGAATAGTGGACGAAAGGGAGAGCTGAGTGTAATAGACGGCTGAGAGTATTGAAGCGGATTGTGACATGAAGAAAGAAAGCAACTGCAACCAAAATGACCGAAGAGCTCAATCAGCATCTGCATGTTCCGGTATCAACCATCAGAGGTAGAAGGGAACTTCACAAACAAAGCATTTACGGAAGAATAGCTGTTCCCAAACCACTTGTAATAGATGCCAATACAAAATATCGTCCACAGTGCGGCTACGAGCACAAAACCTGGCAGAGTAATATGTCGAAAAACAGCATTTGGTCCGACGAAAAATTGTTCACATTGTTCATCGCAACAGGACGTGCGTATGTCTGGAGAACACCTACACAAGCGTAAGATTCAGACTGTCTCATCTCAACTGTCAATCATGGAGGTAGATCTATCAGGATTTGGGAGGCATCTCATGGTTTTCTTCAGGCCCTATTGTGACCCTAAAAGGGAGATTGAATGGCAAGGACAATGTCGAAATTTTAGCTCACTAGTCCATCCTATGGTGCAAACATTGTTTCTTGCAGAAAATGGCGTTCTCCAGGATGATAAGCCCCCTATAAGTACATCTAAATGTATCAATTATTGGTTTGAAGAGCATGAAAAAGAAGTCAAATATCTTATCTTGCCCTGTACAGTTCCCCCCGACTGTATATCATCCAACCACTGTGATCTGTATTAGCGGATAGAGCTAGGTCTCGATATCCTCCACATCATCTCTACAGGAACTTTCATGATTTTTCCCTGAAGAATGGTATAATATATTCTTAACCATTATTCATGACTTGTATAACCCATTTCTTCACCCATTCCAAGGTGAATCAGGGAGTATTACATCACAGAGGGGATCCTGCGCCGTATTAATAAAGGTTTTCATGATGTTTCTTAGTATTTCTATAATTTCGATAACCACCTGTATATATTGTTTCAATGAGTCTAGTATTTTACTCGAGAGCAATAATGAAATGTGTTAAAACGCTTTAAAATCTAATACATTATTAGTTTTTGAATCTGTTACAGATATTTTATTCCTTGAGCTATTGCTCACCATGTTTCGCCTACCTTTTATGCTGTATGCGAGGGGATCCGTAAAGATATCTTAGATTGGTACAAGAATTATTAAGTTTTCCCATAGACAAATTTCGTTTTAAGGTTGTATGTTTCTTTTAAGAGATCCTGAAGCTGCTGTAAATCGGTTAATTTTTTTTTAAGTTATTAAAATATTTCCAATAAAATGACATTTTTTACTTGATGTTCGGGCTCAGTGGCCCAGTTGGCAAGAGCAGCGTTCTAGTGATCTGAAAGTCACTGGTTCGATGCTCGTCCCTGACAAATCCACTTCCGTGTACACTAATGGCGGCTGGTGCACGTAAAATCTGTCGTGGCTGCAATGTCTTCCAAGTTCTCAAAATTACCTCTAGACGTGTGGGGTCCAGTATTCTGGTCTCGTCACTTGACTCGGTTCAAAATGACGGGAGTGGTCCTTTGGCCAATTCGGACTCCGACCCTTGTGGTGGCAGTCGAAACAGGAGCCGCACCTTCATCGCCCACAACCGTCAGGATTTGATCTGGTGGTGGTGTCGGTCACGTGGCATAAGCAACAACACTACTTGATGATCGGAATAGTTGGACTTTGATAAATGCAGTTCATTAACGTTATTAACATCATAAATGGGAAGTCAAATCTTTAGGCATCTCAGTCACATTTAAGGCCTAAAATTCCTTAAGTACGCGAACAGTATCATATATTTAGTTAACATCGTTTTTACAAAAGGGGTCACTCTATGAGGTGAGAGAGGGTGGGAGAGGGTACGATACCCCTAGACGTCACCCCTGGGGGTTTCTTGGCCTAAATTGAGGTGGCAACTTGTAAGGTTTACATAAGATTCGATTCACAATAATCTAACTTTTAGACGAATAAAGTTAAAGAAGCCGCTTAAGATATGCTAATTGCGGCATACGCGGTTGGTATAAATACCAAGCAGCTATAAAAAAGAAGGGTCGATGAAGTGTTGGCGAAGTGAAAAGAGGAGTAGTGCTGGCGAAACGAATTATCGAGCTGGAGCTCGACTTAGAGCCTGGTTTAATAATAGTTGAGTTTTGCGAGCAGCCGCTGGAGGCATAGCTAGGTTGCTTCAAACCTACGCGAGTTCTTGTTGGCAGCACTGATGGTTGAATTTCAAAGTATCTGTGAGTATTGCAAAGTGTATTTTTCTTGAATGAGTAGTTATACAAGTGAATATATTGAATTGTATTTCCCTTGCATGAATGTTATATATATCTCGTACTAGCAGTACGTATGCTTTATGTTGAAAAGCAAATGCAAATATTTAAATAAACATTGTCGTTATGTAAGAACTGTGTTTGAATGAAATTATTCAGAGTGCCACTTCAAGATATACATACCCAAAGTTAGGGTAGAAGTGGCTTTATTCTCTATAAACTAAATATGACGGACTTCGATCCTTGCGGTGCTATATAAACCGGAGTCACACACTTCAGTTCAAAGCCCATATGGACCTGGTCTTTAATTACATTCCAGGCAGGGGGCATAAGGAACAACAACTACAACAAAAAAATTATGTTAAAGCAGAAAAAAAAGGATTTCAATTTATGTAGAACAATCGCGGATATTCTTGAACTGTTTTAGAATTTCTTACAAATATTTTTATTAAAATAATTTTTTTCCTTTGCAGAGAGATAGTTCAGAAGGAAAACAATCATTAAAATTCTAAAGGCAGAATTAAATTAGTTTTCTACAATCATAGATATCTATTCTTGAATAAATCCTCCCTAGGTCAATAAACTGTCGTGAAATTGTATCTTGACGACAGTGAAATAATACCAAGGAAAAGTTTTTCATGTTTATATATTTTTATTTCACAGAATAAACAGTACACAAATGGGAACAAAGAATGGTTTTCAATTGATCATGTGGATAATTTTTTATGAATTTCTTACTGGATTTGATTCCATTAAGTATTTCCTTAAGAACCGCTCTAATATCGATGAGTAAGAAAAATGTACGATGATAAAACTTAACAGGTTAATTAAATAATATTTCTGCTTTGTTTTGGCGATAGTCAATTTAGAAATATCTTTCCTTGAAAGGATAAACTTGAAACAAAAGAAATAAATAGATTTTCAGCGGATAATGGGAATAACTTAGTAGGAACTTGGGAGGAATTTTGTGAGGAATGAATTTATCGAAACTTCTCATCTTGAAATGCAAAGTTATGGAATCTGTGAGACAATAAGCCTTTGTGCACTGATAACTTAAAAATATTAATTAAATAACGTTTTTGATTAGCTTTGCTAATGAGTATTTTTGTTATGAAATATTTATTGTAAAACATTTAATTACGTTTTGTAATTACTTCAAGTTCTTAACCTTCATATCAGCAAACTTTGTTAGTTAAAGGTTGATTTTATCAATCTTTAACTAACGAAAAACCCAAAGTTAATGGTAGTCCAGGTAATGAATGCATTGCAGAGTGCATGGAATATGCGAGAATTTTTGACTTTAGGACTGTGTTAGGAGTAGTTAGTAGGTAAACATACTAAAAGTCCCCGTCCCTTGGGGGTGAGCTGAAGGGGGGAGGGGGTAGAAAGGTCCCATTTTTTAGTTTTTTCCTTATATCTCGGAAATGGTGCACTGTAGAAAACAATGTTAAATATAAAATGAAAGCTATGAAATTTCCTATAAAATTGTCAATATACATATTTGTCAAATTCCCAGCGGTTTTCGAGATATACGTTATTGAAAATCGATAATTTTCGAAAAAATCATTTTTACCTCACTCTTTTTGTCAAACATTTGCTTCTAGTCCCTCCCACGATCGTTTCTCAGAAAAATTGTCAAAAACGATGTTGTAGAGCATTAAATTTCCTTCAGTTTGATATGGACTTTTGCTACCTTATCTTCAACCAATCAAAAGTTATAGTATTTCTAACATGTACGCTCAATTTCGATGTTGTTCTAGAAATGAGTATGTTGAGAGTCTCTTGCATTTTAACTACTGTAACTTCCTATCATGATGAATAACAACACTTTAACAATGGAAATAAGATAATTGCAGTTGAAACACAACACTTTTTTATAATTATAGCTTTTATTATTTTAATGTTTTTATTCGGTGAAGTTGATTAATAACAACTAATGGTGGTAAGGGTAGAAAGTTCGAGAATATTCCAGGCTTCCCCCTCGATATCAAAAGGGCGCCGACAAGTTAGAATATTCCACCCTTCTTCTGACCTAGCCTAAGCTACCTTATTACATTAAATCAATTTTTTTAATATCTCGAGAATTAAATATTATATAAATATTTCTTATATAGCTATTTTACCAGCTTTTATTACATGTACATAGATTAAAATATTCTTAATTGCATTTCCGGATATTTTCCAATTCGCGTATCTTATTTTCGCTTATGAAACATTCTAAAACAGTTCTCTTGTTTCAACAATCGTATTGATTCAGGAGAAATAACTCTAAAATCAAACTCACAAACTCCGAAAATCTGTTGATTTGGATAGCTAGAGAAGACAAACAGAACAATTTAATTCAATTTAGATAGAGATACCTAACTCAATAAACCTAATCCAGGAATCGATTCTTCAGCATCGATTCTTAAGTTTTTCTGTATTTTAAATCATCGAGAAATATTTCTTTTATTATCTCTAACACAAAAAATTCAGCCTTAAAGTGTATGGAAATGCTGAAAGTAGAAATGAAGTTTGATGTGAATTATGACTTTATGCAAGATTAAATTGATCTTTTCTCGTGAACCAATCAGTTATAATAAAATTCTGTATTTTACTGTTTTTTAAAATCCACTAATTAGTTTCATCTAATTAGTTTTCAAACAAAAATAATGGATAATTTCAAAAGCAGGTTATGGATATCAGAAAAGTTTAAATTTTTAGTTACCTGTATTATTTTGTTTATTTTCAATTTCTGGCCTTAAAATTACCTTCAATGGAACCATTGGAATTTTTGAGTTTAATTACTGGAAATATTTTGAGAGGATATCTAATAGACAATTCAGTTTCTCCAAACATATTAACATTAAGTATAAATAGTTAACTATAAAAGTTTTGCCCGGATGTGTGATGTAGGTGTAAATGATCCGACTCTAATATATAACAAAAATACATATTTGTTCTCATAATCTAAAAAGGTAATACAACAACATCATAGAACAAGTTGAACGAGCTACTCTAAGTAGTAATTTTGCACGATATATACTATATATATATATATATATATATATATATATATATATATATATATATATATATATACCGGGTGTCACAAAAATGACCGACGATTTGAAGAATCAATTAAAGAAAAACGGAAGGAAATAGAAATGTACGGTTTGCTGCATTCTGCTTACGTAACTGGGAAATTTATTCTTACCAATTTTCAAAATTAGTTGCAAAGTTCGTCAACAGATGGCGCTGCTGACTGGGAAAATCTATAAAACAATGTTTTCAAAATAACCACCGTTCGCAGCAACAACGTGGCGCAGTCTGAGGTCGAAAGTCGCAGACTCCCATGCAATTATTTCAGTTTGAATGTTCTGACAAACAGCAGAGATGTAGTGTTCCAGCTCATCTACAGTTTGTGGATTGTGACGATACACCTGGTCTTTGAAGTACCCCCAAAGAAAAAAATCGAATGGCGTCAAATCTGGCAAATAGGGAGGCCAATCCATGCCACTTTGTGCATGCTTCTTGCTTTGAAAACATTGTTTTATAGTTTTTACCAGTCAGCAGTGCCATCTTTTGACGAACTTTGTAACTAATTTTGAAAATTGGTAAGAACAAATTTCCTGGTTACATAAGCAGAATGCAGCAAACCGTACATTTTTATCACCATCCGTTTATCTTTAATTGATTTTTCAAATCGTCGGTCATTTTTGGGACACCCGGTATATATATATATATATATATATATATATATATATATATAATTTTAGAGTCCTTACGTGCAGTCATTGCACAGTGTGACGTAATTCTGTATACTGGAAATTTACATGATGTGACGTAGTTCTGAAGAAGAGAATTTACGTATGTGTGTTGCCACAATAGTAAACCATAAATTCTTTCTTTGACCAAAGAGATATTTTTTTTCAAGTCTTCCTTATTTAGAAAAAATTTTGTTTTCTGGAACTCTATTTAAACTTATAGATTCTTAAATTAGAAGAATAAAACCTTGTTGGAAAGATTTGGAATTGTAATCTTCCACAACTGATTGACTTATAATCTCCTTTTTTCATCGATCAATCATTTGATATCCCAGAAATTGCTTTATGTATAAAAGAATTGAAACCCAATCCTCAGAAATTTTCGGAAACAAGCAACCACCAAACATTTCAAACATGACATTTTGATAAAGCCAAAGATGTTTCAAAACTCATAAAAAAGTATGTTTAAATAAAAAAAGTTTCCGGTTTTAGGATAAGTATATTATCCGAATTTTTAACTCCTCTTCAAAATATGTTTTAAGTAAAGTTTGAATATTTCCTAGAAGTTTTCCGTACCATATGAAACCTTGTGCGGTTTCTATTTTCCAAGCCTAAGGCGGTCTGCACACGGAGCAACTCAAAAGAAACTGATAACTGACTCAAATCACAAACCAGTTCGTGATGAGTCGCAACCTATGTAATTGAATGGAGCCACGCACACGGCGCAACTGGTTACAAACCCGTTGGACGGGTCAGTTATCAGTTTCTTTTGAGTTGCTCCGTGTGCAGACGGCCTTACGAGCGTAGGGTTTTCACCCGAAAGTCAGGGTTACGTATAAATAACTGGCCGAGTTTTAATTAAAAACAAGCTTTGTTTTTTAGTCTCAAACTTAATAACCCTCCTTAATGTTGCTGTGTACTAACCCTATTGTATAAGCTCACCTCAATGTTAACCTATGGAGAAAATGTGTCTACTACGTATTTACAGATGCATAAATGCAAATTACCAAATAAAAATACTATTTGCAGATAGACTGAACTTTTATGCACCTTGCAACAATATTCATTTTATAAATTTTATTCACCAAAGGAATTTATGAGTTTTTTATACATACTATACCAGATATTCCCCCAAGATTGTTTAAGGGAAAATAAAGCATATTTTCACACGTTTAGAACTTCTTAGAGCTATTTATAAAAATATTATCGAAATATATATAAATCATAAATTGCATACCACCGGGAAATATCTGGCTTCCTAGCGAAACCATATACAACTGTCTATAATATAGGATATTAAATAATGGCTTTAAACCATGAAATAAATTTCAAAATACAACGTATCTCTTTCTGCAGAAAAAGAAATTTACTAATATATCCTTTTAACCTTTATTTATATTATATATTTTTATTTATAGTATAATTCAGTTTTCTAATAACATATATTCAAAAAAAGAAATTCCCACTGAGAAATTTTCAATTTCCAATTCTGCCAGTCTGCTTCTGTCTTTAATATAGAATATCAAGTATAATAGCTTTTAGACAGTAGAATATTTCTTTCTATTGAGAAAGAATATTTTATAATATTTCCTTTCAGTTTTAGTTTATGTTGCACATTTGTAATCATAGTGTACTTAAAAGTTTCTAATAATGTTTGTTGAAATAAGAAATTCTCGTCAGGATTCCCTGTATTCCCGTGTGAGCTAGTCTACCAGTGGCTAAATTATAGTACATCAGAGGATTATTTAAAAATTGAAATGAATCGCAAATTCAAGAGTTTTTCTTATCTAACGAGAAAAAGTTCAAGGATATTATTATTATCATTATTATTATTATTATTATTATTATTATTATTATTATATATATATGTGTGTGTGTGTGTGTGTGTGCGTGCGCACAAACCCACTTTTTTTTCAATTTGCGCCTGACTCCTGCGTGTAACTGTCGCTATATTAGATCATCCCATATGGTCACGCGTAGAAGTGAAACTAAATTTCTGCAGAATGTCGTTCGCACTTTATGGAAATGATTTTGTTATTTATTTTTGTCGCTTGCATCTTGAGATAAATATTCGGCAACTTCAGAATAATCCTCTGCTTTGTTTTGATTGGAATGTAAATTAAAAGTTTTATTTAAAAAATGGCTAAAAAAATTGATAGATGGCTCGAAGGTTACGCAACTGCGCTTTCCAAGGAGAAATATTCGTATCAGCAAATTATAAAGCGGTGTAAAAATCACGATTACGGCATTTTAAAATAAAAAGGCATTTATAATATATTAAATTTCCAAGGGAAAAACATTTCTAACTGGAAGTAAAAATGAAAACATGACCGCGAAACCTCATCCTAAGACTGTGCGAACGCAGATAAATATCAAAAAAGTGAAGTCTCTGATCCTAAAAGAAAATCCGCCGATTCAATGATCCATTGCATCGAAACTAGGAATGTTTTCTGTCAAAGTAAAATCATTCATAAAGATTTTAAGTTAAAAAAGATATTTAAACCTAAAGTTCATCTGCTTTTGCCAAAGCATATTCCTAAAGAAAAACAAATTGTAGAAAATTATATGAAAAACACCTAACTGCTGAAAAATGAAAATTCGTGGTAACACTCGATGAGGCATGGGTGTATTTAAGTGACTGTAATAAAAAAGATCCATTTACTATTGCTCAACTGACGGGAATGACCGTACAAAATGGCCTCGTCAGTGTACAAAAAAGTTCTTAAAGGGATCCATGATAGTTGCAGGATTTTGTTACAACGGCAAATTAAAAATCAAAAGAGTCTCAAGTAAATCCAAAATCAATTTACTCTACTATCAGAATAATAGTTTAGAACCAATTTTTGAAGAAGAAATTCCAGCCTTATATGGAAAGGACATTGTGAAATTCAGCTTCATACGAACAAAGCCTCTAGTCACACGTCTAAATCTACTGCCGCTTATTTGACAAAGAAAGAATTAGAATCAGGAATAAAGTGTATCCCATTTAATGAAATACCTGTAAAATCACCTGACGCTTTTCGAATGCAATTTTGTGCTTTCAGTATATTAAAACGAGCCTTAGGAAAACGGCATCCAAGAACACTGAACGGACTTTAGAAAACGATCTAAGAGGAATGGGGTAAAATTGACATGCCAGTACTAAGAAAATGTTTACTTTCATAGAAAATTCGAGATAGAGCTATTGTCAAGAACCATGGCTATCAGATGGAAGCAAATCGCTGCAAAACATACGGCGTTTATATATAAAATTAATTATCAAAATCGTTTCCATAAAGTGCGAACGACCTTCTGTATTCTCCTTGTATGAGATTCACATTGCGTGACAATTGGCATGTCAAGAAATGAATTTGAGCAGATGCTGTCTTTTTCTCCTCCTTTGTTCTGTGTTCAGCCTTTATATTTCCTTCCAGTCTTTATATTTCTAATAAGTATGTTAACGAAATAAATATCAGAGTAGTGTCCATAATGTCTTAAAAACCTTATTTTTCCTTTATGAACTGGACTGTATTCACTGAAATTGCTGACCGCTGAAAACGGACTATAACACCGTACAGCCCGACATCGTGGAGACGTTATTATAGGATAATGCACTAGGCAGAGGCCTCGAATATTCTGCAATAATTCTCGCTAAGATGAAGCAATCTGAGCCAAACAAATACGTTACATGCTTTGACGTATGTGTAATCGATTGCATAATATGCGATGCTGGAAGTCATCTCCGTTTAGCCGTATATGGGCCGGTGAAAATCTCTTTCCTGCTCACCAAATACCGCTCCATGATCAAATAGTTGGTGTGTGGTGCACGATCTTTCGGTTGCGTATCATTTCCTTTGACACCAAACTTGGACAGTGATGCGCACATGGACATTTTAACATAGGGTTACGTTCCTCAATAACGGTCCTGTGGAGAGAAAAAAAATTGTCCGGCGTCGCGCGTTATAATTTTGGTAGCGCGCCAAACCCAATAGCAGGAAGCAGTTACACAGAAGAGTACCAAAATGAGTCCAAAAAAGAAAAGAGATAAGCAACGATAAGTGATCCTACGTTAATAACCAGAGGGAGTTTCGTTAGAAGAGGCTACCTGAAATAGTTTAACAGTTCGTGAGTCAACTGGCCAATCGTGCGATAACAGAAAGGTGCTTTCAGCAAGATGGAGCAACGTGTCAAACATCGGCGAGGAGCGTGGTGAAAACTCAGTCCTCCTTCTACAGCAGTGTAATTTCAAAGGGACTTTGGCCACCATGGTCGCCGGATTTGACACCACCAAAACTTCTTCCTTTGCGAAGTCTATCGGAACAATCCTCGCTCTGTGAAGATTTGAAGGGGAACATTCAACATGAAATTACTGCTATCCCCCCCTCGATATCCTTGCGAATACTTTCAGGAACACGGAGAGCCGCATCGAAATGTGTCTGGCGGAAAACTGGAAATCTATTCCAGCTTCGCATATAATGCAATCGATTACACATACGTCCAGGTACGTAGCGCATTTATTTGGTTCAGATTGCTTACTCATAGCGAGATTTATTACAGAATATTCGAGGACTCTGCCTAGTTCATCACCCTGTATAACATATCCGTAAGGCCACATTTTGTCGGGCTGTACGGTGTTTGTTATAGTCCGTTTGAGCGGTCAGCACTTTCAATGAATACAATCCAGTTCATAAAGATGAAATGAGTTTTTTTAACACATTGTATGGACACTACTCTGATATTTATTTCCTTAACACACTTATTAGAAATATAAAGACTGAAAGATATTTACTCAGAACAAAGGAGAAGATAGCGTCTGCTCTAACCCATTTTTTAACACGCCATGTGTCACGCAATTGGATTATCATACAAGGAGAATGGAAATTTAGTTTCACTTCTACACGTGACCATATGGGGAGATCTACTATTGCGACACAGTGACACGCAGGGGTCATGCACAAATTGAATAAAAAAGATAGATTTATATAATAGTTACAAAAGGAGATAGAAAAAATTAAAGGAATAGAATTAATGAGCACTGGGGCGTTATTATTACTTACTTACACACACACACACACGCACACGCACACACATATATGTATATATATATATATATATATATATATATATATATATATATATATATATATATATATATATATATATATATATATATATATATATATAATATTATATATATATATATATATATATATATATATATAAATATATATATATATATAAATATATATATATATATATATATATATATATATATATATATAAATATATATATATATATAAATATATATATATATATATATATATATATATATATATATATATATATATATATATATATATATACATATATATATATATAAATCAACGGCACCACTGATGAAGAGATGCCGTCAAAATCTTTTAAATTTTTGTCTTTCCATGATTTTAGTTTCACACTACATAGTGTAATGTAGCTTATGCTCGGTATTTCACTTTCAGCTTTGTCTTATATATATATATATATATATATATATATATATATATATATATATATATATATATATATATATATGGTTTGAGTATAGGAGTAATTCAGTTTCAGAATGAAAAAGCTTGGTGAAGTTAAAATGTCTATTAATTAAATAAACTAATAAACTACAAAAAATTCCCCTTTGAAAAGTTTTCGATTTCTGGCGAACCAGTCCACGCGATTGATATTATATAATGCCAAGTGATGGTTTAAACATGAAAAGAATTTTAAACCATAGTATTCAGAGTTTTTTTTTTATAATATTTCCTTTTAAATTTAATATATATCAGACTCCTTCACGCAATATAACCCCATTTCCGCCGCCTATCAGTAATCACATCGCTTTTATCTCATAACTTGTTTGCATTAATGTCTTTATATTTAATAAAAATAAGTTAGCGTAATGAACGAACTTTATTCATATGCTCCCGAGCTTCATGAATTTTATAATCTTGTACATTTGAAAAGGAACGAAAAAAAACTGAAAGGAAAGAAGACTTCGATCCCTGCTGTGATATTGAAAGACTTTTCATTGTGTTAATCGTTTCATTCATTTGCATTTCAATAGCCCGGTGGACGCAAAAAGGAGTGGACTCTCTCTTCTTTTGTGAGCAGGTACAAAGTCAGGAGAAACTACACTAAACTATTCATAACGAAGTATTAGAATATAAGTCTGTTTTCTTACGTGTTTAATTTAAAAGTCCCATTATTAAGAGGTTTGACTTAATTGGGGAGAGCAAAAGATTCTAATGATATTTTGAAACCCAAATGATTCAATCCGTTTGAGTTTCATAAAAATAAAACCGCGTTGGACTACATTTTGCTTCTTTACATAATGCTTCTTAGATAGTTATAACATACAGAACGTTGTTTATTATAATTTACCATCCCTTCTTTAAGGTGTTTATGAATTATATAATGTATTTTTCGAACCATAAGTCACACCTTTTCACATAAAAAAATCGACTTAATACTGGGGTGCGTATTATGGTCCGAAAGTAACATTAAAACAAAATTAATAGTATATTATATACGTTTATAATATATATTATATATTTTTTGTACATGTTATTTATTACATTTATTATAAATATTTTTATTATATATATTTTTCATCTGTATTGAGTAAAAAATTGAAAATATCTTTAAATACCTAACAAAATACAAAATATCCTTCTATAAAAATCCTCCCACAAATTTGATGTGCGTCTAATCATCCGAAAAATGCGGTGTATACACACACACACACACACACACATATATATATATATATATATATATATATATATATATATATATATATATATATATATATATATATATATATATATATATATATACATATAGATAGATAGATAGATAGATAGATACAGTGCCATAACTAGGTAGGGGCAACTGACCAGTGCCCACTTGGAAGGGGGGCCCGAAATGCTGTATTTGTTTTATTATTTTCCCATACCTATTTAATTAAGGGGCCCAAATGCAAATTCTTGCCCAGGGCACATGATTGGCTAGTTACAGCACTGCATGTATATACGCTCACTTCCAAAAGTTAAGCACGGAGAGGTAAAATGAGAAGAAATGGACAAGTACTGCTTTGATTGACTAAAAATGCTGCAAGTAAGTAGCTCTATGTTTATTCATGAAACAAAACAAAGAATTGCATACAGAGATTAAAAAAATATTAAATTTTCATAAATTATAAGATGACGTCATAATTGCATCATTAGCAAAATGATGTTTAAATGCAAAACAAACAACAAAAACCGACATTAATAGGGTATGTGAGCACCCCTCACCTTCATACGAAGTGTACAGCGTGTGATCATTCTTGTTACGAGGTGATCCACCACCGCAGAGTCCAGTAATTGCAATTCCTCCTGTAGGGCAGTTTCTTAATCTCTGAAAGTGGCTGGAGGTGGGAAACGTCTACATAATGCACGGCCGAGGGCATCCCAAAGATATTCAATTGGATTAAGGTCCGGCGAGTAAGTCGGCCACTCCATACGCTCAATCCCCACACTCTCCAGAAAGTCTTCAAAGATGGCAGCTATATTGGGACGGGCATTATCGTCCATTAAAACGAAAGTAGGACCAACTGTTGCATCGTACAGTTTCACAGTGGGTCTAGGACTTCATCTCGATACCGTACAGCCGTCACAGAACCTCGCCTGTAGATGTGCAGGTCGGTGCGATGTCCCAATGAAATACCTTCCCAGACCATGATGCTTCCACCGCGGAATGCGTGATGCTCGGTGATGTTCTCGGGCCGATTGCGTGTGCCTTGTTCCCTTCAGACCCTTACACTCATATCATCGGGTTGTAGGGCCAATCTGGACTCATCTGTGAACATAACGTTGCCCCAATCAGACAGTCCAATTCACATGCTGGCGGCACCACTTTAATCGTGCCCCTCTGGATTCGACGGATAAAGGAACGCAAACTCGTGATACCCGGGCGTACAGACCATTCATGTGTAGCCTTCTAAGAAAAGTAGTGGCAGATATCGTGTTACCAATGGCCGCTGCAACCATAGATGTCACACGTGTGGAGGACGATCTTCGATTCCGTTTGGCTACAACAGCACTATATCGATCTTCCAAGGGGTTCGTAACCCTTGGACGACTTGCTACAGGTCTTCGGACAACTGTTTTGCTGGTTTGGAATTGTCTCCATAATCGTGAAATGACGGAATGATGAATACCGAAGAGCAACATCTGTGATAGACTGCCCTGTTTCAATGCGTTCGACAATCCGCCAGAGCTCAGAATCTTCCATTCGTCTTCTGAAAGCCATAGAAACACGTCTAGCTGGAAAACAAATCGTACGAATGTTCTAAATACCTTTTATCAGCACTTACATGCAACTCCTGTAACCCTTCACAATGCCGGCTTCTTATAGGACTGCCTGTTTTGCAGATTTCTCGATGCGAAACCGCGATTAGCTGTTACCTAACATATTTGCATACTTCCTTCCACCTTTGAAGAAAATTTCAGCTTCTTTAATTCAGATTGGCTTACGGAAATTAACATTTTCCTCTCCGTGCTTAACTTTTGGAAGTGAGTGTATATATATATATATATATAAATATATATGTGTGTGTGTGTGTGTGTGTGTGTGTGTACGAGTTGTATACGAGTAATTCAATTTCAGAATGAAAATCTTAAATAAATCAAAATTATAAAATAAAAATAATTTATTACATTAATAGAATTTTTTAAAAAATTCCTTTGAGAAGTTTTCGAATACCCTGTGAGCCAGCCCCCACGGCTTATATTATATTTTATCAAGTAATTGATAATTTTTTTATATTTCCTATTATGCTTAAGTTTTATCAGACTTATTAATGTAATAAAACCCTTTTCCTTCTAATCAGTATTCATATCTCTGTTATCTCATAACACGTTTACTTTAATACCTTTATATTTAATAAAAATAAGTTTGCTTAATGAACAAACTTTATTCATATGCTCCCCCAGCTTCATGAATTTTATAATCTTGTACTTTTGAAAACGAACAAAAAAAAACCGGAAGGAAAGAAGACTTCGATCCCCGCTGTGATATTAAAAGACTTTTCATTGTGTTAAACGCTTCATTCATTTGCATTTCAATCGCTCTGCGGGAGCAAGAAAGAGTGAACTCTCTTCTTTTTGTGCGGAGGAACAAAGACTCTAGAAACTACATTCCACTAATCATGTCGAAGTTTTAGACTGTGAGTCTGTTTCCGTACGTGTTTCAGTTAAAAATTCGCAGTGAATAGTATCGGCTAAATTGGGGAGCAAAAAATTCTATTAATATTCTGGAACGCAAATACCTGAAGCCATTCGCATTTCGCATAGAAATGAATAGGAATGCACTTTTTTTAATGGCAAAATGCTAGGTGGACAGCAATAAAATATCGAACTTGTTTATTTCAATTTCCCCTCACTTTTTGAGGGTAATTATGAATTATTTAAATTACAGAATATATGTTGTTGTTGTTGTTGTTGTTGTAACTAAATCCCCCTTGACGGAAGTTCCAGACCAAGTCCATATAGGCTTCTGACTGAGTAGTGATGCTTTGGTTTATAATAGCACCAAAATGGGTGGAGTCCGACTTGGCTAGGTGCCACTAGAACTTTGACAGAGCACCCCCCCCCCACATATGAGGGGATCGTACCTTTCTCACCCACTCACCTCATGGAAGGACTTTCTGGTCTACGGATTTAACGTGCTCATATCCGGCCTAGACACGTAATTAATATATATATACATATATATATATATATATATATATATATATATATATATATATATATATATATATATATATATATATACAGGGGGAATCTGAACAAGTGGGCAAAACTTTATGGGGTGATAGAAAGCCTCTACACGAGCAATATTCGTCATAGAAGGTATGGGCGGAACGCAAACAGCGAGGCTTTAGGTGGCGCTGTAACTGGTACCCGCATGCCACACGTCCTCATTCGTTCCAGCGGCGATTTTCCGTGAATGTTTTTGCAGGGATCCTCTATGACCATTTGGTTGGCTCATACTTCCTGCCACACATCTAGACGGCGAATCGTATCACACATTCCTACGAGAGGTGTTGCCGGAGCTGCTGCATCAGATTCCAACCTCCATCAGGTCGAGAATGTGGTTCCAGCACGACGGTGCACCTGAACACTTCAGCTTGGATGTGCGGAACAATTTAGATGCAACCTTCCCAGGGCGATGGATTGGTCAAGGTAGTCCAATTGCTTGGCCACCAAGATCGCCAGATTTCTCGTGTTTGGACATTTTTCTGTGGGGGCATATGAAAAGCCTAATCTACGAGTACCCCATTGAAATCAATATGGAACTAGTCGCCAGGATCGCCGTTCTTGCCTGTGATATTCAGGAAATGCCTGGTGTCTTCGCAAAAGCGCGCCAGTCCCTATCCCGCAGCTGTGAAGCCTGCATTATAGCTGGCGGAAGCTCTTTTGAGCAGTTTCTTTAACCATGTAAATCAATTACATTCCTCTTAATAAAATGTTTTTTCAGTATCTCCTCTCATTCTTGTGTTCAAATGTGACAGTGGAAAACTACCTTTTAACTCACCGTTTGCGTTCCGACCATACATTCTATGACGAATATTGCTCGTATAGCTGCGTTCTATCACCCCGTAAAGTTTTGCCCACTTGTTCAGATTCACTCTGTGTGTATATATATATATATATATATATATATATATATATATATATATATATATATATATGTAATGCTTAAATATGGGGGGGCAATAGCGTGAAGTTAAAACGGGGTTTTTGTTTTGGAAGAAATAAGAATTATCAATTTAAGACTGGGAAATAACAATAATGGGAATAAATGCATCGCGGTGAAAATAGATTTAAGGTTTGGACTTTATTCTATTTTCGAAGATCCACGTAGGGAATCTTAAAATAGAATTATAGCCTTGGGTTTCGCGCTAAAAAATTTGCACCGTTAGCAATGGAACACGAGGGAAAGTTATTGTGATGTCACGCATAAGTAATGAGCGTCACAACGCGCCAGTTTTAGCATGTGTAGTTAGTTAAACAAAGGGATAGTTGAACAAAGGGGTTTAATCTTCAGAGCCATGGTGATTTAGGAACGGGGTGAACGTGCTGCCCTTGGGCGCACGTAATTGAAATTGGGTTGGGGCTTAATATACCGTATTGATGGAACTGAGAGCTTTTAAAAGGATATAATAAATTTTATTAAATGATACTGGAGTTGTCGTCACTGTATTGAGTTTGAATTCAACATTTCCTAACCACCGGACCACCGACTACCAAGTGACTATGAGATGTTCAGAGTATAACGTTAATATTGGGCGTGAAGAACCGAATTCGAAATATATATATATAAATAAATAAATTTACATATATATATATGTATGTATGTATGTATGTATGTATGTATGTATGTATGTATAATATGTGTGTGTATTCATAATCTTTATATTACGGGCATACAGAGATCTGGCCTATCAAATAACTTTCATTGTCTATAAAGTCCATTTAAAACAATATTTATTCCTAGTTTACGCTTATAAATAGGTCAAGTGTTTATGTTTGAAAGTTAGAAGAAGAAATTAATTTATTTACGGTAGTATTTTTCTTTCAGGGGGATGATTAATTTTTTTTTTTACACTCTGCCACACAATAAAATTTCTGTGGCTTAAAATATCAAAAGTTTATTAACATAAAAAAAGTAATTATGCCCTCAAAATTGAGTTGAAAATTTAAACCGATGATTTCCGCACTTTTAACGGTTTACAGTTAATTAAATGGAATTCCACAGACCGAGGAATAACTCAATTATATCCCTGAATAACTCAACTAAAATAACGTTATTCTGCGATCCACTTCAAACCCACTCAGTCGAAATTGGCTCGTCTATTTCCAATATCTTAATGAAATTCCAGTTTCCTTTTCTAGTATAACTCCACGTGTAATATTTAAATCTGGTTGGCAGAATAATTTCGAAGAATACACACTCAATGTAATCGAAAAGATTCACATTGCGTAAAACCCCTATTTGCACTTCGGTTTGACCGCAAAATTAAAATATTTCGATTGCAATTAAACTTATCAATGGTTTGGATACTGGAATCTATTATTCTGAGAGATAATTGAAAATGGAAAGAAAAATGAATGTAATCTAGGAATATTATTGCTAAAAATTCCTCTGTAACTCCTTACAACAACTAAACTAATTTTCTCTATCCTTAAAAGACAACTGACAATCCGGAGGGTCGAAACTGTAATATCTTCATTTTCGAACTCATGCAATCGAAACCAGTTAACTTTTTCGGCATAAACCATAACGACAACTCTCTTATGTTTTCCGTCAAATGTATTAGTTTGTAGTTCAAGCGCAATTGGCTATTTTTGGAATTGAAGCGAAATCTGCTTCTCAGACAGGCGTGATGACCATTTCACATAGACGCAGTGTCATAACCTTCTCTGATAAGTCTAACAAACTGTCAGTTTCTTGCAGTTACAGAGTTTTTGAGGTATATTATGATAAAGGGTAGGAAATTATAATTATTGCAACTTAGTAGTCATGAAGCCCTACAAACAAAATTTATATATATATATATATATATATATATATATATATATATATATATATATATATATATATATATATATATATATATATATATATATATATATATGTGTGTGTGTGTGTGTGTGTGTGTGTGTGTATGTGTTGTTTTCTATATTCAGTTGATCCTTTTGAACGAACAGTACTTTACGCATAATTAATTTTAATACCACAACTGGGGAGACTTACGTTATTAAATTGTAATCAAATTGCAGCATATTTTGCGCTAAACACTGACCGGACCACAGACCGGAATATATATACATGTGTGTCTGTGTGCATGTGTAATAATTCAGTACCACTATCTAAATTTAACATAATTATGAAAATTATACATTAAGCTAACTTAGTTTTAATATTCTATAATTTACCAAAGTGACGCACGAACTGCAAATATCAAAATTCAATTTATACTCTTGCCTTATTTTCCGATACTAAATATGTGCACAGCCCCGGATGGGTGATGTTTATCACGCAAACGCATCGAAACGCCTTCCAATTCAAACTTTAAAATCTTTGCAGCGACTTTCGTTTTCAGCGAGAAGCTGACTCATCAAATATTTTAGTCAGGTGACCGAACCGTACTTATAAAAGCTTAGTGTTTTGGCGCGAATAATGTAGATGCATTTCGGGCGTTGAACGGAGCGCATCTCGCGTTCTACTAGGATATGATGCCGGGTCTCTCTACTGTGATATTAGAAATGGAATTTAAGTTTAATATCTGATTAAAAAACTGGTCTGAACATTTATGGCGAGTGATTTTATCCACGACTACAGCCGTGAGGAAATAACGACGGAAGTCAACAGCGCCCGGGTATTTCATATATATATCTACGAGAATATACATACACTAGCGCTAACCACAGACTGGGACCTGCAGTTTAATACCGAATCCGAAAGGCCACAATCACCCATTTTGATGTGGGATTCGAACCACATGCTAGTACAAAATGGCTCCCCGTCATATTTGGTCTTCGATCACAAATACCTGAAAATCAAATTTTTACTAACTTACTGTCAAATTTATCAGTTCTAAATTAAAAATTATTCAAATATTTCTTTTAATTCAAACTACTTTTATTAATTATTCTATTAATTTACTCTAAAATTTGCGCATAAAGTCACCGTTACCAAAAGAAAACAAATGAGCTAATGAAAATTAATTTTGTTGAGAATATTCTCTTTTTATATTCTTATGTTCTCTCTTTTAAAAGAAGAGAATTAAAAAATTTTAATTTTATACTTAAACTAGATTTATTACCCGGCTTCGCTCAGGATTCAGTTTCTGGTATTATTATTTTTTTCAATGATTAGCCTCATATTTGGATGTTCTAAAGTTATAACAACTCTTAAAAAATTTTAATTTTTTCAGTAATAAAAAATTCATACTGTTTTAATGGACTAAGAACACATTCAATATTAAGATACAGCAAATCTTATAATTATTATAGAAAAAGTATATACACATATTTCACGCTCGAAATTATTTCTCAAAACTAAACCGTCTGCTACGTTTCAATGCCATTTTCAGACTTTCTTAATTAGAATATACACGTATTTCATGAATGTAATTCTTTCTCAAAACTGAATCGTCTGCTATGTTTCAATGTCACTTTAGGCTAAATGCACGTGTTTCTAGCTAAGTGAACGTGTCCTTCAGTATAACTGAGTTTGAACAGGTTGTTTGGGATAGTTTTAAAGCATGAAATGGTTTGAGAACACATTCATTGAAAAGGAATGACTTTCCATCTTTATAGTTTCATTTTTAAAAAGAAATATTCCGGCGTTGCAACGTATATGAAAATAATATATCAAATTCATTCTTGTATGCGCCAGTATATGAATAAATCACGTTTTTTGTTCATGTCTATTTATTTTTACGCAGATGTTATAATTTAATTGGCAACAATGAAATGTTACAATGGCTTTGAAGAAAAATATTCGTTGATACCGCGCAAACTTGTTCTAACATAATTCGAGAATGGAACGTCGTAGCAGGATGAAAATAGTCACATTCATCCTGATTTTCCAAGCACATTAAACCGTGTAAATTTTATCAAGTTAGGGCTCACGGTTCTTGAGTGTTTGTGACTCACACGCATATACACACACGACCCATTTCCAGTTTCTGCTTTATATACAGGATTATTATTATAAAATATTATAGTTATTATAAAATATTAATTAGAAAAATTAATATAATAATTTATTTAATTATTATAATATTAATAGGCAACATAACTTTGGTTAAGAAGATATCGTCTCTGAAGTACATATTTATTTGGCGAAATAAATTCTCTGCCCTTGTTCCATTTTAGTCAGATTCCTGAGTCGATTATTTTCATAAGAGAAGCCTTATTAATTCGCGACCTCATTCGCAAAGACAAAGGTTTTGTGTTATCGCGACAGAATAAACCCTTGTCTGGTTACTTTAAGTTTACCCCAATGTCTTCCCTTTCCACAAACCTTGTTCGAGTTATTGTCCACTGTAATTCGATATTCCCACGCATACCCGTTAATATTTTAACATTCTAAGAACAATGGTCGTCCTAAATTTTCCCACATAAAAGTTTTCTTTATTAGAGGTCAATATTTTTGTGGTAATAAATAGAATACCGTCGGGTTTGCTTGAACAAACATATTGGGTTCTAGAATTTCGTTCCAATGCCACAGCTGGAGCAAAAAAAAATTATACAAAATTAATTTGCATGACCTTTATAGACTGTACATGTCAGTTTGAAAAGGGTAAACAATCTTTCCATAGTTAAAAAGAATGAAAAGGTTTATTTAAGGGGTGTTAAACTGTTATGTTATATGATAAATGTGTTCGATGCCCAATAACTAATTATATTCTTATTACAAACAGACACAATTTGGTGATACTCTTCAGAACTAATTCAAAATTAATATTTTCATAAAATAAACACTTTTGATATAAAATTTTTAAAAATATGATACATTTTTTACAACGATATTTTCAGATTTTTTTTAAATGGTCAGTTACTATCCGTAACTCAAGTTAGAATTAACGTATAAACTTGAATTCTATGTTAAAATTATCAAAAATGTTTCCTCTATAGAATGAATCAACTATGTAAAAATATGACATCAACAACATTTATAAAATTTCATAGAAAATTGAAAAAATAAAAAATTAAAATTAAAAAAATATTGAAAATAACAAAATTTCCTCATTATATTAATTAATTCTATAGAACATAATCATGTATACAAGCATGCAAAATTTTAAACAGATTATTCAGTACATTTTTATAAATTTTACGGATAGTGGTGAAAATCATAGTTCTGAGAAAACAGCGTTTAAAGTTAAAATTTTGAAGAAGTTAGACATAAAATGCACTCACCCAATTTAAAACCCCCCAGGTGTATAAGAACCGTTCTGCTAGCTCAAGCTTTTCATTTTTAGTATGAACAAGCCTTCTTTTAGCCCGTCTAGCCTGTAATGTATGAAGAGCAGATCGTTTTTGTGCGGTTTTCACTCGCTTTACATCAGATTTCAAAGAAAAACGTAAACAATCTAAGACTCTAATTTGATTGTTTCATGATAAAAGCATAAAATCATTCCGCGTTTAGAGAGAATTGACATTTTTCCCCTATATCAACAATCTGTTCTTAATTAAAACCATAAACTGTGTAAAGCACGGGAAAAAGAGAAAAAAATTTCTGTATATGCTGAAAACTGCAATTTTAGTTTCCCCAATACAAGCATAAAACATTTTGCTCTTATAAAAAGCAAAAACAATCTTCACAAATTGAGAATAGAAATTAACGCCCTTATGAAAATCATAACTTACCGAATGGTGGAAGAAGACAAGTCATCGGTGCCCTTCGTGGATGCTTGTCCAGTGGGTGGTGCATCAGTTAAGAGGGAGTTTCCTTCAGCTTGTAGCCAAGTTTAAAACTTGTTTAAATTATTGCCTCTTACCTCCTACATATTAGCACCGGGTATACGAGAGAGATATTTTTCTTTTTACCATGTTTTTATTAGCTTGCTTTCTTGTTTGTTTGTGTGTTTGTCCAGTCCAAATCTTGCAATCGATTTTTAACTCACTTCCGGACTAGCTAGACATTTGAAACTTTTAGAATAGCTCATAACACGATGACAATGCATTATTTTAATACTTTTAGCCATCTTTAAGCAGATTTGAATTCATTTTCAGTTCATTTTGTTTTGTAGAATGGTGCAGCCATCTATCGACCGGGACGGGAACGAAAAGTTAAAAGCAAGTTAACTTCCAATTAACTTCATTTTCTTTCAAGTCGATGGGATAATTCATCAAACAAATTTTTAAAAAATATTTATTAATACATAGAATTGTCAAGTTTATATGATTCAACAGAAAATTTAAAGACATGGTATATAAAAAGTTCTTTTTATCTTCTAATTATGATTTTCAAGAGTTTCTACGTGTTGAGTATAATTTATGCATTAGTACAATTATTTAATATCCAGCCATCCTACTACGGGTACCAACTAGTTTTTAAATAAAGTCTTTAAAACCGAGTCGACACTCATTTGCAAAATTTTCTCCATAGGTTAATATTGAGCTGGGCAAATCCAAGCATCTTTAAGAATTAACCAGTATTCTTAAGAAGGTCTTAGTTTAACCCCAGTTGTTATCCGAAAGCTTCTCGTAACAACTACAGACTTAAAAGCATCAGCTTTTAATGGTAGCCTGCATTTTCCCTACAGATAGAAAATATCTCTGCAACATTTGTGTCAGCTCACGAAACATGATTCAGATCGTAGGCGGAAGAAAGGTACAAACGGAATATGAATTATTTTCGCAAAGACTTGCATACAACCGCTTACGTACAAATGAAAATTCTTGGCTAACTTTTAACCTTTAGCTTAAGGGGCCCATTTTTCCGATTACCTCCTTAGAACGGGATATTTCATACCCCCTTTCTAAGAACGGCCATTAAGGGGGTTATATATATTGATTGAGCATATGTGTATATATATATATATATATATTCATTTTTGGGCCCGTATTCTTGGGATACATGCTATCCCACCCCTTAAAGAAAAGGTTAATAGCTGAGTCATTCCTACAGTACATCCCGTGATTTGGCTAGAAAAAAAATCAGCGGGTGGCTCACACTTTCTTTTTATTTTCGTTAATACAATTTGTTGTTTCTTTCCAAACTGAGCTACTTGTCACTGAAGGCATTCGTGCATATACTGCAAAGATTTGTTGGCTCCTTTTAATCTAGGAGCACCTGTCAGGAGAGCCAACTTAATCCCTCTGGTGCCACCAGAATTTAGACCGAGCATCCCGTGGGACAGTATCTGAGAGACTCGTACCCTACTCCCACCACAAAAAGTACATGCAGGGACCTATCTAGCCTGCATATTAAACATGTCCATACCTGGTGGGACACGAAAGCATTCAGCGGTGTTTGTCGTGTTTCGAACACAGCACACTCATTGTCGCATCCCGTCGCGCTACCTACTAGAATTCCCCAGGCCCCATTAATCCTCCGTTAATAGTCCGAACCGGCCTAGCCGACCGAACATTCAGAAGTCCAGACGGCCGGCCGAAATTCTCATAGATTGCCTCCCCTAGTGCCTGGTAGGTGGTCATTCTACCAATAGTTCAACGTCACCACAGAGTCTTATCTGTCCGAACTTCTTTTAATGTCTAGAACTGATCCCGGCGTAATTTATGACCTGATGCTGATAGGGGGGGGGGGGGCGCACCCAACCTTGACAAATTTCAGTACAATCGTCAGGATGTTCTGTGGGGGTTGGGAAAGACGCTTCTCGTTCTCGGCTGGAACGGTCTTTTGGGAGAATCTGCAAAATGAGCCTTCGGTCGTCAGAGGGTAATAAAATTTTGATTATCGATGAACGACTTGAATATTATGAGGGGAATCTTAGCCTCTGAGGCTGTCCCCCTCTACATACATTCCTGACAATCAAAAAGTTTAGTCTGGTTTCGAACCGAGAACCCTCAGTATCGTATCAATACGCTCTACCTACATGGGTTCTCCGGACCCAGTTAATACAATTTTGATTTTAGATGAACAATTTGAATATTAAGGCTGCTATGTACTAACCCATTGGATTCGCTCACCTCAATGTTAACCTATGGAGAAAATTTGTCCACGAATTGCATTCAAAGATTGGCGACTTGGATTCAAGGATTTTTTTTTTTTTTTTTAATTTTACTCCGTCATAGAGAAAGAAATTTTACATTTGTGTACTTTTTTCGTTTTTAAAAAAAATGCAATTAATATTTTAAAATTTAAATTATTCGGGGAAAAATCTGATATAGTGTGTTTTAAACGCTCATAAATTCCTTCGGTGGACGAAATTTATAAAATGAATCCTGTAGCGCTTTGCAGAAAAGTTCAGGCTATCTGACACTACCAATTTTATTTGATTATCAGCATTTATGTACCTGTAAATAGCTGACAAAAATATATTTTAAATAAAAAAATTGGGGACAGCGCTTAAGCCCCCTATAGAGAGAGAGCCATTACAATCCCTCAAAATGTCAATCCTAAGGGGGGGAGGAATTTTTGAACTGTCAACTGGACTCCTCCCACCACAAGAGTCTGCAAGGAGAGGGAAAGGGAAATACGATTTTTTCTTAGTACATAGCAGCCTTAAGAGGTGGGGTTGAATATTAAGGCCGTAACATCAGAGCCTGCCCTTTCTACCTGCTTCCCTGACAAACAAAAAGTTTTGATATTCCTACATATAAACATAATTCTATGCTATTATTGACCAAAAACATTTCAAGTCGTCCCATGCTTAATATAGGAAATAAAAATTCAGATCATACCTCACTAAATATTTCACCTCCCTCCTAGGGCAAGTCTCATTACGATAACAGTGTCGTTCATTTGCCGCGAGCAGCGGGAGGCCCTGATTCGATCTCAGCGAGACACCGGACCTCAAATGCCCTCATTAGTCTTGCCTTAAAATATCGAGAGACGCACGCTGATATCTGTTTCAGGTAATGGATATAAATCAGCCTCTCGTTCATTCACGAGGAGAGTGTGGCCAATGGAAGGGAATAAGTAAAAATGTTTCCCCGATTTCGCGATCTAACGGCGCGTTTGTTTTTAGCGTCTGGAGAGACAAAATATCTATAAAGGCTCTCGAGGGAAAAAAAAATGTGCGTTGAGGCGAAGTAAATGAATTAAAGATCGAAAAATTTCAACAGTATTTGTTTTTCCCTTTAGGAAAGAAGTTTTTAATTTTTTTTTCTATTTGGCTTGCATCAGTTTTATTGGGTTTAATTTATTTTGTTATTTTAAAATGAAGGTGTTGTTGTTTGAAGTGCCCCTGGCTGGAAGTATTACAGACCAGGTCCATATAGGCAGGCGGACTAAGGGGTGCGGCTATGGTTTACAATGGCAATAAATGGTTCGGAGTCTGAGTTAGCCAGGCGCCACCTCAATTTTGACCGAGCATCCCCCAAGGGCGACATCTGGGGGGATCGTACCTTTTCCCACTCTCTGTGACCTCACATAGGGACTTTCAGGTCTACTGATTTAACGTGCCCATATCCGGCCTAGACACGGATGCATTTAATGGTGCTTGTCGGGATTCGATCAGAGCACCCTCAGCACCGAAAGCCGACGCGCAACCACTAGTCTACCTACGGCCCATAAAGCTACCTTATGACATTAAATAAATTTTTTTAATATCTGAAGAACTGAAGATTATATAAATAAGGTATTTGTCGCTTGTCGGGATTGTCTAAGGTATTGGCGCTTGTCGGGATTCGATCGGAACACTTTAAGCACCGTAAGGCGACGCGCTACCACTAGGCTACTTCAATCCCATAATGAAGATATATTTCTGCGTATCGGTGATTATACTCTACAGTGATAAATACCGCGAAGAAGTAGACGAGTAAAAAAGGCGGCTCCGTGTTATTAAATTAAATGCTTATAAAGTTTTGTGTTTAGTTGCTGTATTATTCTAGAACTCAATTTTTTTTTTATTTTTTTATGATGGGAAAGATATTTCAGGAGATTTTTAGAAGATTTACCGCATTTCCTAAAAATGGGCCAGCTTTGTAATATTTTGAATACATTGCTTGACATAAACTTAACAACAGTACGGTATCAATATTTCCAAAGTCTGGAACCACTACAACGAAATTCTATTAGGAACGGCAAATGACCCCCGCGTCTACGAAATTCTATTAATTGAACTACTCTAGTTACAGGAGGGAATTTTGTTTTAGCGATTTCCCTGACAATGGTAACCTGTTAATGCCGCTAGTGAAAAATATTCTCTATACTCAGTATTTATACCACCAGTTACTCAGTAGTTTACATAGGAAGTCATAGAAAATAACGCTTCGTCTTACCGCCGGGATAGTTTAGGAGACGTGTGTTTATATCTGTCATAGGTTGAACAGATATAAACACACATCTCCTACGTTGATTAAAACGTGACTATTTATTGATTGATATTAAATCCTTCTGCCAATGAAATGTTGTTCAAAGAGATAGTATCATGCATACCTATCGATGTTCAATTTTTAGAGTTATTGATCAATGAATGACTGGTTTCCTTAGTTAAGGGGACAAGTGTCCTTCCGACTCGAATTTTTTTATTTTCAAATTTTAACTCCATATACAGAGTAAGAATAAATAATATTCATTTTTACTCAAATGAAGACCCTTAGAATTCAAAATAAGGAATTTGGCAGAATAATGCTAGTTTTTCAAAAAAAAAATAAAAATAAGGAATTTGGCAGAATAATGCCGGTTTTTCAAAAAAAATTAAAAAAAGAGAGCATTTCTCAAAATACTCCATGCTCATTCCACAACATTTTAAAACCTTCAGCTTTTTAATATAGGTTTACCGTATATATATAAACATAATTTTGAATTGAATTTTTTTGTGTAATTCAAAAGTCAAAAATATTTTTTTTAATCTGCCTGTTCTTTTCTTTTATTTTTTCACTAATTTCTACTTTATTTCATGTTCTATAAATTTCGAAAATATTTGTAGTTTTCTATAAACGTTTCAAAGAACGATGCACAATTTTGTGACAACCACTGGAATTAACTGTCGTGAGAAATTTGGTAGAAATCGGAAGAAAATTAAGAAGCATGGAGCAATTTGAAAAAATTCTGGCAATTTTGAAGAATCTTTTGAAAAACAGGTTTTTTTTCTTCTAAAAATACTTATTTGTGAATACAATTTAATGTAGTAAAAAAATATAAGTTATTCCCCTTTTGTGTATAAAGTAAAATGTTGAAAATTTAAAAAAAACGAGGTTAAAATACCTTTGTCGGCTTAAACTTCTATGGTACCTGCCTACAGTGAAATGACTGTTTTAGTGCAAAATTCCGGAATTACTTTTTATTGCCCTGTTTCAAAAGTCAGTGTTTGACGATTCTAAACTGCTTTTTTTTTATCCGTACGATCATTAGATGAGAACTTATGGCCAATTTTATAAACCAAAAGCGATATTAAAAGACCGGAAGGAGCATCTTTACATGCGTTTTCTGGAATACTCATTTTTCAGTTACTTTTCTAAATGAGAAAGCTAATAATTGAAAAGTTTTCAATATACACTCATGGACAAAAAAATTAGCGCACCAAGAAATAATTGCCGGATCGTAACGAAACTTGCAATGAAGGTACATGTCGGGGAGATATGCAAATGATTAGAAATGCAGCGTGATTGCGCATTACGTATAGCCGGTAGAGGGCGTTGAACATCGTACTCTGTGGAGTATAAAACAGGTAACCAAAGCTTGTTTGAGTGTGCTGAATCATTTACAAAGGAAGAGCTGAGATAGACATGCCATTACGCCGTGTTCGAAGACAATATAAGCAGTTGTCGCAGTTTGAGAGGGGGAGAATCGTCGGGATGATGGAAGCTGGGTGGTCAGCTAGACGAGTAGCTCGTCAATTAGGCCGCTCTGATTGTGGTGTGAGGAGGTGTTGGGACCAGTGGACCCGAGAGATGTCATGTACACGAAGACCAGGCTCAGGACGCCCTCGACAGACCAGTCGTCGAGAAGACCGCCACATCGTAAGAAATGCACGCGTACAGCCAACTGCTTTATCGGCCGCCATCCAGGCACAGGTAGCACCTTCACTAGGGGCATCTGTGTCTTCTCGAACCATACGAAGGAGCCTGGCTGAAGGACAGTTGGCATCGCGGCGCCCATTACGTGTGCTGCCCTTGACGCCCACCCATCGACGCCTCCGTTTGGAGTTTTGCCGCTCACGAGGAAACTGGACTGCAGCGGAATGGAACCAGGTCGTCTTTAGCGACGAATCCAGATTCAATCTCGGCAGTGATGACAATCGTGTTCGTGTGTGGAGAGCCCGTGGTGAACGCTTCAATCCTGCCTTTGCTGTACAGCGACACATCGCTCCCACAGCTGGTGTGATGGTATGGGGTGCCATTGCCTACAATACACGGTCACCCCTAGTATTGTTCCGTGGCACCATGACAGCCCAGCGGTATGTTCATGAAATCCTGCAACCACATGTGTTGCCACTCATGCAACGGCTCCCAGGAGCCATTTTTCAACAAGACAATGCTCGGCCTCATACGGCAAGGGTGTCACAAGACTGTCTCCGCACTGTTACTACCCTTCCTTGGCCTGGCCGATCCCCAGATTTGTCTCCAATCGAGCATATCTGGGATCATTTGGGACGACGAGTTTGGCATCCCACGAGTTTGAATGAACTAGAGGCAAGGTTACAGCAAATATGGAACGAAATGTCGCAAGACATCATACAGAACTTGTATGACTCAATGCCCGATCGTATCGCATCGTGCAT
>OU015502.1:9401984-9509484 GCA_907164885.2 Dolomedes plantarius
ACCTATATATATATATGAGATAATTTGCCATAAAATACTCTTTAATTTACGTTAATTATCTTTTATTAAAATTATTTTTTTTAATTTTAAAAATACATTTTAATTTCTAGACTTATAAGTAGAAACACATAATTATAGTAAGAAAAGAAAAAAATCCAATATTTGTTACAACATACCTGCTTAACAGTTTTAACATTTCAACTACAGGAAGGGAGTAAGTAAAAGTTTTCTATGGTAGTTCGACGTAATAGAGTTTTCAGGAGGCTGTTTATACCTCTTTCAATACCAATAGTCTCAGATGAAGATTCACCTTCTAGCTTACGTTTCACGGTTTGATAACGTGCTGAATCTACTAATGTTACGTTTGCCTAAGTCATAGTGGACACTTCGCCGAAGATTTATGCGTTTCAGGGTCTAGAAATCAGCAACCAGGATGTGATAGGTGGGAAAAAATAGTCCCTGTATTTGTTTACCAATGGAGAAAAGTGAAATCGGACCTGGACGGGTAAAGATGCCCACGGGTCAAGATAATAGGACAGTGATGTGCTAAAGCGTTTAAGGGGAAACTATTATGTTATGTCTAACAAAGAAAAGAACGCATTTTACAACTGTATTCCATTCCATCTTATCACTCTTTCTTTAAAAAACATAAAGACAGAACTTCATGCCTTTTGAGGGTTTAAGTTGCTTTTGGGGAAAAATTAAAGGAAAGCGAAGAGTGTAAGCTGATTCTTAAAACCGGTGGATTGATTCTTTAACGCGAAAATTTTAACAAGGAAATAATATATTTGTTTTTGTTTCTACGATATTGATTCTTATAAACGGTTGATTCTTATAACCACTGATCACTGTAAGCGGTGGTCACTGTATATATATATATATATATATATATATATGTCATTCTCCATTAGTTAAGTTAATCAATATTTTTAAATTCTTTAATAATTGTAATAATTTTTAATTATATATTATTATTATTATAACTAAATTATTAATATTTTTATTAAATACTATTATTAATAAATTCTGTAGTTATTTAAAACTTTAATAATTAATTTTTTTTAGTTGTTTTCCTTCATATCTCAATACATATGTAGCATAAGCCAAATTGTTTATACAAAAGCCAAATATCAGCATAATGCCAAAGCTGTCGTATAATGAGTTGCTGCAATTTGAATAAATTCAATTAAATACTGATTTATTAACATTGAGAGTTGTTTATTTTTTCATCATCCTAAATGTAGAATACAGGGACTCCCAGATATAACTTGTATTAAGAAAATTAAGAAGATTTTTAAAATTAAGATTTACCAAAAGTGATAAGAACCACAAACAAAGTGATAAATAGCATCGACCCCCTTTATAGATTTTTAGATCCTTATCGACTGTAAACTGTACAAACAAAATATGAATACGGCGCATGGATATTTTCGCACAAGAGTCTACATAAACATGTATGTTTGTTCCAGTTTATCTAGCGCCGACACGGAAGATGCATAGCATGTGAAAGACCTCTATTGACGTTCTCTCTTCCCATTAGGGAAGCAGTCAGGGGTCTGCCATATTTTCGCCAGGCGTCTTTTACCATCGAGAGAGACGCGAGTCTCATTTGCTGAGTGTCTCAGCGTGAAGCAAAAGCTCATATCATGCAAATACCAAGCCATGAATGCATCCATTTAGATGCGTGGGAGAACGTAAATGCATCTGCGAGTTTCGCAACTTTGAATGAACACGTCAGCGGGATCATTCTTTCGTGGGAATGTTCCACTATTTTGAATATTGCTCTTGAGTTTTCACGCAGTGAATTGATTTAGGCTTATCTGATTACTGTCTGACTTAATCAAAGAATGAATTATATTTTAAAAAAATAGTTTTTGAACAAGATTTGTGATTAAAAAGTTTAAAAATAACATCATAAATGTATATTCAATTATGGTAGAAACAGAGATTACAATACAAATAATTCGGCATTGTCTTTTTTGATGCCAATTACTAAAATTTTATTTTATTTGCAAATGGTATAATGAAAGCACTGGTCAAAGTTTATAGTTAAAATCCTTATAGTTCTTGTTATATATATATATATATATATATATGTAACAAGAAAACAAAAAATGCGTCTTCCTAAGTTACTTTTAAAGCATATTCTCTTTTTAATAAAGTACAACCCTTTTTTCAAATTGTTCAAATTGAATAGCCCTGCAGACCATTAAGCAGGCATTTGAAATTCTATAACATCACCATATCTGGCCCGAACTGAACTCCTCATTAAAGTTATATATAATAAGAAAGTCCTGTTTTCAAATTCTTTCTTTTGGTAAAACGCAGATCTAGCAACCGCGTGATCTAGTAATTATTTAATCTCCGGAGAACCACGATGTGGACAAGTGAACTCCACGAGACTAAATTCGACCAATTAAAAAATACGTAATTTAGGCCCTCTGGTGTCAATATCACCAACCATTTATTTAATATTTGCCTGAACAGAAGACTTTTCTCTCTTCGCACCTAACTCTCGTTGCTGTCAGATCTGCTGTCCACGGGCGCAAGAAGTCCGGTGAACACGACGGCTCTTCTCTTTTTATATCTTAACGTTGGCATGTAAACATGTAAGCTGCTGTCTCTGAGCGCCCCGTCCTGTTGCATGGACGCCCCATCTCCACTGATTATGTATGGCCGCTCCTAACTTCTTTGCATGCAGCTACTGCAGAATCTTAGATTTATGTTCATTTCCGCTGAAGTCAGCTGGCGACTGCAACTAATGCCTTCGTAATGCTTCCAGTTGTTTAGTTGAATAAAATTCGACTGTGGATTTGCGTATTTCTTCTCTGGCTCCATGTCTGTTTCTCTCATCACCCAACGAGCGACTGCATCTGTATGATCAACACCCTCGTGACGACTGCATCTCCAATAAGTGTGCATGTGAAATTTGCAAGTCACAGAGGCAAGACACTAATTAGTGATGACAACACAGATCGGACAAAAGAAAACTTGTATTTGGATTACACATTTTCCACATGTGTGGCCCAGAGCTGTTTTTTGTGCGTGAATAACGCGTCCGGTTTTTGTGATACACGTACCGTTCCAACGCTATTTAATGTTTTCGCACGCGCTGAGCATTTTGCGATGGGAAAAAGTAGGCGTTATCATTCGAAAATTTCGTGTTTCTGTACCTATAACCGCAACCGTGAGCGCTACTTTGTTGCCGTTCACAGAATCCCGAGCTCATATTTCTGAATAACTATATCTGAAATCTCATCTCGATCGGTTGAACAAAACGGCCGCTAGAGGTCCATATATCGGCAATTTTTTTTATGATCACCCTGTACATAGATATATTAACATCACCGTGGATGAAGTGTAGTAAAAAGTTGACTGAATGCTCCTTGCAAATTCATTAAGTGCTTTATTGAAAATTCTCCTTTAAGTGATGAATATCGCATATCAATTATGATTATAAGGTCTTTCGCTGTCGCACATTTTTTTAGCTCTTTAGAATGTTTTCATTCCCTTCAAGAAAACTGTTTTGGTCCCGAAAACTAAGCAGCATATTAAAAAAAGAAAATGCGTGATAACAAATACGGTATAGGAATGCAGTTAATGAAAAATTCATCCTCGTTTTATGGATTAACGGCATTTCGCCGCTGATGAAATAAATGCAAATTTCTTTAAAAGCTGCAATTCATCTGCATAACAATGGCGAAATTTCTTGTTATCATCCTGTGACCTCGCTTAAAAATCGCTCGCGCAAAGAATAAAGTTCGGCGAATAAAGTGGAGGGATTTAGTTATTGATATGGCCGTTTATATGAGGATAAAAGAAATCCATAAATAGTACTAGAGGGAATTTTTAATTAACTTTGTTCAGATGAAGTTATTAAGAGATCTGGGTATAATCTGTAACTTACAGACGGAGCATTCCATTTTCATAATACGTGACAATTTTTTTTATTTAATTTTGAGGAAAATAAGGTATTAGGTTTGACCTCGTCTGGAAAAAGATGTATACTATGGCTGTATACCTTCTTATATTTATATGTAAAGATTTATAGATTATCTTTTCGTTTTCTTCAGTTTACTTTTCTGTCTCTGCGCACACACACACACACACACGCACACACGCGCACACACATACACACACACACGCACACACGCGCGCACACACACACACACACGTACACACCGTATTTTTCGGACCATAAGAAGCACCTTTTTATATAAAATCGACTTAAAATTGGGGGTGCGTGTTATGGTCCGAAGGTAACATTAAAATAAAAGAGACATTTTGTTATATATGTTATATATATATTTATTATTATATAATATGTATGTTATGTATTATTTATTATATTTATTTGTTATTACATATATTCTTTATCTTTACTAAGAAAAAAAATTGGAAATTTCTTTATATACGTAACAAGATGCAAAATAAATATTCTCTTCTAAAATTCCTCCCATAAATTTCAGGTGCGTATTTTGGTCCGAAAAATACGGTTTATACATATATATATATATAAAAGGTGCGTCCATAAAGTAACCGGACAATGTTCTATAAATAAGAAAAATATTACTTACCTTCACATAAATTTATCTCCTTCAAAATAATCGCCAAAGGAGTCTATACAATATTTCCAACGTTTCTTCAGGTCATCGAAACACTGTCTATAGGCTTTGGAACTAACCGTTCGCAAAATGCGAGTAACATTTGATTTAATATCCGAGACGTTTTCAAACCTCTGTCCTTTCATGGCCATCTTAAGCTTCGGAAAAAGGGAAAAACAGCTGGCGGTAAGTCGGGAGAATATAGTGGGTGATTTAGCACTGTAATTGAATGCTAAGCAAGATATTGTTGTACGGAAATTGCTGTATGGTGCCTAGCATTATCGTGTAAAATAAACCATTGCCCAGAATCAAACAGTTTCTTCCTAATTCGCCTTATCCTGTTTCTTAATCGAAAAAGCAGTTCCTTGTCAAAATACTGATTAATTGTTTGATTTTCAGGAACAAATTCGGTCTGAATAAGTCCTTTGTATTCAAAAAATGCAATCAGCATCACATTAGTATTTGATTTTGACATCCGTGCTTTTTTTATTTTGTGTGGGAGAAGAAGGTCCTTTCCACTGTACACTTTGTCTTTTTGTTTCTGGGTCGTATTGTAGACACCAGGTCTCATCTCCTGCTATGACAGACTTTAAGAAATTGTTGTTCTGTTCCGCAGTAGTAAGCAAATCTTTAAATCTTTACAGAACACAATTCATCTGAATTTTTACAAAGAGTTGCTTCTTCGATTAAGAAACTGGATAAGGAGAGGTAGGAAGGAACCGCTTGATTTTGGGCAATGATTTCTTTTACACGATAATGCTAGGCCCCATACAGCAATTTCTGTACAACAATATCTTGCTAACAGTCAGTTACAGTGATAAACAACCCACCATATTCTCCCGACTTATCGCCACCTGATTTTTTCCTTTTTCCGAAGCTTAAGATGGCCATGAAAGGACAGAGATTTGAAAACGTCTCGGATATCGAATCAAATGCTACGCGTATTTTGCAAACAGTTGGTTCCAATGCCTATAAACAGTGTTTCGATGACCTGAAGAAATGTTGAAAAAATTGTATAGACTCCTTTGGCGATTATTGTGATAAATTTATTTGAAGGTGAGTAATATTTTTTCTTATTTAAAAAAAAATATCCGGTTACTTAATGGGCGCACCTTGTATATATATATATATATATATATATATATATATATATATATATATATATATATATATATATATATACAAATTTTGTTTGGACAAATTTTTTTGTCGGAAGGAATATATTATATAGAAGGTTCGACTATATCCTGGTGAATCAGAGGTGTCTTAATTAGACTCAACGTCCCCAGCATCCAATATGGTTTAAATTTTTTTATTTTTGCAATTTTGTGAATACTTAGTTTTTAGACTTTTTTTTAACTGTCACATAACCTGTTGTCAATTTTCACTTTACAATAATTTTTCATTACAAAGTCCTTTTGTAAGTAAATAGTCTGAAAAAAAATTAATATCAAACCCAAAGCATATTTTCCAGATGGCATTTAAAATAACTCTTCTAAAGAAGGCTGGGTGATGTAATACTAGTCTGCCTCAGTTATAACCTGTACGATTAACCTCCAAACAGCCCCACCCTGCCTCAGACACTTTCCAACTATCTGTGTAATTCTATTACATCCCGTTCTTTGGCGACAAATTCAATTTCCTCAGAGAACTCAAACGTCGATGTCCATTTTAACATTCCTATTACAGTAAAATGATGAGAAACTTGGAAGGTTCTTAAATCTCCCTGAAATTGTTAGATATTTATTTTCGGGGTTGCGGATACTAAACTTGGTATTTTTGTCGATTCAAATGCATATTTAAAGCGTTTCCTTCAGCGAATCTATCTTTACGAAAGAATTGCAATTCATTTGAAAAATAATTTGAAAATTATGAAATTTTATCTCGCTCAAAATTTATAATTGAAAATCTAAATGCACGCTTAGTGTTTTGTTATGTATACCAGCCAAACATATATATATATATATATATATATATATATATTAATAAAGAGACAGAAGGGGATGTGGAGATCACATGACCCCGTAACGCGTCCGGGCGGACCCATCCTTGAAAAAAAAAGGCCGACAAATATACAGGATTCGGTGTATTTTTTTTTCTCATGAAAGTACATAAATGTTACATATTTGGAAAGAGCTTCGAAAACTGATAATTTTTTCTGCGTACACTTATTCTGTTAATTCAATAGTTTTAGAGATATTTGGATTCTAATGAAGCGTCATCGCTCTTTGACGATGTAAACAAAGGGTGATTCGTTCACAGCGTGATTCTCACTAAAAAATGAATCACTGAAATGAAATGTGTCACCGTGTCTTTTTATTTGAAAAACTTATTTAATTTATTACGTATATATGTTTGTGTGTGTTACAAGGACAAGTAAGTATCTCTAAGGCACGAAATGTAATTTTTTTTTTTACATTTGAACTATGATTAAAATTTTAAGTAGCAAACAGTATTAGAGAGAATTACGAGTATTTCTCGTATCTCGTTTCTCGTACTCGTATTTCAGATTTAGTGTCAACAATTTCCATAATTTTGTTAACCAGTGTCATAGAAACATTATAATTTCATGAGGCTAAATTTCAGGAATTTACATAAATCTGCATTTTATTGTATATATTTTGGTTTCTACCGTAAATCAGGCGTTGTTTCACTTTCCTTTGCATTTTACTGCGTGCATTAAATCTTCCGAAAGCAATTTGCATCCACTTATGTAAATAATATTGCGTTTCATTTCCAAGCCATTAATTCAATTTGTCATTGTAATTGAAGTGTCTCGGAATGTTTTTAACTTCTGCTGAACACAAAGCAGTGTGAGAGAATAGAAACGATGTTCCAAAATCACTCGATTTCTGTACCGACGACCCGATTTGCAAAGGGAATTTAATTAAAAGACGCGATAATATAATCCAAAACGAAAAGTTAAAAATTTTACCGAGTTTGTTGAGATAAAGTGTTATCTTGAATTATTTTTGTCTCAGACTTAATATAGGACATGCATAAGTAAGTAGTGACGAATTTAACGGAATATGTATTGAAACGTCATTTTATTAAGTTTCTCAGCACCGCCGTTTCAGATTTCGTACATTTTGAAATCTCCAGATTGATCTGATAGAAAATAATGCAAAATAGTTTGAGTTGAATGAAATTCAACTCATTCTACATTACATTTAAAGTTATTTTCTTTTTTGGGATAAACTGAATTTAATTTTCCTCCGATTATCAAATTATCATATTTTTATCATATCTGGAATTATTATATTCCAATATCTACTGTGTCTACTGTGTTTTAAACGCAAGAAATTTCGTTTAATGGACGATACTAAAAATGAACCGGAAAATACATAAACGAGCAGAAAATTTCAGGCTATCTAAAAACGTCATTTTAATTTCAATATTTATCAATATTTCTATAAAGAGTCTGTAAAGGTTTATTTTATGGACCTTTATTTCGGATATAATCTAACAATTCTTATATTTGAATTATAAATAAGTCACATTAAATTTTATATTCGGATATCTCCTTCCTTTTATGACTATCTTTATTGCTGATTTGAAATTTTTTGGGGGATATTCAAATAGTTGCAGCTCATTTTTCTAATTACGGCAACAGAGACGAACAGATTTTCTCCATAGTATTTTTTTAAACATCCTACTTTCTGTTTTCTCAAATATGTACCAAACATTTGTTACACATTTCGTTAAGTCAGGTAAATTGAACCGAAGACTAACTAAACCAATTTTCAACTTTTCTATGTTAATTCTATGTTTTATATCAGCTCCACGAAGAGAGACACTTGAAGTCGAAATTATTCCTAGATTTCCACACTCGAAAATAACCCAATATTAGATATTATCATAATAATTTACTGTTTGGGTAAAATTGACTTGTTCTAGATAGCCGTCATATTGATTCTCTCAGCGCAATATGGTGAAAAATTTCTTTCTGAATTAAAACTTTCGTTTAAAGTTCTTTCTTTAATCTTTTTCCACCAAAAGACTATAATGAGTAACAGAGAAATAATTTATTGAGTATGTATAATTTTCTAATTTGAACTTTCGTTCAAAGTTTTTCTTTAATCTTTTTTCACCAAAAGACTATAATGAGTAACAGAGAAAGAAATTATTGAGTATGTATAATTTTCTAATTTGAACTTTCGTTTAAAGATTTTTCTTTAATATTTTTCACCAAAAGACTATAATGAGTAACAGAGAAAGAAACTATTGAGTATATATAATTTTCTAATTTGAACTTTCGTTTAAAGTTTTTTCTTTAATCTTTTTTCACCAAAAGACTATAATGAGTAACAGAGAAAGAAATTATTGAGTATGTATAATTTTCTAATTTGAACTTTCATTTAAAGTTTTTTCTTCAATCTTTTTTCACCAAAAGACTGTAATGAGTAACACAGAAAGAAATTGTTGAGTATGTATAATTTTCTAATTTGAACTTTCATTTAAAGTTTTTTCTTCAATCTTTTTTCACCAAAAGACTCTAATGAGTAACAGAGAAAGAAATTATTGAGTATGTATAATTTTCTAATTTGAACTTTCGTTTAAAATTTTTTCTTTAATCTTTTTTCACCAAAAGATTATAATGAGTAACAGAGAAAGAAATTATTCAGTATGTGTAATTTTCATTTTTTGAAACAGACAAAAACACTATTTTATAAGTTAAACTCTATAGGGGGAAATGGAGTCTAGTGTGTTTTAAACGCAAGTAATTTCGTTTAACGGATGAAACTTTAAAAAGAAAAGGAAAATACATAAACGAGCAGAAAATGTTAAGCTATCTAAAAACGCCATTTTAATTTCAATATTTATCAATATTTCTATAAAGAGTCAGAAAAAGGTTTATAAAATAACCTTTTCTGGACTTCATATAACTAATTTCCTCGAAATATTCGCTTTTAAAAATAAGTGTTTGGGAAGAGATGATGATTGATTACTCTGTCTGAACCACCCAGGCTAGTGGGTGACCCTCTTTACTTAGAAACCACCCACCCCTAAGCTGAACAAATACACAGAAGCCTCAATGCTAACATTCTCCTCTTGGTTTCACTTTTTAAAGTTGTGAGGAAAACTTTAATTAAATCTTTGAAATAGACCACTTTCGTAGTTATAACTGAAGATCCAACTTGTTCGTGCAAGCTTTCTTCGAGATCTAAAATTGTTATTCTACCAGTTACAGTTATGATCCCGACGAAAATGTATTCTCTGCGTGAAGCCTCGTTCAAATTGCTTTCAGAGCGGAGAGAAGCTTCATCGTTAAAAATTTTAGCAACTGCCAGAATAAGAGAGGCAACTGCGTTAAGTTAACGAGTTCCATTAACCGGGTAAATAAACATTTGTTTACTGTAGCTGAAACACGTACAAGCTACAAAACACATACAAGATGCAACATACTTAGACAGGCTGACTGAAAAAAAAGAAAATTATATTTATAAACTTAAAGGGTTGGTGTGACAAATATCGCCCCTGTGCCTAATATCGCCTCGTGTTAAGTATGATTCGCGATATGTATGAGAAAATGCAGCAACTTCTTAGTTCTGGGTCAAAGAAGTTGCTGCATTTGTCGCAAGTTGTCGCGGCGATAGCGACAACGCTCTTATCACGGACAACAGAAACTATATGGCGTCTGGAGTTGTTTTGGCTGTTGTCTTCGTAAACTTTGGCTCCAAAGAATCAGAATCCAGTGAATGACCAGGTAGGTGCATCCAAATTCTAACTTTGCTTATACCATTTGAAAATGCATTAAACAGAAACTTTGCTAGCAACGCCTTTTAACAGGTGCTCCTCATTTCGCCTGGTAGGTGGTAAGAGGAACAGTGGTAGGCGATATTATTAACCGCCCTGGAGTTCACTGGAAATTTCAATTTTTCAAATTTAGTTACATAACTTAAACTGGCACTGGTTTTGGAGCTGGTTGATCTCGGGATACCAAAGGAAATAGTTCTTAGGGATGTTCTTTGAGTTTCCAGCCTAATCAGAAACTAAAAAGTGGATGAAATGTCGAAAATTTAGAGTAGGCAATATTTGGGACACTTACCCTACAGGATCCCAGAGTCAAGTGCCAGAATCCAACAGAAATCTTTGATACGAGAATAAAGCAGATAGAAGGGTAAGAACTGAGACACGGTTGATGTCGTCTGCTATTACATTGCTAACAGTAAATCACGGAGCTATGCGGAATGACTGCGTGATACGTTAAACCAATTGCAGGTTTGTCAACAACCTGGACACAAACGGACAATCGCAGCACTACACTCCGGAAGCAATGTGAACAAGGCTTAACACTATTACACTTATACAATTTGCTGAAAGTTCCCCGGAAGAGAATTTTCATGTTTCTCCTCAGCGACAAAGTTTTAAAATAATTCGTGAGTCAGAGTCCCTGAACCTTTTATCAGTGGGGATTGTGTTTAAGGCTGTTGCATACTAACCCTTTTGGATTCGCTCACCTCAATGTTAAGCTATGGATAAAATTTGTCCACGTATTGTCGACTTGGATTCAAAGATTTTTTTTTAAATTTGTACTCCGTCATAGAGAAAGAAATTTTACATTTGTGTACATTTTTCGTTTTTTTTTTTAAATGCAATTAATATTTTATAATTTAAATTATTTGGGGAAAAATCTGGTGTAGTGGGTTTTAAACGCTCATAAATTCCTTCGGTGGACGAAATTTATAAAATGAATCCTGTAGCGCTTTGCAGAAAAGTTCAGGCTATCTGATAATACCAATTTTATTTGATTATCAGCATTTATGTACCTGTAAATAGTTGACAAAAATATATTTTAAATAAAAAATTTGGGGGCAGCGTTTAACCGCCCTATAAAGGGAGAGCCATTACGATCCCTCAAAATGTCAATCCTAAGGGGTGTGGAATTCTCGAACTGTCAACTGGACTCCTCTCACCACAAGAGTCTGAAAGAAGAGGAAAAGGGAAATACGATTTTTTTTCTTAGTACATAGCAGCCTTAAGGCTGCTGCGTACTAACCCTTTTGGATTCGCTCACCTCCGTGTTAACCTATTGTAGAAAATGTGTTTACTATTGTCAGATCCATAAATGCTGATAATCCAATAAAAATGGTATGTTCAGATAGTTTCAACTATTCTGCACCTTGCAACAAGATTCATTTTATGAATTTCGTACACCAAAGGAATTAATGGGTATTTAAAAGACATTATACCAGATTTTTCCCCCTATTAATTTAAATTTTAAATTATTGTTTGCATTTAAAAAAACGAAAAATGCCCGAAGGTGTAAAATTATTTTTCCTTTGCGCAGTACAATTTAAAAAAATCTTTCAATCCAAGTCTGCAATCCTCAGACACATTTTCTCCATAGTTTAACGTTGAAGTGAGCGAATCCAATAGGGTTAGTACCCATCAGGCGCAATCGTCTTTTATTAGTTGAGCGCTAGATTTCAATCTTGCATTTACTAGAGAAATTAAAATAAAGTAGTCGATTAGTTTCATCCATTCGTTGATTCATCTGACTGCAAACAAAGCAGGTTGGGGTTCGAATTATATAAGGGTAGGATAATTGTAGAAAGGAAAATCGAAGTGAAATAACAAGAGAAAGTTCGGTGACTACCCAATCTCGCCTGACATTTTGAAGAAATTTAATTTTACCTCTTACGGTTTTCACTCGCAACTGAAATTTTAAAAGGCATCATAAATCTCTTCAAACAATTTACAAACTCCTTCTTTAGGCTGTAATGCTCTTTCGCACGCTAAAAAATTGAAATTGCCGGCAGCAGCAAGGCACAGTTGCATTTTTTTATGTGCATCTCGTAATAAAGTAGAGTGGTTCCACAGCGATGGTTCTGGTAACTTTCGATCTGATAACGTCAAATGTGCCGTCTGTTTAATCACGGTGATTTAATAGTAGTTCTTATCTGTTTTCTATACTTTTTTAGAGGTTTTTGAACTAACCACGTTGTCTTTCCTGTGTGTAGTTAAACTTGAAAACGAAATAGAAAGTCTGGAGTATTTTATGACAACAGTGGGCTGTCTGTTTTGTTAATTGCTTGTCTTGAGGAACTAACCTGCTACGTACAACTCATTTCTCCGATTAGGGGATGTAAAATTGTCTCTCTATAACTTCATGGCTTATTTAAAGTCACTGTAGTTACTTGGTCAGCGTGACTAAGACGAGTTGAGCCAAGAGGACGTAAAATTGTCTCTTTATAACTTCATGGCTTATTTGAAGTCACTGTAGTTACTCGGTCAGCGTGACTAAGACTAGTTAAGCCAAGAGAATGTAAAATTATCTCTTTAGAAATTCAAAGCAGATTTGAGGTCACTGTAGTTACGTGGTCAGTGTGACTAAGACGAGTTGAGCCAAGAGGAAATAATAGTGTCGCTTGACAATTTCATGGCATATTTGAAGTCAGTATAATTACCTGGTCAGCGTGACTAAGACGGGTTGAGCCAAGAGGACGTAAAATTGTCTCTTTATAACTTCATGGCTTATATGAAGTCACTGTAGTTACTTGATCAGCGTGACGAAGATGAATTGAGCCAAGATTACGCAAAAAGAGCCAACGTAAAATGAGCCAAGAGAACGTAAAACAGTAAATTCAAAGCAGATTTGAAGTCACTGTCGTTACGTGGTCAGTGTGACTAAGGTGAGTTGAGCCAAGAGGAAATAATAGTGTCGCTTGACAATTTCATGGCATATTTGAAGTCAGTATAATTACCTGGTCAGCGTGACTAAGACGAGTTGAGCCAAGAGGACGTAAAATTGTCTCTTTATAACTTCATGGCTTACTTGAAGTCAATGTAGTTACTTGATCAGCGTGACGAAGACGAGTTCAGCCAAGAGAACGTAACTTTGTCTCTTTATAAATTCAAAGCAGATTTGAAGTCACTGTCGTTACGTGGTCAGTGTGACTAAGACGAGTTGAGCCAAGAAGAAATAATAGTGTCGCTTGACAATTTCATGACATATTTGAAGTCACTGTAGTTACATGGATCAATTCATCAGCATAGATAAGGACGAAATGAGTCACGATTTGGAGTGTGTTATTGTCACACTCCAAAACTAGTCATTTGCATATTTTACTACTTTTAACTACCAGATGCTGGCAGGAATTCTTATCTCTAGAACATCAGCATTTATTAAAATTAAACAATACCGTTTCGAAATAAGCCCATGGTGATGTACAATTTCGAAGTTCATATTGTGTATCACTCTGTTCAGCTTTACCTACATGTGTTTTTTTAGAAACAATCGAGCGTTGCAAATAAACACTTAAAACGTAGACAAGAGAAAATGATTCACCCCATTCTTCGCTGCAAGCCATACTTCCATCCCGTTTCAATAACACGCTTTTATAAAACTTCATGAAGGTCTGAGGAACAATCTTCTTTTTCCTACAACGTAACTCCCCCAACTCTAACGATGACAGATTGTCTTTATTTGTGGGACACAAACTCAAAAAAATTCCTATTCAAACAACTATTGATATTAACCTTTTCCTTAAATCAACCGTTGACCTTTATTTGAGCTAATCTTTTCATTGTAATATTGTTTGTGTTATTGTAATATATATATATATATATATATATATATATATATATATATATATATATATATATATATTTCTGTGGGTTAGTGGTACCAAAATATTTTTTTTCAAGTAAAAAATCATTTATGAAATTTCTACGAGGTAATTCATAAAGCATTAAGTCTAGCAATAATCTTTAGATCTGTTTTTCTCAAAACAGATTTTTCAAGGTTTTTAGATTTTTTTAAATTCTCCATGCGATTTAATTTTTGTTCAAAATTTATGAAATTGATAAGAACTCTGATACTGTTTACAAAGAAACTGGATATGCATTTTACAATTCGACTGCATAAAGATTATTAAATTTGATTAATAACTTATAAAAAAAGACAAAATTTTAATGAAAATCGGGATGGAATTTAGAAAAAAATCTCTTAAAAACTTACTATTCAAGGAATTAAACAATCGATACCCAGATTTGGTTTTAATACAGTTTCAAGTGATTAAAATGCAGAATCAAAGAAATGCACTAAAAATTAAGTACACAAGGAACATTTTAAAAATTTTGCTTATAAATTTCAAATTTTTTAAAAAGTCTTAAAATTATAATAAGATTGGAAATTTTTTAAAGGTATTCTATATATGTATAGGGAAATGTATATATGTTCAAAATTTTGTATCTATGATAAAAAGTAAAAGAAATTACGTCTACCATTTACTTAAGGGGTGGGATAGCATGTAGCCTAAGAATACGGGCCCAAGAATGTATATATATATATATATATATATATATATATATATATATATATATATATACACTGCTGGCCACCCAAATTGCAACACCAAGAAAGACAAGAGATATCACAACAAAATTTATTTTGCAGATAACATGTTGACCAAGTATTAAATGATTAAATTTATAGACTTCTGTGAAGTGTGGTTCCTGCCAAAATCAGTAGCCAGAGTAGCCGCCATTGTTGGAGATCACCGCTGCCACACGCCTCGGCATTGATTCAAAGAGACTTTGGATGAGTTCTTGGGGTACAGCAGATCAAGCAGCTTCCACACGTTGCCAAAGTTGATCTGCTGTGGCATCTGGGGATGGAATCTGGGTCAATCGTAGAGCAACCATGGACCACATGTTTTCTATCGGCGAAAGATCCGGAGAGCGAGGCGGCCAGGGAAGCAATTCAATCTGGCGATTGACGAAGAACCGTTTGACAATGCGTGCCACGTGTGGTCACTCATTATCCTGTTGAAATATGGCTGTGGGCAAGCCCTGAAGGTAAGGAAGGACAATTGGCTCCAACACCTCGTAGATGTAGCGCTGGCTGTTTAAAGTACCGGCAATGCGTACTAGAGGTGTGCGAGAGTGATATCCAATACCGCCCCATACCATAATACCCGGTGCAGGACCAGTGTGGCGGTGCATAGCGCAGCTGTTCAGCATCCTCTCTTCACGGTGTCTCCAGACTCGAACGCGAAAATCGTGGTGTTGCAGACAGAAGCGTGACCCACCAGTAAAGATAATTTCATTCCATTCTGCCGTCCACATCCTTCTGTCATCGCACCATTGGCGGCGGAGACGTCTGTGGTTCTGCGTCAAGGGTAGACAAAGCAATGGACGTCTTGCGGACAGACCACTCTGCTGTAAACGGCGTCGAATGGTACGCGCAGATACTGGATGATGCGTTACTGCATGTCACACTGTGCTGTGCTATGGCTCGTGATGTGACTGAGCGATCCGTCACTGCCATGCGCACAATTTGCCTGTCATCACGTGAAGTGGTGCGCTGAGGTGGATGCGATCGAACACGCCGGTCCGTCGTACCCTCCTGCATCCAACGATCACATATCCGTATTACAGTTGTTTGGTTTCGTCCAACACGACTACCGATTTCCCTGAAAGATAATCTACAATATCGGTAGGCCACTATCCTTCCTTTGTCGAACTCGGATACTTGATCAAAAGATGATCGCTGTTTTCGACGAGGCATAATTGATCGTTTTTTTGAAAAAACCACAAGAAAAACACAATTGCCGAACTTGAAATCGTCGAAATTTCCAAGTCTTAAATAGCGCTTTGAAGTGGCGCCACAGGCGCGCGTGATGTGCGTCTGCGCTGAAATTCTAATCATTTGCATATCTCACCTCCGCTAATGCATGTTGTAAATTTCATGTTATTTGCATGTTTCCTTCAGGGTGTTACATTTACAGTGGCCAGCAGTGTATATATATATATATATATATATATATACCTTAATGACCGTTCTTACAAAGGGGTATGAAATTTCCCGTTCTAAAGAGGGAATCCGAAAAATGGACCCCACAAGCTAAGGGTTATTTATTTTAAATGTTGAGTTTAAGCATATATCTAAAGAATTTAATGAACTAAATTCAAACTTGAGTGTAATCTTCCGTCTTGACCGCATAATGATCTAAATTCGAACTGATAACAAAATTAAAAAAGCTGAACATTCCCAGTAGAAAATTTCGCCCCAAAATTTGTTTTAAAGTCACGTGATTTCATAAATGTAGATATGAAGATTTAAAAGCAGGAGATGCCATAATACCATGCTTTGAAACCAATGCCAGATAATTTTAAAGCAGCTTGCTCTGTCCCGATGCGCGACGAGAATTTAATTAAAGTGAGTTAATAGATTCTAGTCGTGTTTTCAAAACTTCTCGAAAGTTTTGAGCTAATCTCGTTATCTCAGTTTAATGCAAAATGTTTTTAACCGGAAATTACAGCACACAATATCGTATGTCTTTTGTACTTTGACCGTCATGAGTTGTTGTGAGCTGAATGATAATATCTCCCTTTCTTATAAGATATAAAACTCCGTAAGGATAATTGAGAATTTTAGATTAGTGTGATGAAACTTAACATGGCCGCGGTCCACGTCTATTTGACTTTTCTCAACATGAAAAAGTTTACTTTTTTTCAGGGGGGGAGCAACTCATTGGTTTGCGCATCGGGATTCGGTACTGCATGTGTTAGGTTCGAGTCCCTGCAAGCGCTACCAAATGCTCTCGTATCTACGCCTGGTACGGAAACGTTAAATCTATTGGCTGAAAAGTTCCGTGCGGTTTATAGGTATCGGAAGAGGTTACAAGCCCCAAGATGTTGCCCTTAAGGGGCCTCGGTCTAAATTGCAGCGGCAGCATATTAACCGGCAAAAGGATTCAATATCGGAAAGCCTGAGTTGATGTGTTGGGACCTATTATCCTCTACTGCAATTAGAAGCATTGAAAGTTTTACTGTTTACGATAAATTAAGACTTCAAAGGAATTGCCATAAGAAAGATTTAAAATTTGGATAGTTTGATTTAATCATCATAACTCAATTTGGGAACATTGAGCTATAGTGGCTGACATCAAAGTAATAAACCAAAGACATCTCTGGAGCAGTGGGCCATGATGAATAAGAATTTGATCAAGATGGTCAAACTGATCTAAGAAAATTTGTTTGCTGGACTGATAAAACTCACTAATCAAATTTGGGGAATAGTGAATTGCTGTTTTGGTGATATTTTGAGTAATCTCGCCAAAGAGATCTGGGTAAGAGTAAGCATGGCAAGTTCCGATTTTCGTAAATGTAGCCAAATTCGTGTGAGGTATAGTTTGCTATGGAAGTTGAGATTTTGATTAAACTGTCCAAACTCATACAGGAGACATTTAGCCGTTTAGGACTAAGCTTCCTTGAAATTGGTCAAGCTGATTTCAGAAGAAGTAAACAAGTGATCAAGTGAGCTGTAGAAAGTGATAGGAAGCACTGCAGCAAGTGAGGTTTTCTTTCATATGGCCAAACTGGTGTGTGGAATCGTACGAAAAATCGTGCGTAAAAATTTTTGCTGTTGTGTAAGTTAGAATTCATAGTATGTTATCTGACAAAAATGGGCATTATTTAGCATGCTAATGTAGGTCTTTGTTGTGTAGATAATTTTGTTTCTTGACTTTTACTGAGTCATTAATAAGTAGATATTGTTAATTAAGGACATACATGGTACTCGTCACGCGTGCTAAAACATGTAAGAGACAAGACGGCACCCCCGTATCCAGTCTTTACGGACGGAAATAAAGACCGAAAGAGGTTGAATTACAATTTCTTTCAAGAGTATATACCCTGCCAAAGCTCTAGCAAGCCGAAATGGGGACTTGTTTCATGATCAAACAATTTATCATTTTAGAAAATTTTGAAACGTAGGCAGAAGCAAGTTTCTCTTGATACGTTTTGTAGTGAAACTCCCTAAATCTCAGTCTACAACAGGGATCGGTCATTTTGACAGAAAAGAAAAAGAATCCCCGTGCAAGCGCCTGACTTTTTATTGGGAGGAGACTCCCCTGAAAAGCAATAACCTCTCTATTTAGCCACTAATGGGATACAATTAGGTCATCAACTTCTGTCTGTACGAGTTGAGAGAACATTAATATTATTTTATTTTACCTAATTATTGATTTAAATTATGTCTGCTTAATTCAGGGATGGACAAATTGCGGCCTGCAACAAATTTTTTTGTGGCCCGCCTAGACAGCCAGAAAAACTGACATTTTATTTCATTTATATTATTAATTTATTTTTATGATACAACTAGCTGAAAACCCGCACTTCGCTATGGAGTGCATTCAAATTAAATACAACGGTCAATGTATGCAATTCATGCCAACAAAAAACATATATACATATATATATATATATATATAATAAATACGACGATCAATGTATACAATTGATGTAAAAAATATATATATATATATTTATAAAAAAATCGTAACGGATATATTTATAGAAAAAATAATGTAGAAGAAAATATTCAAATTAAATGTAATAGGACATATTAAAGAATATAGTACAGTTTAAGGAACATAATATGTTTTATTGTATTTTAATATTTTTTTGGATAGTGTCCAATCGTCTGCCGCATTAGCATGAAAAAAAAATGTTTTTTGTCTATTTAGTGCTATGCACGTGATGATAAATTTATTTAAAGTACCAGAAAAGAAATCACGTGATCTGCCTTTAATAAATTAAATTCTAAAAATGAATCTTTAAAAATTCATCAAAAATCAGAAAATGGAGGTAAAGATTCGAAAAGATTTCATTTTAAAGGAAATTTTAGGATCTTTCTCGTGTTGTAAATTTTATAACCCTCAAATTATTATTTTAAATGCAAACTTAGAAAAGTTACTAAAACAGCTTAAAAATTTAATTTAAAGCAATCTAAAAAGAATTTTTCAAAAATCTTTCTTACTGCACCCCTACACTATAAGAAGAATCACCATGCAAAATTTCAGCCTTTTATGTTCAGCGGTTTGATCTGTGCGTTGTATGTCAGTCAGTCAGTCAGTTACAGAACTGTTATATATATATATAGATTTATACCTTTTATAAAATGTAAAGTTAACTAATAAATGCAATTTTAAAAGGTGTGGCCCTCCGCTAACCTCTGCTTCCACAAAGCGGTCCCCGAGCCAAAACATTGCCCCTCCCTGGTCTAATTTAAAGATTTTGTGTAAAATAAAAACACCAGCCATCAATAAATTGCCCACTAAAATGTGAAATTTCTGGTTTCCTGGAACAAATTAATTCAATTTACATTACTCTTCATGGGAAAAATTCACTCGGCACTTGTCGTCTTCGGTATTTGCCGTGCCTTCAGGAACCAATTAACGACGAGTACCGAAGCACCATTGTATATCCTACTTCGTAAAACTAAACTACAGCTCTGTATTTTGCATGATATATTATAATATTTTTTTTATATATAATTTCACAATAAATGAATATTTCGGCTATAAGTAATTCAATCTTTCACAAATTGGCTTCTCAATTATATCACCTTTTCTGTTAAATATATGAAACAGAAACTACAGCAAATTAACTAATCTGTTCTTCAAAAAGTAAAACGCAAATACTCAAATTTCTATGCCGTATTTTTTTCCCTGCCTACCTAATTATATTTACGCTATCTCAGCAAAAAAAGCTATATTCTCGGATTTACTTAAGAGACTATTAGAGTGAACAAACAAGAAAAAATCGTCAGTTAACTATTATCGAAGCTTAATTCGATTAACTTTCTATCGAATATCAATCGAACCTAATTTTCCCGAGCATATTAAGTTAACCTACGGTTGACCAATCAAACTTAAGTTTCAGTAAACGGAAAAACCTTTTAGTACAAAATCCGCCCGTCCAATTTACATACACTAATATTTATCCGCGCCAATTTGTAGTTCTATTATGTGCTCCCGTCTCCTTGCAAATCGAATTACCGGAAGAATAGGAGGACCCCGTCTTGAATTTTTACCGCGCCTAAATCGTCATAAAAGGATGAGAGACTCGACTCGGCTTGCCGCATTTCCTAAAATTTTGTTTGCTCAGAGGGTCCGTCGGAAGTTTAATTAAGAATAAATTAATAGGAACAAGTGTTGTTTCCGTGCAAAACTTTCCTATGCAGGACGGACTAATAGAATTTATATTTTGCGTATTATGTTTGAGTCTGTTGAATAATGCGACGAGAGAAGGTATTGTCTTTTGGTGATTTTATGGATTGGGAAGTTTTGGAAGTAGACCATGCTGAGTTTAATTTTTTCTTGGGAAAGTTATATAAAGCAGGATAAATAATCAAAGTTCTGTTATTTCAAACCAAAATTCTACCATCTGATGTCTCTGAAGAATCCTTTGACAGAATATATTATATTTTGTTGATATTATGGAATGGACATTTTTCGGTGTAGAAAAAAGATCGTTTTCTTACCAGATGATCAAGCGTTTTAATCTTGATGAAAAGAATCAGTGATGACGATCCCAATGTATAAAAATATTATCTATATACTATATAAAACAGTTCCGTAACTGACTGACTAACAGATGACATACAGACCATACCGCTGGACCTAAAGGGCTGAAATTTTGCATGGCGATTCTTCTTATAGTGTAGGGGTGCACTAAGAAAGATTTTTGAAAAATTCCTCCTAGATTTTTTAAATTAAATTTTTCAGCTTTTTTTGTAAAATTCTTTAAAGTTTGCATGTAAAATAATAATCTGAGGGTCATAAAATTTATATCACGAGTAAGATCATAAAAATTCCTTTAAAATGAAATCTTTTTCGAATCTTTACTTTCATTTTCTGATTTTTTTGGTGAATTTTAAAAGATAAAATTTTAGAATTTAATTTATTAAAGGGTGATCACGTGATTTATTTTTCTGGTATTTTGCATCACGTGCAAAACAACAAAATAAATTAACAAAAGAAATATTTTTTATTCTTTCTAATGCGGCAGAGGATTGGTCATTATCCAAAAAATTATTAAAATACAGTAAAAGAAATGTTCCTCAAACTGTATTATGTTAACTGTACTATATTCTTTAGTATGTTCTATTAGAGTTAATTTGAATATTTTCTTCTACTTTATTTTGTGTATAAAAATATCCGTTACGATTTTTTTATAAATATATAATTTTTTTTATTAATTCCATACACTGACCGTTGTATTTATTATTGTAGTTTAATGTTTGACTAGCAGCGGTGGTTAAAGCGAAAGTGTTGTGCCCCATGATTCCCCTCCACCCCTCTACCAATCAGGGATTGCCTGCGGGGGCGTTGAACCCAAGAGGGTGGAGAGGCTCGTCGGGCAGCCAGTAAGAAAGGAAGAGAAGGAGAGCGTCACTGATAGGGAACGGAGGTTTGCCGAGATTTAAGAAGGCTCGTCTCACCTCTGGTTAGGTAATTACTTGGTAATTAGAATTAAGATAGGGAAAGAGAATCTCTGAGAGTAGTTTCAGGAGGCCTGGTAAGATTTAAGCAGGCTCGTCACTCCTCCAGTTAATTAATTGATCGGTAACTAGATTAGAGTGTTGGATACTGAGGTCTGGTAAGATATTGCATTCTTGCCCACCTCGTGCAAAGTTTTCTTCAATTTTTATGTTATGTGTGAAACTGTTTAAATGTTAAATCTGTAAATAAATGTATGTTCGTCTTGTTCAGTGACGACTCATTTTTGCACGGCCTCATTTGTCCCCATGCCACAGAGAAAAGAACCTAAGTGAACCGGTGTAAGAAAGGGGGTTCACGACAATTATAAATATTTCTTTTAGCATTAACTGCATACATTGACCGTTGTATTTAATTTGAATGTACTCCGTAGAGAAGCACGGGTATTCAGCTAGTGTGACCATAAGAATGTGTTTGTTGTTGATGTTGTTTATAATGCCCCCTGGCCGGAAGTATTCCAGACCAAAGCCATATAGGCTTGCGGACTGAGGAGTGCGGATTCTGTTTATAATGGCACTACAAGGGTCGGAATCCGGTATAGCCAGTTGCCACCTCAATTTTAACCGAAAATACCCAGGAGTGACATATTGGAGCTCGTACCCTCTCTCACCCTGTCTGACCTCATAGAGAGACCTTCCGGTCTACAGATTTAACGGGCCCATATCCGGCCTAGACACGGAGGTATCTGATGGTGCTTGTCGGGATTCGATCCACGCAACCTCAGCACCGAAATACGACGCGCTACCACTAGGCTACCTCTGGCCAAAAATGTGTTTGAGAGCGGTATATGAAAGAGTTTTTCTGTCCGGTGAAATTTAGAAAACCTTTGTATGTTTGTTCTGCCGAACATCTAAATCTTCACTCTTACTAGGATAAAGTACATTAAGCACATTTAATGATTAAAATTTTCTTAGTTAATCCCCAAAAATTACTATGTCATGTCTTTGAAAAGTTTTCCAATCAGGAGGTATCAATGGAATTTTCTTAAATGTACTAAGTGGGAACCAATGGTTATATGACGTAAGATAAAAAAAAAAAATAGTGCCTTTGCTGATATGATGGGTGGTACAGCTCTGGTAGAGCAAAACATATATTATTGTCTTACATAAACAGTGTCGCAAACTTCATAAATTGTGAAACAAATCATTGTATTGATGAATAAACTGTAATCTTTTTAAGGGGGTCGGGACACATTTAAAAAAAATTGTTTATAGAGTTAAAATTTTTATTTTTTGTGATGTTAACCATAAAATTTGTAAACAAAACACATCATAAAACATCTCATAAAGTTTTTAAAAATTGAATTTTTTTTTAAGTGGGGTAATTTTAAATCATTATAACTCAAAATATTATTTGTCGAAATCCAATTTTTTTTAGTTAATTAAAGAGAAATATATAAGTTTTAATTTTTATTCAAAGTTTTTAAAATATTAATTTTTTTAAAAAATTTAAAATATTTAGAGTAAAAATTTCAAAAAAAAAATTATGTAACTTATGTTTAAAAATTCATATTTTCAAAAGTAAATATTTTTTTCAAATTTGCTGAATTTGAAATAAAGTAAAAAGACATGTTTGAAGTTTGGACAAATTATCTTTAACGGTTCTTGACTTATAAGAATATAAAGACGAGAAATGATGAAAAAACCCATCATGCAGAAAATCCAATTTACAGGTTTAAACACAGATTGGCTACTATTAGAAAGTTGCACAAAAAAAATTAATATCTCCTGTTCTAATTAAGATAGAAACACGATTTAAACGTCATTTTAAGCGGAAAAGAACACAAAATGATTTAAGGCAATAAATTGTTTTCGAAAATGAGAAGAATTTTGTGTCCTGGACCCCCTTAAAATCACAGAATAAAGCAATTCGTTTTTGAACAGTACGTATGAAATTACATTTTTACTTATAGTGTACACCACCATTGCTTAGAGTGACACCAGAGATTGCCAAACTGCAGCTCGTGATCCGCTTGCAGCCCTTTATGACTTTTTAAACGGCTATTTTCACAAACTTGAACCACAATCAAAATACCCAGAATTGAAATTACCGGCAAGTAGAAAAACAGTTATTTTTTGTACAACTTATAGTTGTGAATCTTTGTATTCTAAATTAAGGTTGATAAACTTTAAACAACAGTCAAAGTGGAAAAATCAATATATAAATGAATTTTTACGTACTGCAACGACTCAATAAATGACAGATTCGAATAATTTGGCAACACAATTACAACAAAATTAATTATTTAATCTATTAAAACTATTTAAGGATTTAGTACTCGATTAACACGTTGACCTACTCTAACGTTTTCAAATTAAAAAAAAAAATAACTAAATATAGAAAAACAACAAAAATATTGTACCAAACCCGAGCGACGGGTAGATATTCTAAAATAGTGGATTTCAAATACAGAAATAAATATGTCAGTTACCGCAAATTGAATAGCAATCTAACATTAAATTTATCTAACATTAAATCTTCAGTACACTTTTTAACTACTTGCAGAAGTGTAGACAAAATAAAAACGTTGAATCTTCCCTGGAAGCTAACAATTCTAACACCTAAGAACTTTACTTTTACATGGTTGGATACAAATACAATAATTAATTACAATATAACAATTATTAACAAGTATCATATGACCTTTAACTTCCTTCCCTCTAAGGACCTCGTCTTTTACCAGCCGAGAATAAAACTTTTTACAAGAAGAATATCACCTGTTGAAAAACCTCAACCGATCGCATCCAAACCAACTTTAGAACTCAACTTTTTATTCCAGACTCTTATTCACCTAGGAGACAAAATAAGTGTTGCCACACCGCTGAACCAAACCACTTTCCAACAATAGACCCAAGAGCAGGATTTATTACTTACTCCATGGTAGACGCATGAACGTGCTAAACCATTGTTTTTATTTAACGTGGACTCCAAAACATCGCATTCTGGCGATAACACACCAAGTTGGCCCCAAACTCGTAACAATATATATTCAGGTGTTTTAAAACTTTTGAGAAAAGCGATTCTTGTTTTGTCAGTTTGTTTAAATTCCTGCTGGAATATCTATGGTGAAAAAATATTTCAAAATATTTTAGTTAAATTGTTACAGAATGGAGTGTACTTTGTACTCCCCAAAACCATAGAAATAATTAAATGACATACAATTCCGAAAACACGAGGATTTTGTTCCTAAATGAATTTTGTTCGTAAATGCACTCTATAACGTTAGTAGAAATTTACTTAAAATATTAGTTAATAAAGGCATGACATGTGCCTAGAACGTTTCGTGACCCGGCCAACTTAATCGCATTATCAGGAATGCTCTACGTTAAAACTGAAGATTACAGAAAAGATTAGAGAGCACATATACAATTTAGTCTTTGGGACTAATTGCTATTAATGGATGATTATTTCTATACTAGGAAAATAGAAATATCCATCCTTAAGCGTGCCGTTCTGTGCTTTTCCCCGATGGACGAAAGCATGAAATAATGTCATTTGCTCGTGGCAGATGGTTGTGATCGCGTCCACACAAACTTTGCTGTTAAATAGTCTGAAAATCTTACCTAGAGATAGACTTTGATTGTAACGGACCCTAGCATTTCTGTTTAGACATTTAGAATTACAGAAGCAAAGTTATAGCCGATAACTGGTAAACATAGCTGACTGAGTTATTCGAAGTTCCTGTGTTTGAAAGTTTCAGTTCATTAGTCCTGCTGTCTACTAACCCTATTGGATTCGCTCGCCTCAATGTTAATCTATGAAGAAAATGTATCTGCTATTGACAGCTACATAAATGCCGACATTCCAGTGAAAATGTTACTTTTAGATAGCCCGATCTTTTTCTGCATCTTGTAACAGTATTCATTTTATAAACTTCGGGGCTTGTGAAGCCACAGTGTGCTGGTTTTCGGTGCTGAGGGTGCTCTGATCGAATCCCGGCGTTGCACCATGAAAAATGCCTCCATTTGTGTTGTCCCTTCGTAGAGGGTAATGCTGTCCACCTATATGGTGCCCATAATAAAATTGACAGTAAACTGCGGCGTAGTATAGGCGAATGTTTGACGACATCTGCCTCCACATTGGAAAATAAAATTATAAATTTCGTCCACTAAAGGAATTCATGAGCGTTTAAAACACACTATACCAGATTTTTCTCCGGAATAATTTAAATTTTAAAATATTATTTGCTTTAAAAAAAGGAGTTCTGTCCAAAGGTATAAAGGTCCAAAGGTTTCTCTATTATGGAGTTCAATTTAAAAAATCGTTCGTCCCAAGTCGGCAATCCTTGGACACATTTTCTCCATAGGTTAACATTGGGGTGAGCGAATTCAATAGGGTTAGTACACAGCAGCCTTAACGATTTCCAGTCGCAAAACAATGACTAGAGAACTTACAAATTTATTCCATATTGAAAGTAATTCAACAATTATTCGTCAGCCAATACAACATCTTTAAGAGTTACGCGGTCGCGATGTGGAACTGTCCGTTCTGAAATTTCACCCACACTTTATCGGAAATAAACTTTTGTTATTGTTAAAAAAACTGATCTTATTAATTTCCATCATGGCAGCAAAAAGCTCTTACGCCTTGGAACCTTTAAATGTGTTATTTTTCTATAAGAATCAGAATTATGAAATTTAACGGAAACTCTCCGTCAAATCGTACGTGAGATCATTGAAGAAGCAGAAAAATTTCACATTACAGTAAATGAGAAATTTCCTGTTTTTAGACGACAGATTTGAATGAGTCCAGGAGCAAGGAAATTCGCGAACTTTTGATAAGGTAGCGTTTATTAAATGACAATTAGTATTATTATTTTTAGGTTAATATATTAATTATTCTGCTTTTATACCAAAAATTTAATACAATAAAATAGTTTATGAACTCTTTTTCATCCAACGCGCCAGGCACTTCGTACTGGGGACATTCGCTGATCGACAGTTTGCATTTGCTGGCCATTTTATAATCGGACTGTCCTATAGGTGAACTATTTCTAACTTACTACTTCTAACCTAGTTCTCTATAAGGTGCTAAGTTAGAGGCATCCATGCCTTATCAGCGAATCGAACTCCAGGCTCCCTTGTGGAAGCTCGGTACCTTAACCACAGTAGAATGCCTGCAGCCGCTATGATCATTCAACCTCAAAATTCGGAATTCAGTTTAGGTGAAGATTACATTAACGGATATAGTTCGAAATCTAAGAAGTTATGTCACGCTCTCTTTCGATTTGCGAAATTAAGCTATTTCTATCCTTTTATATTAATTAATTTATTTTTTTTGCACTTTAAGTAAAACGACATTGGTTTGTAGTAAAGCATCGCATGAACAGACACCAGTGGAACAAGAAGTTTACCCGTAAAAGAAGGGGTTTGGGTGAAATACTCCCTTGTCATGTAGGCCCTGTTGAGAATAAGCCTTGAAATCGCCGACCGACCCTTTGTATTTCTTTCTTATAACAATTTTTCCACAAATTGTTGCGATTCAACAATTAAATCCCATTGAAATATTTGACAAGAACTATAAACGCGACTGCTGGAATTAGTAGTAGTAGCTGAATGGAATTAGAATTGATAACAAATAAACTAGTAACTTCGTAAATATAAATATAAAACTATTTAACTCCATGTTGAATATTCAACCATTATTAAAAGAAGATAGTTATCTAACATATATTACAAAAAAACATAGGCTCGAGGTAGCCTTGGGGTAGCGCGCCGGCTTTCGATGCTGAGGGTGCTCAGATCGAATCCCGACAGGCGCCATTAAATACCTCCGTGTCTAGGCCTAATATGGGCGCGTTAAATCCGTAAACCGGAAAGTCCCCTTATAAGGTCACTGAAGGTGGGAGAGGGTTCGATACCCCCAGATGTCACCCTTGGGGGTGCTTTTTCAAAATTGAGTTGGCGCCTAGATAATTCAGACTCCGACCCTTGTGGTGCTATATATAAACTGGAGCCGCACTTATCTGCTCGAAGCCTATATGTACCTGGTCTTGAACTTCCAGAGGAATTTAAAGGCAACAACAAAAGCAATAAAAACATACGTTATAATTTCTTTTTTCATCTATTCTATATATATAACGCAGTTCTGTAACTGACTGACTGACTGACTGATTAACTGACTGATTGACTGAGTGACAGACAACGCACAGGCCAAACCGCTGAACAAAAAGGATGAAATTTTGCATGGCGATTTTTCTTATAGTCCAGGGGTGAACTAAGAGAGATTTTTGAAAAATTCCTCTCAGATTTTTTTAAATTAAACTTTTAATCTGTTTTAGTAACTTTTTTTAAGTTTGCATTTCAAATAATCATTTGAGGGTAATAAAATTTATATCACGAGAAAGATCATAAAAATTCCTTTCAAATCAAATCTTTTTCGATTCTTCACCTCCATTTTCTGATATTTCGTGAATTTTTAAAGATTCATTTTTAGAATTGAATGTATTAAAAGCTGATCACGTGATTTCTTTTTCTGGTACTTTAAATTAATTTATCGTCACGTGCATAACAACTAAATAGACAAAAAAATATTTTTTTCCCATACTAATGCCGCAGGCGATTGGACATTATCCAAAAAAGTATTAAAATACAGTAAAAGATATGTTCCCCAAACTGTACTATATTAACTCTACTATATTCTTTAGTATGTTCTATTAGATTGAATTTGAATATTTTCTTCTACATTATTTTGCCTATAAAAATATCCGTTACGATTTTTTTATAAATATTTATTTATTTATTATTTTTTGCATTAACTGCATACATTGGCTGTTGTATTTAATTTGAATGTACTCCGTAGCGAAGTACGGGATTTCAGCTAGTCTAAATATATGACTTCTGGTTACTTTTGTGACAATTTTCTTTCACCGTAAATGTGTGAAACTGCTTATAACCAATTTACATGATGAAAATTATATATGAAACGCTCATAAATGTCCAAATTACAAACGAAATTAAATATGATATACAGAAACACTTTAATTTTTTTCCCTGTATTGTACGATTAACTGCAATATATTTTTGAAACGCGCAGCTATCCGATCACTTCTGCGCAACACTGTATATATGCACGCTTGTTTGTAGTTAAACATTTACTTCACTCTGCTACTTTGCGATGCAAATTAATTTTGCTCTTCCCAACAAAGAACTAATGAAAAGGGAACTTACCTCAAACCCATTGCTGCATTCAAAATTGCAAATTCATTTAACAAACTACTGTCATTTCGAGAATCTTTCCGCGTGGTATCAACCCTAACTATTTAAAGTCGAACGTATTAAATTAAAGAATGTATCTCTGCGTATTTAAAACGAAAGATTGACGTTTTCGCAGATATTATTTGAAAATAATGCATTCCCTGATACCTTTTGTATGACAGTTATTCATTAAAAGGAAGCGAGGAAGCTGTTTTCATACTTCAGAGAGACTGAATTGTCAAGAGGCATTTCTATGGATAGGGTATCAAAGGAAAAGTTTTCGAGATGACTGCTGAATAACGTGATGCCATTTTCTGTGGAAAAATAAAGAAGTAAATGAATTTATCAAACATGTTTTGGAGGAGTTAATGTTACCTCCAGACCGACGACTGGAACTTTAAAATTATTGTAATTAAAGTTCACGTTGCAGAATAATTTAAATTAAAATGTAATAAAATTTAAAATGTAGCTTATTACAAATAATGATAATTCAGAAAAGTCTAAGACAAGATAAACAGTGTTAAGAGCTACTTGGGGATGTCTACTTACTTAGAAGAACCCAAAACATAATAATTACAAGATAAAAAGAACTTTTTATATACCATGTTTTTAAATTTTCTGTTGAATCATATATATATAAACTTAACAGTTCTATGTATTAATAAATGCTTTTTTAAAATTTTTTTGATGAATTATCCCCTCAACTTGAAAGAAAATGAATTGGAAGTTAACTTGCGTTTAACTTTTCGTTCCCGTCCCCGATAGATGGCTGCATCAATCTACAAAACAAAATTAACTGAATATGAATTCACATCTGGTTAAAGATGGCTAAAAGTATTAAAATAATGCATTGTCATCGTGTTCTGAGCTGTTCTAAAAGTTTCAAATGTCTAGCTAGCCGGGTAGTTAGTTAAAAATCGATTGCAAGATTTGAACTGGACAAACACACAAACACACAAGATAGCGAGTTAATAAAAACACGTAAAAAGGTTTTATTTGATCAGAAATAAATTTTAAGCTGAGTTTTTTTAATGTTTTTAGTAAATACATCATTCTCCAATTCTTAGAATAATTGATATATCTAAGTACTTATTTTTATTAGCTTTAATAATTATTTTTCTTTTAAATGTTTTACTAATTTTTAAATATCTGGTTTATATTGAGTGGCTGCAGTTTATAACTATTCAGTTAAATGCTGATTAGCTACCGCTGATCTATCCCATTAAACAACCCATTAAAAAATTATTACATAAGTTTACAAAAATATCAGCGATTGCGTATAGGGAATTCTTGGGGACTGGGCAAAATGCTGTCTCCAAGAATTTCATATACGCAATTGCTTACATTTTTATTTTTTATTCTAGGACATTTAATGAGCAAAAAGATTAATATTGATACTGCATGCAGAAAGGCATTTTTGGATTTTTGCCCGTTATGAAGAATCATATAAAGAACTAACAGAAACAAAATTACTGCGTGTGATAGAAGAATTTGTATTCAAAACCGGTGAAACAAAACAAACAAAAGACGTTAATTTTATTCAAAATACACTTGTAGCTGTATCGCCATTGAATATTTCAAATGATGAGGGTGAGTTTTCACCACCGAAAAACAACAGAAAACGGGCACATTTATTGTCTAGTTGTGACACTGAATAACTGAATGATTATGTTACATGCATGCATGTGTAAATAAAAAAATGAATTCAATTTTTTTAACCATTTGCGACTGCCGCATTTTTTCAATTTAAAATTCCCGTATTAACATAATTAAATTAAAATTTGTGGATTTGCTCTTCATATTTATTTAATTTCAGTCGATTGTGTTCAAATTTCATATTTATATTGACAATTTTTTGTTAAGTATATTTGGATGCAACCTATCTTTCATTATTATATGTTCCCTTTATCTTTTATTAGACTTTTTTTCTGCACGGTATTCTCTGGAACATATCCGTAAAAAAAGAGAATGGGATGTGTGTGTTTGTGTGTGTGTAGATATATATATATATATATATATAATATATAATATATATATGACACGGTGCTTACAACGCATAACTCTTTATCTAATCAATTACTCTAATTAGCAGTCAATAAATATAGGCCTGAAGCATATGAAGATTAATTAAATCACAACTAAGAACTTTATTAACATTAATTAACTCCAATCAACCCGCTAAGTTGCCGTTTCCTACATCCCTCAGCCCACGACACGCGCGTCTACATAGAACGGTGACCCTACCTCATCTGCTCTTTGTACTTTCTTCGCGCGTTATGGAAAAGCGCGTGATGATTGCACCGTCGGTTCATTCACATTCTCGAGCTTCCAAACCTGTACTCGGAACATCTGATCTCAAGGACTCTCTTAACCCGTGAGACAGAGTATCTCCATCTGTTGGAATTTTCTTTAAAATCTAGTGAATTTCTAATAGTAAATTACCGTTTAATGCTAATTTGCCTATTTTTAACCCTAATTAATATAGTTAAATAGTTTTTACGCTCTTGGACATTACAATTTCCCCCCTCCTTCTGAATGCATGCACATACAGAATGGCCAGTTACCATATGGCAAGTCCCCAGAAGAGAAACACAAGTAAAATTTTAATTTAAAACCTAAAGGAATACTAGCTAAAAAATTAACCCTGACCTAATATTAATCCCTTCGTGTACTAGTTGGATTGAATTGAGGTGTGGTTACAGGATACATAACTCTATGGTCAAGACATTACTTGACATCAAAGAAACATTAATCATTATATAAACAAAATTTCACAGCATTAAATATTCAAAAATAGCAGTAAATAAAGTTCTGGTATGAATCATATAAATGTATCATTAAAGAAAAATTAAAATTATCGATTATATAAAAATCACAAAATTAAACACAAAAAACAACTATAAGAATCCTACGTAGTATAGGTTACATGTGTAGCTGAATATAATTTACGCTCTTGGACATATTTATTTATTTATTTATTAATGGACTTCAAGATAACAAAGGTTATGTTTATTTGCAAATAATGTTTAAGAATAAAGTTTCTCGTAATCAAAAACCATACCTTTACGATGTATTCTGATAATAATGAAATATATTACAATGCATGAGTGACGGTGGTCGTATTTTATTCTTTGAAAAGAATGAAAAACGACTCTTTTAACATTATTGTAGAATGTTTACATTTTTATTCATCTAAGTATCTTTTTATGCAGAGTTATTAATTTAAAGTCGGAAGCATATAAAAGCAGTGTTTCTCAATAATACAATGCACTTTCTGTTGCTTCTACTGCTTCTACTTTTCTTGAAAATTTTCTTAATTTTCTTTCTCCGTGAGAGAAACTTAAAGTAAGGATTCTATTCTCTGAGAGCTTTTCACTATTCTTTTAATGGAATTCCTTTGTACGACCTTTGTATCGTTGTATCTATACCTGAAAGAATGAAAAATTGCTCTCACAGTAATGATGAAATTCTATGAAAGAAACGTTAATGACGAACTTATGTTTAAAAAGGTTTTCCCCACGTCAGTGCCAAATAAGAGAGTGAAATACATAAATGTGTATTTTACAATGAATTGGATATGTAAATGAATAAATGGGAATTAAATCGTGTTTTTATTATTTTCTATATAAAATGTTATGAAACTAAATACGAATACCTATTAATCAAGAATTTCATGACACTCAAAAATGAACACTTATATTTGTCGCTTCCAGAGAGTAAATATTTGCACGGGATCTAAGCAGCCTTGTGGTAGCGCGCTGGGTTTTGGTGTTGAAGGTGCTCGGATCGAATCCCGACAAGCACCATAAAATACCTCCGTGTCTATGCTGAATATTGCCACGCTAAATCTGTAGACTGGAATGTACGTCTATGAGGCCAGGGAGGGTGGCAGAGGGTACGATTCCCCCAGGGCTCGGTCAAAATTGAGGTGGCAGCTAGCTAAGACGGACTCCGACACTTGTGGTGCTATATAAACCGAAGTCACACACTTTAGCCCGAAGCCATTATGGGCTTGGTCTGGAACTTCCGGCAAAGGGGCATTAGAAACAACAAAAACAACAAAAATAATTATTGTACGAATTATTAAGAAATTATCACTATTAATTAAAAATTAACTTGAAAAATATTCTTCCTTAAACGTCGTTTGAAAAAAACTATATCAGTGAGATACCAGGAGGAAGGTCTGGAATCATACATCAGCTTATTATAAAATCAATTCCTATGAGAGAGGATTTAATTTATCTGATAAATTTTCCCCGAATTTTTAAGACTTTCCAAAACCACACATAATTGCACACAGACATCCCCCATTAGTAATGTTCTGAATCAAAACAGAAAAGACTGAAAGCTTTAATTATAAAATCAAATTAAAAAACTCTAAATTCATCTTTTTAAAAATGTAATATTTGGGTGTTTCCCAGAGCTCAAAGACTGAACACTTTTTCCCTATACAACCAAACCCAAAAAAATAATTAAGTTACATATCAACTGCGTAAAAGGCCTCAATAATTTTTAATATTGCATTCTTATTGGCTGGAAATGACAACAAATGGAATCAAATAGCAAACCACTTTTCATTGATGCAATGAAAAGTTGTTTAACCAAATATCTACGAAAGACAATCATTGAATTAAAAGTAATTTCAATTAAAACATCTGAGCAAATCCATCGGAAGACTTCTCTACCACAGAAGCTAAGGCGGCTAATCCTACGCCAACATTAAACCAACGCTAGACCATCGAATGCAATGAAACGTGACTGGTCACGTCTCTGATAAATGCATACTGCAGGCTATAACCAAGCCTACCGAAATTAAGGTTGTTGTGTACTAACCTTATTGGATTCGCTCACCTCAATATTATCCTACGGAGAAAATCTGTGTACTATTTAAAGCTACATAAATGCTGATAACACAGCAAAAATGGATAGCCTGAACTTTTATGCACCTTGCAACAGGATTTATTTTATCCACTAAAAGAATTTAGTTGCGTTTCGTCCACTAAAAGAATTTAGGAGCGTCTAAAACACACTATACTAGATTTCCCTCCCCTCGATTAATTTAAATTTACATATATTATTTTAATTCAAAAAATTCAAAAAACGCCCAAAGGTATAAAATTTCTCTCTCTATCACGGGGAACAATTTTAAAAAATCTTTCAACCCAAGCCGGCAATCCTTGGACACACTTGCTCCGTATTTTAACATTAAGGTGAGCGAATCCAATAGGGTTAGTACACAACAGCTTTAAATTAGAAGAAGCAGTTTTTGGTTATTCAATAACAATAACATATTTGACCTGAAATATCACAACATTGAAATAAGGGTCTTGCAAGACTCCAGAACGAGACTTTGGATCCTGTCGATTTACTCGATTATTTCTTCCTCATTCGGATTTCTTTCAAATGCGGCTAGGCCACATTCGCCAATAACAGCTGTCATTTCTGTTACCTACATAATTACGGATCCATCCAAAAGCCCTAGTTTGTGAGTCCACAACAATACTGAGAACTCTAATATTCTCGAAGCTTTTTGTTCCGACAACGAAAAGTAATTTGCAGAGTTATTTGGCTTCTATTACCTGAATAAAAGCGCTGTTTCAAGGAAAGTCATGAATCTGCAACGTGATTGAACTCGTTGCGATAGGAGGAGTTTGTATGATTCCAGCAGGTTGTGGAATTCTTCCGAGACGTGACGACATTTCACGTAAGTTGAAAATTTCCCACAGCTAGAACCTCCCAGGGATAAGTGACGTCACGTCCAAAGCAATACCCTACGGGCATTATTTCTAGAAACCAACTGCAGTAGCTATCAAATGTTCTTAATCCTAACAAATAGAACTTAAATACGTGTTGGATAAGTGTGGTAAAAAATAATAAGTCTTTTAAAGTACTAAAAAATCTTTTTATTTAAAATTTAGAAAAGGACAAAAAAATAAAACAAAGATTTAAAAAAGAAAAGTACGATAAGATATCAAAAACATAAATCTTACTGCCCTAGAAATACAATGGCCTAGGGAAAAAGACATCCAACTAAAAAGTGAATGACAACCACCGAAGTGAAGTCTGAACAAGATCTTTTAAATACACCCCTATTAACAAAGCGTGGTTAGAAATTTACATAATAAAGGAAAATATCCAGTGGAAAATTTACAATCTTTGAGGACACTCCCTCATAAGTAATGACGTATGATCGGCGAAATGAACAACACGTTCATTTTACCGAATTACATTCACGTGAGCTGTTTACGATTCACGAGAGCGACAGAATTAAAATTATAAGTAAAAAACCTAAAGTAAAGGGGAAGGAACATATATCTATATATATATAAAACAGTTCCGTAACTGACTGACTCACTGACTGAAATACAACTCACAGACCAAACCGCTGGACCTAAAGGGCTGACATTTTGCATGTCGATTCTTTGTGTAGTGTAGGGGTACACCAAGAAAGATTTTTGAAAAAATCTTCTTAGATTTATTTAAATTAAATTTTTAAGCTGTTTTTGTGACATATTTTAAGTTTGCATTTAGAATAATAATTTGAGAGTTATAAAATTTATATCACAAGAAAGATCCTAAAAATTCCTTTAAAATGAAATCTTTTTCGAAACTTTACCTCCATTTTCTGATTCATTTATAGAATTTTCAAAGATTCATTTTTAGAATTTAATTTTTTAAATGCCGATCACGTGATTTCTTTTTCTGGTACTTTCAATAAATTTATCGTCACGTTCGTAACAACTAAATAGACAAAAAAAAAATTTTTCCCTTACTAATGCGGCAGGCGATTAGACATTATCCAAAAAAATATTAAAATACAGTAAAAGTTATGTTCCTCAAACTGTACTAGATTAACTGTACTATATTCTTTAGTATGTCCTATTAGATTTATTTTGAATATTTTCTTCTACATTATTTTGTCTATAAAAATATCCGTTACGATTTTTTTATAAATATATTTTTTGTTTTTTTTTACATCAATTGTATACATTGATTGTCGTATTTATTATAAATATACATAATTATTTTTTTTGGCATTAATTGCATACATTGACCGTTGTATTTAATTTGAATGTACTCCGCAGCGAAGTGCGGGTTTTCAGCTAGTAAACAGATAAATTCCTAACACTACCTAGTCCTAACGCCCTTTTTCTTTTTCCTCTGCAGGATATATGGGAAGATCACGTGCGCATCCTCACCCTGTCCTCGATCGTGGGCATCCTGGTGCTTCTGTTCGCCTGCCTGCTGCCCCTGGACCGCTCCTTCGCGCACTGCTCGTGGCTTGTCTCCGCGGCGGTGTGGCTGTGCCTGCTGGCCGCCCTGCTCGTCTGCTCGTACCACCGGAGCCTGCGGAGGGCCACCGACAACGCCCTCTTCGTCTACCTGGTCGTCTTCGTGTCCCACACCATGCTCTCGCTGCCGCTGCTGGTGGCGTGCGTCATGGCTGCCATCACCGCTCTCTCGCAACTCGGCCTGGAGGCGGTGCTAGCCAACACAGACACCGAAGGCCTTGGAAGGGAGGTACGTTTTGCCCGGAGTGGAGTCTCTTATTGAAAGCATCTAAATGTAACATTAACCCCTTGAGGGGCGCCGTTTGCACAGTGCAAATGCCTAAATCTAGTCTTTTTTTTTTTAACTTGCATTCAATGTAGTCCAGTAAAAATAGCAAAATATGGCTAGTACTGCCATCTGTTATCAGTTTTAAAAAGTAAAAACATTTTGCATCCTTCAATTGGAAAATTTTTCAAGAATTTTGAGGTTAAAAATTTTGCACAGTGCTAACGGTGGAGGTTGTTACCCCTGAACGGGTTAAGGCAACAGTGGACCTTCAGACGGGCAAAAATATGTCCCCAAAACGAATTTTTTTCTTTCAGAAAATGATTCTGCAACTCATCGGCTTTAAATTAAATAATTACAAGATAAAAAGAACTTTTTAAATACCATGTTTTTAAATTTTCTGTTGAATCATATGAACTTGTCAATTCTATGTATTAATTAATACTTTTTCAAAATTTTTTTCATGAATTATCCCATCAACTTGAAAGAAAATGAAGTTAATGGGAAGTTAAATTGCGTTTAACTTTTGGTTCTCGTCCCGGTCGATAGATGGATGCACCAGTCTACAAAACAAAATTAACTGAAAATGACTGCTTAAAGATGGCTAAAAGTATTAAAAAATACATTGCCATCGTGTTCTGAGCTATTCTTAAAGTTTCAAATGTCTAGGTAGTCGGGAAGTTAGTTAAAAATCTATTGCAAGATTTGTACTAGACAAACACACACACAAACAAGAAAGCAAGTTAATAGAAACATGATAAAAAAAAGTATGTTGATCCGATCACTATTAACCGAGTTATAAGTATTTTTTTCAAACGTAAACAATGGAAATGTTAGTCAAATTAAAACTTTAAATGCCATTTTCTCAAAACAACTTTTCGTGTCGTTTCGGTAAGTTCAAAATGTTCCATGCGTCATAATTTTTCTTGAATTTTCATAAATTTTCATAGAATCATTATTTATAAATGTTAGAATAAAACTTAGTAATCAATTCATTATACTATTTTAAAACAACTTAAAATTTTTACAATAAACAAATTTTTTTTGATAAAATTTTGCATAAAATGACCTATTTTTATCGATTTCTTTTCTAGTTTTTATAAATATGACTGTCAATCAAATATTGCTACTAACTTTTATAACTATATAAAGCTAGCTTAAGAGAGAAAATTAGATATCTGAGACAAAAATTAATGTGCATGGATCATTTTTAAATAGAGTAATTAACAAACTGATTTTAATTAATATCTTAATTAATGACATTCTTATTTTTTTTTAAATTTAGAATTTCCATCTCTAAAAAACACTGTATAAGTATACAAAATTTCATTGCAATTGGTTAATAAATAAATAAAAGTTTTTCATCGTCCATTGTCGCCTTAACGTACAGCCGCACAGTTGAAAAATTGTACAACTACTCTTCGCTTTACAAATTCTCTAGAACCTTCCACGGGACTACCAAACATTCATCCGATAGGTGATCCGCTACATCGTAGACGCGTCTTTATATTCACTCCGGATGCCTTGAAATGAAGACATTGTCAGTATCTCTGTTTTTTTCCAGTCACTGAATAGCTATCATAATCATCTAACTTTATTTCCATCGTTATGTTAACTTTAGCTTATTATCCCATTATTTCTTCGTTACTTCTTATTCTCCGTATTCCATTTCCGTAGGTCAGGCCCACAAATTTTTCCCATCACCTCTGGCTCATCAAATTCGAAATCGATTTCGGTTTCTCTTGATGAAATGTCCAAGATTCACTGTCGTGCAATTGCGCGGGTTTGACAATAACTTTATGTAACTGTATTTTACTGTTTTCTTTCATTGTCTGAACGTATCTGGCCTATCTTAATCGCCCCCAATTTCCGTAAGCACATCGTCTTCAACTTATTTCCGTTTATATATTAGTTATTTCTTTGCTATTCTCCACATTCCATTTCCCTTGGTTCAGCCAAAAGTTTTCCTCGCTGCCTCTCTCTTCCATATTAGTAATCGATTTGGTAATTTTTAAACTTCGCAGCCGTGCGTATGTAAGGGTTTCAGAATAACTTTATATAATTGCATTTTTATGCTGTCTTTCATTCGCTGAAAGTTTTCGGGCCTTCTTCTTATATATCCCCAGCTACATCATCTTTACCTTATATACGTTATATGATTGTTATATCTTTGCTGTTCTCCATATACCGTTTACCTTGTTCGGGCCAATTTTGTTTTCTTTAATCATCTACTTTATTCTTAGTTTTCTACTTTTTAACGTAATATTACGTTCCTCCATAACGGTCCTCAGGAAAGCAAAATTTATGGCGCTAAAACCGTCGCCGCGAGTTATAAATCAAGAGTGGCAGAGTAGACATATGTAACTTATTGTTCTTACCATCCACCTATTCTGCATAGGGTTATCACTCATCCTTCTCTTCATATGTAGGAATTTTATTGTAGAAAAAAGAGGTAAGCAACGATAAGTAATCCTACGTTAATAACCCGAGGTAGTTTAGTTAGATGAGACTACCTGAAATTCTTATTTCTGTAGCTAAATTAACTTCTGATTTTCCAATTAATTATTTGTTATTTATTTATTCTCCATACTCCAATCTACTTGGTTGGGTCAAAAATTTTCCTCAATGCCTTAAGGCTGTGGTGTACCTATTGGATAACCCTATTGGATTCACTCGCCTCAATGTTAGCCTATGGAGAAAATGTATCTACTATTTACAGCTCCATAAATTCCGATAATCCAATAAAAATGGTATTTTAAGATAGCCTGAACTTTTCTGCACCTTGCAACATTATGCATTTTATAAAATTCGTTCCCCAAAGGGATTTAGAGCAAGGGGACCAGGAAAGGGAAAATCGAGTAAAAAATCGAATTTTATTTTATTGTTGCATTAGAGAGAGTAAAATGTCCCCTTTCTAATGATGTATCACACTAGTTGATCGAATAAACAGAAGTTTGGCAAATGTGGTGTTTATCTTAACCACTTTATAGCTGACTTGACATTTAAAGGGCACCTCTGATGTAAACAAACCACTTCTCTTGCACTTGGCGTTATTTAATGCTCTATAATACTATTTTCTCTATTGATATTTTTCAATATTAAGTTTTTTCCTCGTAACTGGCAACAGAGAAAGTTAACTGCGACTGTTTTAGTTGTTTCTAACTGTTGTTATTGCGCACATGCTCATTTGTGTTTGAAATCCTTTTGGTGTGAAAGTTTTATTATCTGTTTTCGATCTGCTGCATTCTTTACTTCTTTTTATCTTAATAATTCGACTATTATTGCTGTTTTTAAATTGGTAGAAGCCATTTTATTAAAATGCCAAGAAGTAAAAAAATATTTAAGAAGCGTGTCAGTGTTGGTAAGCCGAAAACTGTGCATCAGATTACAGACAATGATGAAGTATTACAATCTGATGATGGTGAAGCTATTGATTATAAATGCAAACTACAATCTTCATTTGCACAGTATGATGATTATGATTATAAAGAAAATACAGAACTTGGAAATGACATTATATCCCTGAATGTGTTACAAGGTGCACTAAAGGATATCGCTGTGTGCAGGTACTGTGTTGGAAATATTTCTCTGTCAGTGAGAAAACGTATGGGACTTGCTTTGGAATTGCAATTTGCTTGTGATAATTGTGGAAAGACAGTTAATTTTTGCAATTCACATAAAATTGATAATGCAGTAAATAAATATGACATAAATCTGAGAATGGTTTATGCTCTGCGCAGTATAGGCAAAGGTCATACATCAGGGAAGATATTTTGTGGCATTATGAACTTACCGCCTCCACCTACAAAAATTTCACCTTATATTGGCCTTTTATATCCTGCAGCAGAAAATGTTTGTAAAGACGAAATGAAAAAAGCTGCTGAAGAATGTATTGCCATCAACAACAGCCAAGATTTGTGTGTCGCGTTTGATGGTACATGGCAGAAACGTGGCCATATGTCACTCAATGGTGTAGTGACTGCAACTAGTGTCGACACTGGGAAAGTTATAGATATTTCTGTTATGTCCAAATTCTGCAAATGCCCCCAAAGTAATAAAAACTTGCATACTGATGCATGCATTGCCAATTACAGTGGAGTCAGTGGAGGTATGGAAATCGCTGGTGTGAGAGAAATTTTCAGTAGGTCGGAATCTTTCAATAATGCAAGGTATGTAAGATACCTGGGGGATGGTGATTCCAAAGCTTTCAATAGTGTTGTGTCATCAAAAGTATATGGTGATACAAATATAGAAAAACTAGAATGTATAGGCCATATACAAAAAAGAATGGGCTGTCGACTTCTTGAACTGAAAAAGAAATATGTCGGTAAAAAACTTAGTGATGGAAAATCATTAGGTGGTAAAAATAGATTAACCGACTGCATAATTCTGAAAATTCAAAAGTATTATGGCTTGGCAATTAGACGAAATGTTGGCTCTTTGCAAAATATGCAGCAGGCTGTATGGGCAGAGTACTTTCATTTACTATCCAGCAATGAAAATCCGAATCATGGGCTCTGTCCAGTAGGAATGGATAGTTGGTGTAAATTCCAACGTGCAAAAGCCAGCGGAGATGCATATGACCACAATAGACATACACATATTGCCTTGCCTATTATGGAAGCCATAAAACCCATTTTCAGAGAATTGTCCCATCCAGAATTGTTGAAAAAGTGTTTACATGGGAAAACCCAGAATCCTAATGAGTCTGTAAATAATGTCATCTGGACTCGTGTACCAAAAACTGTGTTTGTGTCACTAAAAACACTTAAATTTGGTGTGTATGATGCTGTTTCCTGCTTTAATGCAGGAAATATAGTTAAATGCAAAACTTTGGTCAAGCTAGGGATCAGTCCAGGTGTCAATTGTATCAAAATACTCAAACAACTGGATAAGGATCGTGAGATAGATCGAGAGAGAAAACTCTCTGAATACAGTAAAAAAGCTAGGCAAACTCAAAAAATTGCCAAACGCAAACTGGAAGACTCATTTCATGAATCTGAAATAGACAATCCATCATATAAATCAGGATTTTATTAAATTTGTGTAGTGATGCTTTTTAAAAATGCAGTTTTAAACTTTAAATCTGTTTTTCTCAAAACATGGATTTTGAAGGTTCGTGTTCCTTTTTCTCAGTACTTAACTAATATAATGACTTCAAATTTTTATCATGAGTTTATATCATAATACTGATCATTTTAACACAGGGGTTTAAATATTTATGTAATACATATTATTTTATAAGAGAAAAATGCCATGAAAAATGGGTTTAAAAAGTGACCCGCAGTAAAAAAATTAAATAAATTTATAATTGATACTTAGAAACAAAATGAGCTGTTAAAACGTACAAAATATATCCTTCTATCAATCACAAAAATTTCACATTCCTATCTCAGATAGTTTATGAGAAAAAGGTACATAAAAATGGTAAATTTAACATGGCGGAGATAGGACTTACCAAACACACTATACCAGATTTTTCCCTGCATAATTGTAATTTAAAAATATTATTCGCATTTACAAAAAAACGGAAAATGCCCGAAGGTGTATTTTTTTTCTCTATTATGGAGTACATTAAAAAAAATCTTTCAATCCAAGTCGGCAATCCTTATACACATTTTCTCCATAGGTTAACATTGAAGTGAGCGAATCCAATAGGGTTAGTACACAGGAGACTTAAGACAAAAGTAAATCCCTGTGGTAGTTTAATTCTAAACGAGTTGAACGGTTGTTGTTTACACATAGTAGGTCCTGCTGATCAATTGTTCTGCTAGAAATTTACCTTTTGAAACAGACATTATATTCCGTTATTACTGAACTTAAACGCTTTTTCAAAGTTTCTATGCTCCACCATCTGTAAAATTTTGGGATATCTTCAAACTTGTGTTTATAATCTATGGACCTGGTTAGGATTTATCCTTCCACAGGGTATTGGTAAAAACAACAGCATGATTATCTCTATCAAGTTCGGGTTTTTTGATTCGTTTGTTTTCATTCCGTTTATTGCCACCTCTTTCTTCATTTGTACTTCTTTTGAAATTTTCAGATAGTCTATACTGTTTCACTCGACAGTTAGCTGTTAACGGTTGCGTTTCATAAACTGCAGACTTTTGTTTTACTTTTGGTTCCACCTCTATTTTAAAATTGCAGGTCTCGTAATTCGATGTAATTAGAAAAAAAACACTGCTGGTTGTTGATCTTCCTTCGTAAGTAGTATCCAGTAACTTTGTACACTCATGTAAAGGGACGTTCAAGTATTCCGTAAGCATTGAAGGGGGTTCAAGCTATGCTTATTTTTGCTGACAACAGGAAAGAGGGGATCTTTAGCAATGCTTATGTAAGACAGAAAACAAGCAATAATTGATGATTTTGAAGGATGGGAGATAGGAACTTGGTGGACAGATTGAAAGTTCATGGTAGATTCTTGCGCAATACTGCATCTTGTACTTATATAATTACTTAATTAGTAAGATTAGTAATACCTTTACAATGTTGATATAAATCTGACACTTTTCATTTATTGTGTATTTACTGTTAAGGAATTCGTATCTATACACTTTTACTTAGAAATATACAATAAATTTAATGATTGAAAAAAAAAATTAGTTTGGCCCAAAAAATAGCGACATGAAATTTGTCAAATCTTACATAAGAAAAAGGAGGGTGGGTGTACATCTGCTTATTTTTGCTTACAAGGGGTCGAAAATAATGTGCTCACGTAATACTTGAACGGCCCCTAAGTTAACCTGAAAGGGATTTCTCACGCTCTAAGATGAATGAGGCTCACAAAGAGAGGGACGAGCCTGAGGTAGCCTAGTGGTAACGCGCCGGTTTGGGCACTGAGGAAACTCGGATCGAATCCCGACAAACACCATTCAATACTTCCGTGTCTAGGCCGGATAGGGCACGTTAAATTCGTAGACCGGAAAGTCCCACTATAAGGTCAGAGAGGGTGGGAGAGGGTACGATCCCCTGAAAATGTCACCCCTGGGGGGGGGGGGGCGTCGGTCAAATTTAAGGTTGCATCTGGCTCAGTCAGACTCCAACCCTTCTGATGCTATTGTAAACAGGAGACGCCCCCCTCAGCCCGCTATCCTGTTTGGGCCTGGTCTAGAATACTTCCGGTCATGGGGGCATTAGAAACAACAACAACAACAATAAAAGATATACTTAACTTGAACTGTTGGGTGCGTTACCCGACACATCTTTAAATACCCGATCACATCTTTTCTTAACGCTGCAAAACTTTTTTTTTATAATGTAAGTTTATTGTCAAATACAGTGTAAATGGTAAGGCCAAGGATATCATCAACATTCACTGCTCTGGAAAGATAGGAATTTATTATTTAGTATGCAATCTGCGTGTGTCTTCCGTACTGCAAACAAGGTGTAAACAGGCGGCAGGTAAATATGACGGGTATATAACAAATGGACATACATAAATGAATAACACTGAATAATGGAAATAATGTTTGACAGATAATTTATGTAATAAGGATCTATGGCAATGTGGGCAATTGTAGCAGCTTCTATTCTACGTGACAATTATGGATATAAACCGTGTATACGTGGGAATAAAGCTATTTTGTTCTATTCATGCAGGGAAATAACATACAGTTGTACGACTGATGAATAATTACACACTTTAGGAACTTAAGATACCTGCCTACATTGAAATGGCTATATTGGTGCAAAATTACGATTTTTTTGTTTTGTTGTTGCTCTGTTTCAAAGGCCAATCTTTTAGGATTCTAAAACTGCTTTACTTTTATTCGTAAGATCATTGGATGAGAATTTATGGCCCCTTGAATAAACCGAAAGATATATTTAAATGACCGGAAGTAACAATTTTAAATCCATTTTCTAGGAATCTTGTTTTTCAGTTACTTCTGTAAACGAGAAAGCTGGTCACTTAAAAAGTTTTCAATATGTTTCAATGAAATTTCGCGATAGTGTTTTACGTATTACTAACTGTATTTTGAACTAAAAGCTAAGCTATATGTGTTCGTTTCATACTTCTATAGGTACTTGTAGTTATAAAAAGATAATTTTTGGAAAAAAAAAATCAATGATTTTATGCTTTTTTTTTGGTATATTTCGGCGATTTTCGAAATATTGAAAAACTTTTACTTCATAGCGCGTAAAAGTGTCAGAGTAGCATATAGTATAAAGTAAATTAATATACATTTAGTTGAATGGAGTGTAAGGTCTTTGGTGTAAACACTCAATTGTACTAAAAATTTATAAAAAATTCCCTTTATTTCAAAATATTATGAAATTTTTATCCAAATATTTGTTTTCATGATTTTAAATCCCTTTTGAACTAAAAATATATGTATTTAATCAGTACCGTATACAGTGATTTCCGCTTATAAGAATCACGTTTGTTACTACTGTTTTTGATTCTTAGAGGCGGTTGATTCTTATAGCCGAAATTTAGGTTTTTGGACAAGCACACAAACACCTATATATACATATATTAGTTAATTTACCATAAAATACTGTTTAATTTACGTTAATTATCTTTTATTAAAATTATTTTTTATAATTTTAAAAATACATTTTAATTTCTAGACTTATAAGCAGAAGCACATAATTATAGTAAGAGAAGAAAATAATACAATATTTGTTACAACATATCTGCTTAACAGTTTTAACATTTCAACTACAGGAAGGGAGCAAAAAAAAGTTTTCTATGGTAGTTAGACGTAATGAAGTTTTCAGGAGGCTGTTTATACCTCTTTCAATACTAATAGTCTCAGACGAAGATTCACCTTCTAGATTACGTTTCACGGTTTGATAACGTGTTGAATCAATTAATGTCACGTTTGCCGAATCGATAGTGAACACTAGAGATGAATGCCGAAGATTTATGTGTTTCAGGGTCCAGGAAGCCGCAACCAGGATGTGGGAGGTGGGAAAAAAGAGTCCCTATTTTTGTTTGTCAGTGGAGAAAAGTGAAATCGGACCCGAACGGTTAAAGATGCCCCCGGGTCAAGCTAATAGGACAGTGTTGTGCTAAAGCGTTTAAGGGGAAACTATTATGTTATGTCTAACAAGGAAAGGGATGAATTTTATGACTATATTCCATCCCATCTTATCAATCTTTCTTTAAAAAAAAGAAAGAACTTCGTGCCTTTTGAGGGTTTAAGTGGCTTTTTTGGAAAAATCAAAGAAAAGCGAAGAGTGTAAACTGATTCATAAAACCGGTGGATTGATTCTTTAAAGCGAAAATTTTAACATGGAAATAATACATTTGTTTTTGTTTTCGCGATATAGATTCTTATAAACGGTTGATTCTTATAACCACTGATCACTATAGGCGGTGGTTACTATATTTTGGGGGAAAAAGTGCTCCGAATGTAAGGCGATGCTTTTAATCCCATAAAAGTATGTATATGACGTTAGATATGTAGCGAAATATCGTATAAAATTATTCAATATTTCGAAGGAGGACTATTTCATCTGTATCACAAATGTTGGACCAAGTTACACAATTTATTGGGAGAGTGCAGTCATTCATCTGGACATTACAAAAAAGCTGGGATGACAGAAAAACTGTGTTAGTGATAAAAGAGCTATTGCCTCAACCAGAAGCTGTTTCCATAAAAGGGGGGGGGTGTTGACGAAGGACAACAGAAGATATATATGTACGTTCTCTCTCATTTTTGCTGTTCTGAATTGGTCACGTGTTGAGGGCACTATGTTAGAATCCTCAACAGATAGAGGGATGAGAAGAAAAAGACCGAAAGGTTTCAATAGAAGACTAGCAATCAAAATACGTATTATTTTACAGCATACTTTGAAGCTGCTAGTCTACTGTACTATTTATTTCTGGTGTACTTTACTGGTTAAGTCTGTTGTGTACATAGACGTAGCATCGGGGGTGCACGTGCCCCCCCCCTCCCAACTTCACTTCAAATAAATTTAAACATTAATAGAAGTTCAGTTAAAATCGGAAAATTGTAGAAAACTTTTAAGTAAGTTGGTTTTTTCCGCTTTTTTCAAACTGTGAAACTAAAGATTTCGATTATATCTTTAGCCTGAAAATAGTTTTTAACATAATAATATGATCCATAGCAAATATTCAACGCTATATTTTTTTTTCTCATTTTATTTATGTTATATTTACTTTCCTCATTGTATACCTTTTGAAGACTACTCAAACATTAATTCTATTGTTATTCAATCAAAATAAATCATAATATTTCATATTTTAAGGAACGTCCGGCAGTCAATGCGCGGAGGAGGGCCCTAACTGAATTCAATTCGTGTCCCCCAAAAGTTAGAAGCACGCTACTCCTATGGTTGTGTACTTACCCTGTTGGATTCCCTCACCACAATGTTTACCTATGGAGAAAATGTGTCCAAGGATTCCCGACTTTGATTTAAAGATTTTCTTTTTAATTGTACTCCGTAATAGAGAAAGCCACAGTTGAAAAAAATTTTTGCACCACTGCTCTAAACAATGTGCATTTCTTGTGTTTAAGTGATTCATCCATTGGAGCTACGAATTACTGAAGTGTCTTGTCACCTTGTTTTTACAGGTTGGAGCTTGTGCTTTGTTCCTGGCTTGTGGTACACTGATTGGGTATTTCCACAGGCGAGTGACGGACGCCTCTCACGATAAGACCTTTTCTGGTACTCGATTCTTCATAGAATCCCGGATAAAACTGGAATACGAAAAAGAACAGCAGGTAAGAGGATTTAAACACTCCTATCATTTAAAACATATCTAACTTCTTTTAGATGTTTAACCCTTCAGCGGTCGCGCCCGGGTATAGAGTGCAACATTTCCGTAATTTTGAATAGTTTTTTTTTTATGTGTAAGGCCGTCTGCACACGGAGCAACTCAAAAGAAACTGATAACTGACTCAAATCACAAACCAGTCCGTGATGAGTCGCAACCTATGTAATTGAATGGAGCCACGCACACGGCGCAACTGGTTACAAACCCGTCCGATGGGTTTGTAACCAGTTGCGCCGTGTGCGTGGCTCCATTCAATTACATAGGTTGCGACTCATCACGGACTGGTTTGTGATTTGAGTCAGTTATCAGTTTCTTTTGAGTTGCTCCGTGTGCAGACGGGCTAAGGGTTGAATGCTCTAAGCAGTTTCTATTTGTAGCTACACCCTTTCTAATGCAGGTCTGATTTTCTGACCCCTGTATTCCTTTCCATTCAATGTTAGTCGTTATTTAACCGTGGTAAACCAGCGATTATACTGGATTACAGTACGACAAAAGCAGGAGTCGATGTAGTCGATCAAATGTTCAGCTATTACACGGTATCCCGCATATCACGAAGATGGACTCTCTCATTGTTTTTTTAGGTTTTTGGACGTAATAGGAATCTATTCGCAAGTTGTCCTTAGATCCCATAAACCGGGTAGTTTTGGAATAAGGCGATTGTATCTGCATTCTTTGGCCTTTAATTATAAATATATCTCAGTATTATCAACATTTTATATCATCATAAAAATCAGAATTATTATTTTCAATTTGAAAAAAAATTTCATTAAAAAGGAATAATCAAGGTTGAAAGAGACGTTGCACTTTGTGCCACACATGTCTGCTGGTGTTCAAAAAATTGGTGCGCTTGCTGATGGGTTAAGAAAAGGTTGGTTTGTTTCTTGGTAGCGCTGTAATCGTCTATTGCTACACCGGATGTCATTTGAACCGGATGTACTCCAGACTGAAATCGCATTTCAATCATTTTCTTAATTTTTGCGTCCCGCTTTATTATTGCTTCGCAATGAATTTTTAGAGTATCTGAACAACGGGATATGGTATTTCTAAGTTGTGTGTGTCTTATTCTCTATTTGCATATATGAGAACTTCATTTCACCTTTTTAAATCTAGGAAAAATTTCTCCTATGAAATGCGTATCATTCTAAATAAAGTTGCTTCTAGGAAATATTATTATTTTCCAAGTTGTTTTCTGTGTTTTTTAAGGGTATAAGGGAACATCAAACTTGAATTTTTTAAAATATTCAAATATTTAACATTTTGAGAATTATTTGTATTCGTTTTCACTACGTTGAGGACCCTTAGAAATCAAAACAAGGATATTTTGGCAGAAAAATGTCTGTTTTTCAAATACATTTTCAAAAATGTTAGCATTTCTCAAAATGCTCCCTGTGCATTCCCTATCATTTTAAAACTTTAATTTTTTTATATAAATTTAATTCATATTTTTTATTTAAATTTATATAAAACAAGTATATAAACATAACTATGGACTGAATTTTTTTCTATGAATCAAAAACCATAAATATTTTATTTTCAATCTGCCTGTTATTATTTTTTACGTATCTTTTTACTTCACTTTATGGTCTACAAACTTTGAAGCTATTTATTGTTTTAAAGAATGATGCATGGTTTTGTGACAAATGCTTCCATTGAAAATGCTGACAAATTTTGAAGAAATCGGAAGAAAACGAATGCGCATGGAACCTTTTGAATATTTCTATCATTTTTTTTTCTCTTTTCTTCAAACAGGTCTTATTCTTCCACAAAATACTTATTTGTGAATTCTGAGAGCCTTAAATGTAGTTGAAGAAAATCTAAATGATTTTCATTCCATATATAGAATTAAAAATAGAAAATTAAAAAATTCGAGGTGTCCCTTTAAATGCGATATCCGCGTTTACAGCATGTCTTAAGTTAATAAATAAAAAGATTCCATTTTTCTCCATTTATTTGAATTATTATTACCATTATTATTTTGCGCTAAATCTTCTTGTAGGTGAAACTTATACAAGAATTTATACAAGAAGTAATGGAACGGTAGACGTTATGTTATTATAGAGATATGAAATTTTGTACATATATACATTTCACCATAAGTATAGAATACGTTTACCCTTTGAGGGGCGCCGTTTGCATAGTGCAAACGCCTAAATCTAGTCATTTTTTTTTCACTTTCATTCAATGTATTCCAGTTAAATGAGCAGAAAAATGGTTAGTACTGCCATCTGTTATCAGTTTAAAGAAGTAAAAATATTTTGCAACCTTTATTTGGAAAAATTTTAAAGATTCTTTAAGTTAAAAAAAATTGGGAAAAAATCTCATCCGTGCAAACGGGGGAGTTTGTTGCCCCTGAAAGGGTTAAAGAATTTTCCAGTATTATTATAATTTTAAGATTTTTAAAACATTTTAAATTTATAAACACAATTTTAATATGCTCCTTGCGACTTAATTTTTTGGGTATTTCCTCGATTTTGCATTTTAATCACTTAAAACTGTATTACAAACAAATCTGGGTATTGATTATTTAAGAGAGTTTTTTTCTGAATTCCATCCCTATTTTCATGAAATTTTGCCTTTTAATAAGTTATAAATCAAATTTGATTACCTTAATGCAATCGAATTGTAAAATGCATACCCAGTTTCTTTGTAAACAGTATCGGGATTCTTCCATACAAATTTCATAAATTTTGAACACACGGAGGATTTAAAAAACCTAAAAACTTTGAAAAATCTGTTTTGAGAGAAAAAAGATTTAAAGTTTATTACTAAACTTACCTTTATTACTTACTTCGTAAATGCTTCGTAAGTGATTTTTTACTCGAAAAAATATTTTGGTGCTATTATCCTACAGAAATATATATTTTTTACAATAACACAATCAATATTACAATAAAAAAATTTGCTCAAAGGATGGTCCACGGACCCCTTAAATGTCGTAGGTGATTTTGTACAGAAAAATATGAAAATCGTCGGCAGCTGGGAGGTTGAAGCTGACACCGTCAGACACCAGTGCAAACTGGGACTCACACCCCAAGTCGAAATTTCAGTTACTTAATGCCAGGGCATAACTTTCATGCAAATTATAAACGAGGGAGAGCCAGAGGTAGACTAGTGGTAGCGTGTTGGATTTCGGAACTGAGGGTGATCTGATCGAACCCCGACAAGGGCCATTTAATACCTTCGTGTCTAGGCCGGATACGGGCACGTTAAATCCGTAGACCGGCAGGTCCGTCTTTGAGGTCAGTTGATGGGGACGATTCCCCATGGGGTTGCTCGGTCAAAATTGAGATTGCACCTGGCTAAATCGAACTCCGACCCTTGTGGGCCCCATTATAAACCGGAGCCGCAACCTTCAGCCTGCAAGCCTATATGGACCTGGTCTGGAATACATTCCAGTCAAGTGGCATAAGCTACAACAACAATAACAAGATAAACCAGTGAATGGGATTGATATCCCTGGAAAGTTCTTATGCGGTATTCCAGCACAAAATTTTCCATACAGTGTGCAAAAGCGCGATAAAACAAATTCGCACTTCTTTCGGGATTAAATAAAATCAAAAAAGTATATTATTGAAATAATTTAAAATAATAATACTTGTCGTGAAAGCATTGTTAAAGAATTTGTAGATATCACGTTTAAACTTTGCATCGAATCTCCCCTCTCTCTCTGTCCTTTGTATTCTACAGCATGTTTATCTGGAAAATATGCGACAATATAGCTCATAAATGTTTATGAGGTAATTAAAACTATATCCTAGCATGGTCCGGTTTGCATTGTTAAGAATAAAAGGGGTGAAAGTCGATATTTTGAAAAATTCTGTTCTCACCACCTTACTGATGCAAAATAGTTTTATTGGGTAATACGTCAAAAAAAGGGAAGATAGTGTATTTATTTACTCCAGGTTTCGTTTTTAGTCAAATATTAGGGCCAATTAAAATTTCGAACCTTTTAATTACAGCCTTCGCTAATAGATAATTATAAAAAGGACTATTGACCTGTTTCCCTAAACTCCGCCGAAGTCGGCGTGAAAGATTCCGTTGACGATGATTGGTTCAATGGGTCAATGACTGGTATATGATTGGTTAAAAATTTTTTCTCTGACCCTGACGGATTCTATGAGAACAGTCCCTTAGTGTTCCCAATATGTGGTACTAATTGCTTTATTAGTTAATGTGTTTGTATATCCAAGATAATTAGCAACGATAATTTACCCATAGTTAATTCGAAATTAGAAATATACCTTTCTATTCTTCTCTAAACCATCAAAGAAACTTAGAAACATAAATTCGATAAATTGGAGTGGAAAATTTGTATTATACACCTTGACCACGTCAGAATATTCTAGTAATAGATTTGCCCTATAAGAGGATTTTCGGCACCGTTAAGTAAATTTTAAGTAAATTTTCCGGGCCATGGGGTATATTTCTAGTTCATCATCGTAAATTACCATCCTTCCTTTATATGTTACAATTTCGATTCAAAATATTTAAATAATAGAAATTTACAAAAGACATACAAAATGACAAAATGTATGAGAAACGCCCCAACCAGTCCTACGTGACTACACCTTGTCAGTCAACAATAAAAATTTGGAGAAAACCAGCATTGGGATTTTTTCAGCACTAGCCACTGCGCGACCAGCATGGTCGCTTTTAGTTTTATATTTTCGTTTGCAAAACAGCTCAACTGAAAGAAACGTATGTAAGGAATGTTACTATTACCTGTCATCATAAATATACGTTGTTAAGTGGTAGTGCGATCTCAGCCAAAAAAATTATAATCATTGCAAAATTCTCTATAAGGATGATTCTAAAACATCGTGATTTAAAAAATGTGAATTTCCATTACTTCAGAACAGAGTTAAAGATAAGACTGAGAAACCCAACAACAAAGATTTTAAAAATTACATTCCTCTCTGTATGTAATATTTTTCAAAATTAAGACATCTACACTTTATCATTACATGAAATAAGAAATTGTTAGAGACAAATTTTTTCATTTAAAAAGGAGCAAAAATTCAACAAGTACTAAAATATAGTGTGGATTACATCCCTGTCTATATGTACTATTGTTCAGATATCTACACTAAATCATACCAAAAAAAATTGTTGGGAAAATTTCTTCACTTATAAAATGGAGTAAAAATTCAGCAAGTACTACTAAAAAAAGTGTAGACAATTAACTCTTACTTACTATCAAGATATTATAATGCAATTATTAATATTTTACTATGATATTCCATAAACTTCTTGATATACACAGTTGAGTATTTCAGAAATAGGAGATACTACAGTGAAAGAATGAAAAGAACGAACTCTAGATAAACCTACATACAACTGTCCATGACTAAACACTGGATTTGATAGGTCTAAACATATTTTGTTAAAAGTTTGTCCTCTTACATACATTTAGAAAAACCGATGGAACAAAAGAATAAATTATCTCGTGAATAAATTAAAATTATTCACGTGTAAAATACAGCAATTAAATTGTCCCAAATTACGTGCTATCGTCGAACCACTACACACACGCGGTCGGCCGCTAATGTTTACATCTGGTAGTTTCAGCCGGTGCCATTCGGAGTGTAGAAATATCGGCGATTTTTGTGCCGCATACCTACGCGTTTTATATATATAGATACTCAAGGGAGAAACATAAGTCCAAAGAGGATTATATATTTCCCGTTATAAAAAATATTCTGAATGATCTGCAGTTCTAGCTCATTCCTTAGGAACTATTTACTATCAAATTCCAGTTAGCATCATCTGTGTCTAGGTGATTTGCAGATTAGAGTACCATGTAGACGCAGGTACATTATTTGAAAATGCTTGCGATGGTGAAATAATTTTAAATCACAATTTTAAGATCAGAATAATGCTAAAATAGCATTAGAACCGAATGAAAAAAATTATGATAATTTTGCTGTTTGTTGCATCAGATAAGCTGCTTTACAGAGCCAAAATTTTAAAAACATGAATTACTAAAATAAAGCATAAAAATTATATATTTTTATGTTTTTAAAACATGAATACTTTTAATGTGTATGGTTTTCGTTAAGAAAACAATTGTTAGTGTTTTTAATGTGTTCGAATATATTATCTCTACTGCATACAATTCAGAAATTAGCTATCTATGGATGCTGAACCCACTAATTTCCTGCATAATTCTATTTTTCTTCGATTTGAAATGTGTTATGTTACTGCAAAGAGCCTATTTGACGTTAGACTCTTGCTAGACCTTCCGCCATCCGTAACATAACACACTATACCTAGAAATTGGTCCACTAAGATAACCTAAGATTAATACACCCATTATTCATAGATTACGGAGGATTTGAGTGAATTTGAATCAGGCTTATTTGAGATAATTTGACTAAACATGCAGCTGATAAATCGTTCCATACATTCGTATTGTTCAATAAATAATGGGAATTATATAATCGGGAATAATTATTTCTCGTTATTTTATGACTGAGAATTTTGACATATTTCTTCTTTCAGATATGTCGCGTTACAGAACTTCCAATAGAGGTTATATTATCGCCGATATTCTGTAAATACACATATACCTCGCTATCCGGCCGCTCTTTATACGGCATTTCATTATAACGGCCTTTTTTAATTATGGCACTTTTACGATTTACGGCCCACAATATTTCGTTATACGGCCACAATAGCGGAAAGTGGTAATGGCAACATATTATAGCTTAGTGATTCTTCATGTTAATGTTCGTCATCACATTAAAACATTTGTGAATCACATTAAAACATCGTCATCACATTAAAACATTGTGCATCACATTAAAACAAATGTTTTTAAACATTTTATTTTATGTTTTTTTATTATATGTATACATATGTGCATATGATTTCTTTTGTTTTTTGTTTATATGTTTACTAGATAAAAACCCGTACTTCGCAACGGAGTACATTCAAATTAAATACAACGGTCAATATATGAAATTAATGCCAATATATATATATATATATATATATATATATATATATATATATATATATATATATATATATATATATATATATATATATATATATATATATATATATAATAAATAGGACGATCAATGTATACAATTGATGTAAAAAAATATATTTATAAAAAAATCGCGATGGGATATTTTTATAGACAAACTATTCCTCAAACTGTACTATATTAACTGTAAAGAATATATAGTACAGTTAATATAGTACAGTTTGAGGAACATAATATTTTTTATTCTATTTTAATATTTTTTTTGATAATGTCCAATCATCTGCTGCATTAGCAAGAAAAAAAAATATTTTTTTTGTCTATTTAGTTGTTATGCACGTGACGATAAATTTATTTAAAGTACCAGAAAAAGAAATCACGTGATCTGCATTTAATAAATTAAATTCTAAAAATTAATCTTTAAAAATTCACAAAAAATCAGAAAATGGACGTAAACATTCGAAAAAGATCTCATTTTAAAGGAAATTTTAGGAACTTTCTCGTGATATAGATTTTATAACTCTCAAATTATTATTTTAAAGTTATTATTTAAAAAAGTTACAAAAACAGCTTAAAAATTGAATTTTAAAATATCTAAGAATTTTTCAAAAATCTTTCTAGTGCAACCATATACTATAAGAAGAATCGCCATGCAAAATTTCAGGAAATAAAAAGAATAAAATACTTAAGGAACTAAAAAATATATCATTTACAAAAAATTGGAACAGGTCAAATTAAATTTGTATGGGTTTGTATCAAAATAATTGATTCCTTATACGGCTTTTCGATTCACGGCCAACTTTTCCGGAACGTATCTAGACCGTAAAGTGAGGTATGGGTGTAATGCAGTTTTGTCGCAAACAAAAGGGTCCTGTCGCAGGCCACAGATAGTATACAGTTAATATACCCTCTATATTTCGTATAAAAATATTAAAAAATAATTACAAGATAAAAAGAAATTTTATATACCATGTTTTTAAATTTTCTGTTGAATCATATAAACTTGACAATTCTATGTATTAATAAATAATTTAAAAAAATTTTTTGATCAATTATCCCATCAACTTGAAAGAAAATGAAGTTAATTGGAAGATAACTTGCGTTTAACTTTTCGTTCCCGTCCCGGCCGACAGATGGCTGCACCAATCTACAAAACAAAATTAAATGAAAATAATAAAAACATGGTAAAAAATCTGCTTAAAAATGGCTATGAGTATTAAAATAATGCATTGTCATCGTTTTCTTAGCTATTCTAAAAGTTTCAAATGTCTAGCTAGTCGGAAAGTTATTTAAAAATCGATTGTAAGATTTGTACTGGACAAACACACAAACACACACACAAACAAGAAAGCAAGTTAATAAAAACATGGTAAAAATACACCCTATGAATATTCATTTATGAATCTTATAACCTCGTGATTCGTTGCTCTGTATAGATTTCTACCAAAATTGGTTTTTACTTTCTCCTTAAACCGTCATGTCCATCTCCAAATGTAATAGCTAGTGGTTGTTGCTTATGCCACCAGAAGAAAATTTCAGACCAGGTTAATAGAAGACTTGAGAGCTGAAGGTATGCGGCTGCGATTTTCTTGCAGCAATAGGGTCAGATTGTGACAGTCAGGTGTCACCACAGATTTGACCGAGTACCTCCAAGGCGACATCTGGTGCGCTCTTACCCACTTCCATCCCCTACCACCACACGGAATGACATGCTGGCATATAGATTTAAAATTCCTATACCCGGTGTAGACAAGAACGCTTTAAGTGGCACTTGTCGGGACTCAAACCGTGCTCCCTCAGTTCGAAATATGGCGCGGTAACCAATAGACATGTATATATATATATATATATACAGTGGAATCTCCATCGATCGTTTTCGGATCCATCGTTTTTCCGTATGTGTCGTTCATTTTATCCAGTCCCAACGATCATATTGCTTATGTTTCCGCATCTATCTTTTTCCCACATTTTTCGTTCATTTCAATCGGTTCCTTGAAAACCGATAGATCGAGATTCCACTGTATATATATATATATATATATATATATATATATATATATATATATATATATATATATATATATATATATATGTATGTATGTGTGTGTGTGTGTGTGTGTGTGTGTATATATGTATATATACACTGCTGGCCACCCAAATTGCAACACCAAGAAAGACAAGAGATATCACAACAAAATTTATTTTGTAGATAACATGTTGACCAAGTATCAAATGATTAAATTTATAGACTTCTGTGAAGTGTGGTTCCTGCCAAAATCAGTAGCCAGAGTAGCCGCCATTGTTGGAGATCACCGCTGCCACACGCCTCGGCATTGATTCAAAGAGACTTTGGATGAGTTCTTGGGGTACAGCAGATCAAGCAGCTTCCACACGTTGCCAAAGTTGATCTGCTGTGGCAGCTGGGGATGGAATCTGGGTCAATCGTAGAGCAACCATGGACCACATGTTTTCTATCGGCGAAAGATCCGGAGAGCGAGGCGGCCAGGGAAGCAATTCAATCTGGCGATTGACGAAGAACCGTTGGACAATGCGTGTCACGTGTGGTCGCGCATTATCCTGTTGAAATATGGCTGTGGGCAAGCCCTGAAGGTAAGGAAGGACAACTGGCTCCAACACCTCGGAGATGTAGCGCTGGCTGTTTAAAGTACCGGCAATGCGTACTAGAGGTGTGCGAGGGTGATATCCAATACCGCCCCATACCATAATTCCCGGTGCAGGACCAGTGTGGCGGTGCATAACGCAGCTGTTCAGCATCCTCTCTTCACGGTGTCTCCAGACTCGAATGCGACCATCGTGGTGTTGCAGACAGAAGCGTGACTCGTCAGTAAAAACAATTTCATTCCCTTCTGCCGTCCACATCCTTTTGTCATCGCACCATTGGAGGCGGAGACGTCTGTGGTTCTGCGTCAAGGGTAGACAAAGCAATGGACGTCTTGCGGACAGACCACTCTGCTGTAAACGGCGTCGAATGGTACGCGCAGACACTGGATGATGCGTTACAGACTGCATGTGCTGTGGTATGGTTCGTGATGTGACTGAGCGATCCGTCACTGCCATGTGCACAATTTGCCTGTCATCACGTGAAGTGGTGCGCTGAGGTGGATGCGATCGAACACGCCGGTCCGTCGTACCCTCCTGCATCCAACGATCACATATCCGCATTACAGTTGTTTGGTTTCGTCCAACACGACTACCGATTTCCCTGAAAGATAATCCACAATCTCGGTAGGCCTCTATCCTTCCTCTGTTGAACTCGGATACTTGATCAAAAGATGATCGCTGTTTTCGACGAGGCATAATTGATCGTTTTTTTGAAAAAACCACAAGAAAAACACAATTGCCGAACTTGAAATCGTCGAAATCTCCAAGCCTTAAATAGCGCTTTGAAGTGGCTCCACAGGCACGCGTGATGTGCGTCTGCGCTGAAATACTAATCATTTGCATATCTCACCTCCGCTAATGCATGTTGTAAATTTCATGTTATTTGCATGTTTCCTTCAGGGTGTTGCATTTACAGTGGCCAGCAGTGTATATATATATATGTACACTGGTGAAATAAATTAAGGGAATTTGCATATTTTATCGAATTTCATGAAAACAAATGAACTGTATTTAAAATTGCTGCTTCTAGACAAAAATGCAAATCTTGTACGTCAAATACGTAAGCGTACACGTGTGTGTAGGCAGAGCCAGTAGAGGAACAGGCTTTATAAGCGCGCGTAATTTAAGACACATTTCGTTCGCTAGCATACCTCGGCGAATTTCTTGGTTTTATTTTGCAGCAATCGGTTAATTTCAAATTATAACAGTAAAAATGAGTAACCACCAACGTTTAGATGATGGAATGAGGTGGCGAATTGTGGGGAGGCTAGAGGCGGGCCAATCTCAAGTCCAAATTTGTAGAAAGTTCAATTTAACGCCCAGCATCGTTTATAGCTTATGGAAACAGTTCCAGGATACCGGATCCCTCGAGAGAAAGCCTGGGCAAGATCGTCCACGAGCCACGACGGCCAAAGAAGAAGGCCATTTGTTGATTATATCGAGGCGTAACAGGAGTGCTACAGCTTCTCAGCTCTCTCGTGACTTGTATGCAGCCACAGGAACCCGTGTATCAAGGGTGACTGTTTCCAAAAGACTTCATAAGAGAGGGTTGTTTGCAAGAAGACATGCTGTTTGCGTCCAGCTCACTTCTACGAACAGGAGAATCCGTTTATCATGGTGCAGAGAGCATAGAGATTGGAGTATGGATCAATGGGCGAAAGTTATCTTCACTGATGAGTCCCGGTTCAACCCAAACACCGATTCCCGCCGTACGTTCATATGGAGAGAACCAGGGACCCGCTACCTACCCTCCAATGTCCGCGAAATCGACCATTATGGTGGAGGAGGTTTAATGGTCTGGGCAGGCATCATGTTGGATGGCCGCACACCTCTCCATGTCTTTGAGAGAGGCACAGTGACTGGTGTGAGGTATAGGTATGAGGTCTTGGAGCCCAATGTTCGCCTTTTCAGGTGTGTAGTTGGCCCTGAGTTCATTTTAATGGTCGATAACGCGAGGCTACATAGAGCTCTTCTGGTCGATTAATTTCTAGAGAGTGAGGATATTCTCCGGATGGAATGGCCATCTAGATCTCCAGACCTTAACCCTATAGAGCAGGGGTTTCCAGCTGGCGGCCCGGGGGCCGCATGCGGCCCGCGGTGCCTTTTTTTGCGGCCCGCAAAGACTTCTAGGAAAATAATTTGCAGCATCAATTTACATATTCTTAGTTAACGAAAAATGTTTTTGTAAAAATCTTTATTGTTTTCAAATGCTGTTCATTTACAAAAAACATTGAATTTCTTCGAATTCCATGAAAAGTAGGATGTCCACTCATGTTCTATTTCATACCCCCCCCCCACTTCTTATTTAAATACCCACTTCTTATTTGACTTTTTTTGTGTGTGTCTGTGTAATTTAACGAAAGTTGGCCAGTTATAATCAAGGTCGTTGTTGGAGGTTCATCCTCGAATTTTAAAAAATTTCATAGTACATACTACACACAAATCCTCCAAATCCCCCTCCCTCAAGAAAAAAATGTCCTGGGTATGGTCCTGATTAAATTGCGGCCCGCTACTAGACAGGTGTTTTCGATTGCGGCCCTTGGACACTTGTAAGTTGGAAACCCCTGCTATAGAGCATATCTGGGACGCTCTGGGGGGGGGGGGCGATAGCAACTCGCAACCCTCCTTCGAGAACCATCCAGGGAATGAAAACAGCGTTGCTGAATGAGTGGGACCAGTTGCCACAGGAAATTATAAACTGCCTTATTTCAGGTATGAAATCACGCTGCGAGACCTGTATATCTGTAAGAGGGGACCATACCCCCTATTAACCCATCTATTAACCCATTTTTTTGTTTATTCTGCAACCGCCGTTTCATACCTTCCGACTCTAACGAGTGTTACGCACGATCAGGCGTGTGTATTACAATTATAGAATGGTTATTTGTTTTGTATTGTATCAATGTATGTACATATCAAATTTCATTAAAATCGCTACAATAGTTCTAGAGATAATCGACCAAGTCTGCAAATTCTCTTAATTTCTTACACCAGTGTATGTATATATATATATATATATATATATATATATATATATATATATATATGTACCCCTTAAAGCTAATATTCCTGTTGTATTCTGTCTCTCTAGTGCTAAAAATTTCAAATGACCCTATAACTGCTTCAAAACAGAAGTTAGTTTTCGTATTATCTAATTAATAAGTTTTACTATTACAATTTATTTTCGATGTTGGAGTACATTTATAAAAGTTAATGAAAGTAATGGTTTGTTTTAAAACTGCTTAGAAATATTCTGTCCTGTTCGTCCGCTTTGTATATGTTCTAAAAACTTTCCGCATTGTTTGAAGGTTTAATTTCCTCAGACAGGAGATAAAATGAGTCAATGTGTTACATTTATCTTAAATCCTGTGCAAAGACCAAGAAAAAGTATCCGCCGTATACCTTTTTAGCTGGTAGAAATATTCTTCGTTTTATCTTTCTCAAACAAAGTTGTCGAGAAAAAACGCAAGAAGAAAAAAAAAGTAAAGGAGATGGATGACTCTGAAAAATAAGCTTCTTCATTAGTGGCCGCACATAGATATTTGTCCATCGTTAGAAGTGTTCCCTCTGTACTGCTCCTTTTTTGTCGGTCAAAGGCAATTTTTTTGTTAGTAAAACTGTAGAGTTTGTTTTGTTTTTTCCAGGAAGAGTCAATTCATTTCGGTTTTGATCCTCCTTTTGACCTGTTTTGAAAAGCCATCGGATATTTTTGTACTGCATAAAAACCCTGATTAGCTGAATAAACGGAAAAGACTAAACTATAACTAGTTGGTACACGTGAAAACATGACGGCTAGATAGTAAATAAATGTACTAATACACAAATTATACTCGACAAATCATTCCCAAATGCTGAAAATCATAATAATGCGCAGAAAAAAAATAATGTGTTTAAGCGGCATCGTGCTTAGTGAGTATCTAAAGCCAGATTCAAACATGTCACTGAGCATGCGCAGAAAGAAATTTTTTTAACTGTAAATTATCACTCATTAAACAGCGCGAAATAAACAATTTCCATCAGGTTTAATCTTATATCTCACAAATAAAATTATCATAAAAATAAAAATGACAGTGAGATCTAGAGAGATTTCTCGGAATAAACGTGTTTATCAAATGAAGTAAAACCAAAATGAAGTAAATGGATGCAGTAGTTTTATATATATATATATATATATATATATATATATATATATATATATATATATATATATATATATATATATATATATATATATATATATATATATTATATATATTATATATAAATATTATATAATAAAAAAAAAAATATATATATATATATTATATATAAATATATATAATATATATAAATATATATAAATATATATTATATATAAATATTATATAAATATATATATATATATATATATATATATATATATATAAAGTCTTTTTTCATTTTTTTCCCTTTGCATTTCATATCTCAGAATTATAACACGAAAGGTTTCAAAGAATATAATTACGGCAGAGAGAAATTATTCTTTTCACAAATTTTTGACCTCAGTAAATTAATACACTTCCGTGATTACTAATCTAGATTCTCATGTTTCGAAACGCTTGTGCGTCTCTTTACTGAACACTCTGAACCAGTAAGAAGGAATAGTTAATGTACAATTAATCAAAAATATTGTTTATGTCTGTTTTCACCAGTCTCATATTTAATTTATTTACATTATGTGCTAGTTTTTGTCATTTCTCAGAATTAAAACATGAGGCGATTTCTAAGAAAACAATCAAGGCGAACAGAAGTTGTTTTCTTTACACGATCAAAACTACAGTAAATTGATGCCACTTCAGACGATCAGTTGACGCCTGTTTCCAGAACAGATTAGTTTTCCTCCAGAATCATTAATCAACGCGTACCGGCTATTAAAATACATACCAGAACCAAGTAAATATTGTCCAGCCTCAGCCTAATTTTTCACTCAATCCGTTAAAACTGATATCACGTTCTCCAAAATTAACTACGCTGAAATCATCGCTATCACGTGCAAAGGATTGCTCAAATATTCGGCGGTCTTTTATTTTCTGGCCACAACACACACGAACACGGACTGGTGTTAACCGAAAGAAATGCCACGGAATAATTTATCTCCCGAGAGTGTTCCTTTCCAATCCATTGATCAAGAACAAATAATCCATCTCGGATATTTTTAGCAGCAACTGTACTGGGAGACCGCTCGAAGCTCTTATCGCCTCGTGCTGTCATCCGGCAGGTCCATGAAAGTAAATGAGTTAGTTCCGAAGGTCGTTTAAAGACTGGGCTCGTATTTCAGTACCTCTTCGGCGTGGGAAATCTTAACCCTGGAACGGGAAGTTTAGCATTTCATTAGATTTGATTAATATTTAACAAACAAAATGAATTTTTGCGTATCTTATTTTGTGTTTTTATTTTCTTTTCTATATCTGCAGCAGTAGCGACTCCCCGCTCTGAAAATTATGCATTCTTTTTTATCTCCCTTGTTCATGTATAAAACACACACACACATATCTCTATATGTACGTCAGAGGTAAGCCATCATAAGTGAATTTTCTTCAGTGAATTTTCCCTTTTTTCGGGAGATCTTTGTGATAGTTTACCTCTCATCAGGACTTACATATGCGATAGTTTATAAGTCTATATTTCCCTCACCATCTTGTTTTGCATATAGGACAGTTTTCCTCAAATAAGCTCCAGCCAAAATGAGTCCCTTAGAATAAAAATATCGAAAATTACGAAAATTCACTTATGATGGCTTACCTCTGACGTGCAGATATATATATATATATATATATATATATATATATTAGCTGAAAACCCGCACTTCGCTACGGAGTACATTCAAATTAAATACAACGGTCAATATATGCAATTAATACCAAAAAAATAAATAAATAAATAAATATATATATATATATATATATATATATATTTATTTATTTATTTATTTATAATAAATACGACGATCAATGTATACAATTGATGTAAAAAAACAAAAGAATATATTTATAAAAAATCGTAAGGGATATTTTTATAGACAAAATAATGTAGAAGAAAATATTCAAATTAAATGTAATAGGACATACTAAAGAATATAGTACAGTTAATATAGTACAGTTTGAGGAACATAATATCTTTTATTGTATTTTAATATTTTTTTGGATAATGTCCAATCGTCTGCCGCATTAGCAAGAAAAAAAAAATTTTTTTTGTCTATTTAGTTGTTATGCACGTGACGATAAATTTATTTAAAGTACCAGAAAAAGAAATTGTGGCGACGAATATTTATTGGTTATATGGGGGTAGTGAAACTTTAAATTATAATTACTAATTAATGAATTAAAGGTAGGAATAAATCTTACTAATTAAGGTAGGTTTCAGTTAAATTTAAGTACAATATTTGCCATTAATCATAGTGGTTAGTACATTTTAAAGACGTGCGTTGTTTGTAGCAATAACCCAAAATTATAATTAAAATTTACCCTAGGTTCGTCTTACTGTTGCATCACTGTGGTTATTAATGAGCCAAAAGAAAAATGAAATTAAATCCAATAAAATTACCTCCCTATCATTGAAGTATACCTAGAAATAAAATTACATCACCTAAAAGAAAAAGCTTCAAAATTTCAACTCTGCTGAAATAAAAAACCTAAAGCTAAAATAAGAAAATTAATTCAAAGGCAAAGACCGACATGACAAAGATATACTTTAACATAACAAATTTATTCATTCCGATTTCCTTCACAATATTACACAATACCTTAACAAAAAATGGTTTAAACACTTGAGGATTCAACATCTCCTCCCAATAAACTTATATTAATCACAAAATTCTCGCTTGCTTACAGTACAATTTACTATTAGTATAACAGATATTATCATGGTGGCTGGTGAGAAAAAGCCCGTCTAAATGAAAAAGTGATGAAAAAAATCAAAAGAAAAACTAAAGAAAAATTCAGTAAACAAAAAAAAAGGAAATTAAAATCATATTACCCAATTAAAATGCTGCAGCACTCTAACAAAAAAACTATAATTTTATGAAATCATGAGGGGAACCCCAGGCCAGCGCCATTTCTATAGCGTGCTGGCCGCCAAAAATCAAGTCCTCGCTCTCCATCATGGGTTCCGGGTCAGCTCCCAGCTTCTTGGCTAGCCTCTCCCCTCTGTAATCTTCGCACCCTCCACCCCCGAGTTGACGCTGCGTTTTTTCACTTTGTATTCCGCGGGAAGTAAGAAGTTCCAATCCGCGCCGTCAATCTCGGACGAGGAAAACGTTGACGTTCTGAATTAGCCGAAGGAATCTTTTCTCGGACTCATCGTTGATTTTTCATTTTCTTATTTTATACCATCATAGTTGGTTCCTTATTTCCTCCTTGAAAACGCCGCCATCTACGAACCACTGTATTCAACCGCGCAGGGAGCGCCAACATTCCAACGTACCAAATCGGGGAGGGTGTCCGTGACCAGTCGCCACCGGATGTCTTGGTTTACAATCAACTGACAAAAAGAGGTTTGTTGTGAAGGATCCACAATTTGGACATTTTGAACTCCTTCCAACGTCATAGCCATTTTGTTTTTCCAAGACGATTACGGGGCATAAAACGGCCATATTGGAAAAGGGGGAACTGCACCAATTTTCCAAGAAACATCGAACCCCCTGAATTCCTCAGGACGGGAGAAAGAAATTCCAGGAAATTCAACGGACATCCAATTTTCTTGGAAATAAGAGTACCACGTGAGTCAACCGTGGGGATGTCGGAGCATCCTGCCCTCGAATAAAAAACTCGAAGAGGCAATAAATTTACGTGAATAACTGACCTGGAGAGGAGTCATGATCAAAATGGGGGAGCCCCGAGTGTGGGAGAAAAACGACGATCGGAGGGAGAGCGAGAGAGTGATTTGAGGTAGCGAGCTGCGAAGAAAGCCTGGGAAGAAAAGACGCCCCGTAAAATGGCGAGATGTCCGTGTTCAACCGCCAGCGCCGAATCCTGCTGCCTCCGCCAGTGAAGGGCCACATGATTTTTAGCCCGATACCTAAATCCTCCTCCGGTATAAGTCCCACAACGACCTCATGCCTTGCCCTGCTGTTTCATCAAAGCTCCCCAGGTTGGTCATTTCTTCCCTTTCAAATAGTGCTGGTGTTTCTTTTTTTAGAAATTTTTGAAAAATAGAACTTTATTTCACTCGACCCGTAATGGTTCTGCCGCAGGAAGCGGATAAAGTATGCCCTAATTCTGTTAAAATATGTCTAACCAAGATCTTAAATGTAATATGTAAACCTGACCTTTTCTTGTAAAATATTGTATAATAAATGTTGTTATTTTTATTTATAAACGCATAGTTCCCTTTGGAGTTCACCTCCCTATTTTACACAACGTAAAGGTGTATCTCTGGTACCCCTCATAACAGAGTTCTCAAAAGGAAGGATTTAACTTTAAAAGAAAAAGACACACTATAATTTTGCATTCATTCATTGAATATAAAAACCCAAAAATTCACCAGCCAATAATACGTACCAGTCACCTCACAATTATTTCAAAATAAGGCTTATTAATTTATCAATATTTTAACAATATAACATGTGATGATCTATTCAACTTAATTCTTCACAATGTCAAAACATTTAGAGAAATTTGAGCACTATTCTCCAAATACGATGACATTAATCAAATCAATTAATATTTGATCATCATAAGTTTAACCAAGTATATTTAGCAGAGGCTTAATAAATCTATAACAAATCACAACCGTTACTAACATTTAATTGTTTACTTTACTAACTTAATTACCTGAACCCCCGATATTAAAATAAGCGTTAATTATTTGTAAAACTATTAATTATCATCACAACAAAATCACGTGATCAGCATTTAATAAATTAAATTCTAAAAATTAATCTTTAAAATATCACCAAAAATCAGAAAATTGAGGTAGAGATTTGAAAAAGATTTCATTTTAAAGGAATTTTTATGATCTTTCTCGTGATTTAAATTTTATAACCCTCAAATTATTATCTTGAATGCAAACGTAAAAAAAAGTTACTTAATAGCTTAAAATTTAATTTTAAAAAAATCTAAGAAGAATTTTTCAAAATCTTTCTTAGTGCACCCTTACACTATAAGAAGAATCGCCATGCAAAATTTGAGCCCTTTAAGTGCAGTGGTTTGGCCTGTGCATTCTATGTCAGTGAGTCAGTCAGTTACGGAACTGTTTTATATATATAGATATAATGGAAACATAAGTACTGTGCTCTGAGGGGTAGCCATTTCACCACGTTTTACTGAACAATACACGTCTCATGACGAACGTAGCTGCTTTATGTTTCCGAAATTCAAATTTTTTCACTACACTAGGGAATTTTTATGGTGTTTTCGGTTGAGATGTACACGCTTACTATCGAAAAAAAAAAACGAAATGTGAACATCAAACCAAAGTTTAAATCCATGCAGTACAACCGCCAGAGTGGAGTCTTAATTTGTGTAGTAAAGAGGCTGGAAAAACATCAAATGGAAAATTCTGAAGCTAGTTTGGAACAAAGAATGAATTAAAGCAAGAAACAAAAATCCACCATGAGGCCTCGTTCACATGACGTAGCGTAAGCTATAAAAACTTCAACCAATTACAGAACTCAACGCAATCTCGGCGCCAACGAATGAACAAAACGCTATGCCACAGAAGCTGTGTCAACAAAGTCTTATGCAGCTTCTAACCTTTACAGAAACTTTTCACGATGCCCGTCTCGAGGCATAAGATTTTTGAAATTAGTTACACTAATCCTTAAAACCGAAAAATATAGAAAAGAGCTGAAGCTAATCGAATCCATTATGAAAACTAGAAGCTTGATTTCGCAACCGATAGTGTGGGAGAAGCTTGATTAATAATAATTACAAGATAAAAAGAACTTTTTATATACCATGTTTTCAAATTTTCTGTTGAATCATATAAATCTGACAATTCTATGTATTAATAAATACTTTTTTACATTTTTTTTGATGAATTATCCCATCAACTTGAAAGAAAAGTAAGTTAATTAGAAGTTAACTTGCGTTTAACTTTTCGCTCCCGTCCATGTCGATAGATGGCTGCCCCAGTCTACAAAGGAAAATTAACTGAAAATGAATTCAAATTCTGCTTAAAGATGGCTAAAAGTATTAAAATAATGCATTGCCATCGTGTTCTGAGCTATTCTAAAAGTTTCAAATGTCTAGCTAGTCGGGAAGTTAGTTAAAAATCGATTGCAAGATTTGTACTAGACAAACACACAAACACAAACAAACAAGAAAGCGAGTTAATAAAAACATGGTAATGACGTCAAGGCTAGAGAAGCTCCGAAACCCATTACTGCTTCCTCTGTCAATTTTGACGAGAAAAAGAAGCAATAGATATTCATAAGTGCTTACATAGATCCAAATAGTGTACGTGTAATACCAGAAACCTACCCATCTTTACTATACAGCAAGTTGTCTAATGAAGTTTTAGATAATATAGAAATATTTTTTTAAGTAATAATTGCAAAATTTTTTTTTGAGTGCTTTTGATAGTATCGTGCAACCCGGAGTTCTACGCATTAAAAGAACAAAATAGGTAACAGTGAAATGGTTATTTACATCATACTGAGTTTTCTATCCTAGATAATCGCAGAAAAATGTTATTTGTGTTGTCTTACAGTAGAGTAATATGCAAGTAGAGTGATATGCAAACAAGAAAAAAAAACTGATATTCCACAATATAATTAAAGGACTGGCGACATGTTTCGTGCTAAAGAATAGTTCATCGTCGGACCCAGAATTAGGTGAGATTGTGGCAATGAATAATTCACCTAATGCAGGTATATATATATATATATATATATATATATATATATATATATATATATATATAACAACGCCCCACCATTATTAATTGCCTTTGAAAAGCTAAGGCGTATTCTAAATTTCTTTCAATAAAGCGTAGCCCCTGTTCCAAATTGGGACCTAGGAATAAGCGAATTGACTAACTAGTTTGTGCCTTTAGGTAAGCGCGAACAGTAGGATTACTCATTGAACGCTGACCCAAAACCAGGCGCTTTTGCATCGCATGTTACGAATCACGGTAGTATTCGTCATCTATGAGTCATGACTCAAATGCTCAGTCAGATGTTCGGTCCTAACCAATTAACAGAATTCCAAGCCTAGCTGCAAAATCTGTTAACACCTAGTATAAAAACGTTTAGCAGCGATTTTCGGTTCTTCCCTTCCCTTCCTCTGCTTCCTCTTGGCCTTTATGGCTATCCTGTCTCTTCAGTCTTCGCTCTAACGTCCGACCACTCTACGATGTAAAGTCTGTACTCACAAGCTCCGACAGGCCCGGTGGCCGCTAGTTTGTTTATCAAGCTTCCTGTATTTAATAATTACTGAAATATCCTGCATAATGTCTTCGTCGTGTTAAATAAATCAGTTCTATGGATATCAAGTACGTTTGTGTTCCTTATGTGTGTTTCTCTCAACTGGCTACGTCTAAACTGTCGTGTATCATCTGCTCCACTACGTGATGTGAATGACATCTCATATATATATATATATATATATATATATATATATATATATATATATATATATATATATATATATATATATATATATATATATATATATATATATATATATATATATATATATATATATATATATACCCATATGTAATATACCCATTACATCAAGTCCTTAATTATAACTTGAAAAGAAAAACTAGCTCATATTTACGTGGCTGGAGCTAGACAAATAAAAATTAAATTTGGAAGCAGTCGGACTGAATCGTTTATTAGAGCGACAAGAGTACATCCGTTCATTTCAGAAGAACGACTCGGAAGATAATATCACCTTTCAACATTAAACGCAAAAGGGTGAGGTACATGTGACTATTATTTGTAGGGTTAGAAGATTTTGGGGCTCGCGATGCTAACCCACTCCTGAATCCGAACATTTACACGTGTAGAAATGCAAAGGCATGCGATTCATAGGAATTTCTGTGGCTAAGGGTTTTAAAGCAATAAATCAATATTACTGGCGATTGGATTTAGGAAAGGGGGTTTAAATGCTAGGTTGAAGGGCATAATATTTAAGATATTACATAGATATATATATATATATATATATATATATATATATATATATATATATATATATATATATATATATATATATATATATATATCTATATGTATATTTATATGTATAATATTAAATATATATATTTATATGTATAATATTAAATAATAAATAACAATATATTACTCTTAGTAATATTAAAAACACTAATTTAATTTAGGTTTATTTGTCCTACAACACAGTCTCCATAGTAAATCTGCTTCTGTGTTTTCATTAGCTCCATGGTTGCAAGGTTTGTGACGTCAGTCTTCTTGCGGTTTCCTACTGTTAACTTCCACTTTCTCTAGCGTCAGGCTTGGTGTTCTATGATTAAGCAACTATTTATTCAATTCTTCTGTTTCTTATGGATTGTACGGTGTCTAAGTATGGTTATTGATTAGATCATACTTATCAGAAACAATCCATTAGTTTTTAGACAGTGGATCGGCACCGCTGATGAAGAGATGCTGTTTAAAACCTATTTAATTCTTATCTTTTCATGTTTTTAGTTCCTGGTTGCAAGTAGTTTTAGAGCTTATACTGGTTTTTCACTTTCAATTTTGTCTTATATATATATTTAATGATTCGTTACGTCGAAACATGTCTGAATATGTGTGGAATGCAAGAAGTTGTGTTTTCCTGTTTGCATATCTCCCGAAATTCCTGTAATTCACAGTTTCAAACGTGTCTGTTAAAGTTCTTGAAAATTTGCAATCCGTTAATTTTAAGAAGTCACAAAAATTCTGAATGTTTAATGTTATCCCTTAATTGTCAACTATTTGAAATTGTATTCCTCTTATTTTGCAAACAAGCGTAATGTGGTTGTAAAACTATTTTTCTCTGTTTAAACTGACCTTTCAGACCTTTCTGAACAAACCGTATATTATTTTTAGAAGTTCCTTTCGCAAAAGAGGAAAAAACTCTATTCCTGGATCTTCGTTCATATCAAAGACAGGTTTATATTCTTCCGAACCACGAAGATTCGTTCCTTGTCATACAGCGATCAGTTTACGGCTGCCCGTAAAAAAATGTTTCCATGCCCATAACTGCCTCTTTTACATTTGTAAACAATATGTGAGAGTGGATCCCGCTCTCTTTTTTTTTATTTCTGCTTCCGGTAATGCAATTTTGAAGAATTTATAGAGATCTCAAAGGATTTTCAAAATCTCATGCGAGGAGAACCCGAAATACATTTTTGGAAAAGAAAATAAAAAATCTGCGCCATTTTTATTTTACCTCCTGGGACAAAGTGAATTTATATTGGATAAAAGGGAACGGTATATGGGGGAAATTATGCTGGATGAAGACCGGAACGAATCAGAGGGATATAACAGTGTATTTACGTCTAGGTTTTTATGGAAGAAATGAAAGGATTCGCTCCGGAATGCAATGGGCAAATGCGAAATGGTGTTATCTTAATGTAAACTTAATGGTTGTGGATGTGGTGAAAAATGCAAGATTTGGGTATGAATTTGGTTACATTTTATTTCGCTGAAAGGATATCAGAAAAGGGTTCGCGTTAGAATTTTTTTGCGGTGTATAATCGAGAGGTCCCTTTCGTACTAATGTATATATACGAGAGTTGTAAAACATACTTTCCTAAACGCTAGGTTGCAGCAAAAATGTGCTTATAAAATGAAGAAATATGAGCAAGAGACTAACATTGATAAAAGAAGAAGAATCCCACCATGATGGCACGTGCTGAGTAATTTGATTGATTTGTCTTCAAATACAGGGTGTCCGGGCTAAAAGTATCCAAAAGTTATGGCTTACTTTTACGGAACTACCCATTAGAATTTTGAAAAAAAGTATTTAAATAAAACGAACATCTCACCAAGTTTTAATATCAGTCATAGATTTCGATATGTGCACGTTTTGTAGCACGACAGACGTCTAAATGTTAATCCAGTTCTCTCCAAGTGTTTCGTAGCATATCAGGAGTTAATACACGAATTGCTTGAATGATACACTTCTTCAACTCATCCACAGTTTCAATTTTTTCTTTATACACAACGGTTTTAATGAACCCCCAAGAAAAAAAGTCTAACTCCTGATATGCTACGAAACACTTGGAGAGAACTGGATTACTATTTAGACGTTATTCGTACTACAAAAGGTGCACACATCGAAATCTATAATACTACTAGCTGAAAACCCGCACTTCGCTACGGAGTACATTCAAATTAAATACAACGGGCAATGTATGCAATTAATGTGAAAAAAAAATAAATAAATAAATATATATATATATATATATATATATATATATATATATATATATATGTATAATAAAACGAACGACGACGATCGAAGACGATGATTGTAAAAAATTGATGTAAAAAAAGCAAAAATATATATTTATAAAAAAATCGTAAGGGATATTTTTATAGGCAAAACAATGTAGAAGAAAATATTCAATTTAAATCTAATAGGACATATTAAAGAATATAGTACAGTTAATATAGTACAGTTTGAGGATCAAATCTTTTACTTTATTTTAATATTTTTTTGGATAATGTCCAATCGTCTGCTGCGTTAGCAAGGAAAAAAAAATTTCTTGTCTATTTAGTTGTTATGCACGTGACGATGAATTTATTTAAAGTACCAGAAAAGAAATCACGTGATCGGCATTTAATAAATTAAATTCTAAAAACGAATCTTTAGAAATTCACCGAAAATCAGAAAATGGAGGTAAAGATTCGAAAAATATTTCATTTTGTAGGAATTATTATGATCTTTCTCGTGATATAAATTTTATAACTTTCAAATTATTATTTTAAATGCAAATTTTAAAAAAGTTACAAAAACAGGTTAAAAATTTAATTTAAAAAATCTAAGAAGAATTTTTCAAAAATCTTTCTTAGTGCACCCCTACACTATAAGAAGAATCGCCGTGCAAAATGTCAACCCTTCAGGTCCAGCGGTTTGGTCTGTGCGTTGTATGTCAGTGAGTCAGTCAGTTACGGAACTGTTTTATATATATAGATGATAGAAATATATGATTGATAATAAAACTTGGTGAGATGTCCTTTCTATTTAAATAAATTTATTAAAATTCTAATGGGTAGTTCCGTAAAAATAAGTCATAACTTTTGGATACTTTTAGCCTGGACACCCTGTACTTTTTATAGCATAATTGCGTTAAACTTCCTTTACCGACTGCTACAGTTATTATTTGGCAGAATTTTTTTTAATTTGGTGCAGTAGTTTGAACATTAATAAAAAATATCATATACTCCTCATGACACTTATTTTGAGCTTTTAAAAGTGTAAGGACTCCCTGTAGGTAAAACTCTCAGGTAAGAACACTTGTCATCAACTCCTCTTCTTTCTACAGCTAAAACGTTCTTGTGAGTCATGGCCTGCAATGAAATAATATTCTTAATTCTAAGAAGTTGAAAATCACTAGTAGCACAATTACCAGGCATAAAGGATTATTTTCAACTAATTTTATTAAAACAAATTGTGATTAGATGAAAAAAGGTTTTTAAGTAAACTATACCTTAATTAGAATCAGCACCGTCACCTGTATGCATGCATGTGTGTGTGGATGCATTTTATATGTGTACACGCACTTACACACACACACACACACACACACACACATATATATATATATATATATACACTCATGGACAAAAAAATTAGCGCACTAAGAAGGAGTCGTCAAAATGAAACGAAATTTTACATACGTAATGACTACTTTGATATAAGTAAATGATAAGAAAATCAAAGAAAAAGGATAATTTATTTCAGAGAAAAAGGCAAAAGAACGGAGGAGTTAATACTCCGTTGGACCCCCTCTAGCGCGAATGCACGATGCGATACGATCGGGCATTGAGTCATACAAGTTCTGTATGATGTCTTGAGACATTTCGTTCCATATTTGCTGTAACCTTGCCTCTAATTCGTTCAATCTCGTGGGATGCCCAACTCGTCGTCCCAAATGATCCCAGATATGCTCGATTGGAGACAAATCTGGGGATCGGGCAGGCCAAGGAAGGGTAGTAACAGTGCGGAGACAGTCTTGTAACAGACAATGCCTTGCCGTATGAGGCCGAGCATTGTCTTGTTGAAAAATGGCTCCTGGGAGCCGTTGCATGAGTGGCAACACATGTGGTTGCAGGATTTCATGAACAGACCGCTGGGCTGTCATGGTGCCACGGTACAATACTAGGGGTGACCGTGTATTGTAGGCAATGGCACCCCATACCATCACACCAGCTGTGGGAGCAATGTGTCGCTGTACAGCAAAGGCAGGATTGAAGCGTTCACCACGGGCTCTCCACACACGAACACGATTGTCATCACTGCCGAGATTGAATCTGGATTCGTCGCTAAAGACGACCTGGTTCCATTCCGCTGCAGTCCAGTTTCCTCGTGCGCGGCAAAACTCCAAACGGAGGCGTCGATGGGTGGGCGTCAAGGGCAGCACACGTAATGGGCGTCGCGATACCAACTGTCCTTCAGCCAGGCGACTTCGTATGGTTCGAGAAGACACAGAGGCCCCTAGTGAAGGTGCTACCTGTGCCTGGATGGCGGCCGATGAAGCAGTTGGCTGTACGCGTGCATTTCTTACGATGTGGCGGTCTTCTCGACGACTCGTCTGTCGAGGGCGTCCTGAGCCTGGTCTTCGTGTACATGACATCTCTCGGGTCCACTGGTCCCAACACCTCCTCACAACACAATCAGAGCGGCCTAATTGACGAGCTACTCGCCTAGCTGACCACCCAGCTTCCATCATCCCGACGATTCTCCCCCTCTCAAACTGCGACAACTGCTTATATTGTCTTCGAACACGGCGTAATGGCATGTCTATCTCAGCTCTTCCTTTGTAAATGATTCAGCACACTCAAACAAGCTTTGGTTACCTGTTTTATACTCCACAGAGTACGATGTTCAATGCCCTCTACCGGCTATACGTAATGCGCAATAACGCTGCATTTCTAATCATTTGCATATCTCCCCGACATGTACCTTCATTGCAAGTTTCGTTACAATCCCGCAATTATTTCTTGGTGAGCTAATTTTTTTGTCCATGAGTGTATATATGTCACGTTTCACTACACGACTTTCTATAATAAAACACAAGATGCACAAATGATGATGCAGAGTTCTATAAAATTGCAGTCCTTTATATCTTTAGAATTTATGGCGGAGAACAGGGCGTCCTTCTAGCATGTCGCAGAGTGAGTGCGTTCACAAGTGCGTTCAACAAGTGCGTTCAAGTGCGCGTATACAAGTGCGTTCACATACAGAGGCAACAACAGAATGAATCAGCTCTCTTAGCCAGGGGCTGTACCAAACAAGTCAGCGACTGTTTACATAAGCATAGATATTTCTCGTGGGTGGTAGGCGGGTGCAATTCTTAGAAACATATGGGTGCGTTTTATCTTTATGGTATTGTTTGACACTTTTGATCGCTTTATATCTGGCACCTGCAGCCATTATCTCTAAGATATTGTGAACTGAGGATTTAGGTGACTAGAGACGGAGTTTTGTTAATCCTTCTGTGGCGGCACGGTTCTATATTTCTATCAACTGGTTTGGATTTATAGTGGTGTTTATTCCATACTTTTCACCCTCTGCTGCGGTTATTTGACTGAATGTATTTTTCTGGAACTTGCAGATGTTTACTTGCTGTTGGGTGGGCTATTCTGAGAAAAGGAACCTATCTTAAACAGATGTGGGGACCCGAATTATAGAAATAGACGAGATTCAAACTTATAATGTCATATATATATATATATATATATATATATATATATATATATATATATATATATACAGTGGAATCTTGATCGATCGTTCTCCGAATCATCGTTTTCCCTTATGTAACGTTTATTTCACCCAGACCCGATGATCATATTGCCTTGTTATGTTCCCGCATCCATCGTTTTCCCGCTGTTATCGTTCAGTTCAGTCGGTCCCTTGAAAAACGATAGATCGAGATTCCACTGTATGTATGTATATATATATATATATATATATATATATATATAAACAGGCAATTAAGCAAATACTAGAAACATTGATAGTAGTGAAAGTATAACGAATGAAGAGACAATTAGAAGTAAAATTGATGCAAAATTTCAAAGAAAATAATTAATAATATTAAATTATTGTTTATGATATTTCAAAGCACGTACAATATAAGTTAACAGAACTACTATTTTTTTGTAAGGCCGTACGTACTCTTAATCGTTGGTTAAGAAATTTACAAAATGATCTAGTTAAAAAAAAAAATTAGTTTCACCGTTTCACCAAAGCTTCATTTTTACTTGCAGAAATGAATTAAAACTTACTGCTGTACCTTATTTACCCATTAATTCTTATCGCAATCGTTTGGTGCCTTCGGCCAATAAATAGCCTTATTCTTTAAAATGTAAACTCTAATGCTGATTTATTTTATTCCTCCGCGTACTTCCACAAAAATTTCATTTCAGTACGTCTGGAATTTTAGCACCTTCCGCTGTTAATGCGGTAATTTTTAATTTTGGGAAAGAATAGTTATTTTATTTGTACTTGACTAATGTGCAGGCACTTTTAAATTCTATTTAGTGTGCGAAAAATTCATTTATTCATTCGACCCTTTAATAACCCCCCCCCCCCCCAACATTCGTTGCTTCGAGATTTTTCTCATCAATCCATATAAATCAGAACCATTACGAAAGCTCCTATTTCGCCGAATCACCAATTTCCGCTTTTAAATTAAATTTGCTACCTCGAGTAAATTTTTTTTATGTAATGAAAAAAAAAAGAAACTTAAAATTCCATTTATACTATTCAAAGTTGTTACAGTCTTTGTGAATGGATTTTTTCTCCCTAAGGGGGTCTGGTAAGTGCCTTTTTCTTGTCAAAGCTCTCTCTCCTTTCACACTTTTTGCCGCGTTTCCGGTTTTAATGAACTTTGGGGATCGCTACGATTGTACTTATAACTTTAACATGGACGTGTGAGTGAAATGTAAGATTTCAAAACTTATGTCAAATCATGCATTTTACAGTACTCTTACACGTGTGTGTAAAACTGGCGTGATAGTAATTTAAATCGGACAGACAAATATTCGGACCCCTTGTTTAAGATCAAGAATTTACTTATGGAGGTACACTTGAAAAATGCACTTTGTAAATCAATTGTTGTGTTGTCTTTATATATATATATATATATATATATATATATATATATATATATATATTTGTGTGTGTGTTAGTGTTAGTTAGTTAGTGTTACCGTGAAAGACCGAAATTGGAGAATGTCGACAATCTCCGGTCAATGTCAATACATACCAAATACGTCGGTGAAACACCGAATATTTGGTTATATTCTTATACAATCGGACCATCACCGGTGTATGTCGACAAGCACAGATATGCTTTGGTGGAGGTCGAAACGAGAAGCCGAGAAGACAGACAGTGTATTTGAATTTATGTAAAAAATGTCAAATGAAACGTAGTGCACATAAAAAAGGTATTGTTGGGAAACCAATGGTCAGTTCAGAGTTAAACTCAAGATGTGAAGTCGAACTGATAGACCTGCAGTCACACAGAGATAGCGAATATAAGTTCATAATGGTGTATCAAGATCATTTAACGAAGTTTGTCCAGCTTCGACCTTTGAAAACTAAGACAGCTGGAGAAGTAGCGTATCACCTTCTTCAAATATTCTTGATACATATTTGGTGCCCCAGCTATATTGCATTCTGATAATGGTAGGGAATTCAGTAATCAAATCATATCCGAACTATGCGCTATGTGTAAAGATGTTAAGATAGTTCATGGAAAGCTTCGTCATAGTCAAACACAAAGCTCAGTTGAAAGAGCCAATAAGAATATACAGGATATATTAAATGCATGGATGAACTATAACGATACAAATAAATGATCAGATGATTTGCCCTTTGTTCAATTTACCAAGAACACTTCATACAACGAAGAAATTTTCCAAAGTTCTTATGAAGCCCTGTTTGGGTTAAATAAAACGAGACATAGCATCATCATCTTTGCATGGCGAACAAATCGTAAATATTGAAACCGAAGAAGAGCTCGAAGAAATTGTTAATACTTTTGAAGAAAATTTGAGCACTGGCCATACCGAAAGCCATATTCCAAAGGAAAATATTGAATAAGAGCTGCAACCTACCACGTCTTCATATGAAGTCCTGACTGAACAACACGAGTTTATTTCTATAAAAGTGTGGCCGCGAAAGATAATCTTCTTCTCTTTCGCGGCCACACTTTTATAACACGAAGCAACGAAAATGTCACGAACCTCCAAAAGAAAATTTCCACCTGCTCAAATTGGTGATACCGTACGAATACAAGTCCCTGATGTAAACCGTGGTCGTACAGTTGCCCGAAATATGTTGGCGGTTGTTAATGGAATGGAAGACTCCGACTTTCATAAATTAGCAAACAAAAATGGTACCATCAAGCAGCTTTATATCCGTAATCAGTTCGTAATTTGTAAAGAAAAGTTACTTTCCATAGATGAGAATTCTTCTCAAGAAATGTCGCTGAGAGAAGCAGCTGCAATTAATACGAGAAGTGGAGGGCAAGACTATACATGCTGTCATTAAAAAAAAGAGTATTCCACGACTAAATGCAGTTGTAAAAGCAAGGGACTCTTGTGCAATTCAAAGTGTCATAACAGTTTAAGTTGTTGCTATGAATAAGATTGTATAACGTCGATCACATAATTACGTTTATTATTTGTGTTGTTTTCCTTTCTCATTTAGAATGTGCTACTCGTTTTAAGTTCAACAGTTTATTTACATGTGCTGTTACTTAAGCTTTCTCCTATTTCGACGTATATCGTAATATGTTTTAATAATAAAGTATGATTTAAAAACGTAAAAAAATATTTTTATTCAACATTCACAATCAGTGCATGGTGAATGTCGACATTCGCCAGGTGTAAGTGAGAAATAAAGATATTTAGCAAATATTTCGGACATACACCAAGCGACTATATAAATGTTGCCATTCCCCGAAGTATGTCGACATTCTCCAGATTTCGGCCTTTCACGGTAACACACACACACACATATATATATATATATATATATATATATATATATATATATATATATATATATATATATATATATATATATATAAAGCATTTATTAGAGAAAGGATAAGTTAAAATAATTCAAAGGGGACTTAAAAGAAGATCTAATTTTGTAGCTTATATGTCACTATTTTAAACGCTCAATAGAGTCAAAAGGAGAAAAACCCGCGAGGAGCTAAAAATGGAATCGGACTTGATTGACAGTTAATCACGCCCCAGTCTCGTTTTAGGTGCGACGTCATACCGTATTCTAGAAGTTTTCTGGGGAGTTTGAACAGCAAAAAACAAAGGAGTAGGTTAGAAGACTATAGTTTTAGAGTTGTCCGCCGCTGGACGAGGTCGCACGTCGCGAGCTCAGAGATGGAACTTGGCGCGGATTGAATTTGTTTTTAATTAATATTAGTTAATTAAGTTCTTAGATGTAATTTAATAGACTTTCTTTGCCACAGGCCTATTTGTTGACTGCTATTTAGAATAATTATTTAGGGGAAAATTTATGCGGGTAAGAACCGTGGCATATACATATATATAAATATATATATAGGGGAACCCGGGGTAGAATGGTATACGAAGTTAAAAATACATTTTAAAAATACAAAAAGGTTAATTGAGAGTGCAGCAAATTTTTCTATGAAACATTATAATGTAATAATCACAAAAATACTATAATATTGTAAGAAAATAAAAGAACAATATTTTTTTTTTTTACAGTTACAAAAAATTATGTCATTTGCTCCGTTCTGCCCCGGGCATGGAGCAGAACGGGGTGGTAAGGACAATTAATTATAAAAGCATATAAATTAGTGGAAATGCGTAAAAAATAAGTTTGCTCTATATTTATTTAGTTTTGAGTGATTATAAAGGTTTAATTAAGGTTACGGTTTTCATTGATTGTGTCCTTTTCTTAAGCCTATTCACAAAATTCACACACTAGGACAGCCTCATCATCTTCGCTATCTACTGCCGCACAGGAATTGTGTGCACATTTTTTGCAGATGGAACAAGCGACCCGACATTCAACTGACTTTGAGTAAAATTCACCGCAATATAAAAACTCGCAGTCAGAACAATCCCCAGAGTCACTCTCGAAAGTTTTGGGTTCTCTCTTCAGATCCTTCTTTTTTCCATTTATCTTCAGGCTATTTCCTTTGTTTTTTCCATTCTAAATTTTATTCTCTTTCTTAAATATATTTATTCTTGCTCTTTCTTCTTTAGCAAAGTTCTTTTCTTCTTTTTCCTTACTAGCGGCTTCTAACTCTTTTTTTGTATGGGGAATCTGTTAAGGCAGCGGTCTTCCCCCTCTTCCTATTCGTCCTTTTCGCGCTTTCGGATTTTGGAATAGGCATTAGAATTTCAGGTGAAACATGAAATGAAGAGGCCCTGTTGTCAATTGTCATCCAAGAGTAGCCAGGAATGGCACAATTAGCGTCATCAAATCGGACATTCTTAACCGGCGTTTCATCATTAGAGTTGGCTGAAACCTCACCAGCTTTATCATTCAACCTGATATGCGTGTGTTTTTAGACTGGTGGGCTAGGCGAAGGCAATTCCAATTGTTCAGCTCCGGATGTTATCATCTCTTCACTTGAAGGCCTACCAAGTCCGATGTCAGTTGTGTCTGCTGGGAGAAAATCTGCGTCGGTGAATATAGTTGGGTCAGTTGGCCATATTCCTGTAGCTGGGAAACCATAAATAGCAGTTTTCATTGTTGCGCTTTGGATAAAAGCTGATCCAAAAAGCGTTGAAATTTACGAAAGAGAGTTACGACGTTCCCTTGGTTGCTTCGTAGCTATTTTCGAAGCTCATTGCTGTAATAAAGACTTAAAGGCTTCATAAAAGAAACATCAAGTGGCTGAAGTCTGTGAGAGCAATGTGTTGGTAGACATAGCAACGAAACACCAGTCTCCCTCGCGTAGTCTGTAACCTCAAGGTTCTTCGTATGTGTTGAGTGGCCATCTAATATAAGAACCGGAAGTCTTTTGATGCCTTAGAAAATTCTACGAATTTTCGAAACCATACAAGAAATGACTCAGCAGTCATCCATCCAGTGCTAAATACGTGTTAACTAAATTAATTGGGATTTTTGACTGATCAGAAAATTTTGCGAACACCAAGTTAGTGTAAGCAAAATCCAACTGTAGGTAAGAATGGCTTTAAAAATACATACGTGACAAACTAATCTTTGTACTTCAATTATATATATATATATATATTAGGGGCTTCGCCCCTAGGCTCGCTACGCTCGCTCCTCTGGTGAATCAAGTGAATGAATGACTCAATAGTTGTTTACAGCGATTGATTCATTCATTTGTTTACAGTTGAAGCTCCCCCCCCCCTCCCGGCGAAATAGATGAGCCCTGCCTACGGGTGAAAAATTGGATCTTCTTTCAAAGGAAGCGAATGAGAAGATTTTTTTGAAGTATTTCTTTAAAATTCAATTAAAAATCGAAATTTTAAGATAGAGACCTGAAATGAAGTTTATATGAATGAGAAAGCTTTCATCTTCCAGTTGATAGAAATATTTTCTTTGTAACATAATAAGTCTGAGAGCATCGAATTTATATATCTCGAAACGCATAAATTTTTCCAAAAAGTGAGTTTTCAATTTTAATAAAAATATCAGTCTGTTTTAAATTATTTTTAAACAAATGACGTCTTGTTTGAAGGAGAAATGTCTGTAGTCTTAGATTGTAAAAAAAAAATTCTATGATCCTTTTTTGGCGAGTTATCGTAATCTGAACATGAAAAAGTCAATATTTTTCCACAAAACATAAAATTAAAAAAAACTTAAAGTCCGACGAATATGAGACATGTCTTACTTTCTTCCCCACATTGTTCTGCATCGATTGGTATCGGTCTCGACCCCATACCCCCAGCGTTTTCGGAGGAGATAGCGTGACAAGCTTTTGACAGCGGCGGCTGCTGCGGCTACGGCAGCGCCAGTTACTTTCTTTTAGAATAGATATATATATATATATATATATATATATATATATATATATGTATCATGTATGTGCAAGTGAGGGCGCTGTGGTAACTGCATATATAGCGCGTACTGTGGTTGTTCTGAATTAGTTGTTGGAATTGCCAGTATGGGTAAACTGCCTGATTTAGACGCCTTCGATCGCGGACAAATAGTAGGTGCGCGACGCATGGGCCATTCAATTTCCGAAATCGTGAGACAGCTAGGATTTTCAAGGTCGGCAGTGTGAAGAGTATACCAAGAATACATGGATAGTGGAAGAAAAACTAGCGATCGGGCAAACTGCAAAGGACAATTAGCCTTGACAGTGCGTGTTCAGAGACTGCTCAGGCGTATTGTACGTAGCCAGCGAAGCAAACATTAGCTCAAATTACCACCCAGTTTAATGACGGTGCCAGTCGTACAGCCAGTAAACATGACTGTGCAACGCTCGCTTCACCGTATGGGTTTCGGGAGCCGTCGACCTACGAGAGTACCATTGCTCTATACTCGCCATAGGGCTGCACGTCTTGCCTGGGCAAGAGAGCACAGAGACTGGAGTGTAGAGGACTGGAAACGAGTAGCATGGAGTGATGAGTCTCGATTCAGACTACTTAACGCCGACGGGAGGCTGAGAATATGGCGTCAGGCTCATGAAGCCATGGATCCTGCATGCCTGGCTGGAACTGTACAAGGGCATGGTGGCTCAATCATGGTCTGGGGTGTTTTTTCGTGGCACAGTTTGGGATCTTTGGTGCGTGTACCAACCTCCCTCAATGCAATTCGGTACGTAGAGTTGCTGGGTGATCATCTCCATCCGTTTATGCTGTTCTGTTATCCGCACGGTAATGGAGTTTTCCAGCAAGACAACTGTACCTCTCACAAGTCCCGGTTGGCTACTGGCTTGTTGGATGAGCATTCCTCTGACTTCTCTGTCATGAATTGGTCACCTAGAAGCCCAGACTTAAATCCTATTGAGCATGTTTGGGATGTTTTGGAACAAGGCGTGAAAGGCCATCACACAGCACCAAAGAACCTTACTGCATTATGGACAGCTTTAGTCAATATTTGGCAAGCCATTCCCGTGGAACGTTTCCAGAAAGTTGTTGAATCTATGCCTCGTCGTGTGGCAGCCGTTATCAAGGCCAGAGGAGGCCTAACTCGTTATTAGGTAGGTATCCCTAATTCAGTGGCACTTCAGTGTATATGTATAACGTGGATAGTTGGGACGAACTTATATATACAAATAAGACGAGATAAATATAAATAACATCTAATAATATACATAAAAGTGATACTCTTTTATGTTTGAGTCTTAATACTACATAAACGTGAATTGCGTTTTAGCTTTTATAGTAAGCTACCGCATTTCGAAAGCATTATGGGTTCCACCGGATTATGAAACAGAATAATAATAATGATGATAATGGTTCATGTTTGTAACCTATTATACCTACCTAATTTTTGGTCGCCCATCATTGTTTGCCTGCATAAAAGCACTTAGTTCTTTAATGGAAAGCTTAAAGATACAATTTCGGGAAAATTATGGTATTTTTCATTTCTTGGCACTATGTGAATTGTATAGCACTTATCGTCCACGTTTCAACAAAAAATTATTTTTTGTTTACTGTTTGAATTTTTTTACTTGCGTTTTACAATTACAGATGGCAACGTAAATTTTATCATACTGTAGATTATCACTTTTTGTATTTTTTTTGGTTTATTTTAACAGCTTTATTCTAAGAGCCTGTTCATATAGAATTCGTCAGTGTTACTCGCATTGAACTATATTTAAGCAACTACAAACCGCCAAACGATTAGCCACGAAATTGTTAATGTCTGTGATTGGTTTAAAATATGTCAATATGAGTAACGCTGACGCTTATGGACTCTATATGAACATGGCTTTAGCTATAGTTACATCGCTCACTTCTAAATGTTGAAAAATATTGTATAATTTTTATCGATGTTTATATATTTCTTTATCGATGTTTATATATTCTGATATCTTTTAATTACGAACAGGTAATCTCTTTAGTTATATAAATTAAACTAGCTGAATGCGTACTTCGCTAGGAGTACATTCAAATTAAATACAACAGTCAATGTTTGCAATTAATGTCAATATATATATATATATATAATAAATGCAACGATCAATGTATGCAATTGATGTAATAAAAAAAAATGTATTTATAAAATATCGTAACGCATATTTTTATATACAAAATAATGTAGAAGAAAATATTCAATTTAAATCTAATAGAACATTGTAAAGAATATAGTTCAGTTAATATAGTACAGTTTGAGGAACATCTTTTTACTGTATTTTATTTTTTTGTGGATAATGTGCAATCGTCTGCCACATTAGCAAGAAAAATATATATATTTTTGTCCATTTTGTTGTTATGCAGGTGACACAAAATTAGTTTAAAGTACCGCAAAAAGAAAAGAGACCACGTGATTAGCATTTAATACATTAAATTCTAAAAATTAATCTTTAAAAATTCACCAAAAATCAGAAAATGGAGGTAACGATTCGAAAAAGATTTTATTTTAAGGGACTTTTATGATCTTTCTCGTGATGTAAATTTTAACCCTCAGGTTTTGAAAACAGTCCACCATTTAAGGTATTTCATACAGTGTATTTCACATAACTATTGAAATCTTACCTATATATATTAAACAGTTCTGTAACTGACTGACTGACTGACTGACTGAATGGCAGATAACGCACAGATCAAATCGCTGGACCTAAAGGGCTGAAATTTCGCATGACGATTCTTTTTATAGTGTAGGGGTGCACTAAGAAAGATTTTTGAAAAAAAAATTTATGTTTGCATTTAAAATATTATTTTAAATGCAAACTTAAAAAAGTTACAAAAACAGCTTAAAAAATTTAATTTAAAAAAATCTAAGATAATTTTTCAAAAATCTTTCTAGTGCATCTATATACTATAAGAAGTATCGCCATGCAAAATGTCAGCCCTTTAGGTCCAGTGGTTTGGTCTGTGCGTTATCTGCCATTCAGTCAGTCAGTCAGTCAGTTTCAGAACAGTTTTATTTATATATAGGTAATATTTCCATAGTTATGCTAAATACAATATATGAAATAACTTAAATGGTGGACTGTTTTCAAAATGGAAGAATAGCCGAGCTCTGCATTAATGTTTTTAGTTATATATTTTAAGTTTGGTTATAACTTGCAAATTTTTTTCGTGTAACTTTCGATGATTGATTGAGAACACTGCAGCTGATCTAAATTCAGAATATTTCTCTGAGGGCAGAATATTTTTCTCCTGCTAAGCAAAGGCTAGAAAATGCTTATTTTTGAAATCTGTTTTTCATATTTTTAGTTAAAGCTTAAAATGCATTGATTAAGGTTTAAGAAAGACTTTATATTATGATTTAAAGTTAAAGAAATAATTTTAATTTGTAACTATAGGCATTAATAATTTTATGGCCCGTTTTTCTTTTTTGGGGCTTAAATCTCGGGGCATACGAAAATTTCGCCAAGTGAAAATGGCTTCATCATGGCGTATATTCCTAATCGACAAAAAAGCTTATAGGTAGGTTTTAAAATGTCCGAGGTAGCCTAGTGGTAGCGCGTCACCTTTCTGCAACGATGGTCCTCGGATCGAATCCCAACAAGCGTCATTAAATACTTCCGTGTCTTGGCCGGATATGGGCACGTAAAATCCGTAGACCGGAAAGTAAGAAATTCTGAGTGACTACTAAATACAAATGTGGTAATGCAAAAAAGCTAAACATTCGTCAAAAAGTGAACGTTTCTTAAATTTATTAGAAAATGAGAGGAATTATGAGGAAATTTAAATAGACATGGGTAATGCAAATGCTTAAAGATTGTGATAAAATGAGTTTTTTTTCAACTTATCAGACAATTAAATAAATTTTGATTGAAAAATATATTGAATTAGGGGAATATGACGAATGTTAAATATTGTTCTAAAGTGAGCGTTTCTTAAAATTATCAGAAAATGAGAGGAATTATGTGGAAATTTAAATAGAAATGGGGAATGCAAACGCTTGAGGACTGTGATAAAACGAGATTTTTTTTAATTATCAGACAATTAAAGGAATTTTTAGTGAAAAACATATAGAATTAGAGAAATATAACGAATGTTAAATATTGTTCTAAAGTTAGCGTTTCTTAAAATTATCAGAAAATGAAAGGAATTATGGGAAAAATTAAACAGAAATGGAAGAATGCAAGCATTTAAAGATCGTCATAAAGCGAACGTTTTTTAAAATTATCCGGGAATGAAAGGAATTTCGAATGAATAGTAAATAGAAATATAGTAATACAAAAACATGTAACATTCACCATATCGTGAGGGTTTCATAAAATTATCAGAAAATGGAAGGAATTTTGAGAAATTTTAAACAGAAATGGGGGAATACAAGCGTTTAAAGATCGTCATAAAACAAAAGTTTCTTAAAATTACCAGAAAAGGAAAGAAATCATAAGCGAAAGGTAAATTAGTACACGATAATGCAAGCGTCTAACATCCGTAATAAAGCGGACATTTCTTAGAACTGTCAAATAAGGAACAGAAATGATTTGTAAAAGCGTAATTGAAATTTGGCAATGCAAGTGTTTCTCGTGTCTTGTCAAAACAGGACATACTCGGATATTGAAATCTCTTCGAAACTGGAATGTATGAAAGCGCTTTGCAATCATGTATCTGAATGTACATTCCAAGAGTAATGTGGCCGAGTGATATAGCCTGTCGGACAAGAGTCATTCATCAGAAAGCTGATGGTTGTATCAGCGTTTCGTATCACGTGCAATCATACGCCTACCCTGTGTCCACAAATGAATGAGAGGGACAGTCCAGTTGACAAATAGCTCCGTAGTTCAGAATCTTAATCTGAATTGAACAGTACAGCTGTTATAGGCTTTTCGTATCCTTCATCTGCTAACCTCGTCACGATTCGAAGGTATTTCAGCGACCCATGAAATAGTTGAGGAAATTTGCAATTAATTTGCTGGTTACGAGTGAACTATTCTGGTTCTCAACTATTTACTGTGTTTTCACTCGTGACCTCATAATATATTTACAAAAGCTTCAGGAATACACTCAGATATCCCGAAATTAGAGCTTTCCCAAATGAGGTCTCCAAATTTGGACTTAAAATATCATTTTCAACGAGGGCCATCACTTTTTTCAAAAATGAACAGTACTGATTAAATGCATATATTTTTAGTTTAAATGGGATACAAAATCATAAAAACAAATATAATTTTGGTAAAAATTTCGTAACATTTTAAAATAGAGGGAACTTTTTTTAAAATAAACCTTTAGTACAATTGAGGACTTATGCCAGAGACCGTACACTCAATTCAACTGAATATATTTTAATTTCCTTTATACTATATACGACTGGGATACTTACCTGTGTTATGAAGTAAAAGTTTTATAATATTTCCAAAAATCATTGATATATACCCAAAAAAAATGAAAGAGCACTGATTTTTCTTTTTTAAATTAGCTTTTTTTTAAATACAGGTACCTGTAGAATCATTAAATTAACACATATAGCTTAGCTTTTACTTCAAAACATAGTTAGTAATACATAAAACACTATTGCGAAATTTTATTGAAATATATTAAAAACTTTCAAAATTGTTAACTTTCTCGTTTAGTAAAGTAACTGAAAAATTATTTTATTAGAAAATGCATTTAAAGATGCTACTTCCAGTCTTTTAATATCGCTTTCGTTTCATTAAATTGGCCATAAGTTCTCATCTCATGATCGTATGAATAAAAGTAAAGCGCTTTTAGATTCCCAAAAGATTGGCCTTTGAAATAGAGCAACTAAAAAAAAATAGAAATTTTGAACCAAAACAGCCATTTCAACTTAAGCAGAAATCTTCAATGAGCAGAAATCTTCAATACTGATATAAAGTCTTGTCAGTAACTACTATGTGAATATTTTTATCAAATACTGTCTAGATTCTCTCAATAATACTTGTCCTAAAACATTTACGGACTCAAAATCTATGGAATATGTAATCTATATATATAAAACAGTTCCGTAACTGACTCACTCACTGACTGACTGACTGACATACAACGCACAGACTAAACCGCTGGACCTAAAGGGCTGAAATTTTGCATGGCGATTCTTCTTATAGTGTAGGGGTGCACTAAGAGAGATTTTTGAAAAATTCTTCTTATTTTTTTAAATTAAATTTTTAAGCTGTTTTAGTAACTTTTTTTAAGTTTGCATTCAAAATAATAATTTGAGGGTTTCAAAATTTATATCACAAGAAAGATCATAAAACTTCCTTTAAAATGAAATCTTTTTCGAATCTTTACCTCCATTTTCTGATTTTTGGTGAATTTTTAAAGATTAAATTTCAGAATTAAATTTATTAAATGATGATCACGTGATTTCTTTTTCTGGTACTTTAAATAAATTTATCGTCACGTGCATAACAACTAAATAGACAAATAAATATTTTTTTCTTGCTAATGCAGCAGACGATTGGACATTATTTTGTCTATAAAAATATCCTTTACGATTTTTTATAAATATATATATTTTTTTCTACATCAATTGTATATATTGATCGTCGTATTTATTATAAATAGATATATATATATAGATATATATTTATTTTTGGCATTAATTGCATACATTGACCGTTGTATTTAATTTAAATGTACTCCGTAGCGAAGTGCGGGTTTTCAGCTAGCCTATATATATAAAACAGTTCCGTAACTGACTCACTGACTGACTGACTGACTGACAAACAACGTACAGATCAAACAGCTGGACCTAAAAGGATGAAATTTTGCATGGCGATTCTTCTTATGGTGTAGGCGTGCACTAAGAAAGATTTTTGAAAAATTATTCTAGATTTTTTAAAATTGAATTTTTAAGCTGTTTTTGTAACATTCTTTAAAGTTTGCATATAAAATAATAATCTGAGGGTTATAAAATTTACATCACGAGAAAGATCATAAAAATTCCTTTAAAATGAAATCTTTTTCGAATGTTTACCCCCCTTTTCTCATTTCGGGTGAATTTTTAAAGATTCGTATTTAGAATATAATTTATTAAATGCTGATCACGTGGTTTCTTTTCTTTTTGTGATACCTTAAATTAATTTTGTGTCACGTGCATTACAACGAAATAAATTGACAAAAAAAATATTAAAATACGGTAAAAGATAAAATTTAACCACTAGACTCATTTAGATGGAAGTTTTTTAAGAATTTAATTCAAATTAGTTTGTTTTATGGACCTTAAACATACAAATTAATTGCACATATCAGAGGTGGGGAACCTTTTTACCATTAGAGGCCACATGTAAATTAGGTAGTAATACAGGAGGCTGCATTAAGTTGATGTATCTATAAATGCAACTTTTATGAAATTATTATGGATAGGTATAGTTTTAACAATTTCGTGCATTATATAGAAAAATAACAAAAAAAAGTTAAGTCCTTATTTATTTATTTTTTGACTTAAAAAGTTACAATATAAAATATTTTTGTATTCACATAAGGGTAAAAACTTGCTATAACATTAATCATTAATTACTTTTTTTTATAAAATTATTAGATTCATAGATACCACTGTAATTTTTTATATTTCACTGTTGGTATTTTTATTTATGTAATCACACACACACACATATATATATATATATATTAATCCAGATTTTTAAATTTTAATAAACAACTACATATTTAAATACCACTTCAAATAAAAATAATAAAGTAGAAGTATTTTTAAAATAATTTTAACATTATAAAGAAATACAATAGAAAAATAGTAGTATTAAATTATAAATAACTGACATAGCAACAATTCCTAAAATAATTTCAAAATTCGATGGAAAATTTAAGCTAGTGGGATATTTGCATTTGTTTCTTGCTTGAAAGTAATTGAATATTTGAATCAAGCTTCGTAACGCGAAGTACATACATTCATGCCGTTCTGTATTTAATTCCATTGATTTCCAAATTTTTGTAATCTATAAAATTAAGTATTAATTAATACAAGTGCTAGCTTTTATGAAGGCCGCACAAGAAGATCATGGAGGCCGCATGCGGCCTTAAGGCCGCGAGTTCACCACCTCTGGCATATATTAACCGTTGTATTTAATTTGAATATTTTCTTCTACATTATTTTGTCTATAAAAATATTTGTTAAATTTTTTTTATAAATATACACTTTTTTGGCTTTAATTGCATACATTGACCGTTGTATTTAATTTGAATGTACCCCGTTGCGAAGCACGGGTATTCAGCTAGTAATGATATAAAATCAAGTAGCTTTATGAAAAGGTGAATCTTACGGAATATCATATATTACTTGCTTTATACTATACCCTTATAGATTATTAACAATATTGCTAAGCAGTATTGTTCATTGATAATCTCTACGATACAAACACAATTGGTGTCATGCTAAAAATTATTTACCATTAATCTCTATTATTTGCCAACAAAGGCTTTTCATTGAAAAACAAATCACTCTGTGTGAATTTGCCACCAAAATTTGTTTCCCTATAAAAAAATTGCGTTTTAGAGTATCCTCGGTTTCTCTTTTAACTTCATTGCAAATTACAATCTGCGTTTGTTCGCTTTTATTTAAGTTTGTTAAAAGTGTTAAAATCTTTTTATAAGGCACTATCTGAATACTCGTGCTTCGAGATGGAATACATTACTACCGTCAATTATGTAATTTAGTTAAATTAATTTAAATGATATATAACAGCAAAGAGTTGTCCTTCACAATATAATTTAATAGTTGTGACCAGACGTTGAATATGCGTTGTAGATTTTTTTTTTGATTGGTCGGGGAGGATTTAAGCCCCTGTCTTAACACTCATAAAGGTTGGATTATTTTTTTAAATCTTTCTTGATGAGTAACTGGGATATCAGATGAACCAAAAGACAAATTATCAGATTTCTAAGCATTCTGATTACACAGATAAAGGGATCAGTAAGTCAGTCTATGTTATTTTGAGGGTTTCAAACCTTTAAACACCTTAAAGTTTTAATATTTAAGAAACTTTTTTATTGAGCACCTACGGCCTAAGAGGAACTAAAATGCAACCCACTATTCAAATTTTCAGCTGCCTGGGTCTTATGATTCAAGAGATGCAGTTTTCTTTTAGAGAAACGTAACCTCCTTAGTTTAGTTTGGAGCGCTACGGTCATTTTTTGCTACACGAGCGCTAATTAGACCGGGACCTACAGCTTAAAGCCGATTCAGAACGACTATAAACAGCCGTTCCAAGAATGGGACTCGAACCCACAAACTCCGGTACCGAAAGCCAAAACCCTAGCCATTTGGCCATCGACCGGCATTTACCTCCTTAAAAATTTAATTTTTTAAAAACACATTCGGCAATAGAGGTATCTTAAATTTTTAGGGGGCAGGGGGAAATCTGGTCTAGTGTGTTTTAAACGATCATCAATTCCTTTGGTGGACGCAATTTGTAAAATGAATCTTTAGCGAAAAAAAATTTCTTAGCGAGAAGCATTAAAAGATTTCTTGGAGATCACCTAGGGCCTAAGAGGAACCACCATACAAAATTTCGACTTCTTCAGCCTATTGGTTTTAAAGATACAGAAATCAGTCTGTCAGTCAGTCAACGGTATTTGCCTTTTCTATATATAGACTAGCTGAAAACCTGTATTTCGCTACGGACTACATTCAAATTAAATACAACGGTCAATGTATGCAATTCATTCCTTTTATATATATATATATATATATATATATATATATATATATATATATATATATATATATATATATATATGTGTGTGTGTGTGTGTGTGTGTGTATATATATAATAAATACAACGACCAATGTATGTAATTGATGTAAAGAAAACCGAAAAAATATATTTATAAAAAAAATCGCAACGGATATTTTCATAGAAAGAATAATGAAGTAGAAAATATTCAAATTAAATCTGATAGAACATACTAAAGAATATAGTACAGTTTGGGGAACATTTCTTTTACAGCATTTTAATATTTTTTTGGATAATGTCCATTCGTCTGCTGCATTAGCAAGAAAACAATGTTTTGGTTGTTATGCACGTGACGCAAAATTAGTTTAAAGTATCACACAAAGAAAAGAAACCACGTGATCAGCATTTAATAAATTAAATTCTAAAAATGAATCTTTAAAAATTCACCAAAAATCAGAAAATCGCGGTAAAGATTCGAAAAAGATTTCATTTGAAAGGAATTTTTATGATCTGTCTCGTGATATAAATTTTATAACCCTCAGATTATTATTTTAAATGAAACTTTAAAAAAGTTACAAAACAGCTTAAAAATTTAATTTTTTAAAAAAATCTAAGAAAATTTTTTCAAAAATCTTTCTTAGTGCAACCCTACACACTAGGAATCGCCATGCAAAATTTCAACCCTTTAGGTCTAGCGGTTTGATCTGTGCGTTGTAATTTCAGTCAGTCAGTCACGGAACTGTTTTATACAGAGGCTGTTCACACATTTTTAGACGATGTATATTGTGTTTACAAAACTAAATTACATAAAATTCTTGCGTTTTAAATGTTCTATTTGACATCCCTTATTCTGAACTATCTTTCGACACCGCAATTTCCAGGATAATAATGCCGTTTGAAGTGTCAGAAGAGGTATTCTATCCCATTCCTCCTGAACAGCTTTCCAGAGTCCTGTAAGGGTTTTGGGACGACGTTTGGATAATGCAGATTTTAAAAGTCTGAAAGCAAAAAAATTTATAGGTGATACATCGGGACATTTAATAGGGATATCAGTGAAGGGTATGGCCTCGATACCAGTTTCTTGTTCCATTTCTTTTAGGAAATTTACAGTGGATTTTGATGTGTGACTGCTAGCTTTGTCATGATGGAGTCTCACAGATTGATAGAACTGTGGGTAAAGCGATGGTATTTCATTCAGAAAAATTGGCGATAAAATATGTTCCTGATAGTATTTGGAGTTAATCTTGACATTTTTCTCCACTCTCTTTATTTTTAACTTGCCATTATAAGAAAAACCAGCAACAATCATGAATCCCTTAGAAAAATTTTCTTTCGATTCTTTGAACCATGTACTTAAATTTTTTTCTCCCCTTTTATGATAATAAATGGCTCTTTTTTTGCTGCAATCATTTAAATACACCCATGATTCATCTATTGTGACAATTGTTTTCCATTTTTCTTTGGATAAGTGTTTCTCATATAGAATTCTGCAGCGTGTCCTGCGTTCAGCGATATGATTTGGAAGAAAACGATGCACATTACGTTTTTTCGCTTTCTTAAGATTTAAATCAACGTTTATCGTTTTGTTTACAGTGGACACCGAGCATTTTAATGATTTTGCAACTGTCCTTTGACTAGGAGGATTTTCTTTTAACATTAAACAACGTACCTTTGCAATAGTCGAAGATGTCCGTTTTTTCCTTGGATACTTGTTTGGAATTTTTTGTCCACTTGACGCTCCAATTTGACGTTTTTTTCCTTTCTTGTTGACGATATTACCTATCGACGCTTTAGATATCACAAAACCATGACTCTCACATCGTTTTTGGATAACGGAGTATGCATATTTCTCTTCGGAAAGAGCATAAATGTAGCCTTCGAACCACTGCTTTGTTAAAAACGTCATTTTGAATAAAAACAAAACTTTGAAGCCTCAGACGATAAATTTGACTTTTAAAAACATAGTACAATTGCAATTATTTCTTTTGCAGCAAACGATTTTTTATTACCGCTTACCAAAATCGTCTAAAAAATGTGCGAACAGCCTCTGTATATATAGATAACGGTTTAGGTTCATCCGCGGAATAATGTTTACAGAAAGCTTTTTTCTACTAATTTACAAAACTGTAACAGTGTCTATACAGAGCAGTTCTGGACGTTGATCGAACGACTACGCTTGCACTAACTGTATCAGAATTGTCAAACATAACAAAGATAATCCTCTGTATATTGATACAAGCATTTTCCCGCGCTATAAAAGGGTATATCAAACATAAATGAATGCCTCATCGTACTCTCTGTATATTTTATTTTCAACAGAACAAAAGTAATGATAAATGTACAAACGTATTTTGGCTACCGAAGATTAATGAATTCGGCACGCTTGTGTGAAGTGGAAACTTAAATTAAATTAACTTGTTACACAGTCTTAACAGTCTTAGTGTCTATAACGATGTCTGAGCTGAGGGAAAACTACCTGTTTAGTACCATTAAAAGTTCTGTAGTGATGAATTGAAGACACTTCCAAGGAGAGTTCAGTACATGAGAAAGTACTATTAAATTGTTCTGTAAAAGAGTACTTTTAAAAAGGAAGGTAGTGAGTACGAATTCAGGAACAGTTCTTGGGCCTAAGAAAGTTCTCATTTACTATTCGGCACAATGGAAGGGATGTAGTGAACTTGAAGACACCATTCGGTAAGCGAATGCATACAGACTGGATCGTAGAAGCATAGTGGTGTAGGTTTACCGCATATACCCAGATTCTCCACTGTCAACTTTCTAGTAGTAGTTCTTAAAAGAAAACTAGACTTGGTTACGAAAAAAGAACTTATTTATTATAGCAATGATCGTTGACAAAATCTCTTGAATACAAAAATACAAGGGCTATAATAAGCTATATACATGGGCGATGAAAAGCTCCAGTTAACATACCACTCAGGTCAATGCTAACAGTAGTAATGAAAAATGAGATAAAAAATATCAAGAAGATGAGCTCCCCCCAACAGTCGGCAAGCCGAACTGAAAGGGGTGCTTAAGCATAAAAAAGAGGAAGCAGCTAGCTATCCAAAAAAATGTAGCTCTATCTAAATCTGACTGAGTAATCTCTTTTCGTTCTGGACAAAGCGCAACACAGGCTAGGGTTGTATTAACTTTATTTAAACTAAAGTATCGCCAAATACGAGGAAAGGCCTACCGGTGTGCCGAGGCGAGTAGTACCGGAACTCATCGGTAAACGCTGAAAAGAACAAACCTTCGTAACTAGAAAAACGGCGATTCACCGCCAAAAAAAATAGCCAAGTAGGAGCGAAAAGAGTGGGATGGCCGCTGATTGGACTTAGCCAAGAGTGATGTGAAGCGGCGCCTAATATGATTGGCGAAACTCGTTCGAGCCCAAGAGGAGAACCTTTTAAGAATTTTCTCACGGGAATGGTTGGCGTCGCCAACAGATGTCGGAGATTAAAGTCTGGGAAATGGATACTGAATGTTAACGCTTTTAATATATTGCTTTTTAATTGTACCTAACGCCAGTTAAAAATCCATTTCTACGACCCCTGGATGGAAAACGTCCGATCTTTTTTAACAGGTCGGCAACAAGTCATAAAACATCCAATTATCTGTACTAGTAAATTGCAGTTTCAAATAAACGAAACTACTTTTAAATTGGGTTCTTGGAAAAAAATACATTGCTGAACAAAATAGCGGATGCTATCAATAGATAGTACTGGAGTAAAGACGTACCATTTTAGACCTCCCACGTAAAAAGGGGCGATACATGAATTACGCTAAAATGCTTATAGCGAAAGATCCTAAGATTAAATTTAACATTACAAACATTAAGGTGATTACATCCTTTAAATTAATAATTACAGACTACTTTAAATTAATAATTACTCGTATTTAAAGTAGGTGCAATTTATAAGAAAACTGTAACGATAAAATCCACGTTACAATAAATATCTTTAATAAAATAAATGAATAATAAAAAATCCAACCTCAAAAAAATTGAAATTTACGCTTGCACAGTGAAGGAAATGTCCAGTACATGTGTCGATGGGTGACGCTCAGTTCATGAGCTCGGGTTTATCGAGACAAAAAGGCAATACAATTTGAACTAGAGTTTGTAAAATATGAACATTTATTTCGAGAAGTATTATTTACCATGTTTTTATTTACTCGCTTTCTTGTTTATGTGTGTGTTTGTCCAGTACAAATCTTGCAGTCGATTTTTAACTAACTTCCCGACTAGCTAGACACTTAAGGGGACTCACGACTCTTAAGTCGAGGAAATAAGGCATATTTTCATACTTTTTGACTCTTTGTAACTATTTCAATTTACTCCCAATTTTTCCAAATTGTATGTATATGATAAATTGATATATTTATTTTAATAAACAAATTTTCAACTCTAAAAATCATTTTAAATAATTTTTTTTAAATGCTTTAGATATACCTTGTTTTTTAAACATTTTTATTGTATACTGGCTTGCGCGTAGAACTATGAAATTAATTTTACACTTAAATGCATAATTCCTGTTTTATATTTAAAATAAATAATTCAAAATACAATTGAACATAAAACATTCAACATTAAAATATTTTTTTCAATTTTTTTAAAACTGCTCAAAATATACTTAAAATTTCCTTAAATTTTTGCATTAATTTACCTCTGAAAAAATAACAAAATGTGCAGTGATTGCAATAATTCTAGTTCAGACGCAATAAAATAACATGATTATGCAGTGATGAAAATTTCATGGAATTATATTTCATAGTTTTTGAGATATCAGTTTCGGAATGATGCAAAATTACATTTTGAGAAAAATGAGTTTAAAATTTTTCTTACCATTTACTTGATCAGTAATTAAATATTTAGAATATCAATATCTCCGGAACTAAGCGGAATATTTTCATGCGGTTTGCTTTATTTTGTTCAGAAATGATCAGGCTTTAACATAAATTTTTCAAAAAATTGAATGTTTTAAAGATTTAAGGGTAGTGGGTCCCCTTAAACTTTTAGAATAGCTCAGAACACGATGATAATGCTTTCTTTTTATACTTTTAACCATCTTTAAGAAGAATGGAATTCATTTTCAGTTAATTTTGTTGTTTGAAAATTTCTTATAAGTTTTCTCCTTATTACGCCTTTGATCCCTTTCTTTAAAGTTGATGGGATAATTCATCAAAAAAAATTTTAAAAAGTATTTATTAATACATAGAATTGTCAAGTTTATATGATTCAACAGAAAATTTAAATACGTGGTGTATAAAAATGTCTTATTATCTTGTAATTTTCTGCTATAAATACACATTTTATGAAACTTATCCGTCGTTACATGCGCTAAAACTGTATAGCATTTGGAACTTAGTAGCACTTAAGGCTGCTGTGTATTAACCCTATTGGATTCGCTCACCTCAATGTTAACCTATGAAGCAAATGTGTCTACTATTGACAGCTACATAAATGCTGATAATCCAATAAAAATTGTATTTTCAGATAGCCTCAAATTTTCTTCACCTTTCAACAGGTTTCATTTTATAAATTGCGTCCACCAAAGGAATTGATTAGCGTTTAAAGCACACTAGACCAGATTTCCCCCCCCCCGAATAATTTAAATTTTAAAATATTTGCATTTTAAAAAAAAACGAAAAATTCCCCAATGTGTTAAATTTCATTCTCTATTCGGAGTACAATTTTTTAAAAAAAAATCTTTAAATCCAAGTCGGCAATCCTTGGACACGTTTTCTCCATTGGTTAACGCTGAGGTGAGCGAATTCAATAGGGTTAGTACATAACAGCCCTAAGTGTAAATTATAGCACTCAGGATAGTTAAAAGTTTGCTATATAATATATTATCATGAGTTAAATAGCGTAAAAGGTAAACAGCGAAGTAGTGCTTAAAATATCGATTTTTAATGATATTGTCTGGGTTTTAAAAAATATTGACTTCCTCTATCAATATGTATTAACTCATATTGATTTAAAATAATGATGATATAAAAGAATCAAGTCATTTCAGAATAGAAGTTTAAGAATAATGGAACTACCTTACCCATTTTTTTTATGTATTTTACTATTATTATTTGACCTTTTATTACAAATGTAATATACATTTTACAATTATACATTTTTATGTAATTGAAGCTTTTTGGCAATTCAAACACATGAAAAGAGAAACTACAGCTTCAAAATGATAATGAGTTTTACCTTTTATGCGAAGGATAGTGAAATTCAAAGCCTCTCTTTTTATGGCACATGCAGACAAGTATTATAAAATAAAGGTTATTTGGATTTATTTCGACAGCACTCTTCTTGGTATGGGATATAATGTCCCGCAGGATTATTTGGAGCATAAATGCTTTCCGTCTGCCGTTAAAAGGCTGTGAATACGAGAATATCATACGATTTAGTGCCGAAGACAGCGCGCTTTGACAGGAGCCAGGAAGCGGCCAGAAAAAAAGTTTAAAAGCTGTGGTAACATTTATGTGCATTTTAAATTGCAAAAATATACTAGAAACCTGTTAAAAGTGGCTTGGAGAAGCTGTAAAAAAATAATTAAGCATGAAATCTTAATGGAATAACATAGTTAAAGGATAAAAGAAAAATTAAATTATTTTTAACGTACTTTACGCGTTATTTTTTATGATTATCCTGCTGACTAAATTTGTTCTCATTTATGCAATATTTCGGTACGAAATGTTTAGAGGCATCTCAGTCAGAGATAAGTACAAAATAATGCCATTATATTCAACCTTAACTAAGGTGGCACATCAGTTGATCTAACAGATATTAATGTGTGGAGAAAATTCCTATCAGTATTTTTCGACATACGTATATGTAAATACATATTTAAAAATTATTTTCTCCACTTTCTAATACAAATACGAATTTGTGCAAATTTTAACACTTACAGTTTATCTGAATGGCAAATATATATATATATATATATATATATATATATATATATGTGTGTGTGTGTGTGTGTGTGTGTGTGTGTGTGTGTGTGTGTGTGTGTGTGTGTAATTCAAACTGACAGTGTGGGCTTCACACTTTTCTCACTTGTTTAGGCACTATGCTTTCAATTACGTATAGCTCACGTAGCAGACAGTTTTGTATATCTTGGCTTACTTTGCAGTCGCCTGCATTCCTGCTCTGCTCTTGTGGATGATAGATGAGTTTACTTTTAAAATTCGTAAAGTGAGTTTGATTTTCAGTTATTTACAGGGAATCTTTTGCAAGTTCTCTATTCTTTAACTTGTTTTACTAGTTTCGGTCGGGCCCGAGGTAGCCTATCGTTAGAGCGTCGGCTTTCGGTGGTAAGGGTTCTCGGATCGAAACCCGACAAGTGCCATTAAATACCTTTGTGTCTATGCCGTATATGGGCACGTTAAATCCGTCGACCGGAAAGTCCCTCTATGAGGTCATTTAGGGTGGGAGAGTATCCCCAGATGTCGCCCCAGGGAGGGATCTGTCAAAATTCAGGTCACACTTGGCTATGTCGGACTCCGACCCTTGTGGTGCCATTATAAAACCGGAGTCGCACCCCTTAAGGCCGTGTTACACACACGCGAATCAGCCACCCTCTCGTCCCCTCGCGAGACATTGGTCACGCTGCAGGAGCGTGACTAATCGACCCGATTGACCGCTCTCATATTTCCGCGTCTCGCAACTTCCCGACGTCATTACCCCTTTGCCCTTTGACCCCCCCTCCCCATCATCCACTTCCAAAAAGAGCGGTCTGGGGACACTCCCTTTGACCCCCCCCCCCCCCAACGTGGAGAAGAAGTTATACGTTCCTTCGATCGTTCGTCAAAAGACCGCTACCGAAGCGAGCGCTCGAGTGGGTAGAAGAATAGTGTGGTTATCGGCGAGGGTGAATAGTGTGGTTATTAACCCATAAACCACTGTTTCCCCCTACTCTTCGCTCCTCTCTCGCGAATGTGTATTCGCGAGAATGTGTGTTAGGCTCGGTGCACAATTGCGATCCGGTGTCGTTGCAAATTCGCACCGGTGCCGCAGCCTTCAGTTCACATGACATGTGAATCCGTTGCGGTTTTGACAGTTCCGTGAAATTTACGTCACATATCAGCCCTTTAAATGATGGAATTTAAACAGTAGGAGTCAAGCTATCAAGTTAGAAGTGTACTCGAGATAAAGAGTTGTGTTTTCTTACCTAGTTTATAAGTATCTAAAGTACAGGAAAATAAGCTATCGGGTCCACCCACTGGTGAGTTCAAGATTATTAAAAGGGACATTTTCTTTTTTATATGAAGATTTGTGTAATGATGAATCAAAAATTTTTTAATTACTTCCGAATGAGCAAACAATGTTCAAAATCAAGGAACTCATCAAAATCAAGGAGGGATAAATTTAAATCAGATAAGAAATACATGGGCTGACTACTTCATTAGCGATATTGGAAAACTGCCATGGCAAAATGACTGCATTTAACAATAAATGCGAATGGAAAAAGTGTCAGCAGGGAAGATTATTGTTATATTTAAAAAATAACAATAAATATTTAAAAATTTAATAAATAGAAAAATACGTTAAATCAAACTACTAAATCAAATTTCTACTTAATCAAATTTTAATTGCTTGGTGTTGTGTTTAATTTTTAATTATGTAATTTACTGCTATGCTCTATTGTTTTGATCTTAAGTGATTTTAGAATAAAAGATTAAAAAATTAATTCAACACCAGAATACGACTGATGTATTGATATTGTTTTATTATTTCCTAAATTGAAATGGGAAGTTCGTTATTAAATTTAAAAAATAATAAAAGTTTAATAACTCGAAAAATATGTTTAATTTTTGCTTTCTAGCATATTGTTTAGATTTGTGTTTACTGTTAAATTAAGTTATTTACTGCTATGCTCTGCTAATTTTATCTAATTACATTTGAGAAAACATCAAAAATCAATACGAAACTGAAATATGGCTAATGTAAATTTATCTGAAATATTTTTTGATTAATATTGATATTGTTTTATTATTTTTTAAATTGAAAACAGTAAATTTATAACAGTACTTATCAATTTTTTCTTTTACTTTTTGTGATTTTTCTTCGAAATGTGTATACAAACTGATGCAAATTCTTATCCACGCAATCCGTTTAAGATTTTTGTCGTGGCACTTTTCACATTTAATATCCCACAATTCACCAAACTTTTTAACATGCTCTAATAAAAGTTCATTGTCTACACTTTCAGCCATTTCGTTGCGGTAAAATGTCGTCCGTCTGAATTGCACAGTTGAAATGAAGGTACTGCTAAGCCGTTGTCGTTCATGCGATCAAGCAGTACGGGAGGGAAAAAAACCGGTCCTTGCGAATTTGCAGCGACGCCTCCGTCCGTGTGGGTCGGTTAGTTTAACTCTTATGTACTCCTGATCGCAACTGCTGTACCACAACGACACCGGATCGCTCGTGTGCACCGAGTCTTATGCTTACTCCACACCAACGGCGACGGAGACGAAAATCATGTATCTTCATTGTTGCGCATGCGTAATACAAACAAATTTTCACTCCCCCGGTTCGTCTCCGTCTCTGGTCTCTGCGGTTCCAAGTTGGAAAAAGTTCAACTTTTGCCTCTACCGCCATGCTCGACAGCCAATCAGAATAGAAAGAGAAGATTATGCGCATGCGCAAATAAATTGCCTCTTCACCCGTCTCCTAGCGGTGTGAAGGCTTTTATGACAGCCACAGAGACGGGTTTCAAAATGTGTCTGTCTTTCGTTGCTGTCGCCGTTGGTGTGGAGTAAGCATTAGGCTCGGTGCACACGAGCTATCCGGTGTCGTTGCGGCACCGCAGTTGCGATCAAGAAGTACGTAGAGTTGAACTAACCAACTCACACGGACGACGGACGACACCGGATCGCTCTTGTGCACCGAGCCTTAGCCCGCTAGCCTATAGGGACCTGGTTTGGAACTTCCGGCAGGGGGGGGGGCATTAGGAACAACAACAAAACTAGTCCCGGTACTTTGTTCCTTGTTACTTGGCCACATTCATCATTGCTTCTGGCAAACTGAAGCAGAGATGAATATTGAAGAATGTGTTTCGTCTCGATCCGCTACATAAGACCTGATCTTGATCAAACATGTTCTCCAGTATGCACAAAATGTAAAAATTGACGATGTCTTTTTTTTCTTCATTAATGAACAAGGTTATCTAACTTTCTTTCACCGTTTCTGTAGGAGCAACTGCTGCTGAGCGTTATACCTGCTTACATAGCAGCCGAAGTAAAGCGCAGTATCATGTTGAAGATGGCCGATGCCTGCCAGACAACTGGGACTCAGTCCAAGCAAAGGTTCCACGAACTCTACGTTCAGCGCCACAACAATGTCAGGTATGGATACTGTGGGATCTGAATATTCTCTTATCTTAAGTTTCCAGCATTCTTGTAACAGTATTTTTGGCATCAATGTTACTGGAGTTAAAAATCCTTGAGGATCGTAGATCTGGTTTGCTGTAGACAAAATTAGCCGTTTATTTATTTGGCCATCGAAAATAACGTTAATATTTTTCAGGTCACAGCTCAATGTATCATTTCTAACGTTCCATTTAACACCTAACAAAGAAACAACTTCTTCCTTATGTAACTCGTTGCTCTGAGTTTCTGGCATTAGTGAGAAAGGAGTTTCTAAAATGTCTTCTTCCCAATCTTCAGATCTAAGTTTATTGTATACCCAGCCTCGGAGATCGAATTTTCCCGAGAACATAAGTTCCCTTGATTTGTGGACAAAGTCCTTTAATTCATCTAAAGAGTCTACGCTAGTAACACAATTGTCGACAAACATCGACTTTCTTAATTTATTAGCCACTCTTTCCAAGTGTTTGGGTGAGTGTAAACTATCGCTTGACTACTATTGGTCAATGACAAAATGCGTTCTCTACTAATCACTTCGTTTTCAAAATCTGAAGTATTTCATCTACTTTCCATTCATCTGATCCGCATTTTTTAGTGATCTCTAAAACTATATCAGAAGGCAACAATTTTATCAATATTGGAGCTAACAGGCTCCCATAATTTTCCGAGTTTATTCCAAGTGTATTTAAACTTCTGATTTTTGTCTCGCACGAATCTAATAATTTTCTTAGAGCTTGTACATTTGAGGATCGATTTACGGGATGCAGAGTAAGAAGTTTATTTAAGAGTGAATTAGTTACTAATTTTTTCTTTCCGAACCTTTCCGCAAGGGTATCAACAACCGACTGTTAGCTATTGTTTGTAATCGCAAAACCTTCTATTGATCGAGCTGCATCGCCTGTAAGATACGATTTTAGATAACTGAGTCTTTCTTCATTAGACAAATCTTGATTTTTTATGAATGGCGGACTCGAACTGGTCCTAAAACCTTTGCCAATCACAAAATTCTCCACTGAACTTTTCAATAGTAAGCAGCGGTAATTTTATAAAGGGGGATTCGACCGCTCGTATTTGAATAAATTTTGTCCCTTCAATATTATCATTTGCCGTAGGAATTGAAATTGACGGTTTACATTTTGCAGCTGCTCTTTTTATTTTTCGTTTCGCTTTTAATATGTTAGTAGTGTACTCGTCACATTTCAGAACTTCATCGTTAATCTCCTCTAATTTTGAGATCGCAGTTTGAATTTCAGTATCTAACTGTATTAATTCCTCTTGTTTCAAAGTTTGCTCATCCAAGAGGTCTTCTAAGTGTTCTATGCTAACGTTTTCATCTAAAATAGATGTCTCTGTTTTCTTTATTAACTTCGTAGCGAACGATCTAAGTGTACTCCGTTTTTGTTTGGCTTTATCCATCTTTTACTTTTTAGTTAATATTTCTTTAGATTCAAATTTTAAATAACTTCAACTATCATTTATTAAAGCCAATATTAATAGCAATCAAAAAATATAACAGCAATCCTGTCACGGACGCCAATTTTATGTGGGATCTGAATATTCTCTTATCCAATTATATACTATAATTGAATATCAAATAAGGCTTCTTACCTTGCATGTTCCCACGTGGTTCTTTTTTTCTGCTGGTTATTCGGTACATTGTCACCTTAAATAGTTTTAGGTTGGTGATTATGATGATACTTATTGTGGAGTATTTAATTGTGGTTAGTACATTGCTTGGCCCAATGGATTAATGATTACTCAGGTGTATGATCACAAATCAATTTATTAACTATCAACACACTATTTATACAGTTCACATTACTCATTATCGACTTCTTATCATTAATCCTTTAACATGTTAATACAACACACATATATATATATATATACCCTATCACTTATCCTACACCATTAATATTACTCGTTCTTGCCTTTCTATCACTACTCATTTAACATGTTAATACAATACATATAATAATATATATACAAAACCACAAATATTCGGTAACATATATCTATGACAACATGCAATATTACTCGCGGCTACTATCCTCCTATTAACCTAATTGAGCATCGGCACAAGATCATCAAATAAACAAAATCCCGTACCTGATACTTGCACAGCTCGGAGAATCGTGAGGGACGATGGGAGGCTTGCGGCGGTCATCTGTGACACAAGGACTTTACACTCGGGGCCAGGGTGGCTGGTGGCAATCATCTATGCATACGGGGCTCCGGTACTCTACAACCTCTTGGTAGCTGGCGCTCGCTCGGCGAAGGGGATGCGGCATGGGAGAGTCTGGGCTCCTGGGCAGTTGTCTCCTTCTAGGGCTACGCTATCGGCTAGTAGTCAGCTCGACTTCGCTCCTGGAGTCATTAGGCGTGCGCATTGAGTTAGGGTCGGCACGGTAGGCTTTCGGCTCGTTGATCCTTCAATCGGCGGGCATATATTCATCGGCACTTGAGGGCTTACACCTCTATCTTCTTTATTCGTCTGCGGCCCTTTCCGTCTTTCTTGACTCCGACTTCTCCTCAGCGGATTCTAAAACTCATCTGCTCATTGCTTTTCAACTCTAACTCTCTCTCTCTTCTCTCTGATTATTTCTCTCCATCTCTATCTTTTACTTAACTCCCCCACTTCATTCTAGGCTTTCCATTGGTAGCCACCTCCTGACCAATGGGTAAATATGGATACCCTTTATTGGTTCCAACTCTTTTTTTATATTACTATCTCCTCCACTCAAAATTGAAGGGGGCGTCAGTCGTTGCACCCTTCTGGAGAATTCTCACGCCCCTACATTCACAAGCTTCTATTCGGACCCCCTACTGACCTCCTAACTATGTTTCAAGAGACCTAAAGTTTCTAAAAAAATATTAATTATTCTAAATATTATGACGATACATCTATAGGTGGTGGATTTTCAAACACAGCATAACCAGTAATCTCAGTAACATTCGACATTTATGTGTAATCAGATTTAAGGTTCCCTAAATTGTAAAAATTATCTTTCGATAAAGTCGTGAATTAAAAAGTTGACGATAGCAAGGAAAATTAAAGATAAAGAATCCATGGAGAAGGAAATCATGTTCGTGTAACTGAAATTATCTTATACTGTTACTGAGGTCCCTGGGTACTTACTGAGATCCCAGTCCCGTATATGTATGAAGATAAGAAAAGAAGCAGAAACAGAAACACACAGAATTTTTATTTACAAACTATGAAACAGGCGATGAACGGTAGATTGTAGCTGCACTTTTGCGACTGGACGGGGTCCTTATTTTGCAGGTGGAAGACTGACCATTACCCCACATTACAACAATGCCTTATGCGATATTCGAACCCGTGCCCCCATGCGTGACAGTCTCATGTCTTAACCATTTTGGTACTGGGCGATTTAAATCATCTTATAGATCCAACTGTTGGACCGTGTACTTTATATTTTTCTGCATATTTTATTACAGAAGGTCGTTGGCACTTTATGGAAGTGATTTTGATAGTTACGTTTTATGTATAAAAGCCATATGTTTTGCGGCGATTTGCTTCTGTCTGATAGATATGGTTCTTGACAACAGCTCTAGCTAGAATTTTTCCATGAAAGTAAAGTTTTTCTTAGCACTGTCATGTCAATTTTACACCATTCCTCTTGGGCCGTTTTCCAAAGTCCGTTCAGTGTTCTTGGATGCCGTTTCGTAAGGCTCGCTTTAATAAACCGAAAGCACAAAAGTCCCTTGGAGAAGCATCAGGTGATTTTACAGGTATTTCATTAAATGGGATACACTTTATTCCTGTTTCTGATTCTTTCTTTGCTAAATAAGCGGCAATTGATTTAAGGGTGTGACTAGAGGATTTGAGCATATGAAGCTGAACTTTATCAGTTTCCTTTCCACATAATACTGGATTTTTTTCTTCAAAAATTGGTTCTAAAATATTCTGCTGATAATAGAGTGAATTAATTGTGGCTTTAAGACTTTTTTGATTTTTAATTTGCCGTTGTAACAAAATCCTGCAACTATCATGAATCCCTTTGGTAAATTTTCTATACACTTATGAGGCCATTTCGTACGGTCATCCCCGTCAGTTGAGCAATAGAAAATTGATCGTTTTTTATTACAGTCACTTAAATACACCCATGCCTTATCGAGTGTTGCCACAAATTTTCATTTTTCAGCAGCTAGGTGTTTTTCATATAATTTCCTACGATTTGTTTTTCTTTCAGCAATATGCTTTGGCAAAAAGCAGATGAACTTTAGATTTAAACATCTTTTTTAACTTCAAATCTTTATGAATGATTTTACTTACAGTGCCGGAAGACATTCCTAGTTTCGATGCAAATAATCTTTGAGTCGATGGAATTTCTTTTAGGATCAAAGACTTTACTTTCTTGACATTTACCTGCGTTCGAACAATCTTAGGATGACGTTTCGCGGCCATGTTTTCGTTTTTACTTTCAGTTAGACTTTTTTTCCCATTCAGATTTAATATATTATAAATACCTTTTTTGAAACGCCATAACAGCGATTTTTACACCGCTTCATAATTCGTTGAGACGAATATTTCTCCTCGGAAAGCGCATTTACGTAACCTTCGAGCTATCTGTCAATTTTAGGAGCCATTTTCTAAATAAATCTTTTATTTTATATTCCAATCAAAACGAAACAGTAGCATACGATTATTCTTAAGTTGCGAAATTTTTATCTTAAAATGCAATCGACAAAAAAAAAATTGCAAAATCGTTTCCATAAAGTGCGAACGACCTTCTGTAGCGGTGTTTCAGAAAAGTTCTCATTTCCTAAAAAGAAAAAGTTTCACATGAATATTAATATATAAATTATTTTTTTTCAAAAATCTTAATGTATTTTATTATAATACAAAAATCAATTCTAATTTTAGGATAGAAATCCCTTATATTATGCCACTGTTGCTTTTTAAGGCTGCTGTGTACTAACCCTATTGCATTCGCTTCAAAGTTAACCTATGGAGAAAATGTGTGCAAGGATTGCCGACTTGGATTTTAAAAATATTTTTAAAAAATTGTACTCCGTAATACGAAAGAAATTTTACACCCTAGGGCATTTTTCGTTTTTTTTCTTTTAAATGCAAATATTATTTTTAAATTTATATTATTCGGGAGGAAAATCTGGTGTAGTGTTTTAAATGCCCATATTTTCCTTTGGTGGACGCAATTTATAAAATGAATCCTGTTGCAAGGTGCATAAATGTTCGGACTATCTGAAAGTACTATTTTTATTGGAGCATTGATTCGCAGCATTGACGTAGCTGCGAATAGTAGATAAGTTTCCTCCGTCGGTTAACGCTGAAGTGAACGAATCCAATAGGATTAGTACACAGCACTTTTAAAAAGCCATAAAATATCTTAAATAAATTTTTCCCCACAAAACTCCGAAGAAAAGTCGTTTTGTGTACAAACTAGAATTCGAAAGAATCCATTAAAAGTGTTCACCTGAATTTCCTTTGTCATTTTCGTATTGTCAGCATTTTTTAATTGTATTCGGAAATGTTTGATAATTCATAGGAGATGCACCACTAGCTTCTTTTTAACTATATTGAACAGAGACTCCTTTCAATTAAATCCTTTTTCTGTTTTCTAAGTCGTCGTCTCTGATGCAGAAAGTTCTTTTCTAAACAATACTTGAAAAACTTTAAAAAGTGCTATCTCGCACACTAATCTTGAAATCCATCCGATTTAGTCTGGAGAATTATTCCCGGACCAATAATTTCGATTGGCTCTTCATTTCCATTTAGAACTTGACGAAATACAGCCCTTATAGTTGAACTATTTCTTAATATTTGTCTCATTTGTTTTAAATTTTGATAAATGAAGTAACTTTTAAAGTTGTAAAGTATTTCGGTAATCCAATATGTTTAACCAAGAGGATATATTTGAATAACTTATGGGAAATATCTTCTGCTAAAGTAACATGTTGTGATGAAAATGTTAAAACACGTTTAATTCAATAGATCGAAACAATATATTGGCAACATAATATTTCATAAGAAATTTCATAAAACTACGGGATAAAATGTAACTTTATTTTCGGAAATATTATATAAAATATATATTACATTATTAATGTTATTAGTATTTTAATATATATATATATATACATATATATATACATATGTATGTATGTATGTATGTATGTATGTACACTCCAGTGTCTGCGCGTCATCCAGTGTCTGCGCGTACCATT
>OU015502.1:9511984-9699484 GCA_907164885.2 Dolomedes plantarius
TCTACTTTATATTAATATTTTTACTTAGTTGTTTACTTGGCGTTGTCCGGGTATTTGGTTCCATAGACCTGTAATATACGTAGACAGCGCATTGCTATTCAAAGAAGCCGAAAAAAGCATGTAAGGAATGTATCACGCGACGTCGATTGAGCTATCCCAGATTTGGCTTGTTATCATTTGACGTTATAAAATATTTATTTTCAAGCGCTAGTGGCTTTAAAGTACTCAATATTTCTTAAGTAATTCGATATTAATTTTCGTTTCAATACGTTTTTAATTGATTCCTATTCAATTAATCAAATCAAGTTCCTCCAAATTTAGCTCAATCGAAACACTCCGGCTTAAAATGCTTAGAACATAATTTCGAAACATTTGTTGCTTTGAAATTTTCTTTTCTCAGCTGTGTTTCCAACAACTTTCTTCTTTCTTCATTTTTCGGAAAACTAATAAATGAGATAGGGATTAGCTAATATTGTAATAAATCTGTTAATCATATGAAAACTAAGTAAATGATATATAAAAAAACACAACAAACTAGTGTTAAAAGTAGATTACGGAAATTAAAACTTTGTTTAAAAACAGCATAAATGTAAAAAAATTCTGCAATTATGTGTTTTTAACAACGTTTTAATTTGCGTTACGTGAATTAATAACGTTTTACTACATTTTTATTACACTTCTTATAGGTTACTATAAGGAGTTTCATAAACGCTAAATTATATTTTTACATAATATTTTAACAGTTCTGTTTTTTATACAGTTTTTTATTATATATTGTGTCCTAATTATTCAATTTTTTAATAATTTCACGAATATGTATTTTTTAATTTATATATACAAAAATTAAAAAGATAGTGTAACAAAATAAATGAATCCACTACAATTTTCCCCAAAACACCTTTTTACGGACGTATGTTATTAATATTTTACATTTATTTTGATAACTATGGAAGAATATTTCTCAGCGGGATATAACGGCAATTATAAATATAGAAATAAATAAGTTTTATAAATTTTATAAATAATCTCATAACGTCATATGGTAAAACAAAAAACAAGACTTACTAGATAAAAGAATATGTGCATGGCGGTAAACAAGCATGTATTTTGTTTCCTTGGCGTAAATATTTATCGCCAAGGTAGAAAGTACGCACATTGCTAATTGCTGAAGTTCATTTTATTCTTAATGCAATTTTAACCCTTTTGAGAGGCAAAATGTACGTATACCTATGTAAAATAATATACTTAAAAAAATATTTCAACACAATACATTATTTACAAGGGCAGAAAATCCATTTTTATTGCAAAACGTCATGACTACATATGTCAAATTATTCTTTGTTTTACCAAAAATATACATTAAAATCAAAGCAAAAGACTTTCCTGTGAAACGTAGTGTCTCCACCTTTGACGTATTTTGCGTTGCATCCATAGGCACAGCAGGAATTTACCATTTTAAGCTTAAAATCAAAACCAAACGTATTCCCACCAAGCGTACAATGTAAAACCTATGGAAGGAAAGATGTGCGGGAATTGCTGCACGTAGGGGAGTTCCGAAGTCACGTGACTTCATGTATTGCTTGGCCAAGGGTTGCCAATGTTTTCTCTACCCTTATTTCAGCTCGATGTTTGGGACAGCTGGGTTTCTTTCGATCATTTTGCACATTTTATTTTTCACCCCTTCTCACCCTCCCCTCTGCCGATGGGGCTGAACTGGGACTTAAGCGGCATCGGTAGTGTTACCATACATATCAGCGACCCCTAAAACTATTGATTCGACACTAATTTCAGTTTTTGTTTGTTTTTTAGATGTCATCCCCCCCCTTACCCCAAACTTTGGGGCGCACTAAACTTGGGCTTAAATGTCATCGGGGCTGTTACCAATCAGCTCAACGTCCCCAAAAACTATGGATGCGTCGAATCCATAGTTTTCAGGGATGGATCGAATCTATAGCTTCTCTTGGTCATTTTGGATAATTTATTTCTCCCCATTCTCCCCCCCCCCATGCCGAAGGGGCTGAACTTGAACTTAAACGGCATCGGCAGAGTCACTATTGATCTCAGCGACCCAGAAAACTATAGATTTCGCACTAACATCAGTCGTTATCGATTATTTTTACATGTCACCCCTTCCCACCCCATCCCATCCCATCCCAAGGTGTTCTAGGGGTGTCTTACCCCCACAATTTTTTTCCAGATTGTGAGTCATATCTGTACGAAGTTTGGTTGAAATTGCTCAAGATGTTCCAGAGTTATGCTGGAACATACATACATAACTTTATATATATATATATAGATCGTAAATTTGCTTACATGCATTCACCATGCAAGTTTAGATAGGAAGATAGTCGAATCGGTTATGCAGTGTTTAAATAGAAAAGGTAAGCTTAAATCGACCTTTTCGGAAATTGGCAGTACATTTTAGACCAGCCATTGTCAGACGAGTATTTTAGCGCGACTGGGGAAGCAAAGTGAATGCTGAGGGTTCCTTCTGAATATTTAGAAACTATTTTCAAGCATGTATCTATAAATCGACACGTGTAATGGTCATAAGCCATAAAAAAGTTTTGGGACGTCCCTCTAATGCTCCCTAATGTTTACAGTATTAAATTCGCATTACGTGACAACTTAAAAATTCTAGAAAAGATGAATCTCTCCATACACAGACGGTTAAACTAGTGAAATTCTTCTCCAAAAATAACCCCATGTCGTTCAAACGTATGAAAAGAGAGATTGTCTTTTACGACTATAGTTTCAGAATTTTCAAGAAAAACTACTTTATTTGCTGCTTAAAGGGTGGAGTATATATTATTTGCAGAGAGGAATTAATAACACAAGGATAATGCATTAGTTATGGCTGTGTACAAACCCTATTGGATTTGCTCATCTAAATTTTAACCTATTGAGAAAACGTGACTACTATTTACAGCTATATAAATGCTGACAATCCAATAATAATTACAAGATAAAAAGAACTTTTTATATACCATGTTTTTGAATTTTCTGTTGAATCATATAAACTGGACAATTCTATGTATTAATAAATACTTTTTAAAAAAAATTTTGATGAATTATCCCATCAACTTGAAAGAAAATGAAGTTAATTGGAAGTTAACTTGCGTTTAACTTTTTTGCGTTTAACTGTTTTGCTTTTCCCGTCCCGGCCGACAGATGGCTGCACCAGTCTACAAAACAAAATTAACTGAATATAATAAAAACATGATAAAAATTTGCTTAAAGATGGCTAAAATTATTTAAAAAATCCATTGTCATCGTGTTCTGAGCTATTCTAAAAGTTTCAAATGTCTAGCTAGTCGGGAAGTTAGTTAAATATCGATTGCAAGATTTGTACTGGACAAACACACAAAAACACACACAAACAAGAAAGCAAGTTAATAAAATCATAGTAAAAATAGTTTTTCATATAGCCTTCACTTTACTACACCTTGCAGCAGGATTTATTTTACAAATTTCGTCCTTGAAAGGAATTTATGAGCGTTTAAAACACACTATACCAGATATTTTTTAATGAATAATTTAAATTTTAAAATTTTATTTGCAGTTTTATAGAAACGAAAATTGCCCCAAGGTGTCTAATTTCTTTCTCTTTTAAGGAGTATAATTAAAAAATAATAAATTAAAAGCTTTCAATCCAAGTCGGCAATGCTGGGACACATTTTCTCCATAGGTAAACAGTGAGGTGAGCGAATCAAATGGGGCCACTACACTGCAGCCTTAAGAAGGAATCTTATATGTTTGACCTAATGTTTGTGGGAATTAAGGAGACAAGGGACCTTCCGCCCTCATTTTTTTACTCTCAGTATTTACTCTTTATACAACATGAGAATAAGCCCGTCTGCACACGGAGCAACTCAAAAGAAACTGATGAACCCGGCCACGGGTTTGTAACCAGTTGCGCCGTGTGCGTGGCTCCATTCAATTACATAGGTTGCGACTCATCACGGACTGGTTTGTGATTTGAGTCGGTTATCAGTTTCTTTTGAGTTGCTCCGTGTGCAGACGGGCTAAGTATTACACTTTTTTACTATATTGGAGACTTTTAGAGTTCAGAAATAGGTATTTTATGGAACAATAAAAGTTGTGCTTCAAAAAATTATTCAAAAATGCTGGAAATTTTCAAAATGCTCCATGCGCATTCATTTTCTTCCGATTTCTTCAAAAATTTCTCGGGATTTTTAAGTGAAGAGTTTTTCATAAAACTGTGCACAATTCTTTGAAAACTCAAATTTTTTTCAAATTTATAGACCATGAAATAAAGTAAAAAAATAAAAAAATAGCAGTCAGATGAAAAAAAAAACAATTTATGACTTTTGATTCATAAAAAAAAATTACAAAAAATAAAATTCAATGCACAGTTATATTTATGTATGTATGGTAAACGTACCTTAAAAGATTTAAGGTTTTCAAATGACATAGAATGCGCTTGGAGCATTTTGAAAAATGCTACAATATTTGAAATTTTTTTTTAAACACAGGCATTTTTCTGCTAAAATATCCTTGTTTCGAATTCTAAGGGTCTTCTATGTAGTAAAAAAGAATACTTTTTATTCTGATTATGTCCTATACAGTTGCAAATTGAAAATTAAAAAATTCCAGGTTGAAGGTCCATTGTCCCCTTAAAAGAAAGACGAGAACTCGATAGAGGTCGAAGAATTTATTGCTTTTGTGTGAATCACACGGTTGAATATTCTACCATTGAATAACAATCTATTTTTTATACACTAAATTTATATCTGAAACTTTCATTCATGAAATATATAGGTTTCTTTCATGAATGCTTTAAAACTCAAATTTTCGAAATTTAGACTGTAAAACCCACGTTTAATTTTTTTTCAGATTACAATTACAGTGAAAAAATACGCATGCTAAACATCGTATTATTGTGTAAGGTAATCCCAACATACTTTCAGCGAATTTCCCTGTTTATTTATGTCATCCAATTGTTTTCTAAAACGCTGAAAGATCAAGAACTGTCTAAAAAAACAAAAGCGATTGCAAGTGTTTGTAATATAAACTAGAACCTTAAATAACGGCATTAAGCAAACACCGGAATTCCTTAAGGTATATTCCGAAAAATCTCTTCTCACATATTTTTAACACTTAATATTTCTTTAAAGTACTCTTCCCTTTTAAAAATGCGATACATCGTAGCAAATACGCCATTAGTTTCCTTAGCACTAAGCCTATCTTGAACAAAATCTCTTTTTCTTCGAACCTTTTAGAATTTTTTTTCTCTCTTTGTCTGATCCAAAATTTTTATCCTTAAACCTTACTTTGGAAAGAGACTGATGGTTTATTTTTCTTCCCAGAGACTGGTCTTTTCCACTTCCAATACAGGGTTTAGAATTTATTCGTGTTCACATTTTTACATCGATTTAAATCGACTGTGAGAAATGGTACAAATACGGGAGTTTTAGAGTATTAACAATCTCGAATATAACACCTTTCTCTCTCCTTTGCCATCTGTCTTCTAACTTTCTTTGGAGATTCACTATCCCTTCGGTACTCAGTTACCGTTTTAAATCAAGTTCACTTGTATATTTGCAAAATAAAAAGAACTTTTTATATACCATGTTTTTAAATTTTCTGTTGAATCATATAAACTTGACAATTCTATGTATTAATAAATACTTTTTTTAAAATTTTTTGATGAATTATCCCATCCACTTGAAAGAAAATGAAGTTAATTGGAAGTTAACTTACGTTTAACTTTTCGTTCCCGGCCCGGCCGATAGATGGCTGCACCAGTCTACCAAACAAAATTAACTGAAAATAATTCAATTCTGCTTACAGATGGCTAAAAGTATTAAAATAATGCATTGTCATACTGTCCTGAGCTATTCTAAAAGTTTCAAATGTCTAGCTAGTCGGGAAGTTAGTTAAAAATCGATTGCAAGATTTGTAATGGACAAACACACACACAAACAAGAAAGCGAGTTAATAAGAACATGGTAAAAATAAGGGAGGGTTAGAATGTTAACACGCTAGAATGTAACACCTTTCTCTCTGCTTTGCCATCTGTCTTCGAACTTTCTTTGGCGATTCACTATCATTTCGGTACTCAGTTACTGTTTTAAATCAAGTTGAGTTGTATAAAGTAGTGGTGCACAAACTTTATTTGACCGCGACCTACTTTCTTCAAATAAGAAAAAACCTTGACCCCCCCCCCCCCAATGAAATTTTTTTGGTAGAAACAAATTTTTTTTTAAATTATAAAAATGCCAATTATAAAAAAAATAGAAAAAAAGGAAACTTTACATTTTGGTTTTACATTTATTTTACACTAGCTGAATACCCGTGCTTCGCTACAGAGTACCATTTAGGATAATTACAATAAAGAAATAATGAAATTGCTTTTTAGAGGATATCCTTATAAACAATATTTTTTGTTTCTTCCTTCGGCGGAACAAATATTACCAGGCTCGTTCGCGAACTTACGCGTGAGCAAGCTACGTGAAACAGAGCAAGCTCAGTGGGAGACAAAATTTTCTTTTAAATCTACGCCAGCGTATTTTAAAGTTTGGCCTTGAGACTTATTTATCGTCATGGCAAAGTATGCTTTGAGGGGAAATTGCAGTTTTATTTATAGGTTTAATGTAATACGCATAAAACATACTAATTTGAATTAAATTCTTAAAATTTTCCATCTCCTTTAGTCTAATGGTTAAATTTTATATTTTACTGTATTTTAATATTTTGTTATGAATTTATTTCGTCATTATGCATGTGACGCAAAATTAATTTAAAGTATCACAAAAAGATTCTCACTTCCTGATAACAGTTACGTAAGCAGCACGTGGTACCTTTTTTCATTTGAAAGAAACTGTGCTAAAATGCATTCTCATATCAGGGAACTTATTACAAATTAAAATACCTAAGAAGAGGAAAGGAACGCAATAACAGACAGAGGTTAAATAAGGATTGAATGCGGATTTTAAAATTTCGTATCACCTACTTATCCGAGGAGTCTGTTATAATATACCGTAAATTATTTACCTGCTTGAAGCATTCATTCTTAACATTCTCTTGTAAATATACAGTTCGGGATTCTATGCGTGAAATTAGTTTTTACATTTAATCTGATATTCTTTCAGGCTGCTGTGTACTAACCCTATGGTATTCGCTCCCCTCAGTGGTAACCTATAAAGAAAATTTGCCCAAGGATTGCCGACTTAGATTTAAAGATTTTTTTTAATGTACTCTGTATAGAGAAAAAAATTTTTACACCTGGTGGCATGTTTCATTTTAAAAAATGGAAATAATATTTTAAAATTTAAATTATTGGGGGGGGGGTGAAATCTGCTATAGTGAGTTTTTAAACGCTCCATAATTCCTTTGGTGGACGAAATTTATAAAATGAATCCTGTTGGAAGGTGCAGAAAAGTTCAGGCTATCTGAAAATACCATTTTTATTGGATTATCAGCATTTATTTAGCTGTCGATAGTAAACAGATTTTCTCCATAGATTAACATTGAGGTGAGGGAATCCAATAGGTTTAGTACACCGCATGCTTAATATTATTAGAAAATAGAAAAAAAATATGTAAAATACTTTTTGAAAAAAAAATTTGCTTTGTTATACTATCAGTATTTTATTTTATTTTACGTTTATTCTGATATTATTCGATATTATTCGAAAATATAAAAAGATTCCATTTGTTTTGTAATACTAACGGTATTTTATTTTATTCTTATCCTGCCGCAAGTGATTTTGATAAATTATAAATATATTTCACCCAAAACATTTATCTTTTAACGAGTTTTTTTTTTTACGTCATAGCACACAGTGAAGATAATCGTAGGTAAAATGTATCTCTCACTAACTTTATTTTGCGCCTGATTTTTTTTCCTTTATTACGTCCTTAAAACTTTTCCCCCTTCCTTAATTTTTCTCTTCTCTTCTCAACTAATGACCTCATTTAATGAGACTCTCTTTTCTTACTCAATTAAAAAAAAATTCTGTCTGAGGAGACGAAAGCAAGCTAATGGGGAAGCGAGATTGACTGAAATGTTAAGTGGCGATTAAAAATAGCGAATAGTAAATGAGTGACTCATTAAAACTAACAAAAAAAATTCATAAGGTAAATAAATGCCAGAGCAGCGATAAAATTGTAAAACCTAGTTAATACTGGATTCTTTTCTTGATCCGCTAATTAGCGCTTTTGCTATCTGGAACCTGCAATGAAATTTTCCAGATTGACCTAAAAGAGGAAGGTCCTTTGGAATTTATCGATCGTATGGCAACCTAGTGCATACATTTCTTCACGCATATTTCGTATTTAATTCTGAAATAAAACGAATATGACTTGAAAGTACTACAAGTATTCTCTCAAAGGAGGTATTTTTTTTTTGTAATTTGTATTTTATTGTTCATGCATAATTTTGTTTGCCAGATGAGACGGTAAACGTTTCCAAGTGTAGGACGACGATTTGAACGGGGAAGCATTCCTCCTTAAGCATCGATACAGTGAACATAACCTGTGATTGGTCTGACGCATCACGTCGTTATTGCATATACATCTGTGACTGGTTAATATTTTTATCACTGACGCTATCCGTTCCGGTAGCAATGTGAACAAGGCCTTTAGAGTCATTTCATAAGCGTGGAAAACACGCACGCACATGCCCACGCACGCACGCACACACACACACAAACAAACAAATGCAGTTGTATGTTACAGCAATATAAATTTGTTACATTAAAGCATAACAGCTGCTTCTGATAAACAGATAAATTTCAACAAAATTATTCCGTCAAGTAGAAAAAAAGCTGAAGACAAACGAAAAAGGCACTATGCCTAACAGCCGCAATATTTATTTAATATTACTGTGAGTAATACATATAGATATAACAAAATTCAATTTTATTCATTTATTATTAATTAATTTTGTGTGTAGTTAGGATAGTCCTTTGAAAAGGTTCAAAATGTACTTTTCAATCTGCTCATTCAGGCGTAAGAGATTCTACAATATAAAATATATTTAGTAAATTTCATATGTCTTAATGATGTAAGATGGTGAACACTTTGTTTTTTATTAATTATATTTTGCCGATTCTCATTGCTATTGACCTTTTTCTTTCTAAATTGCTTGTGTTTTGTATTGTTTGTAATAGCCCTGAACTTGTTTGTGTCGTTCCAGCATTCTGTACGCTGACATTGTGAACTTCACACCCCTCTCCGAGCAATTATCTGCTTCCGATCTCGTGCGCACCCTCAACGAACTCTTTGGAAGATTTGACCAGATCGCTCAAGTAAGTGTTTAAGTACCATTTTTTAATATTTTAAATTCATCTACTAAGCTACTCTCTCTATATATATATACACTATCTACCGAAAAGTATTTGGACACCTGTGATAGAAAAGAAAAACAAAATTTATTCATATTCAATAGTTGGTAGAGCTTCCACGAGAGGCAATTACAGCCTCCAACTCTCCGAGGCATACTTTCCACAAGCCCTTGTATGACGGCTAGTGGTATTTTCTTCCACTCGGCTTGGACAAAACATGTTCCTTCACCAATTTTGGACGGTTGTTGTACCCCTTAATACGGCGATCCAACTCGTCCCAGAGGTTCTCGATAGGGTTCAGGTCTGGGCTCTGGGCAAGCCAGTCCATTTGGTTGACCCCATTGTCCCCATACCATTCCATGGTGGACCTCGCGACAGGACAGCTGGCGTTGTCGTCCTGGAAGCAACATGGGTTCAACCCGTAAAACTGCCAAACCGTAGGAAGCACACCGTTATCCTAAATAGTGCCTAAATATAATATATATATATATATATATATATATATATATATATATATATATATATATATATATATATATATATCAGAGGGTTGTGATTTCATATCACATCCTGGTCAGTTAACCTCTAGCCAGTAAGGATTCAACCCGATCCTTTGTAAAGGTTCATATAGCTGCTTTCTTCTTCATTTCTTAACTTATGGCAGCATTTTTTCGGCATGTCGAAATCCAGCTTTCATGATATCCAGTTCAAACAGTCCGGTTTAGCCGGAATCAAACATTTCAACAAAGTATTTGATTCGCGCACCTATGCCACCTTCTGCATTTGACAATTCTGAATGCAAAAAACTATCAGAAGAAGGAACATACTTGCTTAGTCAACTGTATTTCATTGTCACGACATTTTTCATTATTCTTCCATTAACAAGTCAGTGGGTCATTTTAAAATTTGAAAAGCAGTTTTCTGATTACTTCTGAGAATGTTAATTGAGTCACAATGAAAAACTACGTAAATGTCAGTAAAGAGACAATATCACTTTATGGGTGTAAACGTAATTATGTTAAAAAAATAGCAATTTTTTCAATGCGTAAGTTTTGAAAGTAGGACATAGGGAGAACCGCTACGTAAATCCACTGACAGTGTTATATAGTATCTGGGTTAGAAAAGATGTTGCTAGAGATTTATTTAACCAAATATGCTTTGTCGCTATTAATTTTGTTTTACTTTACTTCCCATAAGCATTTACCCTTCTTTCCCTTTTAACTTAAAGTAAAATACTTTTTATTTCCGCGTAAATTGATTAGCTATGGAGTAATTGATCGATAAAATGCAATTATCTAAGATTTTTGTATTAAAGATTCATAATGCATTCTGGGTATACTACTATCTGCAATTAAAATACTCTTGGTAATGAAATAATATATATTAGACAAATTTATAAACGATTAAAACTTTTTTCCTTTTAAGAATGTGCATTTCAATACCTTGTGGGAAATTACTTTTTTCTAAATAGGTTTATAATTCAGTTATCTTGTTTAGTAATGTGACAGTATTTTATAAGCTTAGACAGTAATTAAACTAAAATTAAGTTGAGTATTAATTCGTAATAATATTATCAAGGAAAACCAAACTTTTGCTTAATATTTAAAAGTTACTTCAATATTTCTTCAATCTTAGATTTTTTAGATTTACAGTAATCTTGAATAATAATCTAACAGTTTTTCTTAAGCTGAGAAAGTAACTAAACTAAACCTAAATTGAGTATTAGTTCGTTATGATATTATTGAGTAAAACTAAATTTTTGTTTAATTTATAAGTGTTACTTCAAAATTTCTTTAGATTTTAATGTAGGATTACGTTCCTCCATAACGGCCCTACGGAAAGGAAAATTTCAGACGCTAAAACCGTCCTCCGTACCTCGAGAGTTATAATTTTTACAAAGCGCAGTACCCAGTCTGTATCGCTTGGACAAACAGTAAACAGTTAATCAGAAAAGTACCAAAATGCGTTAAAATTTTGACATACATATATGTATATATATAAACATATATATATATATAGATAGATAGATAGATAGATAGATAGATACATAACACATACATACATACAAACATACAAAAGAGGTAAGAACGATAAGTAATCCTGAGTTAATAACCCGCGGTAGTTTCGTTAGAAGAGACTACCTGAATTTTTTTTTTAGTTTTGTAAACTGATCGCATATATTATACTGAACGCAGGACATTTATCAAGTACATCAATATTTAGAAATGATAGAACCGCTTAAAAATGTTATTTGCTTTCCTGTCTTATCATTAAGCAAAACTTTGTTTTCCCTTACGCATTATAAAAGATTTTCATTAGTTTTCGGAACTGTACCTTTACTTATAAAAAATTCAAGCCTCTAAGTTCCTTTCTGAAATTCCATTAACGTATAATGGGCTTGTTATAAATACACGTCCTCAAATACCCTGTGGGCTTTGGGGAAAAGCCAGACAGTCTTTTCAATTTCACTCGCGGAGAAATATAAATACTTTCTCCGGACGTTAGTTAAACCGTTGCATCCAAATAGCTAAACTGATAAAGAAAAATTACCAATATGGGCTTTCTAAAACGCGAAAATACTTTCGAGATCTAAGTTCAAAAACTTTGCAACATACAAAAGCTTTGTGAGATCGAGCTATAGAAAATAAAGAGATGAAGTGCTTCAGATGTCACTTTGCCAATTAATTCAACGCTGAATGTAAGAAGATTGAAAAAGAAAGTATTTACTGCTTAGGATATCGGTTCAATTGAAAACTTCGTAGTGTAGCATAGTAAAGTTAGCCGAACTGTATCAGTTCAAATAACTTTTATTTTTAATACTATTTGTCATCAACGTGAAAGAAAAATAGCTCTCACATTACGTTTTCTTTTTGAATTCGTGAAACCACTTATTTTTCCTTCGGGATAAATTCTAGCATAATAAAAGAAGAAAAACAGCTTGCACGAAAAGCACTGGGAGCATTTTCCGCAAAGGACTGAAAGAACACATTACATAGTTTCAAATTTAAGTCAATGTATTTAAAAAATGCTTTTTTGAGGATGAAATAAAATTTAGCGCGGGATACATGATCTGAATAGAAAATTTTTTATGTCCTATTGAAAGGAATATTACACTTTCATTTAAATGTACCTAGCTTAATAAGCTCATTTGATTCAATAGGAAAATTGTTAGCAATGTAATCGCAGACGATCTCAGTTCTTTCACTTCTCTCTGTTTATTTGTTCTCGTATCAGGGATTTCTACTGGATGTCGTATTAAAAGTTACTATTGGCTCGTTCTGGGATCCTGTATAAATTTATAAATACAAGTGATGTTCTTTTACAGACAGTCTGTGGACGGCTCTTCTGGAACCAGCCCCAGATTAATCCTGTATTTGGCCCCTAAATTCCAAATTTTCAATTTAAATTCTCCTTTCAGACCATCTATAAATTTACTTTAAAATCAAAAAATAATATATATATATATATATATGTGTGTGTGTGTGTGTGTGTGTGTAAGGAATTAACTGGGGAAAGGAATATTTAAGTTAAATTTAAAGGGGGCTTCGGGATTAATCACTTTCGAGGCCACGAAAATGCCACTAGTTTTCATATCCCAGGACGCGTGCGGGTAGAATAAAAAGGTCATTCCCCGTTTTGAGATTGACTTTCGATTCGCGGTGGAATGAAGTTCCATACAGAGAGAATTTATTTTGAGATACTGTACTGGTTTGGCGGGAAGAATGCTTCTAGAAAATTCTAGTTTGGGCTCTGCGTATGTGCCATGAGAGTAGACGCGCAAAATGATCGAGAATGACGGCAGAGCGCGGGATAGAATTCAATGCCGATGGACCTGTGTTCATCGAGTCCCTAAGTTTTAAATGGCGAGAGTTGAACGCGCAGATTTGAAGCCTTGGTTAGCATGAAAAGGAATAAATCGAATGATTCAAATTATGGACTGATTCTCTGTTCTATTATTCTTCCACTCGCCACCAACATAATAGATGATGACTGCATTTAGAATTATTAGAGCAGGCAAACACACTGCCTGTCATACATATATATATATATATATATATATATATAAAAAATAACTTCTTAAATACACATATATATATTTATATATATTTCTTCTAATTATGATTATAATAATTTCATTTTACATTTATTTAGCAATTTTCGTAATTTTTTTTAACTACTTGATCATTTAAGCACTCTTAAAGGTCTGTTCAATTGTGCTTCACCTTTAATACCAATGTTGCAAAGCATTTTCATTATTTTAATTAACTAACGCAAAGTGTATCATTAACACGTAACCAAACTTAAGAGCACCTATCTTTATAACTCATCGAATTCAGTAAGGGAGTAACAACGAAATGTTAGGCACTCCGAAAATGAATCCTATCGGATCGACTCTACAGACAGTTTGTGTCTATCTGTGTTGTAGCTTGTATGTGTTTGACCTACTATAAATAAATGTCCGTTTTGGAACTCTTTTAACTTAACGCAGTTGCCTCTCTCATTCTAACAATTTTATAAACGAACAAGATTATTTTTAATCTGTTTTCCTTTGCCCTGATTTACAGGTTCTGTCCCACGATGATATATTAGTCCTACACTCTTGATATATTTCTAGATTTTATTATTTAACACTTCTTTAAACAGCGTCTAGAAGGATAGATTCCATACTGTGACCACTCTCATGTCATTGCTGGAAATTTTGTTGACATTTCAAGTTTTATATGAGAAATATTTATACACTCTTAACTCTGAATATTATTTCCATTTCTTGAGATGTTTCTTTTAAGCTTAAAGATGCATTTCCTAGTGGACGATGCAGTTTCTGGTCCATACCTTCATCATAAATGGATAGAATTTTTTATTTATTGTAATGAAAATAGATTTAAAAATGCAATGCGTGTTTACAAGAAATCTTATTATTTAAGTTTAACATTTTGAGAAAACAATTTTATTATTTTTTCCGATAGACATCAACACCTTAATACCCTGCAATAAGTTAAACACTGAAGAATTTTAAATTTAAAAAAACTGAGCTCTCTTTATTTAAATTTATACTCTCATATTTAGAGACCAGAATTCAAAAATATTCATTCTCTATTCCGCGATTAGATAAAATAGTAATAGAAAAATACCCCGTAGTTTAACACAGTGATTGGAATAAAACGATGCCCAACCTTAACTGTTTTGTCTTTGACCGATCTGACATCATCTCCTGCCGGACGACCAAAACGTACAGATACCTGGATAGGAAATTAATATTTCCATTGGAAGTCTTTCGCGTCTCTGTCAACAGTGATTTTTCTCTCAAAAACGAACTACGTCTGACTCAGGAATCGAACCCGCATTTTTTGGTGCTCAGTGTCGATGACTTAACCACTGAACACGTCGTTGATATGCCCCAGACACTCGTGGGAAACTTCTTTCTATGTTTTACACGGGGAGAATTTTTGAAGTCCCCTCTGAGACATATTAAAACACCGATACAACAAAAAAGTATTTTTTTTACTATTAGGCCGTCTGCACACGGAGCAACTCAAAAGAAACTGATAACTGACTGAAATCACAAACCAGTCCGTGATGAGTCGCAACCTATGTAATTGAATGGAGCACGCACACGGCGCAACTGGTTACAAACCCGTCGGACGGGTTTGTAACCAGTTGCGCCGTGATTCTGCACCACGATAATGCGCCGGTATGCACATCAATCCTTGTATTCGATTTTTTGACCAAAAGCACAACGAATGCCATTGACCAAGCACCGTATTCGCTCCGGCATTCGTATGTCCCCGGTTGACTTTTTCTGTCCCCAAACTTAAATCACCACTTCGTCGAAGACTTTTGAGTCATTGAAGCCATAAAACATAATTACAAGATAAAAAGAACTTTTTATATACCATGTTTTTAAATTTTCTGTTGAATCATATAAACTTGACAATTCTATGTATTAATAAATACTTTTTAAAAATTTTTTTGCATTTGACTTTTCGTTCCCGTTCTGGCCGATAGATGGCAGCAACAGTCTACAAAACAAAATTAACTGAAGATAACTGAAAATTAATTCAATTCTGCTTAAAGATGGCTAAAAGTATTAAAAGAATGCATTGCCATCGTGTTCTGAGCTATTCTAAAAGTTTAAAATGTCTAGCTAGTCGGAAAGTTAGTTAAAAATCGATTGCAAGTTTTGCACTGGACAAACGCACACACAGACAAACAAGAAAGAAAGTTAATAAAAACATGGTAAAAAATTCGCTGATGGAGCTCAAGGCCATACCGGTAAGTGCCTATAAGAAGTGTTTCGACGACTGGGTTATTCGTTTTTTTATCAAATGGAGCCTATTTTGAAGGCGACAAAATAAATTCGAATAATTATACCAATGTTTCGTGTTTTATTGAAAAATTCCCGATAATTTTTGACAGAATGTATATGCTGTTCCTGGAGGATAAGAAATAGTCTTGGATGATGAAATTGTCTATAAAAATTAGGGAAAATATTTTTAAAATTAGGGAAAATTAGGGAAAATTAGGGAGGTCTATAAAAATTAGGGAAAATTTTTCCCCAAAACCTTGAATTATCTAAATTTTCTTTACCTGATTCTCATAGCTTCCCATCGAAGAGATTTTTTTAAATTCATACTGTTTATATCTGATATACTTGCTTTATATTACTACAAAATCAAAAAAGCTGTTTTATTTACCCCCCCCCCCCATAAAAAAGAAGGGGAAAAAAAGACAGTGATAAAAAATTTCTGAAGTTCTGTTTCTCCGATTTTCACAAATTCCAACCCATTTTTCAACCAGGCGAAGAGACGAGAAAAACTATCAGATCATAGTTTATCCCTGCTAATATACCCATTAAAGTATGTATTTTATCATTTTACCAAAACGCGACAGTGCAGGTGTCCTTTTATTGCGGTTTTAATACCTCATTTACGCCTCATTTGTTTGCGTGAGTGATTACATAAACTACCCAACCATTCGTGGCGTGCATGTAGATGTCTCGTTACTTGCGACACCTTAACAGTTAACACGGACAGTTAGTTCTAGAAACATTTAATCCGTTGTAAAAGAGATTTTTTTCTTTTTACTAGAAGGATACATGCTTTTGCAGGGCTTTCCTAAATGTGCATTTAAAAGAATGCATTTTTACCATGCTTTTATTAACTTGCTTTCTTGTTTGATTGTGTGTTTGTCCCTTACAAATCTTGCAATCGATTTTTAGCTAACTTCCCGACTAGCTAGACATTTGAAACTTTTAGAATAGCTCAGAACACGATGGCAATGCATTCTTTTAATACTTTTAGCCATCTTTAAGCAGATTTGAATTCATTTTCGGTTATTTTCAGTTAATTTTGTTTTTTAGACTGGTGCAGCCATCTATTGGCCGGGACGGGAACGAAAAGTGAAACGCAAGTTAACTTCCAATTAACTTCATTTTCTTTCAAGTTGATTGGATAATTCATCAAAAATTTTTAAAAAGTATTTATTAATACGTAGAATTGTCAAGTTTATATGATTCAACAGAAAATTAAAAAACATGGTGTATAAAAAGTTCTTTTTATCTTCTAATTATTTCTTTTTACTAGAAGGATACATGTTTTTGTAGGGCTTTCCAAAATACGTATTAAAAAGAATGCACTTTTATGCTTTAAATTAATTGTAATGTAACATGGAATCTGATATCAACAGACTGGAACTTTACGCCAAATGATCTAGAACAGGGTTTCCCAAGCATTCCCTCCGATGGAACACTTCGCAAATCCTGAAATTTCAGCGAAACACCCTTTGTATTTTGTAGGGTATGAAATAACACATAATCCATAAAATTTTTAAAAATGAGACGAAAAAATTAATTATTTATTTTAATTTTTTATACATTTTAGAGGTCAGACATGTTTGAATTTCTTGCAACCGTTGCAGGATATAAGGTTTTCGCGGAACACCTATTAAATGTCCATGGAACACCAGTGTTCCGACCATAGTTTGGAAGACCCTAGTCTTGAAAACCGGAAAAAGTAAAGAGAAAAATTAATATTGGTGTACGACTTATTAATAAAGGTGACACAATTTGTTTCATTGCCACGCATATGAATAAAGATGTAATTTGTCAACGCGCAATTGTTAGTTATTTTCGCAACCTGATTTTTGATTGACTGAAATTTCTTCATTAAATAACTATCACTGCAGGAGTATTATAAAATGCTTATTATTAGATGTTTGATTGGAGGCACACAATAACACTTTACCGGAAATCGCCTTATGGCGAGGTACTCGTACTTTTGGAATTAATTAACCTAACATTAGGGGAGGATTACCGCATTTTTCAGTCCATAAGATGGACCGGGCGATATGACGCACTTCAAATTTATGGGAAGATTTTTACAAAATAATATTTTGTATTGTATTAGGTATATGCTGTTAAAGATATTTTCAATTTCTTACTTAATAAAGGTAAAATGTATACATAATAAATATTATAAATTATATATATAATAAATATATATGATATACAGTGGAATCTCGATCTATCGTTTTTCAAAGGACCGATTGAAATGAACGATAAATGCGGAAAAACGATAGATGCGGAAACCTAACAAAGCAATATGATCTTTGGGATTGGATAAAATGAACGGTACATACGGAAAAACGATGGATCCGAAAACGATCGATCGAGATTCCACTGTAAATAAAAAAATATTCATTTTAATTTAACGTTACCTTTGGACCATAAGACGCACCCCCATTTTAAGTCGATTTTTTTTATGTAAAATGGTGCGTTTTATAGTCGCAAAAATGCAGTTATTTGATAGTGTGAATAACAATAGAAAATTGTGATTTTTTTTCTGCTCATTTTATGTGAGGTATTTTTTGCTTGCTATGCTAAAATATTAATATTGCTTCAATAGCCGTGTTATGAAAATTATTTATAAAATACTATGAAATAGGTTTTATAATACACTGCTGGCCATTAAAATTGCAACAAAGGAAATTGCAAATTCGCAAGAAAGGAAGAAGATGCTAAAATATGCAAATGATTACATTTAAGCGCAATCGAACGACGCAGGAGGGAGAAACGATATCTCAAACTCTGTATAAAATAGAAAGTTACGCAGTGGGATTTGCATTCGGAAATCGCATTTGAATGTTGGTTCGTTCTGAGAAGATCGTTTTATGTCTCATATGAGGAGGAGAAATGGCTACCAGCACGTGTCGGAAATCGATAGCGGCAGGATCGTGTCCTTCGAGAATGCGGATTATCGTTCCGCGATATTGCCACTCGGATTAGTCGGAATCCAACGATTGTCATGCGAATATGGAATTGATGGGTTCGTACTGAACGCCATGCAAGATCTCAACAGCCTCCCGCCACTAACGCCCAAGAGGACAGACATGTTGTCAGGGCGGCCTTACAGGATCATATACAGCCATATCATGAACCTTGAGTCAGAAAATGGGTTTGTTTGCAGCACGACAAGTATCTGCACGGACAGTGCGATGACGTATGGAGCAGCACGGACTGTTTGCAAGGTGACCATTATTGCGACTTCCCTTGACACTGCAGCATGGAGACGCGCGGCTACAGTGTTGCGCCCAACGTCAAAATTGGATTCAGGAGTAACACCACGTCGTCTTTTCAGACGAGTCCCGATTCTGCGTGAAGCATCATGATGGACGTATCCGTGTCTGGAGGCACCGAGGAGAACGCACGTGACCTGCTTGCAGTCGATATCGTCATACGGGCCCTGCACCTGGTGTGATGGTATGGGCAGCCATTGGGTACGCGATACGAATACCTCTTGTTCACTTCGCCGGTAATCTGAACAGCTAGCGTAACATGTCTAAGATCTTAAGGCCGGTGGCTGTGCCCTATCTTGGAGGTCTCGGAGACGTCATCTTTCAACAAAATAACGCAAGACCGCATGTTGCCCTATTATCCTGACCTACCTCGACCCACAGAGTGTTCGACTCATGCACTGGCCAGCACTTTTTCCAGATCTCTCAGCCATTGAAAATATATAGTCATGGGTTGCTGAGAGAGTGGGCCACCACCGCTCTCCAGCCACTACGATTGATGAAGTGTGGCATAGACTTGAAGCAGCATGGAATGACTTGCCCGTATCTGTCATCAAAGCCCAGTTCGACTCGATGCCTAACTGGAATAGAGCCGATTTAGTTGCCAGAGGCGGCAGATGTGTGGACTAGTTTCGAACCCTGTATACCCCCAAATTGCCTACAAATTTGATCATGTTTTTTTCCTACTGTGCTGCATGCATACAGTAAGTAAAGTTTTGTTATTTGCTTGCCTTCCTAGTGTTGCAATTTTAATGGCCAGCAGTGTATTTTAGATTCGCTCCACTTTTAAAATCTGTCCTAGCAAAATTTTAACAAAGAGCTTATGAATAACATTTTAACTTAATGCAGTTAAGCCGAAATTGCCCTTTACATCCGTAATTTCCATTTATTTATTTAAATTACTCTTAAACTGTAATTTAAATTTAACTGTAATCTAATATGTAATTAAAATTGTTTTGAAAAGAAATGTTAATCCAACAAAATATCCCTTGTCTAGACTATATATTTTAAACAACTTATAATTCAGTTGGAGGAATCCATTTCATTAAATATTTTAGCTTCACGATGGAACTGAATTCTTCAATACCAATGTTAAAAGACTTATAATTTCGTAAATAAGGGAAACTTTCACAGTGAATATCATATTTGAAAAGAACCTACACGAATAGGAAGCTGGTAATAATATTCAGCAACACGTCTCATGTAAATTTTTGTGCAAAGTATGTTCTGTATGGAATAAATTAAAGTTCACTTAGCTTTAAACTGATTTAAAAGGTATGCAAACATAATCTCTGAACGAGAAATACGCAATATCCATTAGAAATAGTTTAAAACTTAATATATTTTATATTTTGTCGTATTTATTTTAATTTATTTTCAACGGTAAGCGTATGAAATGAACTTTTTTTTTCATTCAATCATAAAAATTGTTTTCAAAATTTTTCTTCATTTTTAGGCTCGAGTAACTTTTTTAGTGTGACTGGCTAAAATAATTTGATACCTAAAAAAGGCGACGATTTCGAATTCAGATTTAATTTTGAAATGCGATTACCTCTAAACAAATTTGTTCAAAATAATTTATTTAATATAATGCATAAATAAATTCTCATTCCTATAAAGAGATTAAATAAATTCTTCTCACTCATATTCTGCGATTTATGGGGGGGGGGGGGGGAAGAAGCAATTTACGCTTATTTCTAGAAAGCAATTATTCGTAGACGTTAGCGTTTAAAACTTGGAAGTTAATGTTATTTCTTTCTTAAAATATTTCTTTAATTTGAATTTCGTTTTCTGCCTAAATTCTAGTACCTATTTTTATTTCTTTTTTCTAAACCAAACAACAAATCCCTGACATATACTGCTTATATGAACTAAAATGCTAGAATTTCAATTGAGGCAATTCTAAGTACAGGATTAATTACTTTCGATAGAGTAAAAAGGTCCAGTGTCTTGGCCGGATATGGGTACGTTAAATCTGTAGACTGGAAAGTCCCTCGATGGGGTCAGAGAGGGTGGGAGAGGGTACGATCCCCCCATATGCCCCCCCTGGGGGTTCACGATGAAAATTGCGGTGGCACCTGGCAAAATCTGACTGCGACACGTGTGGTGCCATTACAAACCGGGGCCGCACCCCTGAACCCGTTACCGGTCCGCGGATCAAATGGTACCGGGCCGCCCAAGGGACATTAAATTATTTCCATTTTATTTACTGCGGTGTATTTCTCTCGGGTTTGTGCTAATTTATACTTTTGTAACAGAAGAAATCTTGTAACTATTTTAAATTAGTCTATTGTATATTAAACATTACAGATTATGAATTAAAATTGCAGTCATAAAATTGAAAATAAATGCGCTTTCCTGAATGAAAGAAAAAAAAAAGGAAAAAATAAATAAATAAAACGAGTTTTTTATTGAACAATAAATAAACGTAACGTCATTTATACATCAAAATTATAATAACATCAATTATTAAATCAAAACAATCAAAAATATAAACAATCAACGTTCTCCCTCAGCGGGCCGCGGTGAAAATATCAACCGTTGACCTGTCCGCGAAGATAAAAAGGTTGGGGAGCACTGCTCTAGCCTATATGAACCTGGTCAGGAAAGAATTCCGGACAGGGAGCATAACAAACAACAACAACAACAACAGAGTAAGAAGAATATTTTTTACAAATATCCTTGTTCTGTAAGTTCTACTGATCTAAAAAATATTCGACTTTTAGCCAGATTCAGGCCACTTTCTTCAAGTGTTGAAAATTTCCAATGCCTAACATAGACAAACTGTGTTTTTTTCTCTCTGTTTGGATTCCCTCCATCACTTTATAAGTTGCCGGGTCGCTGCTTCCGTCACCTACGCAATGTTGTATAAAGTGGTTCACATAATATGATGCGTTACTGTAAGAGCTGAATAAGATTTTAAGAATAAAATTTGCTTAGAATAACAATTGGTAATGTGAAAAATAGAAATTTAAAGAAAACGCCATAAACAAACAATAGCATAGTATAGCATATATAGTTAGTGTTAGTAAATCATTTTAACATCTCACAGGGCTGGAAAAAATCTCAAATAAAACTCAGGAATATTTATTTTGCGTTACCGATAAAATTATTTATCATTTTGGATAACTCAAGCGTAATCATCTCCATATTGTGATTCAATAGTATTTTACGAAATAAAAAGTAAATTGTGCTTCTCTAGGCAATTCAATTAAGTAATCTCTCAAAGCAGTGTAAAATTTAAGATTTAAACTTGGAATAATGAATTTGATTCTATTCTCCCGCAGGCTTAAAAAAAGCTGTTTATATATCTAAATTTCAAAAAAGTGATTTCTCTCAATTTTCATTGCGAGTTTATGGAGAGAAATTCTCATTTATATCTCGTTATTCTCTGGGGAATTCTTTTTTTCTCATCGTGCGTTAGTGCCATTTATCTGCACTTCGAGTTTGAGAGTAATTTATTTTCCCAATCTTATGTTATTTTATTCTTCCCTGTCGTACAATGGCTCTATTTGTTGAATAAAATGGTGGACGCTCAAATCTTGAACTGAGAACCGACCGCGAAGGCAAAATTGAAGAAATATTTATGAACATATAAACAGCTATGCATTCATATCAAATTATATATATATATATATATATATATATATATATATATATATATATATATATATATATATATATATATATATATATATATATATATATATATATATATATGTATATATATGTATATATATTATATATATATATATATATATATATATATATATATATATATATATATGTATGTATATATATATATATATATATATATATATATATATATATATATATATATATATGTATGTATATATATATATATATATATATATATATATATATATATATATATATATATATATATATGTATGTATATATATATATATATATATATATATATATATATATATATATATATATATATATATATACATTTAGATATATATAAATATATAAATATATATATATATGTATATATATATATATATATAAATGTCGGACGCTGGTACTTCACGCCCGATCTATTTAACACATCATTCCAAATATCCTATTAATCATTTTGCAGTCCGTGGTCCGATGGCGAGACAATGTAGAATCCAAACTCAAATACAGTGACGACAACTCCATTATCATTTACTAACATATTTATTAAATCCTTTAACGACTCTCAGCTCCATAACTAAAAGATATGGCTTATCCATGGCTCTGCTGATTTTTCTTTGTTTCAACGTTAAAACCAACGCTCAGTGACGCTCATTACTTATGCGTGATGTCATATCGTACATGTTCTTTTTTTTTTTTTTGCTAAACTCAGCAGTTCCTTTCTCTTCGACGCTCAAACCACAGATGCGCCAAGATTATATAGTGAAAAGGGGAATTTCCCTTTAGAATCTGTGGTTCTTCGGAGATTGAATCAAGCCGACCCATTAATTCCATTTTCCCTGCAATACATACGCCGCTTATTTGAACTGCCAGACTTTTTAATTGTTAACTCCTATATTTTAATAACTAAAATCCCATTTTAAGGTCGCGTGATCGCCCCCCCATATTTAAGCCTCACAACTTTCCCCCCCGTCCCCCTGAAGGCGTGCACACAAGGAGTAGCTAATTCTCTGCAGCACGTCCTCAGAAGAGAAAACACAAAATTCAATTTCAAAGATTTTTTCTAACCCACTGGAAAATATGCTGAGTTGGGACGTCTCCCACCCAACAAAAATTAACTAATAACCCTAGCTACTGAAACTCATCATCATCTTGTTAACCCATTTAAACAAACTAAAATTAAATTACATTTACGATTAGAATAGGGCGATCGTTCTCCTGAAGGCGTACACACAAAGAATGGCCAGTTCCCTGCAACACGTCTCCAGAAGAGAAAAACAACTAAAATTAACTTAATTAATCATCAACTGAAAATTTCCGTGCAGGGCGGATCCTTCCCCATACAACAAACTTAGAGAAACCCAACTAATTTATTCTCTTTTATGACTTGATTCAACCACTTCAAAATTAACTAAATTTTCCTAAATATTTGACATCTAATTTAAAAAAAAAACTAAAATTAATATTCTTATTTACTATACTAAAGTCGTGCACCTAACCCCATGGAGCTGAGAAAAATACAAGTTACATAAATGTCTCCATTCGAGACAGAAGTTACATTGAATCACTTAAAATATTATGACAACAATAACACAGCAGTAATTATGAAAATATCAAAATTAATTGTAAAAGAATATTACATCAACATTATTAATAGAACACTAAAATTAAATTTAATAAACACAAAATATAACTTGAACTTGTAAGAAAATGGTAATTAAAATTTCCGTGAACACCCACACTATTCTTTTTAGCTCAAGAAAAACGCTTTGTGCCGAAGCACCTTGAGTCCACTACCTAAAAAATGAGTCCTGACTTTAAAATTGACAAAGTTCAGAGTTCTTGAAATATTTACAGTTCTTGTAAAAAATTGGGGTGTCACAAAACTTCATACAAAATAATTTTATTTATAACACTATTATTAGAATTTAAAACCCTTCCTCAGATGTCTGTTATGGTGGTCATACTCCACAACAGCAGTGGGAATTTTATTAAGAGCTTTCAGCGTATCATCGGGGATACCTGATTCCTCCGAAACTTCAAATTTGACACAACAAATCACTAGTGAAAAACATAACCCTAATACATATTTCAAATTCTCTAATATTTCAAAAATTTTCGTTTTCACCATGATGTACAAAATATTATACCTCTGAGTTTTACAAAATAATGAAGCATGTCTTTACACTCATGCTTATCTGAAAATTACAGGGAGACCTCCAAAAACTAGTAAATCAAGTGGCGACCAAAAACACACAAGAAATGAATATCAAATTATTAACCTAAAAGCACAATAACAATGTTAAAAGATCAACTTTAAATGATTATACTCAAAATACACAATATTTATCAGTATGAAAAAGGCAATTAAATCATTGAGGTATGAAATTAACTTTCAATACAACACTTTCCTATACATTTTAATACCATAAACTTTTCATTTCATTCAAAAACCAATTTTAAAACCTACTCAAGTTTGAAGAAGACATGGTTGAACTCATGCTTGTTCTGCTTCTAGACTCAATTTGATAAAATATGTTAATACACTCACATTTTGATCAAAACTCACAATTCTACAAATTTCAAAAATTAAAACTTCAGACCTTACATCTTTATCAATACAACTCAATGCCCTATCTCACAAATATCATATATCAAATAAATTTATATCAATACACTAAAAAATACACTCATAAAATTATATCTGAAAATATCAATTATTATACAGGCTTGAGTACCCACTTTCAATGTATAGAAAATCAAACACACATTATTATATCAATAAACTTTAAAAAATATTTACAAAATAACGAGACTGCCAACAGCAACAAAACCAAAATGAACAATTTAACCCTATTATGTTCTAAAATTTTCCAATAATTATACCAAAACTCATAAATTTTCAAAACATAATGAAATTACAATTTTCAAAATTTTACCAATATTTGTTACTAATATTCTGCTATCTAGCTTTCCCCCCTCCCCGAAAACCAAATAGGATTGACTGGAATGATCATCCCCAGAAAACAATTTTCAACATGTACTTAATTTTAACATTATTAAAATTTTCATTTTTTATTACCAATAGTTTCAAATTGTCAGAACATTTTTTACTGAATTTTAACTTGTCACCACAATTTCCAAAATTTACAAAAAATTTTCACATTTTGCATATAATAGTTACTTATTTCAATTTTCATCAATACAATTTCAATTTTAAAATTTCAATACCTTAAAGTCAAAAGTAATTCACATCTTCAACTTGTACAATTGTTAATTTAACCAATTTAGTAATTTTTCATATTTCTCATTTTTAACAACATTGTTTCAGAACCATTTGTTTTTAATTTATCGCGACATAGTTATTAACATTATTATTAATTCATGCAACATTACACTTCAAAACTATTTGGCATGTTTATTTTGTAAATTTAAATCAAAATGCTTACCTTAATTTTATCCCAATTTAACTTAATTTAATATTTTACCTATTTATTTGTTTAGAATTCACAACAATTTTCTTCTTAAAATTTATCCTGAAAACGGCAGACAGTCCCGGAGAGCCACGGAAATTTTGTTTCGCACACATCCTGACGGTGGGAAAATTTTGTGAAGAAGTAAAAAAAAAATCCGCTGAAGTTTCACTCACAAAACATTTTCGATGAGAAAAGATGACACGATACCACTGAATATTGAAGCAAAATTTTGAACACTTCTGAACTTTTTTTTTTTTTTTTTTACGATGAACAGCCGAAGATTTCCGCACGACGAAAAATTTTACTAATTGCACAATTTAAAACCAGATGACATCACTGACTTAATTTTTGAAGCACAGAAATATGATGATCACAAGACGAAGATTTTTTTTTAATACGATGAAATTTTGAATTTCTTGAATTTTAAAGGCTGGGTTCCCACAGCGAAAAGGTTGCAGAATCGCTGCCGACTTTTGTCGGACGCTGGTGCTTCACGCCCGATCTATTTAACACATCATTCCAAATATCCTATTAATCATTTTGTAGTCCGTGGTCCGATGGCGAGACAATGTAGAATCCAAACTCAAATACAGTGACGACAACTCCATTATCATTTACTAACATATTTATTAAATCCTTTAACGACTCTCAGCTCCATAACTAAAAGATATGGCTTCCCAATCCCCATTAAAATCTGTGCGCCTTCAGCACACATCCCTTCCATTCCCTAGTTATCCATGGCTCTGCTGATTTTTCTTTGTTTCAACGTTAAAACCAACGCTCAGTGACGCTCATTACTTATGCGTGATGTCATATCGTATATGTTCTTTTTTTTTTTTGCTAAACTCAGCAGTTCCTTTCTCTTCGACGCTCAAACCACAGATGCGCCAAGATTATATAATGAAAAGGGGAATTTCCCTTTAGAATCTGTGGTTCTTCGGAGATTGAATCAAGCCGACCCATTAATTCCATTTTCACTGCAATACATACGCCGCTTATTTGAACTCCCAGACTTTTTAATTGTTAACTCCTATATTTTAATAACTAAAATCCCATTTTAAGGTCGCGTGATCGCCCCCCATATTTAAGTCTCACATATATATATATATATATATATATATATATATATATATATATATATATATATATATATATATATATATATATATATATATATATATATATATATATACACTGAAGAGCAAGAAAAACTGGTACATCTGCCTAATATCATATAGGGACCCCAAGAGCACGCAGAAGTGCCGCATCACGACATGGCATGGACTCAACTAATGTCTGAATGTATCCTGGAGGCAATTCACACCATTTATTTCTCAGGGCAGTCTACAAATCCATAAGAGCGCGGAGCGCGAGGGGGGGGGGGTATATCTCTTCATAACATCACGTTGTAAGATATCCCAGATATGCCCAATAATGTTCATGTCTGGAGATTTAGGTGACAAATGGAAGTGTTCAAAATCACAAGAATGATCCTGGAACTACTCGGTAGCAACTATCGACGTGTGGGTTGTCGCATTGTCCTGCTGGGATTGTCCAGGGCTGTCGATACACAATGGATTTGAATGGGTGTAGCCGATCGGACAAGATGCGTATGTACCTGTCAGAGTCGTCTCTAGACGTATCATGGGTCCCATACCATGCCAATTTCACACGCCCCGTACCATCACAGAGGCTCCACCAGCTTGAACAGTCCCCGGTTGATATGTACGGTCCATGGAATCATGACGTTGTCTCCATACCCGTACACATCCATCCGCCCGATACAATTCCAAACGAGACTCGACACACCAGGCAACGTGTTTCCAGTCATCAACAGTCCAATGGAGGTATGATGGAGCCCAGGCAAGGCGTAATGCTTTGCGCCGTGTAGTTAACAACGGTACTCAAATGGGCCTGAAGCTCGGAAAACCCATATCAATGGTGGTCCGTAGAACATTTCACACACGCTGACACTTGTTGATGCGTCAGAATTGAAATGCGCAGCAATTTGAAGAAGTGTTGCACGCCTATCGCATTTAGGGATTATCGTCAGTCGTCGACGGTCCAGTTCTTTCAAGGTCTTTTTCCGGTCGCACCTCTGTCAGAGTTTTGATGTTTTGCCGGATACGTGATATTCACGGTACACTCGTGAAATGATCGTGCGCGAAAATCGAAATTGCATCGCTACCTCGGAGATGCTATGTCCCATTTCTCGTGCGCTTACTATAACACCGCGTGCAAAATCACATAATTCGGGATGACCTGCCATTGTAGCAGCAGGAACCGATCTAACAGCATCGCCAGACACCTGCTGTCTTATATAGGCGCTGCCGATCGCATAGCTTTACGATGATTGGTTGCATATCTCCGTTATTTGCATACGCACACCTGTACCAGTTTTTGGTCCTCCTTTTCAGTATGTATATATATATATACCGGTACAGGAGATGGATTCATACATAAACACTTGAAAGAATAGGAACAGGATGAACACTTGAAATATTTTATTCCAAGGAACCAAACTTCAAGACATCAAAGAAGATAGACAGCTATACATAGTTGAACGAATTGGCACAATCTGATGACATGATGTTTAGCAATAACGTCAACGGACAGCCCATAGCTGCCCAGGCTTGAGTATCTAATACGATTACATCCTAATATATTGTGGAGCAGTACGCGGACAGCGCAGCAAGGAAGTAATGAAACAGCGTCAAGTAAGAAGAGAGCGCGAATATGCTCCGTCTCACCTTTTTATGCTGAGTAACTTCTGATTTTGCCGCTAGGCTTAGAATTCTTTTCATTGGTTGACCCCGATCACGTGGTATTTCTTTGAAGGGGGATCGAGATCACGGAAGCCTAAAAATAACCTTCCAGCCCATGCGTTAAAGAGAATATTAGATTATTTCGATTTTCGATTTCGCTTTTGAAATAGAGCTGGGCTTTATTGAGGAAAAATTAAGATATGCGTTAGATATAGGACAATTAATATTAGTGGGGCGTCATTATTACATACATTTATATATATATATATATATATATATATATATATATATATATATATATATATATATATATATATATATATATATATATATATATATATATATATATATATATATATATTGATTGATTGATTGATTGTACTCGTATCTCCCATTATATGTGTACATAGATATAGATATTTTGTCTTGTCGATATGTGGCGAGAAATATTTTGCGTAAAAAAAATTATTAACTTTCAGATACATTTAAAACATAAAATTTTCTTTAACCTTTTATTTACGTTAACACCGAGAAACAACATTACACAAGAGTCACGGCGGCACTTCTAACTTTCGAATCCTGTGTGAGTTCCATATGGCTTACACATCTTCCAGAAATGTATATCCGGCAAAGAATTTCCTCGTAAGAGACGAAGCCAATTGTCCCTCGAAAAAATATTCTCTCGGGCATTTTTATTTTTCCTCAGTATCTTTTCTTTTATCAGCCGCGTTTCGATTTGACTCCCGGTGATAAGACGGAAGCTAAAACATGACCAGGAAGACATCCTCCTCTTTTTGACAAAGATAAATATTTAAACAGATGTGGGTAAGCGAAAATGCGGAACGTAATACGGCGGATTTTATTCTCTGACATTTGGATAAGCAGTTTAATGCGAGAGGAAACATTTTTTTATCATCTAGGGCTTGGAGCACGCATTCTAAAATTGGTATACTTTTTTTTTGTCAGTGACCGCAAAATGAGATATGGATAGAGAAAAAGTAGTTTTATTTTCTCCAGTATTATGGACTGAAGTAGAAGTGATTTGAGTTTGCCTTTTAAAAAATCTAATCTCTTTACTTAATTGTCTCGGTATTGCAAAGTTTTTTTAATAACTTTTCGTATAATCCAAATAACGCAAGATTTTTTTGTCTCTCTAGGTTAGTCAAATTAATTTGATAGACTCACAGCAGTGTACTTCTTTACAGCTACTTGTCTGTTCGAAGCACTCACTTGTCAATTTAAATCTGTCTTTTCTTGTATTCCTAATTTCCTTAACTGAAACACTAGCAACTGTTTTTCTTGCATTGTAAGCTTGTTTAACTGTCGATCTCTGCTGCTATGAGAAAGTGAAAATATGTTTGGGTAACAGATTCCTCCTCTAAACTATGTGCTCCGTACCTGTATACTTTGCATTCTTCTTAATAGTGACAGTTTCTTTTTATCTGCCCAATAAGGATCGCACAAGATTTAGGACGTCAGCGCAAATATTTCTGATGGCTACTTTCTACGCAGGGCAACACACGTGACTAAGTCTGTCTTCGTTGAATCCATTGAACTGAGTGACAGTTCATCTCTTCAATCCTCAACAGTTTCACCCACCGGTATATCTATGGTGCTAGCTCACACAAATTCCCTTTCGGCTCTCTTCTTGCACACAAATGTATCGGTTTTTGCCATTTGGATTGTACCTAACTTCCGAACGAGCATGGCTATGATTACATCATCTTGCTCGAGCCGTGTAATTTCTTGCGAAATACTGCTGCCGAGTAAAGGGCGTCTGGAAAGTGTAGGTATAAAAATCTAGTTAGAAACTATGAATGATATTACACCTTATTTGTTTTTTTCTGAATAGGGTTAAATTAATAAGGTGAAATTATTTAAAGTTATCTCAATTTTACATCAATATATGCTAGGTACGGAACAAACGTAAATAAAACACACTTTAAAGCTGACCATAGGCATAGGCATAATTAACTTTAGAGGCTCCTGGGAGCAAGAGCTCCATATTCTCTGTATTCAATGTGGAATGTATCATGATTACCGTTCTCTAACATTGATTATAATAGTACTGAGAGTGTATGTGAAAAAAATGAATTATATTAAATTACAGATAGCTTAAAAAGTTTATGTCAGTAGGTAATGAAGGGATAACTGGGGGTGTAGAGAAAAGATTAATAAAAGAGTGAGAGGATTTTGGAAAAAGAATTTAAAGTGACACAATCGGAGAACATTCAAAGAGTAAGGATGACCGGACAGAGATCCAACGAAAAGAAGCAGCTTATTCTACGAAGATAGCTAATGAGATATGAGTCAGTGGGCGAAACAACAAAAGCTGACCAAAAACTGTATAAAGTGTAATTCCTCTAAACTCCCTACGAAGATACTGCATATTTTTCAATATATTTGAAACCTACTCGTTGTAATTAGAAAATCCTGCTTCTTACTATACTTAGGGTACTGTGTTTAGAAGCTTTAGACACGTGATGATTCCTAAGACTCTTCAATGGCTAGGTCACTATCGCATGGTTCCAGAGTATATAAGTTCGAACTCCATGGTTAGCACGCGTGTTATTAGTCGCTCGGAGTCGTAGTCAAGTTTTAGGTCGTGGTTATGAAATATATTAATAAATCCATATATATCAAAACACACACACACTATATATACATACATACATATATACATACATACATACATATATATATATATATATATATATATATATATATATATATATATATATATATATATATATATATATATATATATATATATATATAAAGATTTTTGTCTTTTTGCCAGTTTAAAACTTAAAAGTTCTACAATGTGTATATATCGAGTTTCTTTGTTAGTATTTTATTTATTGATAATTCGTGCTGACATTTATACACTGCTGGCCACCCAAATTGCAACACCAAGAAAGACAAGAGATATCACAACAAAATTTATTTTGTAGATAACATGTTGACCAAGTATCAAATGATTAAATTTATAGACTTCTGTGAAGTGTGGTTCCTGCCAAAATCAGTAGCCAGAGTAGCCGCCATTGTTGGAGATCACCGCTGCCACACGCCTCGGCATTGATTCAAAGAGACTTTGGATGAGTTCTTGGGATACAGCAGACCAAGCAGCTTCCACACGTTGCCAATGTTGATCTTCTGTGGCAGCTGGGGATGGAATCTGGGTCAATCGTAGAGCAACCATGGACCACATGTTTTCTATCGGCGAAAGATCCGGAGAGCGAGGCGGCCAGGGAAGCAATTCAATCTGGCGATTGACGAAGAACCGTTGGATAATGCGTGCCACGTGTGGTCGCGCATTATCCTGTTGATATATGGCTGTGGGCAAGCCCTGAAGGTAAGGAAGGACAACTGGCTCCAACACCTCGGAGATGTAGCGCTGGCTGTTTAAAGTACCGGCAATGCGTACTAGAGGTGTGCGAGAGTGATATCCAATACCGCCCCATACCATAATACCCGGTGCAGGACCAGTGTGGCGGTGCATAACGCAGCTGTTCAGCATCCTCTCTTCACGGTGTCTCCAGACTCGAATGCGACCATCGTGGTGTTGCAGACAGAAGCGTGACTCGTCAGTAAAGACAATTTCATTCCATTCTGCCGTCCACATCCTTCTGTCATCGCACCATTGGCGGCGGAAACATCTGTGGTTCTGCGTCAAGGATAGACAAAGCAATGGACGTCTTGCGGACAGACCACTCTGCTGTAAACGGCGTCGAATGGTACGCGCAGACACTGGATGATGCGTTACAGACTGCATGTGCTGTGCTATGGTTCGTGATGTGACTGAGCGATCCGTCACTGCCATGCGCACAATTTGCCTGTCATCACGTGAAGTGGTGCGCTGAGGTGGATGCGATCGAACACGCCGGTCCATCGTACCCTCCTGCATCCAACGATCACATATCCGCATTACAGTTGTTTGGTTTTGTCCAACACGACAACCTATTTCCCTTCAAAATAATCCACAATCTCGGTAGGCCACTATCCTTCCTTTGTCGAACTCAGATACTTGATCAAAAGATGATCGCTGTTTTCGACGAGGCATAATTGATCGTTTTTTTTTTTAAACCACAAGAAAAACACAATTGCCGAACTTGAAATCGTCGAAATCTCCAAGCCTTTAATAGCGCTTTGAAGTGGCGCCACAGGCGCGCGTGATGTGCGTCTGTGCTGAAATTCTAATCATTTGCATATTACACCTTCGCTAATGCATGTTGTAAATTTCATGTTATTTGCATGTTTCCTTCAGGGTGTTGCATTTACAGTGGGTAGCAGTGTATATTTTCAGTCATTCCACCTGAGAATTGGTATTTGCCCTTTTTAACTATTAAAAAAATAACTTTTTGCTTACGTAAATTTAACAGACCGTTTTTCTGTATTTCTTTAACCTAACAGTGCAATAAAACAAGAGTCAAAAATCAAATATAAAGCCTTAAAACGAAGCAAACAAGTATTTTTCACAGTTAATTTATATTTTTTACTAAATTTAAGAACCAAACTCAAATTGATCTTCTGAAAACAAAATTATCTCTATTCCTAATTAAAATTATAGCTCAAATCTCACCGGATATGGTTCTCGTTTTACGGGATCATCTTGATTTGTTACGAAATTTCAGATCCAGTATGTTTAACTGAATTACTTTTTCTTTCTCGGCTATGGAAAAGAATTTTCTTAATTTTGAATACTTCTTTTGATAGCTCTTTGCCTTTATAATATTCCGAATTCGGTATGAAATTTATTCTTCATCCCGTGCTCGAATGAAACGGATATGCGATTTTATGAAAGGTTCGAAAAGGTTGCATTTGGTAAGAAAACTGAAACTGAAGTAGTGAGTTATAAGCAGATAAAGTAATGCCTCGCAACTAATTGTTTGTAACAACATAAAGAATTTCAGGGCGCAATGGCCCTGTTGGCAGGGGCAGCGAGCCATTGATCTGAAAGTCACTGGTTCGATACTCGCCGCTGACAAATCCACTGCCGTGTACACTAATGGCGGATGGTGCAATCTCTCGTGTCTGCAATATCCTCTAAATTCTCAAATTTACCTCTGGAGGGGCGGGGACAAGTGTTCTGGTCTCGTCACTTGACTCTGTTCAAAATTACGGGACTGGTCCTTTAGCCAAGTCGGACTCAGACCCTTCTGGTGCTAGTCACTTTCATCGTCCATATCCTTCGAGACTTTATCTGATGTTGCTGTCGGTCAAACAACAACAACAGAATTTTATTTTACCCTTGAAAGAACCAAAGATAATTCTATTAAGAAACCTTTCCTTTGGCACATAATTTATGGCTTAAATTACATACGGCATGCTGTTGTAACTTTTCGGTTAGAGACTGGGCATGACTGCCTGGCAAGACTTTAATACAGAGTTAGGGTCTTTTCATGCCCTAATTGTGTTTTATGTGGGAGAGACACTGCTATGGATGCATCCCACCTTAAAGAAGCCATTGCTGTGACTGGAAACTTATGTAATAAATATTGGCAAACCAGAGAGAAACTTCAAGATCATTGACTTGTATCGACTTTTTTCCATTTTTTTATTAACTCGCTTTCTTGTATGTTTGTGTGAGTGTTTGTGTGTTTCTCTAGTACAAATCTTGCAATCGATCTTTAACTAACTTCCGGACTAGCTAGACATTTGAAACTTTTAGAATTGCTTAGAACACGATGACAATGCATTTTTTTATACTTTTAGCCATCTTTAAGCAGAATTGAATTAACTTTCAGTTATTTTCAGTTAATTTTGGTTTGTAGACTGGTGCAGCCATCTGTCGACCGGAACGGGAACGAAAAGTTAAACGCAAGTTAACTTCCAATTAACTTCATTTTCTTTCAAGTTGATGGTATAATTCATCAAAAAAAAATTTAAAAGTATTTATTAATACATAGAATTGTCAAGTTTATATGATTCAACAGAAAATTTAAAAACATGGTATATAAAAATTTCTTTTTATCTTGTAATTATTGATATTACTCTTAGTTTTTTTTGCTGCATTTCGGTCTATTTCATGCTGTTCTGATTTTTCCATGTTTATGTGTTGTCTGTGTTCTTTTTTCCAATGGTCAATGAATGTAATTTCAAGTGCTACTGCTAAAAATGAAAAAATTAAGAAATTAAATCACATACGGGCACTCAATGCATAAAATTTGCTAAATAAAGTTACATTTGTTGTTCGACTTTTCTAGAAAATACGAGAAAGTTCAATACAACGCCAATGAATACTTGCCTTTTGGGCAAAATTTGGTGTTAGTGTCAAATGTTACTATGATAAAATCACCAAGTTATCCTGTTAATCCCACACCGCGTTAAATTCACAGCATGTGTGCTTTCATCTCATAAATATCATGTTACTAGGAGACCAACATTCAGTGCATTCTGAACAACATCGCATTATTCCCACACAAGAGGGACCTCTTTCAAACGCAATCACATATAATTTACATGATATCTTTGCATGTAGACATATGAATCGCAACTGTATCTGCCTTTACATACAAATTCAATGTAACCAACTATTTTGGAATACTGGACCACCCTATAATTGTTGTATACCCGTATATGGATATGTTAAAAGGAAATTAAACCAAAAGGATGGGCCGAAAATTCATCCGAAAGGAGGTTCATTTTGAGACAATTCAATTAAATATTTCCTGCAATTCGTGTTGTTGATAGTTAAAGAATTGCAATAAATAATTCATCGTAATTTTCAGGAGTAACTGCTCTGATTAAAGTATTTTTTGTATCAGGAATATTTTTCATGGACTTTTGGATTGCCTTTTTCAGGAATACTCGGGCAATTTACTTTTTATTATCGTAGTTTCAGAGGCGCATAATAGTTAGCACTATTTTTTTAAGTATTCTACTTTTGCTGATTCTCCTTTCAACCGAGAGATAGCTGCATTGAAATTTTAAACGAACCCATTTTTCGTTTAAACCTAAAATTACGATTAAAAATAGCTGTAGTAGTCATCAGCTATTTTTTATATATATTTATCACTTATGAGGACTTTTTACGTAAAATCTATATTTTGTACTAACTTTTGAGTTTCTTTTTTTCTTAAAAATATAACCAATAATAATACACTTTTATCGGTTACAGGGCTTTCGCTAAAAATTAATAAATCGCTAAAAAATCGCCCGAGTTTGATAAACGAAATCACAGGTGTGAGAAGTACATTAATTTCGACAACCCATAACTTGTTTAAACAAGCCTTACTTTCTCTTAATTTTTTATCATTTTGGAGTCAACATATTTTTACAAATATAGTGCCACTGGGCGCTGTTTTTGTTGTACAGAATTAAAAGTAACCAACTTCTAAACTGCAGTATCACAAGCACTAATCAAGGAATTAAAAAAATTAAGATATTCATTATAAGCAACAGTAAGTTATTTTTAAATCATCTATAACTGTAAATAATTGAAATTTGCAATCATTTAAGACTGCTGTGTACTAACCCTATTGGATTCGTTCACATCTATGTTAACCTATGGAAAAAAATGTGTACAAGGATTGCCGACTTGGATTGAAAGATGTTTTTTTTTTTTAATTGTAGTCCGTAATAGGGTAAGAAATTTTACACACTGGGGGCATTTTTCGCTTTAAACAAAAATGCAAATAATATTTTTAAATTTTAATTATTCGGGGAAAAAAACCTATTATAGTGTGTTTTAAACGCTCATCAATTCCTTTGGTGGACGAAATTTATAAAATGAATCTTGTTGCAAAGTACAGAAAAGTTCCGATCTAGCTATCTGAAAATACTATTTTTATTGGATCATTAACATTTAAGGAGTTGTCAATAGTAGACACATTTTCTCCATATGTTAACACTGAGGGGAGCGAATCCAATAGGGTTAGTACACAGCAGCCTTAAAGTGAATATCTTACGGTTTTTCTTCCCTATCTTGTATCGTTAGCTTTGACGCTACTTTTACCATGTTTTTATTAACTTGCTTTCTTGTTTGTGTGTTTGTGTGTGTGCTTGTCAAGTACAAATCTTGCAATCGATTTTTAACTAACTTCCCGACTAGCTAGACATTTAAAACTTTTAGAATAGCTCAGAACACGATGATAATGCCTTTTTTTAATACTTTTAGCCATCTTTAAGCAGAATTAAATAAATTTTCAGTTATTTTCAGTTAATTTTGCTTTGTAGACTGGTGCAGCCATCTATTGGCCGGAACAGGAACGAAAAGTTAGATGCAAGTTAAGTTACAATTATTTTCATTTTTGTTCAAGTTGATGGGATAATTCATCAAAAAAAACTTTTTAAAAAGTATTTATTAATACATAGAATTGTTAAGTTTATATGTTTCAACAGAAAATTTAAAAACATGGTATATAAAAAGTTTTTTTTATCTTGAAATTATTTCTATGCATGGTCTGGAAATGTATTAATTAACTTAATGAATCAATCGAATATTAGTACAGATACTTCTAACGCGAGGCAAGGTGATGGCCGAATAGCTAGGGCGGTGGCATTCGATTCAGATACTGTGGGTTCGAGTCCCACTTTTGGCATGGATGTTTGTAGCCGTTCGGAAATCGGCTTTAAACTGTTATCCCTCGTGTAACAAAAAGTTGACCGTAGCGCTCCAAGCCAAATCAAATGAAATCTAACGCATTTATTAATTGCATTGATCAACTTACATGAAAATCATACAAATAAAATATCAATATCCACATGGAGGAAACTATGTCTTTAGTTATTGCTTCAGTCGTAAACTTTAAAAAAAAAATATTTCAGCTGGCTATCTCTTTCCTTATTTTTCAGAAAAGTTGTCATTTTCGTTGAATCGCTTAAAGCAACATATTTCTAAATCGTGGAAAGAAGAAAAAAAAATTAATATGATTCTGTCACATTTCGCGAGATGACACCACCGCTCTGATATCTGCTCTCGGAATGACGGGGAAGGATCTATATATGGGAGCAATTTCATCACGATTGAAAATTCCAAGTTAATATGCACGTCTGCGCGCTTCCTCCTGCATGACAACGCCTGTCTCCTGCTCGAACAATATATATTTAAAATTCATTTACGCTGAGAAGTGATTTGTATTTAATTTGAAAATTCAGTTCGCGTGTCCTTGGTAATGCTAGGGAACGAAAGAAATTCAGCTCTTTAATAATTTTTGCTTCTTACGAGATAAAATGACTTGTCATATCTTGGGCGTTGAGTCTGAAATACCCCTTTCTTATCAAAAGTGAATTATGTCATTTATAATTTGAATGCGTTTACCGAATTATATTTTATCTGCATAAAACAAAAACTTCCAGTCTGTTTATGCCCTCTGGCTGGAAGTTCTGGTGCAGGTCCATATAGATTCGGGCTGATGAGTAGGTTCATGTTTATGTAGCACTACATAAACATAGGGTCTCAGAAGTCCGTCTTAGCTAGTTGTCACCTCAATTTTGACCAACCACCCCCCAGGGTCGAGATATGGGCGGGTCATACTCTCTCGCCCCTCTCTGACCTCATAGACTGACATTCCGCTCTACGGATTTAACGTTCCTGTATTCGGTCTAGACACGGAGGTATTTCATGACGCATGTCGGGATTCGATCCGAACACCCTCGCCAAGGAAAGCCGGAGCGCTTCCACTTGGCTACCTTGGGCCCTTGTTTATCTGTAGTTTAATACAACAAACACTGCATGTTATATTGATATAGGAGTAAAAACAAAATATAAAAGACTCTAGGCATCTAGTGAATAGCGTGTCGGTTTCCGGCACCAAGGGTACTCGGTTCGAATCTCGACGCCCCACCGAATGCCCTCGTGTCTACGCCGAATATGCACTTAAATACGAAGCGATATGGACATATCTGCAGTCAAGAAAGTCCTGTTTTTATTATGGTAAGGGTCTCGAGGAGATTTGGACCCCACCAGATGTCGCAACTGAGTGTGCTTGGTTAACTTTTGCCTTACAGGGCTGGATAGCATGTATCTCAAGAATACGGGCCCAGGAGCCAATATATATATATATATATATATATATATATATATATATATATATATATATATATATATATATATATATATATATATATATATATATAAATATATATAAATATATATATATATATAATATATATATATATACATATAAATATATATATATATATATATATATATAAATATATATAAATATATATATATATATATAAATATATACATATATATATATAAATATATATATATAAATATATATAAATATATATATATATATATATATATATATATATATATATATATATATATATATATATATATATATATATATATAAATATATATATATATATATATATATATATATATATATATATATATATATATATATATATATATATATATATATATACTAGATTTATTACCCGGCTTCGCTCGTGATTCAGTTTCTGTGATTTTTATTTTTTCAGTGATTAGCCTCATGTTATGATGTTCTAAAGTTATAACAACTCTTAAACAAATTAATTTCATTTTTTCAGAAATAAAAAATTCCTTTATTAACTAATTTGTTGCTATTTTAATACTTGCCTGTACATGCCTGTGTTTCTTTTTTATCATCTGCGAAAATGTTTAATTTTGATTGATTCCTTGCTCTAGACTAGACATTCCCACATGTAGCTGACCATACGAAAAACATTCTTCTGTCATATCCAGACCAGTAACTTTCAATGACTTTTCCCCTTTTGAGCATTTTAAAGCATTGATTTACAGCTAGTCAATAATGTTTGAATGGATTCAGAAAACATTTAATAGGATAATTAATTTAATTATCCTATTAAATTACATTTAATAGGACACAGTAAATAGGATAATTATTATAGAAAAAGTACATACACATATTTCATGCTCGGAATTCTTTCTCAAAACTAAATCGTCAGCTACGTTTCAATGCCACTTTCAGACTTTCCTAATTAGAATATACACGTATTTCATGATTATAATTCTTTCTCAAAACTAAATCGTCTGCTATGTTTCAATGTCACTTCAGTTATATAAATCACAGGGTCAAGGCTAGACGCATGTGTTTCTAGCTAAGTGAACGTGTCCTTCAGTATATTTGAGTTTGAACAGGTAGCTTGGGATAGTTTTAATGCATGAAATGGATTGAGAACACATTCATTGAAAATGAATGGCTCTCCATCTTTATATTTTCATTTCTAAAAAGAAATATTCCGGGAGTTGCCACGTATATGAAAATAATATATCAAATTCACTGTTGCTTGCGCCAATATAGGAATAAATCACGTTTTTAATTCATGTCTGTTTATTTTTACGCAAATATTATAATTTAATTGGCAACAATGAAATGTTACAATGGCTTTGAACAAAAATATTCGCTGATACCGCGCAAACTTGTTCTAACATAATTCGGGAATGGAACGTCGTAGCGGGATTAAAATAATCACATTCATCTTGATTTTCCAAGCACATTAAACCGTGTAAATTTCCTCAAGGTAGGGCTCACGTTTCTTGAGTTTTTCTGACTCACACACACATACATACACTACTCATTTCCCGTTTCTGCTTTATATATATATATATATATATATATATATATATATATATATATATATATACATATATATACATATATATATATATATATATATATATATATATATATATATATATATATGCATATATATATATGCATATATATATATATATACATACATACATACATACTATATATATATATATATATATATATATGTGTGTGTGTATACATATATATGTAAGGCTAAAATATGGGGGGTTATCGCGTGACCTTAAAACGGGATTTTGCTTATAAAGTATAGGATTTATCAATTAAAGTCTGGGAGTTTTCAAATAATCGGAGTAATGCATTGCGGTCAAAATAGAGTTAAAGGTTCGACTTGATTCAATTCCGAAGATCCACATGGGAGAATTTTTAAAGTAGACGTACAGCCTTGAGCTTGGCGCTAGGAAAGAAAGTGCATCATCAGCAATAGAACATTCGATATGACATCACGCATAAGTAATGAGCGTCATAGCGTGTCAGTTGAGGAATGCGTAGTCAATTAAAAGCTTAAGAACAAAGGGGGTTAATTTTAGAGTCAGGGAAAGTTAGGCAACGGTAAAGACGTGCCGCTCGACGGTACGCTTTTTTGGGGAAGGGATGGGATTAAGTTTTATTAATTATGGAGCAGAGCACCTGATTTGGATTTAATAAATATGTTTCGGAAAGTGTACTGACTGGTATTTTATGAGTTTCAAGCTTAGTTGACGGCATTGCTGGAAATTAATAAAATTAATAAATGCCCTCGCCACCGGACCACCGACTACCAAGTGAAAAATGATTCTGTTCGGAATAGTGTTAATAAAATGGGCGTGAAGAACGAATCCGACATATATATATATATATATATATATATATATATATATATATATATATATATATATACATATATACACTCATGGACAAAAAAATTAGCGCACCAAGAAGGAGTCGTCAAAATGAAACGAAATTTTACATACGTAATGACTACTTTGATATAAGTAAATGATAAGAAAATCAAAGAAAAAGGATAATTTATTTCAGAGAAAAAGGCAAAAGAACGGAGGAGTTAATACTCCGGTGGACCCCCTCTAGCGCGAATGCACGATGCGTTACGATCGGGCATTGAGTCATACAAGTTCTGTATGATGTCTTGAGACATTTCGTTCCATATTTGCTGTAACCTTGCCTCTAGTTCGTTCAAACTCGTAGGATGCCCAACTCGTCATCCCAAATGATCCCAGATATGCTCGATTGGAGACAAATCTGGGGATCGTGCAGGCCAAAGAAGGGTAGTAACAGTGCGGAGACAGTCTTGTGACACCCTTGCCGTATGAGGCCGAGCATTGTCTTGTTGAAAAATGGCTCCTGGGAGTCGTTGCATGAGTTGCAACACCTGTGGTTGCAGGATTTCATGAACATACCGCTGGGCTGTCATGGTGCCACGGAACAATACTAGGGGTGACCGTGTATTGTAGGCAATGGCACACCATACCATCACACCAGCTGTGGGAGCGATGTGTCGCTGTACAGCAAAGGCAGGATTGAAGCGTTCACCACGGGCTCTCCACACACGAACACGATTGTCATCACTGCCGAGATTGAATCTGGATTCATAGCTAAAGACGACCTGGTTCCATTCCGCTGCAGTCCAGTTTCCTCGTGCGTAGCAAAACTCCAAACGGAGGCGTCGATGGGTGGGCGCCAAGGGCAGCACACGTAATGGGCGCCGCGATACCAACTGTCTTTCAGCCAGGCGCCTTCGTATGGTTCTAGAAGACACAGAGGGCCCCTACTGAAGGTGCTACCTGTGCCTGGATGGCGGCCGATGAAGCAGTTGGCTGTACGCGTGCATTTCTTACGATGTGGCGGTCTTCTCGACGTCTGGTCTGTCGAGGGCGTCCTGAGCCTGGTCTTCGTGTACATGACATCTCTCGGGTCCACTGGTCGCAACACCTCCTCACAACACAATCAGAGCGGCCTAATTGACGAGCTACTCGCCTAGCTGACCACCCAACTTCCATCATCCCGAAGATTCTCCCCCTATCAAACTGCGACAACTGCTTATATTGTCTTCGAACACGGCGTAATGGCATGTCTATCTCAGCTCTTCCTTTGTAAATGATTCAGCCCACTCAAACAAGCTTTGGTTACCTGTTTTATACTCCACAGAGTACGATGTTCAACGCCCTCTACCGGCTATACGTAATGCGCAATCACGCTGCATTTCTAATCATTTGCATATCTCCCCGACATGTACTTTCATTGCAAGTTTCGTTACGATCCGGCAATTATTTCTTGGTGCGCTAATTATTTTGTCTATGAGTGTATATATATATATATATATATATATACATAATGGATGTTCTTACAAAGGAGGTATGAAATTTCCCGTTCTAAAGAGAGAATCTGAAAAAATGGGCCCGGTAAGATAAAGTTTAAAACTGTGGAGGCACCTGGCTTTGTCGGACTCCGGCACTTGTGATGCCATAAAACCGGAGCCGCATTCCAAAGTCCGCAAGCTTTCTATGGATCTGGACAAGATTTTTCCGGCTAGGGGGCATAAGAAACCACAAAATATAAAACAGGTTCCATTAAAATCAGGTTACTGAGTTGTAGATATTTTAAGTGACATTTTATAGTGTATTTGTGACTAAATTTAGATAAAAAGTGGGTGGGCGAGTCCATATTCCGGCTGTGTGTGTTGAAATGAAAATATATTATTTACTGCAAATCAGAAGTATTTTCCAGGACATCTTTGCAAATATGAAAATTTATGTGAATATGGCTCTAAGGCAGGAAAAAAAGGAAGATCTTTCGAATGTTCTTGAAAGGGATTATTCAAATATTTTGTGGAATGTATTGAAATATTTCATTGAATTAACTCAATAAAACATTTATGTTTGAGCAAAATTGAAATTTATCTTTTTTACCCTATAAAGAGTGGTTTGGGTGGCTCAATTACTTTAAAAATAGCACGCTCTTTGGAAACGTATAGACTTTTACATTATTCTTCCGACTATGTTTAGTAAAATATTGCTTTAAAAGATATGGCAGATCAAAAATTGTAAAAGGTTTGCAGATATATTCAAGCATTATACATATCCTACCAGACTAAGGCTTGAATAATGTTATGTATTATGTCGCAAAAGCCCTAAATTCATTGGGATCCTTGCAATAAAAAAGTATTCTGAAGCCTCGAGTAAATTGTTAAACAAGAATATATCGTCTTTTAAGACCTTCAATTTTCAGACGTTTTTATTGCGAAACTCTATTTCGGATTTCAAGTTGCTTGTAAAGATATGCAGTTAGGTAGGGTCTTTCGGAAAAGCGAAATGGTTAATGCTGATGTGTACTAACCCTATTGGATCACCTCAATGTTAACCTATGGAGAAAATGTGTCTAAGGATTGCCGACTTAGGTTGAATTTTTTTTTTTAAATGTACTATATAATAGAGAAAGATATTTTACACCTTGGGGCATTTTTCGTATTTCAAATAAAATGTAAATAGTATTTTAAAATTAAAATTATTCAGGAGAAAAAAATCTGGTATAGTGTGTTTTAAACGCTCCTAAAATCTTTTGGTGGACGAGATTTATCAAATGAATCTTGTTTCAAGATGGAGAAAAGTCCAGGTTGAAAATACCCTTTTTATTGGATTATCAACATTTATGTAGCTGTCAATAGTAGAGACATTTTCTCCATGGGTTAACACTGAGGTGACTTAATCCAATAGGGTCAATACACAGCATTCTTAAGCGAGATTTCTGGTAGCACAGCTACGTTGTTTACCCTTGTTTATGTTGCTGTTAAGTCCGAGAGTCCCCCTGAGAGTCGCATCTTCCAAGTTTCCAACCTGGAAGACGCGACTCTCAAGGGAAGCGCCAAAACTTTTTAATAAAAAATCAATGTTCATACCATAATATCTATAAATAAACGAATAAACCATAATATCTATAAATAGACGAATTTGAGTTGACAATCATCAAAAAAGAAAAATTGATAGAATTGTCATCAAGGCCCGATTTAGAAAATTCTGAACTATAGGCACAACTCGGGATGGGGGCTCCCTTACACTCATGTGGGCATAAAATTTCCAAAATTAACACACAAGAAAAAAATAATAATTAATCATTGCGAAAGTACCATTTTACAAAGAATTGGCTATTTGAAGCATAGAAGCCTAGAACATTATCAAATAACAAAAAGCAATAAAACATTTTAACTTCCTCTTTTAAACACCAATACAAAGCAACCAGAAAAACTTATTAATCCCTCATAAAGTACACTATAACATACATATGATGAACTATACATGTAATTATACATATGATGAACCAATCAATCAATCAAATTTGAAAGGATAGATAAAAAAATTGCTATTAAAAGAGGAAAAATGAAAAAAAATTAAATTGGGAATTTTTTCTTTTTTCCTCTTAAAATTAAAATTTTGGGGGACCCTCCACATTCAGGGGCCCCTAGACCCGGGCCTACTGAGCCTAATGGAAAATCAGGGCCTGATTGTCATGCGATAGCTCATGAAAACAAAAGTTTCAAAATGAAATCATAGTTGAATTTCGGATGAATCATAGTGGAGAGTATGAATTTTTGTATTGCAAAGCATTGCAAGTGCTTCTACCGTTTGTGACGTCATATTTATGCGAAACGGGCTTTTCGGCACTGGCTGCAATGAAAACCAAACATCGAACCAGGTCAATAGTCGAAAAAGAGTTACGAGCGGCACTCTCCACATTGCCCCCGATATTTGATAAACTGTGCCAGTAAAAAACAACAACCCTCGCATTCAATTTTGATGCGTTAGATGTAGTTTAATTAATAATCTATATATATAAAACAGTTCCGTAACTGACTCATTCATTCATTCATTCATTCATTCACTGACTGACTGACATACAACGCACAGACCAAACCGCTGGACCTAAAGGGCTGAAATTTTGCATGGCGATTCTTCTTATAGTGTAGGGGTGCACTAAGAGAGATTTTTGACAAATTCTTCTTAGATTTTTTTAAATTAAATTTTTAATCTGTTTTTTTTACTTTTTTTAAGTTTGCATTTAAAATAATAATTTGAGGGTTATAAAATTTATATCACAAGAAAGATCATAAAAATTCCTTTAAAATGAAATCTTTTTCAAATCTTTACCTTCATTTCCTGATTTTTGGTGAATTTTTAAAGATTAATTTTTAGAATTTAATTTATTAAATGCTGATCACGTGATTTCTTTTTCTGGTACTTTAAATAAATTTATCGTCACGTGCATAAAAACTAAATAGACAAAAAATAATTTTTTTTTCTTGCTAATGCGGCAGACGATTGGACATTATCCAAAAAAATATTAAAATACAGTAAAAGAAATGTTCTAGAAACTATACTATATTAACTGTACTATATTCTTTAGTATTCTTTATATTAGATTTAATTTGAATATCTTCTTCTACATTATTTTGTCTATAAAAATATCCCTTACGATTTTTTTATCTATATATATAAAACAGTTCCGTAACTGACTCATTCATTCATTCATTCACTGACTGACTGACATACAACGCACAGACCAAACCGCTGGACCAAAAGGGCTGAAATTTTGCATGGCGATTCTTCTAATAGTGTAGGGGTGCACTAAGAAAGATTTTTCAAAAATTCTTCTTAGATTTTTTTAAATTAAATTTTTAAGATGTTTTTTAAACTTTTTTTACGTTTGCATTTAAAATAATACATTGAGGGTTCTAAAATTTATATCACGAGAAAGATCATAAAAATTCCTTCAAAATGAAATTTTTTTCGAATTTTACCTCTATTTCCTGATTTTTGGTGAATTTTTAAAGATTAATTTTTAGAATTTAATTTATTAAATGCCGATCACGTGATTTCTTTTTCTGGTACTTTCAATAAATTTATCGTCACGTGCAAAAAAAATAGACAAAAAAATATTTTTTTCTTGCTAATGCGGCAGACGATTAGACTTTATTTTGTCTATAAAAATATCCCTTACGATTTTTTTATAAATATGTTTTTTTTTTACATCAATTGTATACATTGATCGTCGTATTTATTATAAATATATATATATTTATTTTTTTCGAATTAATTGCATACATTGACAGTTGTATTTAATTTCAATGTACTCCGTAGCAAAGCGCGGGTTTTCAGCTAGTTTAATATAAAAAAAGTATGCATGTTCGTATTGTTACAACAAAGTCTTGTTATTATTCTGTTAATTGTAGTTTTATTTTTTTGTAATATAATAAAGTTATTATTATTTAAAGTGTCTATATTATTATATCTATTAAAGATAGTGAGGCGTGGAAAAAAAATTTTTTAGGGAGGCGCAGAAAAAAAATTTTTTTTAGGGAGGCGTAGTAGCATAAAGGTTGGAAACCGCTGTGTTAAGTAGAAGTTAACATCAAAATATCGATTGTTAAATCGTCCCCTGAATAATTACAAGATAAAAAGAACTTTTTATATACCATGTTTTTAAATTTTCTGTTGAATCATATAAACTTGACAATTCTATGTATTAATAAATACTTTAAAAAATTTTTTTGAGGAATTGTCCTATCAACTTGAAAGAAAATGAAGTCAATTGGAAGTTAACTTGCATTTAACTTTTCGTTACCGTTCCGGCCGGTAGATGGCTACACCATTCTACAAAACAAAATTAACTCAAACTGAATTCAAACTGCTTAAAGACGGCTAAAAGTATCAAAATAAAGCATTTTCATCGTGTTCTGAGCTATTCTAAAAGTTTCAAATGTCGGGAAGTTAGTTAAAAATCGATTGCTAAAAATCGATAGTTAAAAGTCGAGGAAATAAAGAATATTTTCATACTTTTTGACTCTTTGTAACTATTTCAATTTACTCCCAATTTTCCCAAATTTTTTGTACATGATAAATTGATATATTATTTTAATAAACAAATTTTCAACTCTCAAAATAATTTTAAATAATTTTTTAAATGCTTTAGATATACCTTGTTTTTTAAGTATTTTTATTGTATACTGGCTTGCGCGCAGAACTATGAAATTAATTTTACACTTAAATGTATAATTCAAGTTTTATATTTAAAATAAATAATTCAAAATACAATTGAACATAAAACATTCAACATTAAAATATTTTTTCAATTTTTTAACACTGCTCAAAATATACTTAAAGTTTCCTTAAATTTTTACATTAATTTACCCCTGAAAAAATAACAAAATGTGCAGTGATTGCAATAATTCTACTTCAGACGCAATAAAATAACGTGATTATCCAGTGATAAAAATTTCATGGAATTATGTTTCATAGTTTTTGAGATATCAGTTGCAAAATGATGCAAAATTACATTTTGAGAAAAAATGAGTTTAAAATTTTTCTTACCATAAACTTGATCAGTAATTAAATATTTAGAATATCAATATCTCCGGAACTAAGCGGAATATTTTCATGCGGTTTGCTTTATTTTGTTCAGAAATGATCAGGCTTTAACATACAGTAACCACCGCTTATAATGATCACTGGTTATAAGAATCAACCGTTTATAAGAATCAATATCGCGAAAAGAAAAACAAATGAATTATTTCCATGTTAAAATTTTCGTTTTAAAGAATCAATCCACCGGTTTTAAGAATCAGTTTATACTCTTCGCTTTCCTTTCATTTTTCCAAAAAAGCTACTTAAACCCTCAAAAGGCACAAAGTTCTTTCTTTTTTTTAAAGAAAGATTGATAAGATGGGATGGAATATAGTCGCAAAATTCACCCCTTTCTTTATTAGACATAACATAATAGTTTCCCCTTAAACGCTTTACCACAACAATGTCCTATTAGCTTGACCCGGGGGCAACTTACCCGTCCGAGTAAATCTTCGTCTGAGACTATAAGTATTGAAAGAGGTATAAACAGCCTTCTGAAAACTTCATTACGTCAAACTACCCTAGAAAACTTTTTCTTGCTCCCTTCCTGTAGTTGAAATGTTAAAACTGTTAAGCAGGTATGTTGTTACTTGTAACAAATATTGTATTTTTTTCTTCTCTTACTATAATCATGTGTATCTACTTATAGGTCTAAAAATTAAGTTTTATTTTTAAAACTATAAAAAATAATTTTAATAAAAGATAGTTAATGTAAATTAAAGAGTATTTTATGGTAAATTATCTAATATATGTATATACTAGCTGAAGTACCCGACGATGCCCGGGATTTTAAGAATGTTTGTTGTTAACCAAAATCAATTTAAAAATTAACACAGTATAAATAACATAAAAAATATATGTGAAATGTTATACACGTCTCAGAATTTCAGCCTTTCATCATTTTAATACTAAAATCTGAAAAGTAAAAATGTCAAATTCTCTAATGTTTGTTAACCAAAATTAATTTAAAACTAAGCACAGTATAAATAACATAGAAAAAAAACCTTGTGAAATCTATAAATATATAAATTTATAATAAACTCCTCAGAATTCAGCTAGAATTAGCCTTTCATCATTGGGGTAAAAAAAAGCTGCAATTACAGGTTCAGCAGAAATTTCCAATAGAACAATGATATGACTGCAGCGTTGCCTCTTAAAAAAATGAAGTGTTTGATTGAGGGCTGCAAACCATTCAACTCCTCTCCACATTTAACTCCTATAAACATCCTCTACATATTAAATTCCTTTTCTCTCCATAATAAACTCCTCAGAATTTTGGTATATTCAGCCTTTCATCATAGTACCACTAAAATCTGAAACATCCTCTCCAGAAATATAAATTTATTAATTTCAATAATTAAACACACACAAATATATAAATTACGCAAAAGTTTTTTAACCAACATTTGAATAATTCGTAAATGAAAAAGCATATGAAAATAAAGATAAGAACTTCCGGAATCGAAATTAATTACTCTTCATTTTTAATTAATAAAAAACCAACATAATATGAATAAAAACGATAGTTGCTTAAAACCATATGAAAATAAAGCTATTATAAAGATGATAATAATAAAAAAAGCATAAGAAAATAATGCTCGCGCATGAAGTTAACGTTACGATATAAAGATAGTAATAATAATATAAACCGCGTGCATAAAATATTTAGCTTTTCAAGCGAAATAAATTGATTTTTAGAAAAAAACTACTTTTAATCGAGAAATTAAAATACATTGCACAAAATTTTAATTTTACCAACATTCCACCCTACAATTTACACCCTACTTCTTTTAAATAGGATGTAAATATAAAGTTTTAACAGCCAATTGAATTCCAGTTAAAAATAATGTGTGCGCATGAAGTTAACGTTACGATATAGAGATAGTAATAAAAATCTATATATATATAAAACAGTTCCGTAACTGACTAACTGACTGATTGACTGACTGACATACAAAGTACAGACCAAACCGTTGAACCTAAAGGACTGAAATTTTGCATGGCGATTCTTCTTATAATGTAGGGGCGCACTAAGAAAGATTTTTGAAAAATTCTTCTTAGATTTTTTTAAATTAAATTTTTAATCTGTTTTTGTAACTTTTTTCAAGTTTGCATTTAAAATAATAATTTGAGGGTTGTAAAATTTATATCACGAAAAAGATCATAAAAATTCCTTTAAAATGAAATTCTTTTCGCATCTTTACCTCCATTTTCTAATTTTTGGTGAATTTTTAACGATTAATTTTTACAATTTAATTTATTAAACGCTGATCATGTGATTTCTTTATCTGGTACTTTAAATAAATTTATCGTCACATAACAACGAAATAAACACAAAAAAAATTAAAATAGTGGCGCCATCTACTGTACGCTTGGGAATCGAGAGTTGTTGGTTATTTATTAATTAAAAATATTGGAAAGTTCTTGTGGATCTGTAAATATACATGTGGTAACAGTTTTAAAATTTATAAATTATCAACCTACACAGGTGATAATTTATCCGGCGTTGCCCTTTATTTTAAGAATGTTTGTTAACCAAAATCAATTTAAAAACTAAACACAGTATAAATATCATAGAATAAAAAGCATGTGAAATGTTATACACATGAATAAAAAGAAAACCCAACATAAAAAACCATAAATTTACAATAATTTCTTCAGAATTCAGCTAGATTTAGCGTTTCATCATTGGAGCAAAAAAAACCTGTAAAGTAAAGCATAAAATATACACATTTATAATAAACCACTAAAAGCTGAAAAGGAAAAATGTCAAATTGTCTTTAGGAAAGTAAAGCTGAAAAGTAAAAATGTCAAATTGTCGAATGTTTGTTAACCAAAATCAATTTAAAAACTAAATACAGTATAAATAACATAGAAAAGATTTAGCCTTTATAATTGGAGAAAAAATTCCTGAAAAGTAAAACATAAAATACATAAATTTATAATAAACCTACCAAAATCCATTAAAAAAATAAACACAGTATAAATAACATAGAAAAAAAAGTATACGAAATGTTATACACATTAATAATATGAAAAATAAAATAAAATAAAAATAATAATTTTTAAAAATAATAAAATAAAATAAAAATTATTTTAAAAAATAATAAGTAAAAATAATAATAATAATAATTTAAAAAATAATAAAATAAAAGCTGAAACAAAAAAGCCTCCATAAAAAAGCTGAAAATACAGGTTTAGCAAAATCTGTGCGATTCGTATTCGAACCCGCGTCGTGTAGTATAGTAAATGAACGCTCTTACCGAATGCGCCACAATAACATGCTGGTGTATTGTGTAAATAGGAGAATATTTGTACTAAAATTACTAGAAAGTTGCTATGGGTTGGTGAATAAACATGTACTCATGGAGTAAGAGGAGTTTTAAGTTAGAAATAAGTTAGCAGGATAGAAGCTTAGTCTTTAACTCTTCAATAGACACAAAGACATAAGCGAGGGGGGTTGCAGTAGCGATTAAAAATGATCTTGTGACACTTAGCGTGGTTGATTCGAATTTTCCATCGCGTGTGATAGTGTCAATATGCCGTTGGATCCGATTTATTTTAGAGTATAAAATCTGACTTGAAAGATTATTATTTTCATTTATTATTCTGGTTAAATATATAATTTGAAACTTTTTGATTTTATTTATTTTTATCTTTTCGCTCGCTGTTTGCCAGCTAAGCCTAACGTGGACGCCATATTCAGAGTGGTGATTCCACAAAGTGTAACATCTTACATTTAGTTTCAAAATTTTTGGTTTTTTATTAATTAAAAATCAACGGTAATTAATTTCGATTTTTGAAGTTCTTCAGACCCTCGGCTGTTTTTAAAGACGCCTGTATGTAAAATTTCATGATCGTTGCTCCTAAACTGTGGATTTCTATACAATTACAGAGATACAAACATTCATTTTTATATATTAGATAGGTGTGTGTGTTCCTGTCCAAAAACCTAAATTTCGGCTATAAGAATCAACCGCTTATAAGAATCAAAAACAGTAATAACAAACGTGATTCTTATAATCGGAAATCACTGTATATATTTTTCCAAATATCGAATGCTTTAAAGATTTAAGGGTAGTGAGTCCCCTTAACATCAAAATATCAAATCGCCTATTCAAATATTGATTGTTAAATCATCCCCTGAAAAACACGACTGAACAAAGGTATTTTTCATGGGAAACCAAATTCCCATTGAAACAAAAATCTGGCCTCACCTATAAAAGGCGAATTTCGAAATGCTTTTAACGACTCGGGGGAAATTAACCGCGTGAAACTGCATCACCAGTTCTCACTCGAGACTTTCGGGGATGAAGTTTCGCAGTTCCGTGCGAACTGTGTGATGAAGGGAAGTGTTGCCTCGGCTCTCCTTCGGTGGAATCAATTATCCGCTGCGATGAGAAATAAGAGGAAAGTTCAGACGCGTGCGAAGCAGACAAAAGAAAAATTCGCAGCGCGAGAAATGGCGTTTGATTAATGGAGATCCCCGTCTGTGACTAAAAACATCTATCAAAAAACTTTCTCCATTAATGAAGGTGATGAATTATTATCATCCGCGGCGCCCGGGGCAAAAGACAAACAAGCAGTTTAAGGCGGATCGTCTAATGATTTGTCTAATGACACACATTGGTTGCTCTGTTTGCTGAAGATATTAGTGAATGCTGGCGAGAGCGTGTAATGAACGTACGAGACGTGGCGAAATCAAAACACGGAGCTCTCGGACCAAAAGAAAAAAAAATATGCAAATGATAGAATATTATTTTGTGATCAAAATTATTCGCACTTTGAAATAGCATCTTTTATGCCGGGGAATGTCCGTTTTTCATATCCAGTTATAACTGAAATCGAATATATCAAGCAGAAGTTGAATATTACTTCTGACTGAGTGACGTCATTAGCTTTTCCGTGGTTGAAAGAGTGATGATATGTTGAATTTTTTAGATTCTATATCTGTATGTCAGAGGCAGTGGCAGCTCCATTCCAGAGATTTGGAGGTGGGGGGGGGGGGGCAACGTCGGCTCTTTGGGTTATATATATATATATATATATATATATATATATATATATATATATATATATATATATATATATACAGTGTGTAACAAAATTATAAGACCACCCAACATTTCACTCATTTTAATATTACACTGCATAAAATAAATAATTTTAAAATTTGAAGCAAATGGTAAATGAAAAAAGCTAGATTTTCTCAAATAAGTCGCTTAAAGGGAAAACAAATTGAGTTAATTTCACACAGCAATCGATTTTTTGAAATCTCGGTATAACATAAATATAAGACCACTTATTTTTTTATTTAAATTCGTTTTCGTTTTTAAAACTATTTTATTTTTTCTTTCAAAATCGTAAATAAACTGTAACTTTACATCACAAAAAAGTCCAAACGATAATATTGTAAGAGAAAATAGAATTTAATTTGTTTGTTTTTATGAGGAAATTCACACTGCCACGTGGAAGAGAATTATCTGAACTAGAGGTTGGAAAAATTTGGTTTTATAAGGGCTCTGAAAAATCGGAACATGAAATAAGTAAGATGCTTAAACGTTCTAAAACTGCTATTCATAACGTTTTAAGTAAAAGAGATTTCTATGAAAAATATAAAAGATCTGGCAGAAAGAGTAAATTATCAGCTCGCGATAATAGACGAATTTTGAAGCTTGCAACGAAACAGAACTTGTCTACTCGTAAAATAACACAGCAGACAAGTAAAACTATTTCACATATGACAGTCTGGCGCACTTTAAGATCAAATTCAAATGTTGCTCTTCGGAAATTAAAAAGAAAACCAAGACTGTTAAAGCATCATAAAGAAGGAAGACTGAAGTGGGCAAAGGAAGTCATGACCTGGGATGCTGCTTGGAAAAATATTATTTTTTCCGATAAAAAAATTTAATTTGGATGGTCCGGACGGTAATATTTCCTACTGGCATGATTTACGAACGGAACCTCGGGTTTTCTTCAGTAGACAGATGGGTGGTGGCTCTGTGATGGTGTGGGGAGCTTTTGCATATGATGGGAAATGTGATCTGCAGCGAGTTCTTGGAAAAATGGACTCCATTTGTTATCAATAACTGCTTTACCAACACCTTATAACCTTTTGGCCCATTTTTAGGAGGATCAAACTGGAAATTTTAGTAAGACAATGCGCCATGACATGTGTCTAAATCAACTAAAAACTGGTTTCAAAAAGAAAAAATCGAGGTCTTAAACTGGCCAAGCCTTAGTCCAGACCTGAATCCCACCAAAAACTTGTGGGGCCATTTGGCTCGTCAAGTGTATGCAAATAACCGTCAGTATGATTCTGTGTATGAATTGGAACTAGCTATCATGGATGAATGGGACAAAATTCCCAAATATTTGCTCGAAAACCTAATTAATTCAATGAAAAATCGAGTATTTGAAGTTATTCAGAAAAATGGTGCATCAACATCTTATTAGTTTTATAAAAAAAATTGTTTTAAGTAGTGGTCTTATAATTTTGTTACACACTGTATATATATATATATATATATATTAATATATATATATATATATATATATATATATATATATATATATAAGAAATAAACATCCTCTCATTTTAAATATAAACTCATTTAATTTTAGGTCTAGGATTATATAATTTTAGGCTATGACAAAAAATTCGACGGGCATTTTTTTTTTTTTGGGGGGGGGGCAAATGCCTCTATTGCTCCCCCCTCCTGGAGCCACCGTTGGTCAGAGGTAAACCATCATAAGTGAATTTTCTTCATTTTCAATATTTTTATTCTAAGGTACTCCTTTTGGGTGGAACTTCTTTGAGGAAAATTGTCCTATATGCAAAACAAGGTGGTAGGTGAAATATATACTTATAAACTATCGCATATGTAAGTCCTGATGAGAGGTAAACCATCAAAAAGTTCTCCTGGAAAATGGGAAATTTCACTGAAGAAAATTCACTTATGATGGTTTACACCTGACGTACAGATATTATATCACGCTTTTAACAATGCTGCCAATAATTTCATGCGACCTGTACATTTTTAAGGAGTCTGTAGACTTTTAACGTCTAACAGGAAAACACAGGTTTTTGCGATCCCCAATAAAACTTTTACTGTTATATTCTATTTTTTTTCCCATTTATATCAGAGAATTTAATGATCTTCGCATTTGTTAACTGTCCACAAAGGCAATGTCACCTAATGTTCTTAGGCCTGATCGAGAAACTATTTCAATTAGGTCAAAACTACTTTTCATTCTTAATTTTTATCTCGGATTTTCAAAAGATTTATTACCGTGTTTTGCGTTTACCACAAATTTCGTTTAATTACATTTTCAACACGTATGTAAGTACAGGCATAGTTCTAAGGAAAATGATCACATGCAAGCAAAAACTACGTAAATATACTTGCAAAAATGGCAATTTTTCTTTTTAACCTCGATACAGGTATTCTACCAATCGAACTATTCGAGTTATGTCATAAATTCTTATTTCAACTTCTTATTCTAAGTTCTACTCATCTCAATATTTACTTATCGAAAATACAAATGTCGGTACTTTTAAGAATTTTCAGCATATCGTAATAAAAAAGAAATTTGGACACCATTTGACAATCAAAATAATTTATTTCGCTGTAATTACATTTTTATTCATTAATTCCCGTTCAGTCTTTTCCCAGTGCATCTCCCAAAAAATTAAGTGGCTGATTTCGAAGACTCTTCTGTGGTACGTTGAAAATAAATTCTCTAGTAAGTACAGAAGGTCGTTCGCACTTTATGGAAATGATTTAGTAATTTATTTTTGTAGTTTGCATTTTGAGATAAAAATTTGACAACTTCAGAATAATCATCTGCTACTGTTTTGCTTTGATTGGAATGTAAAATAAGATTTATTTTGAAAATGGCTCCTAAAATTGATAGATGGCTCGAAGGTTACGTAACTGCGCTTTCCGAAGAGAATATTCGTATCAACAAATTATCAAGCGGTGTAAAAATCGCGGTTATGGCGTTTAAAAATAAATTTATTTATAATATATTAAATTTGAAAGGAAAAAAACGTCTAACTGAAAGTAAAAATGAAAACATGACCGCGAAACCTCATCAAAGACTGTTCGAACGCAGGTAAATATCAAGAATGGGAAGTCTCTGATATTAAAAGAAAATCCGTGGACTCAAAGAGCCATTGCATCGAAACTACAGGGTGGCTAATAAATACTGTAACACTCCAAAAAATAAGAGTTAATTTTAATCATTTGGAAAAACAATTTATCTATCTATTTGTGTGATTGGCAACTTTTTGTAAACGCAGACGATTTTTGTTTAAAGTAAAACATGTAGAATATTTTTAAAGATGGAAGCCAAAAGGTTAATGGTTAAACAGCTTTTTGATCGCGGATTTTCTGCAGGTAAAATATTTAAGCAATTAAAATGCCTTGGTTTTAGTAGGACGTTTATATATAGGACTATAAATCGATTATTGGATACCAATAGCTGTAAAGATCGACCAAGGTCCGGTCGTCCACGCACTGTTCGTACAAAAGAACGTATCAAAAGAATTCGTAAAAAGATATGAAGAAATCCACAACGTTCTGCAAATAAAATGGCTGCAGAAGAGAACATCAGTCGCAGAACTATGCAACTTATCATAAATGAAGACCTGGGTTTTCGCCCTTATCGCTAAAGAAAAGTTCAAGGTTTGACTACTGCACAAATAGTAAAAAGGTTACAAAGATGTAAGAAATTGCTGAACCGGCACGGTAGCAAAAGTGTTGAAAAAATAATTTTCTCTGATGAGAAGCTGTTTTGTACAGAACAAAGTTATAATGCTAAAAATGATGTTGTATATTAAGCAACCTTCGAGGATATACCTGAAAATCTTCGAACTGTTAAACGCTTTCAGAACAAGAATTCTGTTATGGTTTGGGCTGCAGTGTCACACAATGGAAAACTGCCTCTGAAATTCATCGATAAAGGGGTAAAAATCAATGCTGAATATTACAAACAGGAAGTATTGGCTACACGTTTATTACCACATGCTAACAGATTGTATCCCAAAAAGAATTGGATATTTCAGCAAGATTCTGCACCGTCCCACCTATCCAAAACAACACAGGAATGGCTCCATGCCAATTGATCGAAGTTTATCAAGCAAGAAGATTGGCCACCTTCTTCACCAGATCTAAATCCTTTAGACTATTGCATTTGGGGGATTTTAGTGTCTAAAGTAAATGCTAAGCAGCACAGAAGTTTGGACTCCCTCAAAGCTTCCATACGGAGTGAATGGGACAAATTACCTCATAAAATGATTCGTGCCGCAATAGGACAGTGGCGTAAGAGATTATCTTTAGTAATCGATAAAGATGGCGGTCGATTTGAGTAAAATTATTTCATGGTAAACTTTCATGTATAATGTTCATAATATTGTTGTATTTTCCATTTTCTATTTCATCTGTGTGTAATTAAATGATTCGATATTTGTTACAGTATTTATTAGCCACCTTGTAGGAATGTCTTCTGGCGCTGTAAGTAAAATCATTCATAAAAATTTGAAGTTAAAAAAGATGTTTAAACCTAAAGTTCATCTGCTTTTGCCAAACATATTGCGGAAAGAAAAGCAAATTGTAGAAAATTATATAAAAAACACCTTGCTGCCGAAAAAAAAGGAAATTTGTGGTAACACTCGATGAGACATGGGTGTATTTAAGTGACTGTAATAAAAGAAGATCAATTTTCTATTGCTCAGCTGACAGGAATGACCGTACCAAATGGCTTCGTCAGTGTACAGTAAAGTAACCAAAGGGATTCGTGATAGTTGCAGGTTTTTGTTACAACGCCAAATTAAAAATAAAAAAAGTCTCAAGCAAAGCCAATTAATTCATTCTAGTATAAGTAGAATATTTTATAACGGATTTTTGAAGAAGAAATTCCAGCTTTAAACGGAAAGGACATCGATAAAGTTGAGCTTCCTATGGACAAAGCCTCTAGTCACACGTCTAAATCGACTTCCGCTTATTTAGCAAAGAAAGAATCAGAAACAGGAATAAAGTGTATCCCATTTAATGAAATACCTGTAAAATCACCTGACTCTTCTCCAATGGATTTTTGAGATTTCGGTTTATTAAAACGAGCCTTAGGAAAACGGCATCGAAGAACACTGAACGGTTCTGGGAAAACGGTGCAAGAGGAGTGGGGGTAAAATTGATATGTCAGAACTAAGAAAAATTTTACTTACATGGAAAATTCGAGCTAGAGCCATTGTCAAGAACCAAGGCTATGAGATAGAAGCAAATCTCCGCAAAAATACTGCATTTATACATAAAATTTAACTGTCCAAATCGTTTCCATAAAGTGTTAACCACCTTCTGCAATTCCAACCCTATTGTATAATTTAATTTCTCCGCATTTCAGCTATCACCATCACAGAATTAAATGAACAGGTGCAATTTTAATAGCTGTATTCGCAATATGGTGTGTTTGAATAACCAAACTAAATTTTTATTATACTTTATGTATTGTTGAAAGTAAAATAAATTTTCTTTTTTTAAAGATTCACAACAAAGATGAACTATATTTCGCTATTCTCTCAATAGTAATTTTACGCAATAGCCTTACTGGTTTGGTTTGGTTTGGAGCGCTACGGTCAACTTTTTGGTACACAAGGGATAGTTAGACCGGGACCTACAGTTTAAAGCCGATTCCGAACATCTACAACTATCCATGCCAACAGTGGGATTTGAACCGAATGCCAGCGCCCTAGCCACTCGGCCATTACCTGGCTAATAGCCTTAGTACAAATGATGATCAAATCGGTGTTACGTTATGAATGTGAGTTGTTTTTATGTATTGAGGGTGCTAGTTAGTCGCCATGTTGGGTTCGCTCAGATCTATGTTAACTACAAAAAATGTTTTCTAACTAATTTTATAATTCCTTCTAAAAATTTTTTTAACTGTAAAGCGTAATAGAGAAAGAAATTAATTACATGAGTATAATTTTCATTTTTCATAAATGATACGGTTAATATTCTCAACTTTAAATTATTCAGGAAGAAATATAGAATACTGTATTTTAAACGCAAAATATTTTCTTTCATGAGTAAAACAAACAAAAATGGAATGTATGTGAATATGCAAAAAATAGTTCAGGCTATCTAAACATCCGATTTTAATCTGACTGTCAATTATTCTACTAGCTGCACAAAGTGAGGAAAAACAATTGATTTTAAATACCAAATTTCGTCGACAATTTCACCTTTTTCTAAATGTGTGGGGGGGGGGGGGGGGGATCAGACGATTGATAACTATGTCGGGACCCCCATCACAGCAGGGAACACCGGCTGCTCCACTCTTCTGATGGAAAATTCCAGGGCTCAACCAGTACCGAGAACATATAATCTATATATATAAAACAGTTCCGTAACTGACTGACTCACTGACTCACTGACATACAACGCACAGACCAAACCGCTGGACCTAAAGGGCTGAAATTTTGCATGGCGATTCTTCTAATAGTGTAGGGGTGCACTAAGAAAGATTTTTGAAAAATTTTTATTAGATTTTTTTAAATTAAATTTTTAAGTTGTTTTTGTAACTTTTTTTAAGTTTGCATTTAAAATAATATTTTGAGGATTATAAAATTTATATCACGAGCAAGATCCTAAAAATTCCTTTTAAATGAAATCGTTTTCGAACCTTTACCTCGATTTTCTGATTTTTGGTGAATTTTTAAAGATTAATGTTTAGAATTTAATTTATTAAATGCTGATCACGTGATTTCTTTTCTGGTACTTTAAATAAATTTATCGTCACGTGCAAACAACTAAATAGACAAAAAAAATATTTTTTTCTCTTTCTAATGCAGCAGACGATTAGATATTATCTAAAAAAAAATAAATATCCCTTACGATTTTTTTATAAATATATATATATATATATATATATATATATATATATATATATATATATATATATATATATATATATACACTGCTGGCCACTGTAAATGCAACACCCTGAAGGAAACATGCAAATAACATGAAATTTACAACATGCATTAGCGGAGGTGAGATATGCAAATGATTAGAATTTCAGCGCAGACGCACATCACGCGCGCCTGTGGCGCCACTTCAAAGCGTTATTTAAGGCTTGGAGATTTCGACGATTTCAAGTTCGGCAATTGTGTTTTTCTTGTGGTTTTTTCAAAAAAACGATCAATTATGTCCCGTCGAAAACAGCGATCATCTTTTGATCAAGTATCCGAGTTCGACAGAGGAAGGATAGTGGCCTACCGAGATTGTGGATTATCTTTCAGGGAAATCGGTAGTCGTGTTGGACGAAACCAAACAACTGTAATGCGGATATGTGATCGTTGGATGCAGGAGGGTACGACGGACCGGCGTGTTCGATCGCATCCACCTCAGCGCACCACTTCACGCGATGACAGGCAAATTGTGCGCATGGCAGTGACGGATCGCTCAGTCACATCACGAACCATAGCACAGCACATGCAGTCTGTAACGCATCATCCAGTGTCTGCGCGTACCATTCGACGCCGTTTACAGCAGAGTGGTCTGTCCGCAAGACGTCCATTGCTTTGTCTACCCATGACGCAGACCCCACAGACGTCTCCGCCGCCAATGGTGCGATGACAGAAGGATGTGGACGGCAGTATGTAATGAAATTGTCTTTACTGACGAGTCACGCTTCTGTCTGCAACACCACGATGGTCGCATTCGAGTCTGGAGACACCGTGAAGAGAGGATGCTGAACAGCTGTGTTATGCACCGCCACACTGGTCCTGCACCGGGTATTATGGTATGGGGCGATATTGGATATCACTCTCGCACACCTCTAGTACGCATTGCCGGTACTTTAAACAGCCAGCGCTACATCTCCGATGTGTTGGAGCCAGTTGTCCTTCCTTACCTTCAGGGCTTGCCCACAGCCATATTTCAACAGGATAATGCGCGACCACACGTGGCACGCATTGTCCAACGGTTCTTCGTAAATCGCCAGATTGAATTGATTCCCTGGCCGCCTCGCTCTCCGGATCTTTCGCGATAGAAAACATGTGGTCCATGGTTGCTCTACGATTGACCCAGATTCCATCCCCAGCTGCCACAGCAGATCAACTTTGGCAACGTGTGGAAGCTGCTTGGTCTGCTGTACCCCAAGAACTCATGCAAAGTCTCTTTGAATCAATGCCGAGGCGTGTGGCAGCGGTGATCTCCAACAATGGCGGCTACTCTGGCTACTGATTTTGGCAGGAACCACACTTCACAGAAGTCTATAAATTTAATCATTTGATACTTGGTCAACATGTTATCTACAAAATAAATTTTGGTGTGATATCTCTTGTCTTTCTTGGTGTTGCAATTTGGGTGGCCAGCAGTGTATATATATATATATGTTTTACATCAATTGTATACATTGATCGTCGCATTTATTATAAATATATATATTTATTTTTTTTGGCATTAATTGCATACATTGACCGTTGTATTTAATCTGAATGTACTCCGTAGCGAAGCGCTGGTTTTCAGCTAGTCCTTAAATAAAGAAAAATCCTCAAGGAGGTGACAAAGGCTGGAACAGATTGTAAACGTTTATACTATCGTTGCATTATTTTCTCCAATTTATTCCAGTAGGTTTGAAATTATGTTGATAAGATTTATAATATAAAACTGTTCTCGAATATCTTACGGGTTCTTTAAATTTTCAACTTTTCATATAATTTCTTACAATAAAAAGCATTTACATAAAGCTTTTATCCGACAATAAGTACTTAAATAGCGTGAGTTGGAAGAATTCTTAAAGTTAGACGAAAACATAAACAGCGTTCAAACGAATCCGCATTTCCTTTTAACCTATTACTCGTGTTCTGTGCTCTTAAATAAAGATAGATAAGTCGACCATTTTCGTCCACTTTTCGGGCGATAAATTTGCTCCTGAATCCGTCTCCATCAATCTAGGTACAAAGGTTTCGATGGTGTAGAGCAGAGGTGGGTAACCTTTTTACCATTAGAGGCCACATGTAAATTAGGTAGTAATAAAGGAGGCCGCATAAGTTGATGTACCTATAAATGCGACTTTTATGAAATTATTATAGTTAGGCATAGTTTCAACAATTTGGTGCATAATATAGAAAAATAACAACAAAAAAAGTAAGTCCTTATTTATTTATTATTTGACCTAAAAAGTTACAACATAAAATATTTTTGTATTCACATAAGGGTAAAAACTTGTTATAACATTAATCATTTATTATTATTATTTTTATAAAATTATAAGATTCATAGATACCACTGAATTTTTTTATATTTCCCTGTTGGTATTTTTATTTATGTAAGCACATATATATATATATATATATATATATATATATATATATATATATCCAGATTTTTAAATTTTAATAAACAACTACATATTTAAATACCACTTCAAATAAAAATAATAAAGTAGAAGCAAAGTAATAATAAAGTAGTATTTTTAAATAATTTTAACATTATAAAGAAATACAATAGAAAAATAATAGTATTAAATTTTAAATGACTGACATAGCAACAATTCCTAAAATTATTTTAAAATCCGATGGAAAATTTAAGCTAGTAGGATATTTGCATTTGTTTCTTGCTTGAAAGTAATTGAATATTTGGATCAAGCTTCGTAACGCGAAGTCTGCGTACATACATTTATGCCGTTCTTTATTTAATTCCATTGATTTTAAAATTGTATTAATCTGTAAAATTAAATATTAATTAATACAAGTGCTTTCTTTTATGAAGGCCGCACAAGAAGATCACGCAGACCGCATGCGGCTTTAAGGCCGCGCGTTCCCCATCTCTGGTATAGAGTGTGTGTGCAAGAGAGAGTGCAATTATATTAAATTATATTGAGTTTAAGTTTTGCACCAATATATTATATATGAAAATGTATGTATGTACGTATATATATTCCAGCTTAATTCTGGAACGCCTGGAGTAATTTCACCCAAACTTCGTTATGACTGACAATCTGAGGGGGGATGTGGATGGGGGGAACACATTCCTAGCAGCCCTAGGGGTAGTTGTGGGAGGGAGTGACATGTAAAAGTAATCAAAAATGACTAATATTAGTTTCAAATTGATATTTTGGGGGGTCGCTGAGATAAATGCAAAATGTTCAAAATGACCGAAAGTAGTGTCGAATTCATAGTTTTTGGGGTCACTAAGCTGATTGGGGACAGTCAATGACTTTTAAGCCCAAGTTCAATGCACCCCCTAGGGGTGAGGGTGGGAAGGTGGGGACATTTTAAAAAAAACGAGATTAGTGTCGAACCCCTAATTTTCGGAGTCGATGAGATGAATGGTGACACTCCCGATGCCGTTTAAGTCCAAGTTCAGCCCCATCGGCATGGGGGAGGGGTAGAAGGGGTGACAAATCCAAAATACCCGGGCAACACCGGGCAAACAGCTAGTAGTATTCGTAATTAAAGCTTTGTGATAAAACTGGTATAGAAGTAAAAATATCTCAATTTCGCTACCTGAAAATGGACCTGAAAAAAAAAAGAAAATGAATGGAGATTCCTATGAAGTTAGCCTAATCTAGATTACTTTATGAAGGAAAATGATTTGTAAAATAACTTCCTATCATCACAAATTTCCCCCCAGAAGCTGTGGTTGCACTTATTATACACTAACCGTCTAAGAGTATAAGACTTTGTCCTTTCCTTTCAGCAGAAAAAAAATAGCGTTACTGGTGAGTCAATCCAGCTTCTGCTTTGATAATAAAAAGCGTCAAAATTATAACATATGAGGCATGTTTAAAAAATATATATATATAAATGAAATAAACTGTCACAAACACTTCTTAAGTTGAAAGTATGTGACGGAAAAGTACGTTTCAAATGATTAGGGAGTTAATAAAAATTAATTCGGCTATTTATTATGCTATAAGGTAAGATGTAACCATTTTGTTAATTTGCCTAAAGATATCCCCCAAAAGTGACATTTGGCTTGACATTTTTCTTTAGCAATTTATGCTTCAATAACTGAGGACGAAGAATACGGCATGCTTCCACCGAATAATTTAAGGTGAAGTATTTTAATTCGTGTCTCTTTGAAAAATGAAAATTTTACATATGTGGCGAATTTTCTTCTCTATTACGCGCTACAGTTCCAAAAAAAAGTTTAAGGAATTTGACAACTAGTGATAAATTTTTCCATAGATTAATATAGAACTAAGAACCCAAAATGGCGGCTACATCGCATCCCCAATGCATAAAAATAACCCATATTTATATTAAAAGACCTAATTGATCATCATTGTTGTTGAAGTTACTTGATTTAGTCGGTCGTCACTGTAACGACCCATATGCCTCACCCTAGAATAAGCATTTTTTTTTCTTCACATAGAAGAACTGATATAGCCGGGGTTTGGACCCTATAGTCTTTGCGAAATTTTTCAGCAGGGTATATTTAAAGTAATATGGCTTTATCTCGGAAGGATACTCTTTACGGGAAAGACGAAAGCAAAAAAGATGAAAAACAACGACTATATCTCTTAACTAACCATTGTACTTTAATCAGTTGGGTGCATTTACCTCGCCATTAAAGTTAAACATTATAATACTTTTTAATGGTTCATCTCTCTGTGAATTATGATATTTATTATATATATATATATATATATTATATATATATATTATATATATATATATATATATATATATATATATATATATATATATATATATATATATATATATATATATATATATATATATATATATATAACACAGTACATGTACTTTATTTAGCTTGAAAAAAAATACCTAAATTTATTAAACACTATTGAAAACCGTCCATTACTTGCTTTATAAGCGTTTCAGTTTCCACAGTAAACAGGGTAACTAGTAAAAAAATAATTCCTATTAAATTATTAATCGTGATTAATTAAATCTGTAAAACTCAAACCGAGAAGCCGGGATACGACTGTATTTCAAATTACTTTACACTATCTACACTCTAAACATTTGTTCATATTTTTGTTTCTAAGGGTTAATATCCGCAACTTTTAAATTAAATTTCACCGTTGTTTCTAATAAAACACCAACGTTCGTAAATATCTGGTACTCAGAAAACATTTGTTGCTAAACTCTTATTATTTAATATTTAATATTCAGGAAATAAATCATTAATAAAGTTAGTAAAAAGCATTTTTTCAATTGTTAAAATTTATCCCCAATATCACAAATACGTATTATTAATGAATAATCTAATTAAATATTTCTGACAAGAAACTTTTAAAGTTCTCTTTAGAAGTAATTCTGCAAAGAAAAATATAAAATATAAAAAACTCGGTTCGAAAATTTAAATATGAACTAAGGTGTTATTTAACAAAGTCAGTATTTTACCATGTGTTTATTAACTCGCTTTCTTGCTTGTGTGTGTGTTTGTCCAATACAAATCTTACAATCGATTTTTAACTAACTTCCCGGCTAGCTAGACATTTGAAACTTTTAGAATAGCTCAGAACACGATTACAATGCATTCTTTTAGTACTTTTAGCCATCTTTAAGCAGATTTGGAATCATTATTGCCATGTTTTTATTAACTCACTTTCTTGTTTGTGTGTTTGTCCAGTACAAATCTTGCAATCGATTTTAAACTAACTTTCCGACTGGCTAGACATTTGAAACTTTTAGAATAGCTCAGAACACGATTTTACAATGCATTCTTTTAATACTTTTAGCCATCTTTAGGCAGCATTGAATTCATTTTAAGTTAATTTTGTTGTGTGAAAATTTCTTATAATTGCTCTCTTTATCACGCATTTGATCATTTTCTTTCAAGTTGATGGGATAATTCATCAAAAAAAATTTTACAAAGTATTTATTAATGCATAGAATTGTCAAGTTTTTACGATTCAACAGAAAATTTAAAAACGTGGTATATAAAAAAATTATTTTTATCTTGTAATCATTTTCTTCCTATGTTAACCTTTTCCTTACGGGGTGGGATAGCATGTATCCCAAGAATACGGGCCCAAGTATGGATATATATATATATATATATATATATATATATATATATATATATATATATATATATATATATATATATATATATATATATATATATATATATATATATATATATGAATATATATATGTGTATATGTATATATATATATATATATATATTTATATATATATATATATATATATATATATATATATATATATATATATAACCCCCTTAATGGCTGTTCTAAAAAGGGAATCTGAAAAATGGGCCCCGTAAGCTAAAGGTTAAGCTTTGCCTAAGATCGATTTCATTACTTGTTGTATTTAAAATTTAGGAACTTCAAAAAGGCACGAGCACAATTCTGTGAAAGCAATAACAATAGCAACTTAGTGGTAATAACATTTTTTTTCATTTACTTAAGTTGTCAGTATTGTGGACAGACAGTTTTGGGGTTAATCTGTAAATGTCTCTTCCTCCAAGGAAAGATAATTTCTCATCTGGGCTAAGTACAGAAGAATTTCCAAAGCTCCCTATTGTTCATCACGCAAGATAAGTAAATGCTATTTCATGCAGTTATTCTTATTTCCCCAGACAGTTTCTTGGAGAGTGTTTTAGCTAGCTTTAAATTAGTTCCAGGCCACCTCCTTAACTCGCACAAACTCTAGATAGATTTGTTTTTCCATTCATCTGGAGTGACTTTACCAGAGAATAATTTATATCTATAATTTTAGAGAGTATAATTCGCAATTTTTGCGAAATACTTAGGAATGTAACTTGGATAAATGAGAACTCCTTGTTTTGTCTTAAGCTGCTGAATGTATGTTAAAATTTATAAGTTCAGATAACTTTAAAGTAAACGTAATGCTTTCTTGAAATTGCAAATTTGTAAAATTAGTTCGTTAAATTGCAATGTTTTACCTGTGTAAATTATAAAAGGAGACATAGGTATGTTAAATATAAGCTCACCTAGCTTCAAAGTAAATGTTATACTACTTGAGTTTACACATTTGTACAGAAACAGCCGGGTGAAAATAACTGTGTTTTACCTGTGTAATGAATAATCTAATTAAATATTTCTGACATGAAACTTTTAAAGTTCTCTTTAGAAGTAATTCTGCAAAGAAAAATATAAAATGTAAAAAACTCGGTTTGAAAATTTAAATACGAACTAAGGTGTTATTTAAAAAAGTCAGTATTTTACCATGCGTCCATCACAAAAGGCTCAGAAAGTGTGTTAAATATAAGCTTAGATTGTAAGTAATCTTTAGAAAATTAACTCATGAAATTAATTGGCTTGGTGCAATACGGTCAATTTTTTGCTACACGAGGACTAATTAAACCGGAACCTACTGCATAGAGCCGATTCCGAACGGCTACAAACGTCCATGCCAACAGTGGGATTCGAACCCACAAACTTTGACACCGAATGCCAGTGCCCTAGTCATTCGGCTATCGTCCGACAAGTAACGAATAGAACTATATACTTAAAAGTTTTTACATTTTTAAGACAATTTTAGTGGACCTACTTTATATATTTAACATTTTATATATTTAACATTTGCTCTTTATATATTTAAAATTTAAGACAGATTGTAAATAACCTTTAGAAAATTAACTCATGAAATAAAGTAACGAATAGAATTACATACTTAAAAGTTTTTATATTTTTAATATTTAATTTTATAGGACCTTCTTTATATATTTAACATTTTATATATTTAACATTTTTGTTTATATATTTAACATTTAACACAGATTATAACCTTTAGAAAATGAACTCACGAAATAAAGTAACGAATAAAGTAACTACATACTTAAAAGCTTTTATATTTTTAAGACTTATTTTTATTAGACCTTCTTTATATATTTAACATTTGTTCTTTATATATGTAACATTTAAGACAGATTGTAAGTGACCTTTAGAAAATTAACTCACGAAATAAAGTAACGAATAGAATTACATACTTAAAAGCTTTTATATTTTTGAGACTTATTTTTATTAGACCTTCTTTATATATTTAACATTTTATATATTTAACATTTGTTATTTATCTATTTAACATTTAAGACAGATTGTAAGTAACCTTTAGAAAATAACTCACGAAATAAACTAATAAATTGAATTACATACTTAAAAGTTTTTATATTTTTAAGACTTAGTTTTATTGGTCCTTCTTTATATATTTAACATCCTATGGGAACTTTTTCGCGAAATTTCTAAAGCCAAACTGCTATTTTTTTTAAAAAAAAGACATTTTTGTAATTCTTCTTTTTATTCGTTATAGTTCCTTGGCTTTTTACTTCTTTAAGTAATGTACCATAGACAAACAAATCCCAAGAGAATGTCTTTCTGAAACAATTCATCAGCATACATTGGTACTTTAAAAAAGTTTAGCACATTCTTTATTGCTTTCCAGTGATTTCAACAGACATCTGAATAATGCATATTTTAGAAGATATTCTACTTAACGACTTAGAGATTAAAGAGTCAAAGAAATTTTATTAGGGGCTGAAAAGTTTCAAAGAGGATATTTCTGAAAGTTTTGCTCTTATCTGTGCAGAAGATACTTGTATTGATTGTAAATATTTCAAACGCTAAAATGAATAATGCATATTGTCCTATGAATATGTTTAACTGTTAGAAGAAAATATTTAATCTCTTTTCTTTCTACTATTCTATAATTCTGAAAATATATTAGCATTCTAATAAACAGTTTTGAACAATTTTTCCGTTTACATACATAAAAGAGTCACCATTTCCAGCTTAATTTTTTCACAGCCTTCATTCTTATTTTCTAATCAATTAGTGATCAAATTAATCGATCCCTTAAGGTGAAAGTGGACTTTCAAAATTGTGAAATTTGTCAAAAAATTCGATATTTTTATTTTATTGAATTGTGAAACTACGGACGAGTAGGAATGTGTTGCAAAAAGTATTTTTAATTTCTGCGATTACTTTCCTAGTTATAGGCATTTGTATTAAATTTAGATATTATGTGATTACTAATAGCAATAACTTTAAATGCGTTTTTCTCAAAATAAAAATTTTCATGTCATACGAATATTCAAACTGCTCCAGGTGCATTTCTAATGATCGTATTGCTTCGAAATTTAAGTTTTATATACTTAACTGTATATGAAATAAATCTTATTGAAAAAAAATTTGCTTCGTAGCTCAGAATTTCTAAATTTTATACTTGAAAAGATGATTTATAGGTATTCTGCGTCATAAAAAGGATGTTTTCACTAGCATTATTTTTTTCTCTTTATATTTTTAATGAATGCTTAAAATGAGCAATAAGTTTCATTGTCAGTTCTATAAGGTATCTTGTAAATAAAAATTATCATATTATACGCAAAAGAAATGCGCATGAAACATTTTAAATGAGGCCAATTTTTGATATAATTAATAATTCATAATTCATAAATTATTAATATTTCATCTTTAAATTTTAACCACTTTTACATATCTATGGTACTAATCACATATTCAAATTTCAAGAAAATCCATTCAAAAAAAAAAAAAAAGTTCGGTTTGAAGGTCCACTGTCCCCTTAAACTAATGCCAACGAGATTGACGAGCAATTACAGCAAGGGCCTGTATCTAATGCTATAATCCAGATCCATCATTCTGCAGTACCACCGTTTTTCTCACTAGCACCATCTTTTATCAATCATCTTTTATTCAAATTTTACCCAGCAATGTCGGAAAAAAAAGTTACAAATAATACGCAGCGTCCTGTAATCCGCATCGAGAAATTAAGTTTTTAGAGTTACAGTTGGCAGAAAAATACATAAATACTATAATGAGATGAAAAGCAAACAGTTGTTTCAGCAAATAATCACCAGCCTTCATCTGATGGAGACAGATTATTTTTATCTCGTGCACAGGACAGCCGGCAAATATCGCCTGAAATAAGTGCATGATTTTCGTCTTATTTCCCTACTTTTAACTTTAACTCATTATATGCTTTACTAGCTTAAAACCCGTACTTCGCTATGGAGTACATTCAATTTAAATACAACGGTCAATGTATGCAATTAATGCCAAACAAAAAATAAATATATATATTTATAATAACTGCGACGATCAATGTTTACAATTGATGTAAAAAATATATATATATTTTTATAAAAAAATCGTAAGGGATATTTTTACAGACAAAATAATGTGGAAGATAATATTCAAATTAAATCTAATAGGACATACTAAATAATATAGTACAGTTAATAAATACAGAACAATTTGAGGAACATATCTTTTACTGTATTTTAGTATTTTTTTGGATAATGTCCAATCGTCTGCCGCATTAGCAAGAAAAAAAAATATTTCTTTTTTGTCTATTTCGCACGTGACGATAAATTTATTTAAAGAGCAGCAAAAGAATCACGTGACCAGTATTTAATAAATTAAATTCTAAAAATTAATCTTTAAAAATTCACCAAAAATCAGAAAAGGGAGGTAAAGATTCGAAAAAGATTTAATTTTAAAGGAACTTTTCGGATCTTTCTCGTGATATAAATTTTATAACACTCAGGTTATTATTTTAAATGCAAACTTAAAAAAAGTTACTATAATAGCTTAAAAATTTAATTTTAAAAAATCTAAGAAGAATTTTTCAAAAACCTTTCTTAGTGCACCCCTACACCATAAGAAGAATCGCCATGCAAAATGTCAGCCCTTTAGGTCCAGCGGTTTGGTTCTGTGTGTTGTATGTGAGTCAGTCAATCAGTCAGTCAGTGCGTCAGTCAGTTACGGAACTGTTTTATATATATAGATAAAATTTCTATTCAGATTGTTGATTGCTGAATCGTAAGACGCATTTTAAGTAATTTTTTAGATATTTTTACGAAATATTTTCCTTCCCTTACTCTTGTCGTGTGTAGTACTTAAATAACATACTTTTACACCAGATTTCTTTAAATTTTCTAGAGAAAATTCTTCGCATATGGTAACTATTTTATTTACATAAATTATTCATCCCTGTATAGGGGGCAAAAGCAATTTTTAGAGATTTTTCAGATCTGAACAAATTTTGACCTTTGAATTGATCCTGCAGGCTTGTAGATTTCTAATTGCTTGATCTATACACAATGGATATTTACATTTACACTATACGATCTATGATATTTAATTATGTACCATTTTCCTGATTAACTACACACCTTTGTACAACTCACAGTCAGAATTCGCTTTTTGTTATCTGGATAAAGCTATACAAAATGTGAGACACGTTTGATCATCCTTCTCTTCCGGCAATTGTTAGTTGCTGATTTTTCCATCGAATTTTACCGTCTGTAGACGTAATGACCTTTCATCGTAACATAATTTACTGTGGGGTTGTTCTATTTATTCTCCAGGAGATATAGCTAAAAAATTCAGTTGTAATTGATCTTCATCTCTTCTCATACTACATTCCCCCCAAAAAATGTGTACATATATATATATATATATATATATAATAATAATAATAATAATACATACATACATACATACATACATACATACACCCTAGGGAATCTTTATCTTCATTAGAGTATTCAAACATCATTATTCAATTCCTAAATAAAACTCCAAAAAGTTTGTTCAAAGAAAATCTGATTAAATGTGTGTAAGGTTCGAGCTAAAAGAAATTTACAATTTCTTGATATAAGAGATCAAGGTGTACTCCTAACTCTGTTCTTAATTCATTGCCCTTATTATTGTCTTCCTTTTAACACATTTATTTCAGAGATCCTAGCAATACTCTCTCTATGACGAATTCCGCTGTATGAAATTAGCATGTAATGTACAAATATATAGGCTACTCTCATACTATTTGATGAAAATTTTTTAACCGAGTGTACTTAAATATTTTCGTCTGATATATATATATATATATATATATATATATGTGTGTGTGTGTGTGTGTGTGTGTGATATTATAAGTTGAATCTCGTCTATTTCTATAATTCGGGTCCCCACATCTGTTAAGAGAGGACCCTTTTCTCAGAATAGCCCACCCAACAGCAAGTGAACATCTGCAAATTCCAGTGGGACAAACACCGCAATAAATTCTTTTCAGTTGATAGAAATATCGAGTCGTGCCGCCCAGAAGGAGTAACAAAACCCCGTCTCTAGTCATCTAAAATCTGCAGTTCGCAATATCTCAGAGATAATGGCTGCAGGTACCAGAGAAAGTGGTCAAATGTGTCAAACAATACCATAAAGATAAAACGCACCCAATGTGCTTCTTAGTAGTATACCACCCACGACAAACATCTGTGTTGATGTAAACAGTCGCTGATTTTTGGTACAGCCCCTAACTAAGAGAGCAGACATTCTGCGATTGTCTGTCTTTGTGAGCACATGTATGTTTCGCGTCATGCTAGAAGGACGCTCTGATATCCGCTATCAACTCTCGTGAAATAAAGAACTGTAAATTTAAAAGAACTGTTCCTCTTCATTTGTGCATATTGTGTGTTATTATGTAAAGTCATGTGGTGAAATGCCACATATATATATATATTAACTTATCCAAAAAAATTGCAGTGATGAAGAGCGAATCAATTTATAGGATTACTTTCTTCGTTAATTTCGACTGTAAGCATTACTGGAAAAAGAAAAAGCTTTTTCCGCTGCATGTCTCAGCCGTCATTTGAATTTCAAATTCATTTTTTCCAAATCTTCCTAGGGTTTTTTTTCTTATTTTTTCTATATAAATCTCCTCCATCCTTTCTTTTTTTACTGTTATTCCTCTTGCCCGTTTGGCTGGAATAACGGACCATTTGCAAGCAAATTTAGTAGGAAAGTCACCGAAAGAATCAATTCATCAGCATATATTGGTGCTTACGGAACTTTGGCACTTATGTTTTTGCTTCCTCTTTCAAGTTCGGCAGTCCCATGAATAATTCATATCAAAGGGGATATTTTAACTGGAAAAACAACGATCGGGATTTTTTAAAAAAAGTATCAAAGCATTTTTTAATCTTAAATTTATATTCCGCTAAAAGTTAGTTAGGATAATAATTTCTTCTGTTTTTCTGGAATGAAAATGACTGGGAGATAATGATGTAGACAAGAACTAAAACAACAATTTTTTTTTGTATTTATAAACTCTAAAAGAAGTGTTTTTAACCTTTCAACAGTCTCTCTGGTCATAAAAACTCTAACTAAACAAGACTTAATTTAGGAAGCTTAGAATAAGCTAAATGCCATAATGTGCCAAATTTAGCATGCATCTAAGGTAACAGCTAATAATATCTGTTTTATCTGCTGTAAAAAATTAATAGCAGACTATATTTTGCGATTTCGCCTTGTCTTCTTTTCTGACTTTTTGTAACCAATCATAGCGAAGTTTTTCTTGTTACGAGTTTAATGTTGATTTCGCAGCAGTAAGATATTGTGACAGTTAAAGCAACCATGCAGTACTGAATGCCTTTAAAGCATTTGACTCAAGATACCTTATTGACTTTCCCTCTATTTGGCCATTTTAATGGATTTGGGATCAAGAATGCATATGTTAGTTGGTGAGCTTTTTGGAAACATCTAAAAACATTATTTTTAAGAAAATTATCTTGTCGCTAGAAGTTGGTTTCCTTGAAACACTGTTGCATGGCGGGGAAGTAAACATGCAAAAATAATGAATGCATGGGACCACTGACAACATTCAAGATAGTGTGGCGAGTAGGCCACTTCATCTACTCATTTTTGAAGATTTTGTTGATCAAATTTGGTGTCCAATATATGTATTTGTTGGTGATCCTTGGCACCTTTAAGAGGCACTATTTTCTTGAAAATTTGCCTGTTCTGTATGTGAGTTTTCTAACAACGACCTAAGCAAGGAAGGAAGCGTGTGGTTATCTAAAGTGTATGAATAAAAGGCCAAACTCAAGACTTTTGCGACTTAATTTTGGTATTCTTTTTGGCACTGGGGATCCGATTTGGCTTGACGAATATGTCTTCGATCATGGCATCCCCATAAATTTACAAAAAATCATTGTGGAAATAAAATTTTAAAATTTCATTTGAGCAAGAGATAATCTAAGTGTGGAAAGAAGTTCCTGGGCAAATTTATGCCCGTTTTTTCTTAAAAATAGTTCTTTTATTATGGAGCTTGCCTAATAGCTTTACAGCAGATTGATAGTAAAAATATATAGGAAAGAGTAAGTTCCTCGAATTTCTGCTACCAGAGAGAGCTTATAAGAAAGTTTTAAAATTTATAGTTTGTAAACAAATATTGTTTACCATATGTCATGTTTCCATAACCTATGTATTATTTTTTATAGATTTTTTTTAATTTACCATAGACAGAAGTCTACGTGTTATTTTTTTATTTTTCATACATTTTTTATATTTATTTTTTACTTGTTCAGTTTAAAAATATCTTCCGTTCACTCGAGAATTAATTATAATGTAGGTCTATGTTTTATATTGAGGAGAACAACATTATTATAATACAGCTCTTCAATATTGTGGATACTCTGCATGTCTAATGCCAATTTTGTTTCATTAGGACATGTTTTTCCTTTTTTAACGACTGAAATATTGTTCAATAAATGGGTATAATTAATGATAAGAGCTTGGAAAATCTATATATTTAAGTTGCTAAGCCGATTTTTGGACATTTCTTGTGAGAAAACTGCCGCATCAATTTTCTTCAATTTGGTCTTAAACGAAAGATTTTAATCTATAGAAGTTTCAAATTTTGTTTGTTGTAACCTTAATTTCTATTAATGATCGATAATTTACTATTGCAAATTGCTTTCTGCGCATGATCAGTGACATGTTTAAATCAGGCTTTAGATATTTACTAAGCACGAGGCCGTAAAAACACGTTAATTTGTTTCTAAGCATGCTCAGTGGCATGTTTAAATCTGGCTTTAGATATTTACTAAGCACTAGGCGTAAAAACATGTTAATTTGTTTCTGTGCATGCTCAGTGACATGTTTAAATCTGGTTTTAGATATTTACTAAGCACGAGGCCGTAAAAACACGTTAATTTGTTTCTGCGCATTCTCGGTGACATGTTTAAATCAGGCTTTAGATACTCACTAAGAACGAGACCGTATAAACACGTTAATTTTTTTCTGTGCATGCTCAGTGACATGTTTAAATCTGGCTTTAGATATTTGCTAAGCACGAGGACGTAAAAGCACTTTAATTTGTTTCTGCGCATGCTCAGTGACATGTTTAAATCTGGCTTTAGATATTTACTAAGCACGAGGCCGCATAAACATGTTAATTGTTTTTTTTCCTAGGAATCTCTCTAGCTCTCTCTCTCTACCATTTTTATTTTTAATTATGTTTGAGATATATACAATTAAACCTGACAGAAATTGTTTATTTCGGGCTGTTGAGTAACCCTATTTCTTTTTGCTGGGTTCAGTAGTAATTTTTTAAACTGTATATCTCTCTTCTTAATATTATAATTTTCAACATTTGGCAATGATGTGTTCAGTATAATTTGTGTATTAATACATTTATTTACCATCCAGCCGTCATGTTTTGAAGGGTACCAACTAGTTATTATTTTATCGCTGATAACTCGAAAATTTCATGAATTCTCCCTTTTAAGAAAATTTTTTCCTTACACTTTCTCCCGTAAGAATCTAAATGGATCTTCCTTATTCAATCCTGGCGGTATTAGAAACAAAATTAGGTTTTGTCCGCATCAATGCGCTATGTATGTCTCCCTACCTTCCGCTCATAAATTGCTATTCCATCTCACTAATAATCTATAATTGCACTTTTCTTTTACCGACTCCAGCTCTTCTTCGACAACATTTTACGGCGTTAGGCGATTTTATTTAATAAGTGCCGAAACGCATCTCTGCGACGAAATGAGCTTTAAAGTAACTCAATTGTCACGATGGAAAAGCACGACGGTCTTCTCTCTCTGTCTCTCTAGCTGGAAAAGAAAACGTCGGGGAGGGGGAAAAAAAGCAAACTCCGGTCTTAGCCCAGTAGCTATGTGCATCTTACCGCGCAAAAGATCGGGTATTAGATTTCTTTTTTCCTACTTGTATATCTTTAGTCCAGTAGTGAAAAACCAAGTTTTTCAATTCGAAAGACCTCGGCGGAATTTTTCTGTGGCCTAAAAGCAACGAAATTTTTTTACTTTTTTGGGGTGTTTTCAAATATCTCGGCAATGGTTGGTTCTAGAGCTTAGATTGCAATTACAATCTTAAAGATGACAAAATTTTGAACAAATCTTATATTTATTTCATTTTTCTAAACCCAATAACAAGCGAGCTACAGCGTCAGGAAAAGGGGAAATTTTATTCAACTCGTCGAGAAAGATGCAAAACTTACTTCTCTAACACACTAACTCTTGCAATTGCTATATATATATCCATATTTGAGAAATGCACAATATGTGTAATACAGCATATATATATATATATATATATATATATATATATATATATATATATATATTTACTCCAACATACTTGAATAGTGTGCATATTTATATAATTATGTACACAAACTACACATTTGTCGATACATAGGAAATTAATTACAAAAATTGGAGTATTCAACATTAATAAAAACCGGTTATATACATTATTATAAATTAGAAAATCTAGCATAAATGAAATAATATATAAGAAATTACATAAAATTAATAATTATTATGTAATTATAAATGATTCAATAACTGTACTAAAACTGAAATATTTCAAATTAAATAACATTCTTCATAGCTATTGTTTTTAGCTATTTTGATGATCTGGGGTGGACATCATCTCTATGTTTGGTGATACGTCATCTTCATCCTCTAAATCATGAGGCAGTTCAATTACATTTGTATATGTGAGGCCACTGCAGTGCTTACACATATTTGAGCAATTTAACCCTGCTTTTCGACAACTACATGCACCAGTACAACCCTATTTCAGCGTAAATTGTAGCAAAGAGATCATGCAAACCACTACCAGCCATTATTGCACCAATTGAGCCTATAAATGACATTAGAAGGTGAAAACCTCCAAGCCTAACAACAACATTGTTCAATTCAGGAAGACCATTTGCAATAATATCCCTAGCTTTGAGATATAGGGGTTGGTCAAAAGTAACAATACACGTCTTTTGATTGAATTTCCTACAATATTCTGATGCAGTTAGCAGAGAGGTGTAGACTGTGTCATAGTGTGATGGAGGTGAGTTGATAAATGGAAGGCATATAATCTTAACGGTCATATTCTCTGTTAGCTGTCACTTGTGCCATAAAACCATTCCATCCCGAGACACTTTGTGCGATTTTTTGACCATTTTCCATACTGCCAAATCAAGTCTGTAGTAGATGAACATCAATCGTATGAAGCTTCTGCAAATCGTCAATGATGATTGTTTTTAAACCTCCCTTTTTTGCATTGGGAAAAATTTGGAGGTTTATGGTTCCTGCCTGTTTGACAACTTCAGCTGATGAGCACTTTTTTAAGCGCTGTATATTTTTGTCGGGCAACACTGAGGCAGAGGGTGTGATACACATTATACCTCCCACAGCGTGGAATGTTCCAGAACCATCCAGAGTGTCAACATTAAAATCAGCGTTATCAAACACGTATTGACAGACAGCGTCATCTCGTAGTTTACTTTCTTTAGATCGCAGGGCAAGGGATAATTCTAGTAGAGAAACCTCAGAGTACGATGCTGCAAATCCAAGTGCAGACAGAACGTTAATAAGGAGCTTGAAACCAAACTTTCTGTACAGGTAAGCACCGACTCCCGTCAACACTGAAGACACGAATGAACGTGGTCTCGCTGCATGTATGACTGCGTGCGATAGCGCAATACTTTTTTTCTTCCAATTGTCAATTGATCCTCGTTTGTGCTTCAAAATTATAGAATCAAATAGCAACTTCAATGAATAAGGAATAACACTTACGGCATCGCAAAAAAAGTTATCTGACGGGGGATACTCAGTAGTGCAATATATTTGTGATCTTACGTCTTCCACTATAATTTCAGCTGCTGCTTTGACAACTCTTAGACGTTCCTCTTGAGGGTCTGTCTTCCTGTTGACATACCAGTTTTCATTGAGAATCTTATGTCCAACGTTTTTAAAACAACTCACTGTCTTTTTGTTGGCTGTTTCAGCGATTAAAATGACTTCTCGATACTTTTTTTCGAGACGCGATTTCAGTGTTCTCTTATCCGGAACTTCATTTACTACGTTCATCAACTCCTCAAAAGTAAATTTGCACTCTTCAGTATTTTCTTCTAAATAATTATAAATTTTCTCCATAGCATAGTCAACATCTGAAAAATGACGATAACCTCTTTTTGATCCACTTTCAGATTTTTGGTAAAGCTTTCTGTAGCAAAAATGATCGTACCAGGCGTCCACAGCATGCAAATCATCTTCATTCCTGATTCGATCCTGTATTTTTCTGGCCCATTCATCATTGCGAATCTGTGCAGTTTTCATAACTGAATCTTTAATTGCTGTTTTTGTGGTAACTTTATGAATCAAGTTTCGTTTTTCGGGTGGCAACTTACGTTGTTTTGACAAAAAATCTTCTTCATTTACCTCTCCACACAAAAAACATTGTTTTCTAAAATCGAAACGACCCGTTCGTCCTCGTGTTGATGAAGACACGCCAGCTTGTTGATTACTCCAATGGTCTTGACGACGAAGAGCTGCATCGATCATTTTCTCATTAATGTAGCTTGTCTGGCAAGCTCTGTGTACTGTCACTTGTTCTAAGCTTTTCAAAAAATTTTGATAACTTGGGTTTTTACGTTTAAGGCTACATTTTTTAAGAGTCTCTACTCCTTTCTTTTTCACTACTATAGTATCACCCTCACTTAAGTTCAAATCACAAATAAAACAAACTTCAACTTTTGGATCGCTCATATTTCACGACGAACGAAAATGAAAAACTATGGAGTGACAAACTATTAAATTAAACTATAATAATTAACTACTAAAAATCCCTTTTAACTATTATTAAAATAAAATAAACACTTTATAACACTGTACCGAGCAAAAGAACATGCAAGAATGACGCGATTAGTTTGATACAAACCAGAGAAAAACAGATCACGAGACAAGTAAAGACATGTAAAGACCAATACAAACGAAATAAAAAATTCCCCACGCTGGGGGAGATTCTAAAAATAGAATCTTCCCCTCAACGCTTCGGACCCAACCCGATTCGGACAGGTCAAACACAAGAACAACAAACGTGAGGAGTGTTAAAAAAGTAAGTTTTGCGTCTTTCTCGACAAGTTGAATAAAATATGCCATTTTCCTGACGCTGTAGCTCGCTTGTTATTGGGTTTAGAAGAAAGATGTAAATGTAAGATTTGTTCAAAATTTTGTCTTCTTTAAGATTGTAACTGCAATCTAAGCTCTAGAACCAACCATTGCCGAGATATTTGAAAAAAACCAAAAAAAGTCAAAAAATTTCGTTGTTTTTAGGCCACAGAAAATTCCGCCGAGGTCTTTCGAATTGAAAAACTTGGTTTTTCACTACTGGACTAAAGATATACAAGTAGGAAAAAAAAATCTAATACCCGATCTTTTGTTCGGTAAGGCCATTTATTTGAACCCAGCTACTGGACTATCTTGTCAAATGACTGGCAAGCGTATTTTTATGCAAATTATTGCTGTTCTCTCTGCTGTGCTTAAATGCATTCGCTGTTAATTTCGTAAGAACGTTGAATCAATTTATATGGAGAAAATAAGAATTTAATGGACTTGAGAGCCGTTTCTAATTCTTCCTTGAATGGATTGTGTTTACTCGAAAATAAGGTTCCATTATAGGGAGGCGTCAAGCACTGTGCTGTTAGCATAATTGTTTTTGGAAAGGCTTTAAAAGGTTTCCGAAATAGAATTATCGTGAAAAAAATGTGAAACATATTTTTTTTCTGGGATGCTTGGAGATTACATATGCCGCACTTTGATTTTAATTAATGGATTAAAATTTGTGCCATGTGCGATTATTCTATTAGACACTAACTCCATAAGAATTAAACTTTCATTATTTATATTAAATCTTTTAAACTCTATAAACTTGAACTATAAGAAATTAAACACTATAGTTTGTATTATAATTAAATTACCTTATGAATAAATTGTGTTTACTCAAAATTAAAGTCCCATCTTTGAAAGGCGTCATATTCAATGCTGTTAGCACAATTGTTGCCATGAGAGCTGTAATAGATTGCCTAAATTCGATTATCGTAAAAGAAATATAGAAAATATTTTTCGCGATTTTTCAATGATTAAATATGTTATCTTTATATTGATATTTGTAACAGGATTAATAACTTTATTGTACACTATAATTTCGACTGTCTTCTTTTCATTGGATTGTGTTTTGTTGAAAATAAGTTTGTTACTGAAAGACGCCAAACACTGCATGCATGTTTTAAGCTTTTAGCTTACATGCATGTAATGTAAGCTAAAATATAAATATAACTTAAAATGTAATTATTCCCAAAAGCTTTAAAACTTTATTTTGGCTAATCACGGATGAACTTAGTACTGTGTTTTCGGTATTATTTTGGTTGAAACTTGGCGAGATAAATTTTGGGAAGGCAAGAGTCCCCTCTCTCATGAGTTCTTTAGGTCACGGTTCTATGAACTGAGTTCAATGATTTTGATATCATTTTGGTTGAAAACTGGCGAGATGGGTTTAAGGAAGATGATATTCTTCTCTCCCATGAGCTTTTTAGGGCTCGGTACTATGAATTGAGAACTATGTATTCGGCATCATTTTGATTTAAGGTGAGTTTGGGTTTAAGCCTGGAGATATAGGTTTGGGGAAGTCTATATCCCCTCTCCCATGCATGAACTCTTTAGGGCTCGGTATTATGGTTAACTATGTACTGGGATTTCGATATCATTTTGGTTGAAGCCTGACGAGATGGGTTTTGGGGAGGCGGTATTCTCTTCATCGATGAGCTTTAGGGCTCGTCAAAAAAAAACCAGCTCAACAATAGGTCCTCTGATTCCCATGTATGTTAATGTTTCCCAGTGCAAGTAAGAGTGGTGCATGGTAAAAACAAGCGAAAAAGAAGAGAATAAAATCATTTCTCTTAGTTGATAAAGTCGATCATTGTATTAAAATAATTTTCAGTTAACGACATAGTGATTTTAATTAATTTATAACATTGAGCTAAATAACATAACTGAAATTTCATAATTTTTAAATACTTTTAAGACAGTCGCCTTTTTAGTGTCATTAATCATAGATGTTACTGAAATATATGGTGTTTACGATAGAAACTGTGGGCTACAAGGTCACATTTGGTAACACAAGGTCACATAATATAAATGATTTTGAAATTAAAATATTTTGCCTTTAAAGTATCGCTGACTTTTTGGGGGATTTGATTGTCTTTATTGATGTACTTAAACAAAATAAATAATGTATTACGTGTATTTTTATAAGATAAATCAATTATCGAGAAACACTTAAAAATGTAATATTTATAATTACATTAAAATAACAATTGTTATTTAAAAAAGAAAGATGAAAGAATTGGTTCTTATTTTGGGTTCACTTTAAAGTGCTTAAGAAATACTTAATTTATCGATTAGAAAGAAAGTGGGAACCCTGTAATAATCTGTGCGAGTTAAATTGATATAAGGCCACTATGACAGATGATACATGATTGTTTGCTTGGGCTATTATTTTCATCTACTCTTTGTAAAATTTACATCAAAAATTTTTAAAAAATATTTTGCTTATGATAGTTTTAAGTCTTTTCAATTTTTGATGAATTTATGAATTATTAAAAAATTAGCCCTTTAACAGGCTCCTTAAAATTACTTAAGGACATTTTAAAGGACATTTTAAAGTAAAAATAAAAGTTACATAGATTAGAATATGGGTAGGAACTATAAAAAAAAATGTGTACGTGCTAGACTAAAATAATGCTTACATGATGAAGAACTCAATAATGCTAGTTTCAGCAATTTTCATATACTCTATGAAAAAATATATACATAATTCAAACTTCACGATCCTATTAAATTTTTATCATATTTCAGAATAATCTATTACTATAGACGAATATAAAAAACTGAACAAACATGGCTGTGCTATTTATAGATTGCAGACATCAGCCAGTCAGATGCAGGATTTCGACAAACGCGAAGAAATTTGCGTTTTCCTGTATATATCCTTTGATTAGAAGTAGTTATTTATAGTTCTATTCTTCCATTGTAAAATCTGTACAGCTTTCAGTGCTTTTTTCTTAAATTTAAAAAAAAAAGAAATTCTAAATAGCATCCAATGTTTTTTCAAATTTCTCCACTCCCCATTTTATTTAAAAATTCCTAAAATTCTTTTCCATTTAATATTAGATTTCTGTATGTGCATTTCGCTTGAATTTTTTAGGACAAAGAATTGCTTCCCGACCTTTTTTTCCTTGCAAAAACTGCAGTTATATTCCTTTTTTATAAAAAAAAAAACTCCAGATTGCTGAAATTCTACGGCTGATATTTTACGAAATATTTTTCCTTTCGTCGACGTGGCCTGCAAGCAAAGGAGAAAAAATAAATTTCAGACGCAATGGTAGAAAAAAAAATTCGTAGAGAGTTTTCTGAAACTTTCATGCCATTTTATATCCGGAAATCTAATGTACGCTCCGATATTTTACTCCCCGAATTTCACAATCGATTTTAATTTCCATTAATCGACTTGTTTGTGCTCAACGAACAAACGTCTACGAAACATCCATTGAAAGCGAATAAATATAAGTTTGTGCCATAAATTATGTATGTCATACATTTCAAAGCTTGCCTATAGTAAAAGCTTATTACTTAAATTTTCTGAAGTCTTCTAATTTTTGCATTTTTGACTATGTTGTAAGAGAAGGGCTTCAAAACTCTCGTAAAAGTTTCGAGCCTCGCTTTCATGTTCATACAAGTCATTTCTATCTTATTTTTAAACTGGTACACCTCCAGCTTATTTCTGCTGCCAACAGAGGGCATTACGAATCAGGCTTCAGCAGTCATTTCTCAGCACTCATTAGACTTTAAGGCTCTGTTTTTAAAAATGAACAAGAATGGAGTTGTACCACTATTCAAACAAGGACTTCAGATAACACATGCTATGTAGGTTTTTAAAACATAACATCTAGGCTTTGCTTAGTAATGACTAACACAGGTTTATACTAGAAATTTTATTTCTAAGATAACACTTGTTAAGGCTGGTGTACACTAACCCTATTAGATTCGTTCATCCCAAAGCTAACCTATGGAGAAAATGTGTCCAAGAATTTCCGACTTCGATTGACAGATTTTCTTAAAAATTGTACTCCGTATTAGAGAAAGAAATTTTACACCTTGGAAATTTTTATTTAAAAAAATGCAAATAATATTTTAAAATTTAAATTATTCAGGGGAAAAAAATCTAGTATAGTCTGTTTTAAACGCTCCTAAATTCCTTTGGAGGACGAAATTTATAAAATGAATCCCGTCGCAAAGTGCAGAATAGTTCGGGCTGTCTGAAAATACTATTTTTATTGGATTATCATCATTTATGTAGCTGTCAACAGTAGACAAATTTTCTCCATACGTTAACATTGAGGTGAGCGAATCCCATTGGGTTTGTACACAGCAGTTTTATAAACAAACTAGCTGAATACCCGTACTTCGCTACTGAATATATTCAAATTAAATTCAACGATCAATGTATGCAATCGGTGTAAAAAAACAAAAAAAAAACCGTAACGGATATTTTTATAGACAAAATAATGTAGAAGAAAATATTCAAATTAAATCTAATGGGACATACTAAAGAATATAGTATAGTTAATATAGTACCGTTTGATGAACATATCTTTTACTGTATTTTAATATTTTTTGAATAATGTCCAATCGTCTAACGTATTAGCAAGAGAAAAAAATTTTTTTGGTCTATTTCGTTGTTATGCAAGTGACGATAAATTAATTTAAAGTACCAGAAAAAGATATCACATAATCGGCATTTAATAAATTAAATTCTAAAAATGAATCTTTAAAAATTCACAAAAATCAGAAAATGGAGGTAAGGATTCGAAAAAGGTTTCATTTTAAGGGAATTTTTAGGATCTTTCTCGTAATATAAATTGTATAACTCTCAGTCTATAATTTTAAATGCAAACTTGAAAAGTTATAAAAACAGTTTAAAAATTAAATTAAAAAAAATTTAAGTGCAATTTTTCAAAAATCTTTCTTACCCCTACACTATAAGAAGAATCGCCATGCAAAATTTCAGCCCTTTAGGTCTAGTGGTATGGTCTGTGCGTTGTATGTCAGTCAGTCAATCAGTCAGTTACGGAACTGTTTTATAAACAGAGGCTGTTCACACATTTTTTAGACGATGTATATTGTATTCACAAAACTAAATTACATAAAATTCTTGTGTGTTAAATGTTCTATTTGACATCCCTTATTCTGAACTATCTTTCGACACCGCAATTTCCAGGATAATAATGCCTTTTGAAATGTCAGAAGAGGTATTCTATCCCATTCCTCCTGAACAGCTTTCCAGAGTCCTGTAAGGGTTTTGGGACGACGTTTGGGTAATGCAGATTTTAAAAGTCCAAAAGCACAAAAATCCATAGGTGATACATCGGGAGATTTAGTAGGGATATCAGTGAAGGGTATGGCCTCGATACCAGTTTTTTGTTCCTTTTCTTTTAGGAAATTTACAGTGGATTTTGATGTGTGACTGCTAGCTTTGTCCTGATGGAGTCTCACAGATTGATGACACTGTGGGTAAAGCGATGGTATTTCATTCAGAAAAATTGGCGATAAAATATGTTCCTGATAGCATTTGGAGTTAATCTTGACATTTTTTTCCACTCTCTTTATTTTTAAATTGCCATTATAAGAAAAACCAGCAACAATCATGAATCCCTTAGAAAAACTTTCTTTCGATTCTTTGAACCATGTACTTAAATTTTTTACTCCCCTTTTATGATAATAAATGGCTCTTTTTTTGTTGAAATCATTTAAATACACCCATGATTCATCTATTGTGACAATTGTTTTCCATTTTTCTTTGGATAAGTGTTTCTCATATAGAATTCTGCAGCGTGTCCTGCGTTCAGCGGTATGATTTGGAAGAAGACAATGCACATTGCGCTTTTTCGCTTTCTTAAGATTTAAATCAACGTTTATCATTTTGTTTACAGTGGACACCGAGCATTTTAATGATTTTGCAACTGTCCTTTGACTAGGGGGATTTTCTTTTAACATTAAACAACGTACCTTTGCAATAGTCGAAGATGTCCGTTTTTTCCTTGGATACTTGTTTGGAATTTTTGTCCCACTTGAGGCTTCAATTTGACGTTTTTTTCCTTTCTTGTTGACGATATTACCTATCGACGCTTTAGATATCACAAAACCATGACTCTCACGTCGGTTTTGAATAACGGAGTATGCAAATTTCTCTTCGGAAAGAACATAAATGTAGCCGTCGAACCACTGCTTTGTTAAGAACGCCATTTTGAATAAAAACAAAACTTTCAAGCCGCAGACTATAATTTTGACTTTTAAAAACATAGTGCAATTGCAATTATTTCTTTTGCAGCAAACGATTTTTTATTACCGCTTACCAAAATCGTCTAAAAAATGTGCGAACAGCCTCTGTATATTTATAAAAAAATCGTAAGGAATATTTTTATAGATAAAATAATGTCCAATCGTCTGCCGCATTAGCAAGAAATTTTTTTTTGTCTATTTAGTTGTTATGTACGTGACGATAAATTTATTTAAAGTACCAGAAAAAGAAATCACGTGATCGGCATTTAATAAATTAAATTCTAAAAATTGATCTTTAAAAATTCACCAAAATTCAGAAAATAGAGGTAGAGATTCGATAAATACTTCATTTTAAAGGAATTTTTATGATCTTTCTCGTGATAGAAATTTTATAACCCTCAAATTATTATTTTAAATGCAAACTTAAAAAAAGTTACTAAAACAACTTAAAAATTTAATTTTAAAAAATCTAAGAAGAATTTTTCAAAAATCTCTCTTATTGTACACCTACACTATAAGAAGAATCGCCATGCAAAATTTCAGCCCTTTAGGTCCAGCGGTTTGGTCTGTGCGTTGTATGTCAGTCAGTCAATCAGTCAGTTACGGAACTATTTTATATTGTATATAGATTACGTTCACTTTTGCTGCTCATACGGTTCCTGTCCTTTACTTAAGAAAATAAAACTATATTTTTATATTTACAAGCTCCAAATACATTACCAGCGTGCCTTACCCTTTTTAACACTTGCCACTACTAAGTAAATAATCAAAAATTAAAGGTGCTCATGATCCTATGTATGCATTATCACTGCTGCACTGTTCAATCCACCGAACTAACCGAACTAACATCAAAACTCAAAGGCTAAGAACTAACCGATATAGTAGCAAAAATTCGCTTCCCGTCTTTATACTTCAACTAGCCAATAACAGTTCTTATTTGAACACGTGATCTCTCGCTTAAAATTAAATGCTAGATACGTCAGCTTGACAAAATGACGTCAGTCAAAAACAAGTGAGAAAGAAATCCATGGAAGTTTGTAAGTCATCAAAAAGAAATATAAGTCAAGACCCCACAAAAGTAATCTGTAAATATTATATACGTATTTGAATGAGATGGCAAGGCGGTTCTATGTTTTTTGAAATATATGTACTATGACATACATTTTTTTAACTATGATATGTGCCAGCATGTTATTTCAATAAAATTATTCAATTTACTGAAAACTCATGGTAATATAATTTTTGGGGAAATAGACATCTACAAATCATGCTTTTATTTCATTACGGTTACATCATTTGTAAGGAATACGTATTCCATAAAAAATACAGTTCCTTTAAAATATATCAGTTTAAAAATTCCTTATCCTTTTAAATCCCGGTCTTAATGTAAATAAACTTTATATACAAAAACGGCTGATAGTCTAAATATTTCATGGAATAAATAAAAGCTCCACGTCAGTACCAAAATTCCTTGCAAGCAAGCCATTAGATAACTTGTATATTTTTCAACTTCTTGTTCAAAAGTAACCTTTTTGTCGTTGACTTTTTGACAGATTCAAGAATTTTTCATTTCCAAAATACGTTTCGATATTTTAAGGCATCGCGGATTTTCTCCCCTTATGTATACAACAAAAATTTTGAAGAATTAGTCTAATATATGTTGTAAACTGACAATGCGTCTTGTAATTTCAGACCCTTGATATCCTCTGCTCTTGAGAAGTCATTTTGAAAGACGCGAAGAATTTTACATATTCCTGCATACATACTTTTTTGAAACATACTTATTTTTAGTTATTTTCTTCCAGAATAAAAATTATCCATAAATATCTATAAATATCTCTTTCGACAGCCTGGAATGTTTTTTGTTCTGAATTGAAAATCCATGTCTTGTGTTCACATTAATATCGATATCATCCATGGGAGATGTCACAAGTGCTAGCCTGAATATTCATGCTGACAACAAGGGTTTAGTTCTTTTCTTCCTGATGGATAGAAATTATCCATAAATATCTGAAATGCTGCTTGTTCTGAATTGAAAATCCATGTCTTGTGTTCACATAAATATCGATGTCATCAATTGGAGCCAATTGATGACATCAATTAACACAGATTGTCATTTATTGGTACATTTATTAGCCTGAATATTCATGCCGACAACTAGGGTTTAGATCTTTTTCTTCTAGGATAAAAATTATCCAGAAATATCTATTAATATCCATGTTGACAGCCTGAAATGCTGCTTGTTCTGAATTGAAAATCCATATCTGGTGTTCACGTGAATATCGATGTCATCAGTTGGAGATGTCGCATGTGCTAGCCTGAATATTCATGCCGATAACTAGGGTTTTTGTTCCTACTGAACGGTTTTTCAGCAGGATATTTGTTAGGAAAGATTAGATCAGGTTAGGAAGTCCCCAAAGAAAAAGGCTTAATTACCTCCTGTGGGAGTCAATTTCTTACCAACATCCTGAGAAACGTAATTCGAAAAGTAATTCGAAAAATGGGACTTCCTAATACCCAGAAGTTCGTTTGAGTGGTAGAATGTGTATCATGCTGTTGGAAAGGAGTAGTCATAATGGTGTACAACCGTTAGAAGGAAAGAACTATGTAGAACCGTAACAATGACTGTTTCGAAGCATATCAAAAAGCAATTACAATCTTGAGCGTCGTCGAAAGAAATGGAACAATAGAGAAAAAGCACGTAAATCCTTTAATACCCTGTGAAGTTCATTGCGTAAAGAAAGGGATCAATATGTATAATAAAGGCTTTTGAAAACTAAGTTTCTCACAACAGAGATAATAATATTGGATAAATATATATATATATATATATATATATATATATATATATATATATATATATATATATATATATATATATATATATATATATATATATATATATATGAGCCACCATTGGATCTAAACATGATAATAATTAATACGTGAAAAGACACAAACGTTTGATAGACATAGACACTCAAATTCAGACATGCTAAAAGCGTTCTCATTGGCTGATTTCCGATGAAAATCGATTATATCTCGATTATCACTCCGAGTTGTTGAAAGTTTCGGTTTGTTTTGCCAGCGTGACGTCAGTGGATGCGGCTGCCGCAAATTGTTTTCGTGAATGGCTTCCAAGGTGTCTTTCCCTTTTCAATCCCCCCGACTTGCGGCTTGTGGACTGCAAGTCGCTGGCGTTTGTCGTGAATCAAGTCCTAAGGGCCTGTTCACACTGCGTTCGTCAGCGTTACTCGTATTGACACACTTTAAACCAATCACAGACCTTTAGAGATTCCGTGACTTATCGTTTGGAGGTTTTGTAATTGGTTAAATATATTTCAATACGAGTAACGCTGACGCTGATGGATTCTATGCGAACAGGCCCTTAATTTAATGGCGATCTCCGTGTTTGCAGGCCACCGTTTGAATCTTGACTATGGCTAGCAGTTACTATAATCGTTTCGATTTTTAATTTTCAAATAATTTGACGCATCAATTCACATCATATTCCATATTCAATTCGCATGTTAAGCTAAGCAGAATTTTCTTTTCAGAAACATTTTTATCACAGATTAGCAAATGCATTTCTTAAAACAGTAGTTGATTTTCTTTAAGGAGCATTAAAATATTGATATCTATCGTTAAAAATTTTTTTTTTAATTTTAAAAATATTTAATTAAAATAAAAGGATTTTAGAAAAATACGTGATTTGCAGTGAAATATCTATTTTTAAATACAGAAAACAGAATAAAAATTTTTTTAAATATTTGATTAGAAAATAAAACTGACAAAAAAGGTTACCCGTGGCTTTAACATTAGGATTGAAAATTTATGTTGTCAACGAATGATGCACGTTTTAATACTTGTTATTTTTTTTGTCTTAATGTATTAGAGAATATAAAATTGTCCGAAAATCATTCAAAAAAAATTTCACTGAAAATTAGGAGTCCATTGAAAGTATATATACAGATCTAAATACAAAAATAATTCGCATACTTACACCACTTCAAATCACCTATCGAACAGTAATGTGAGAAAAAAAAATAGTTTGAATCGGAGAAATACTTCATAAACAAAAAATAAGAAATTGATCAAGTAGTGCCTTAAAAAGTTTATTTTTTTCCCGATAGCGAATTACTTTTTCTTTGAATACATAACGTAATTGAACTGTAATGTCTTTACCTGTTTCCTGATGATTACAGTTTTTTCGCCGGCACGGGCTGTAACTACCGGAAGGTCTGTTCCCCGAGATGAAATATAACTACGATACCATATTTTTCTGTACATCAGTTTCGAGAAAAAGGTAAATTAGTTTGAAACGAAATTAATCCGACCTATCTCAGAAAAAAAATTGAAGCATTCTTCTTTGATACTAATTGAAAATAAAGAAACGGATACACGCTGAAAAAGTTGGTTTTGGTTTTGATATTTTACATATTCTTAATGAATATTTATTTGTCTTTGAGACGTTGTGCTGTTGTTGTTGCTTATACCTCCTAGCCGGAATGTATTCCAGACCTGGTCCATATAGGCTTGTGGGCTGAAGGGTGTGGACCCCGTTTAAAATAGTACCACATGGGTCGGAGTCCGACTTCCCCAGGATCCACCTCAAGTTTGACAGAGCACCCAGGGGTGACAACTGGGGGGTTTGTACCTTATCCAACTCAAATTTTTCAGTCTACGGATTTAACTTGCCCATATCTAGCCTAGACACGAAGCTATTTAGCGGCATATATGGGGATTCATTCCAAGCATCCTCAAACTCTAACACGCTACCACTAGGATACCTCTGGTCCGTATTTCATGTAAAATTGACTGTATTTTGGTCTATGTATATTTTCAAGGTACTCCAAATTTTCAGTGAAATTTTTGAATGAATTTCAAGCAATTTTGTATTCTGTAATACATTAGGACTTATAAAAAAATAAATGGTATTAAGGCGTGGATCATCAGTTGACAACACAGATTTCCAATCCTAATGTTAAAGCTATGGGTAATGAAATCTGTTTGCAGTTTTTTTTCAAATCACAGATTAAGGAGAGAGCATTTTCAAATTATATTTTCTGCATTTGAAAAAAGATCTTTTATTTCTGTTGTATATTAGCTTTGAAGTGATCCTAAAATAATATAACACGGGTAAATTAAAAATATATTTTCTTGCTGAAATATCTATTTCTTGTGTTGTATGATTTCTTCTGTTGTTTTGAAGTGATCCTAAAATAATATAACACAGATAAATTAAAAATATAGTTTCTTACTGAAATATCTATCCCTTGTGTTGTATATTAGTTTCGAAGTGATCCTAAAATAATATAACAGAAGTAAATTAAAAATATATTTTCTTACTGAAATTTCTATTCCTTATGTTGTATATTAGTTTTGAAGCAATCCTAAAATAATATAACACAGGTAATTCAAGGAACACCCCAGCTCCCCACGCTTGCGCGTATAAGCCCCAAAATTATAACTGATGACGGTCGCCACGACGGCAATCCGCCCTTTGCCAGTTCGTCAGGTCCAGACACTCGATCCAGTCCCAGTCCTCGTGTCCTAGGGACACTTCACTACATCCTGCGTCAAAGCCACAATGCCCTCTGATACCGTTCGCTCTCGGCCCACGAACCAGAGCATCCAGAAGCCAATAACTATTTCTCTTAATTACTGATACAAACAGTATGATTCTAATCGTCTGGGTGTCGATACTAATTCTGGTTAGATTTATTAATAGAAAATCATATTTCCTTTCCAATTTCAATTCACCAGCAACCACCAAGCTGCCAAATATATTAACTCATCCCTCAAGGGGAAGGCTGCTTTATTGAATTAATAAGTCAACAAAATTCTGCATAACTCATACAGAAAACAAACATAAATATCATAACATGTTGTTACATTTTATAATCATCAACAAACTTTACCAACTTGGTAGAAAATCACAACCCAACCGGTTGCCAAACATAATAGACAGCACGCCAACAAGGAAGTGCCACAAGCCCAAGATAGGCTTATGAAGTTTACCGTTTAGTTCTCACAGGACCATAGTTCGTGTCCTCAATAATTCTATCAACTGCTGCTCTATATCTACCACAGACCTTGTCTGTGGGGAGATAATTTAAGTCCACTTCGATACCAGTCCTCTCCTGATGTCTCTCACAATTTCCACATGTAGTTTTCCTACTACACGGGTTTTTGCCTTGTTTATCTTTGGCGCACAACTTGCACACTCTCGTCTTCTTGCAGTGTCGAGCTACGTGTCCCAGACCCCAGCAGTTATATCAAATGGCTGTTTTTCTATAGTCCTTCCATCCATATCTACCCCCAGCCTATTTTCAGTCTCCTCTTATTCTCTATTTTGCTGTATACTTCACCCTTTAGGCGGAGTACCCAGTTGTGTCCATGTTTCGATTTAAATTTCATCATAACTTCTATGTCGCTACCAGCCAACTCCTCAATCTGCTTCACCAACATTTCCTTCATCTCTCCCTTTTCATAATCCTCATCAACATCGAATATAATAATACATGGATCTTTTTTTCTCGGCTGCTTAGCTTCATAGTAACACTCAACTCAATGGTATAATGGAAAGCTTCTAATAATGTTTCCATCACTTTCTTTGTCTCCACTACCACCAAAACACCTCCTTTGCTAATTTTCTTAAGCGTCTTTAATCCAAATTCCAAACTCTTCCGGTCTCATATATTCTTTCACCTCCTTTTTTGTCATCTCTGACTCGTGGAAGGTTGTCGGTGTGATTTCCACTTCATATTTTCTCCTCTTCTTAGCCTTCATAGCACTCCCTCTCTTGGCTGCCGGCGTCATCAGCACCTCTTCGGCGTAGTTCTTTTTCTCTTGCTTTACCAGCACACTTATCAGTCCCTTCAAAAATTATATAATTTTCTGTTGCTCGTTAATCGAATTGACCAGTTCCAATATGTCCTCATTAACCTGTCTCTTGACTTTTACCGTCATTTTAGACGTACTAATAATATTAGTTAAATGTTGGTATTTTAACTTCACCAAATCCTCAGTTAAGCACTCCCATTTCTTCCATTTTTTTCGGCCTCAGATTCCATCGTGAGCAGTGACTCTTAGTCTCCCTCTTTCCCCACGCTCCTCCGGCGTTAGCGATCTGCCTTTCAGCAGACCCCCAGGGGACAGACCCACATGGAGGTACCGGAGGAAAATTTAGAATAAGCACTCAATAGCGACTACCCGCAAAAATGCAGGCAACCTAATAACACATTACTTTGCCACACAAAATCGCACTCTCAAGAACTCTTTATAATCAGCGTGGGGTGGCCCCAAAACACAGGAAAATACAAACACAGGTAAAACACAGGCAAATTAAAAATATAGTTTCTTACTAAAATATCTATTTCTTGTGTTGTATATTAGTTTTGAAGCAATCCTAAAATAATATAACACAGGTAAATTATAAATACAGTTTCTTACTGAAATATCTATTTCTTGTGTTGTATATTAGATTTGAAGCAATCCTAAAATAATATAACACAGGTAGATTAAAAATATAGTTTCTTACTGAAATATCTATTTCTTGTGTTGTATATTAGTTTTGAAGCAATCCTAAAATAAAATATAGTTTCTTACTGAAATATCTATTCCTTGTGTTGTATAATAATTTTCAAGTGATCCTAAAATTAATATAACACATGTAATTTGAAAATATAGTATCTTACCGAAACGGTAATCCATGTGTGTGTATGTGTGTGTGATAATCTTTTTTTTTTTAACGTAACATTTCAAATGATCATCCAGAGATCTAGTGATATAGGAAAAATTCCCCTAGTTAGTTTCACATAGCTTAGATTTATTTAATCATAATAGGTTATGGAAATTACAGATCAACGATAGTATCACAAGTTGCAAGGGGAAAAAATTATTCATCAACGATCTAGTTACGTATTATTAATATAAATTTTGGTTACTTTCTTTAACTACTGTCAGCGGGTGGAAGAAGGTATGAACCGTCCAGATGTCACATCTGGGGTGATTCGGTCATAACTGAGGTGGCACCAAGGGGGCATACTAATTCACTTGCATGGTGTGCTCCTACATTAAAATTAGTCTACAAACTATCGCGGTTTAAAGTGCGAATATCTCAGGACAAATGCTCCCGCATTAGAAATAAACTTTCTTATAACTTAATTTTATTACTAATTTAGCCAATGAAGTTATATATACGATTGTGAAGTGATACAAGAAAAAAAAATCGTGAATTCTTTAAATAAAAATATTTAACAATGTATTAATTATTTTTAATACCTTCTTATAATTGTTTTTTATATAAGTATAATGAAAGGTAGAATCAGCGATAATATTATGTACTTAAAGATTGGTTGTTTATCTTAAATAAAGTTAGGTCTCTTTATAACAATCTTCGATTTTGCGAAAACAACTTTTAATAAAATTTGCTGAACATTGAATTTGACCTTTACATGCAAATAATAATCATATTATGAAAAACAATATCTGTAAACAAAAGTTAGAAAGGTCAGACAAAGGTTATTTTATTAGATTCCACTTCTACCTCTTAAATAAATAAAGTTATTTTCAATTCAATATGTTTTAAGGGAAATTTTGTCAATTAGGACGATATCAAATATATATTAGAGTTCTCATAAAAACTTTTTTTTTCTTATAATGAAGATTTGTTGCTTTGTAATAAAACTCACGGATGTGGGATTACATCACAAAATGCAAGAACAGGCGTTTATCTGAAATAATATTTCTTTCTAAAGTTTTAAGCTAAGCATACCTTTATATCGATCATGAGGGGAAAAGTAAGTTTTGAAAGAAATGCCATTTGAGATTTTTTTTTCTTTTCCTTTTACTGTCTCAAGTAATTCCAATTCTGATTACTTGGTGTGATTTATACAATGAGTTCCGTCATTTAGTTTATTAAAGAATAATAATAAAGAAGTGAAAAAAAAGAGCATTTTACAACTTCCGAAAGAGAAAAACCTATACTTTTCAAGTCACTGAACTGCAAAAAGTATAATTAATGACATATGTTACAAGTTTTTGCAAAGTTTTAATAAAAGTACCGAGTTCTTTGAAAAAAAAAAAAACAACAGCCCTGAAGGGGGTTTACCTGAGGGGTTTTTGCAATTTTAGAGATACAGTAAATTTTTTGTTGTAAGTTTACAGGAAATAACGATTTTGAAGTTTTGTAAATTTAGATTACTTTTTATTTGAGAGGTAATGATTTGGCTTTGAGGTTCTATATTTTCATTAATTTTAATTTTTTAAAAAAGTTTTGCATGGTCAATTATCTTAACAAGCCGTTCGCATTTTTATTATTTTATCGGGTGAACACTATTTGTTTTCTTAATACAGCAGAAATTTTATTCGTATCTTGGTAGAACGTTTTTCGCAGTTATCTGTGTCTTTTTGAATCCCCCCGAGGCATCCTTTTACGATATCTAGAGTTAGATATTTTTAGTTGGGTTTATATATCGCATGATAGTATCGATTGTTTTCTGAATAGAATATGGAACTGAAATGAATATGGAGTAACATTAAAGTTTCATGCTGTTGTTATTTGTGGGGTTGTGGTGTCGTGGACCACAACTAATATTTCAACGTGTGAGAGAACGGTGGCGTTCAGTCAAAACAGAACCTAGTGATAATATTTAAGTTCTTTATTCGAAAGAATGAAGGAACATAAGAAGGCCTTATTTGAATAGTGGTCCAACTCCATTCATGTTCATTTTGAGATAGAGCCTTAAAGTCTAATGAATGCTGAGAAATGACTGCTGAAGTCTGATTTGTAATGCCCTCTGTTGGCAGCAGAAATAAGCTGGAGGTGTACCAGTTGAAAAATAAGATAGAAATGACTTGTATGATCATGAAAGTGAGGCTAAATCCATTATTTTAAAAAGTGGAGTTAGACCACTATAAGGCCTTCATAATATTATAGGTAGAATATTTACACAATTAAAAACGGACATTTAAGGAAAGTACAGTCGTAAACTTCTAACAGCATCTCGCCTATCAGCGTCTTTCCAGCGTCTTCTCTAATGCTTACTCCACACCAACGGCAGCGACGGAGACGAAAATCATGTATCTTCGTTGTTGCGCATGCGTATTACAAACAAACTTTCATTGCCCCGGTTCGTCTCCGTCTCTGGTCTCTGCGGTTTCTAGTTGGAAAAAGTTCAACTTTTGTCTGTGTTGCCATACTCGACAGCCAATCAGAATAGAAAGAAAAGATTACGCGCATGGTGGCAAAACGTGACTGTCTTTCGTTGCTGTCGCCTTTGGTGTGGAGTAAGCATGAGCGTCTTCTCATATCGTCGTTTGTCCCTTTTTATATCCCGCTTCCACCAGAGGGGGGGGGGGGGGGTTATCGAATCTCTTCTTGTAATCCTTGGCTCCGCATTTCTTATCACCCACGATCAGCGATGGAACCGCAGGCAGGCCGTCCGCACTTGACCCAAGGAAGATCCACTGTTCCCTTCTTTATTCCTGTCGTGGGCGTTGGTCAGTCGCCACTCCCCCGCTTCGTTTTCTCTTGTCTTCTCCGGCGACCAGCGCGTCCAGCCATGGTGGACATCTCAATCAAGCGCAAGACAGCAGTGCCAACCGTTTCCTGTCTAAAATTAGTTACGTATTCAGCTTGCTGTCCCGCATTGTGAGTGTTGGCCTGTTCACATAGAATTCGTCAGCGTCAGCGTTACTCTTATTGAAATATATTTAACCATATTACAAAACTCCAAACGGTTAGCCACGAAATTGTTAAAGGCTTGTAATTGGTTTAAAATGGGTCAATAAGAGTAACGCGGACGCTCATGAATTCTATGTGAACTGGCCCTAACAATCTCAAACTCATTCAAGAACCAGACAAAGAGTCGCCAGTTGGACCCTGGCTACCACACACGTCGTCACACCGTAGTTATATTGGTTGTTTTCTAATGACAATATAATGTTCGTTTTTTGCTGTTCTCTGTTATATACTGTGAACATATATTTCTGAATCCCCGATCACCTCAGTTTGAATCAAGCTAAATGACTGCAGTTAAACATTGCTGATCTCAGTTTCAAATGTTAGAAAATGTTAGGTATTTTTTACTCGGGGGCAAAATTGAAAGCATTATTTTTTCCCTCAGATTAGACGTATTGCAAACTGTGTGTCCTATGAAATGTTACTATTGAAGTTAAAGATGATATTGTAGGGTTGGTAAGTGTACTTTGAGTGCCATTTCAGTTTACAGTGTCATCCCAGGGAGCAAAAAAGGAAATTATACAAATGACAGAGTCAGTAAATCATATTAATAACAGATTCAGAAAAATGCAGCGGAAAAAAGAGAGATTTTTTTTTAAATCTCTGCAGTAACCGAGTTCAAGAGACTTTTTTTATTGAATAAAAGAAATCGGAAAACATGTGTCACGTCATAACTTCACACGTTTGCCTTTATTTTCTCCTTACGGCATATTTTTCTTTTTCGACCATTTTATACTACGAATTTCTCCTCTTCTATTTTCATATTTTAAGTGTTGATGTCACATGCGATTAGAGTGTTCAAAGAGGGAGTTCAAATGAATAATTTGATCTTGTTAAGCACACAGTGTTTGCCTGAATCACGCTCGCGAAAGCTTCTAATGAAAATGAAATTGAAATTCAGTATCAATTTGTCCAGGGACAAGGTGTGTTTAATTTTCAGAAAACATTTTCCTATCATTTATTTTACCTCTGAAGAAAATTGCAAATGCCTCTACATTTAATCCCTAAATCATCCCGACTTATTTTTATCTTTATTGTTCTACGAATTAAAAAGAACTCAAATGAAAACGAAAAAAAACGAATAGTTAACTCGGCGGCTGTGTGCACATGCCATAGATTGGTTGTCACATAACTGTTGCTTTGTCTATCCGATTTCATATCTTGTAACTTGGAAGACGATTAGAATTTATTCATCAGTAACTTCGGCGAATGTTCAATGCTGGTGTATTTTCATAAATATTGGTATGTTTTCTAATACTAGTAATTCCTGGAAATTTTCAAAAAGAGTTGAATTAGTAGTGGTTTAGTTTTAAGCTCCAAATGATAGCAATCATAACTTATCCGACAGTTTGTGTTACTATCTAATTTTGTATTTATATACAGGAAGATTTTTTTCAAACTTACACTACTCAGAGCCATCTGTAGCGCGATCTATCAGGCGGAATTCCACCAAATTTGATAGAGGGACTAAAGACGACACGGGAAAAAGTTTCGGTGGAAAAAAATTAGTCCCAAAAGTGGCCGATAGGGAAAGCTATGGCGCTTTTATTGTCGGCGCACCCGAGAATTTGCATAAAAGGCAAGTAAAACATCAAATAACAAATTCACGACTATGTAGTCGACAGCAACGCCAGTATTTCGGGCTATAAAGATGAGGGATGAATACCAAAAAAGTTGTAAGCACACAAATGAATAACAAAGAAATTTCATTGCAACACCACTTTATGCAGCAAATTCACTTCTCCCTCCTTCAATGTGACCACAGTCCTGGTGGACGACACATTGCATCCTGAACACTACGTTTTCGACGGCCAAGCGTAACATGTCACCAGGAATGTTCATCAAAGTCCGGGAAATGTTGACCTTTAGGGCCGCCAAGTTCGAGACTCCACCAGGATACACCTTAGACTTTAAATAACCCCACAGAAAAATGTCACATGGGTTAGGTCTGGGGAACGAGTCGCTTTTTCTCCGTGGCCATGCACGAGGAAAAAAGCGACTGATGACCCTTTCTTCCGTTAAAGCGAAAGCACAACAGATTCCGCACCGATCTGCATAGCGCAAAATACAGGCACTGCTCTTGACTACGTAGTCATGAATTTGCATTTTGATGTTTTACTTGCCTTTTATGCAAATTCTCGGGTACGCTGACAACGACAGCACCATATCGTTCCCTATCGGCGACTTTTGGAACTTTTTTTTTTGTCCCCACGGAAACTCTCTCCCATGTTTTCCTTAGTCCCTCTATCAATTTTGGTGGAATTCCGCCTGATAGATCGCGCTACAGATGTCTCTGAGTAATGTCAGTTTAAAAAAAATCACCCTGTATATAACAACTGAGTTGCAATCTTTCCAAACCAATCATTCGTTGGACATTTACGTAGGTACTGTCGACAAAGGGAAATTTGTACAGGAACCGCGTCAAATAAAGATTTCCTCGCTAGAATACAGTTGAAATGGTTTCAGATTTTAAATATATTTACGGTGAATTCATCAATAAAAACTTTTAACGCTTTAATAAATTCTTCTCTACGTCCCAGTAAAAGCAAAAATTGTGTGCCTCTATTTTCAGACAAACTCTTGAAGCCCTACAGCTGTCAGAAAAGCAATTATGTAAGAGCCACAGAAAGTAATTCATCAAATTCGAAAAAGCCCTCTGTGTTAATTTGACAGAAGGCTTTCATTGCTGGAGAAAAGCAAAGTGTTTTCGGAAATCGACCTCGAAATATTTTGCTTTATTGTGAACGAAAAAAACTTTTTATTATCGGTCACAAGGTTTTAAAAGCTGTTTGTGCAAACGTAAGGCTTTTCAATCATTAACAACAATGGTTCGTTTCTTCAAGGGAAATACTTGGGAAATAGCATCAATTATCAACTGACAAGGTTATCTTTTGCCGCTTTTCACATCCTACCTCGAGTGGTTCATAATTCTTTCATTTTTCCACTAGGCTAATGTAAGAGAATAGAAGAAAGTCAACACCTTAACAATCGCAAAATTTTCAAGAAAACTGTATTAATGTCTATTTTTCCGGAGGATTCCATGTATTTCTTGATCTGCCACATCTAGTTTTAAAAAAACCCATCCCCAATTGCATGATAAATTGTCTGGTGTTGCCATCTGGTATGTAAAATAAGAAATAAAAGTTTTTCAGGGTAAATGAAATGGATTGTTTTAATTTTTTTGGTGCGTTACATTTGAACACTCCAGCCCTGAAATATCACGGGCACTATAAAGAGAAGGCGAAACCTCGCGTGATTTTGACGGGAGCGAGGAGGAAGAGGTTTAGCCTGGGTCCGAGGAAGCCTAGTGGTAGCGCTTCGACTTTCGGTGCCGAGGGTGCTTGCATCGAATCCCGAGAGGAGTCATCAAATACCTCCGTGTCTTGGTCGGATAGGGGCACTTTAAACCGTTGACCGGAAAGCCCCTCTATGACGTCAGAGAGGATGGGGAGGTTATGTTCTTCCCTGATGTTGCCCCTGGAGGTGCTCGGTCAAAATTGAGGTGGCATCTGGCTAAATCAGACTCCGACCCTTGTGGTATCATTTTAAACCGCAGCCGCACCCCTCAACGGACCTGGTCTGGAATGCTTCTGCCCAGGGGCATTAGAAACAACAACAACTCTATGCTTGCAATGCTGAGCTAACTCCTTGCAACCTTCCAAGATCGATCGATGTCAGTTTGAGCATTGGTGAACAAGTGGAACCTTTGTGTGAGAGGCGAATCAAATGAAGACTCGAGGACACTTATCTGGATTTGAGGATGCTCATGAGGATACTAAATTCCTGATCTCATACTGAAATTGCCTTCATTCTGGATTCGTCATGACCAAATGCTCTTGCTGTTTTTAAACGATTCACATATGTTTCAGGGAGATGGGAATGAAGCTGGAAGTCCATTTCTACGGGCAGTGCGAAAAAGGCAAACCCCGCAGCTATTCACGCAATGTCCATAGAGACGATCGCACCAAATGCTCGTCAGCCTGATGAAGTACTATTAATTAGTTAAAAACTAGTTGCTTTTTTTATTTTCTATTGGGGATATAAAGAGTTATGTGTGTATTTTGCTATAATTATGAGTTAAAAAGATTTCTTTTTCTTTTTTAACCAATGCGGATGCATCGCAGTTTTGCTGGCCATTTTATTATGGGGGCATCATATAGGCAGACCAGCATTACCCCCTATGAAGGGACGACACAAACGGAGGCATTTTAGTAGCGCGATGCCGGGATTCGATCCGAGCACCCTCAGCACCGAAAGCCAGCGTGCTGTACCACAAGACCGCCACAGGCCCAAAAGAAAACTATTTTCTGAGAAGAAAAAGTTTAGGAAAATTAACACCAGAATTATTTATTCTTCCACCTGTTTGTATAATCCTTTGTGTCTATGTGGGGTTGGGGGCGGTCTATACCTTTCCTTACTCTGACTGTGCCACTGGACACGAGTTAATTTCGGACAAATTCGCTAATGTGACCCCAGTTCCCAGATGTCTGTATAATTTGTTTGCTATTCAGTAGCGAAATAAATTATTGTTATTCGTCATTAAACACTACAAAGAAAATTTTAACATTTATGCCCAGATAACTTAAACCTGTCTCAAAAATTTCCGAACTGTGAGCTTCATAATATTCTCTAGCTTGATTGTGCCAATTACTAATATATAAAGTTCAAACTGACAGTTTCTTATTGTCATATAAGTGCATAGCACATTTTGAAATTATACATGAGAACTATCAACTATGTCCACTTAAAAGCATTAGATTTAAAAAATTCTGTTTTAGCCAAGAAATAAATGTCTCCTTTCATCACAGAATACAGCAAATAAAGTTCATCCTTGCTACCCAATACAAGGAAAACTGTCTCTAAAATCTCTAAACTTAATAGTGTTCAGTAACTTGATTCCCCAAGTTACTAATATCTTATGTTTGCCCAGTAATTTTGAAATTCCATCAAGAAGTCATTTTGGACGGTTAATAAATAATTTAGTATCCTTTTACGGAAAAATAGATGCATTGCATTTTTGAAAATGAAGCGTGAAAATTCCCGTTTATGACCACCTAAAAATATCACATTTTAAAAATGTCGACATGGATTTTCATAGCTGATTAATTTTACGTCTTGGTGGAATTTCTTAAATGCATGGATTACGAAAAAAAAAAAGGGTTTGATAACCCATTAGCAATTTTTCATTACGTTATCGCCGTTAATGTCGTTGGCAGTTAATGATGACACGTTTTAAAAGTTAATTAGAATAACATAAAACCAATATTGAACTCTTCATAAATTCCCACTCCCCGTCTTATCTCTGTTGCGAGGCGTAAAGCCGTGACCCATTTCCAAGATGATGGATATGATGTTTAATCCCGACGTCATGGCTCCAGAATTTTGGCAAATGTTTGCGTGAAATGCGTGCGCTTCCCTAGAGGCCCCAGTGGAAAGAACGCGCTTACTTTATTTTCGGGCATCTAGTTTGGCCTTATCTGGCTTTCGTTACATTTTAGTATCCTGATTATGTTATGTTCTCAATGTGTGACACATTGCAGTATACTCTTTGCTTAAGGCTGCTATGTACTAACCCTATTGGATTCGCTCATCTCAATGTTAACCTATGGAGAAAATTTGTCCAATGATTAACCTTCTCCTAACGGGGTGGGATAGCATGTATCCCAAGAATACGGGCCCAAGAAAGAATATATATGTGTACATATATATATATATATATATATATATATATATATATATATAACACCGTTAATGTTCGTTCTTATAAAGGGGGTATGGAATTTCTCGTTCTAAAGAGGGAATCGGAAAAATGGTCCCCGTAAGCTAAAGGTTAAACACTACAAAAAAAATTTACTATTTATGCCCAGATAAGTTAAACCTGTCTTAAAAATTTCCGGACTGAGGGCTTCATAATATTCTCTAACTTGATTGTGCCAATTACTGATATATAAAGTTCAAACTGACAGTTTGAACTTTACAGTTGACGGTTGACAGTTTTCCGACTTGAATTGAAAGATTTGTTTTAAAACTGTTCTCCATGATAGAGAAAGAAATGTTACATCTTGGGGTATTTTTCGTTTTTATTTTTTAAACGCAAATAATTAAATTTTGAAATTTAATTAGGGGGGGGGGTATCTGGCATATTGTGTTCTAAACGCTTTGGTGGACGGAATTTATAAAACGTATCCTGTTGCAAGTTGCAGAAAAGTTCAGGCTCTGAAAATACCATTTTTATTGGATTATCAGCATTATGCAGCTGTTAATAGTAGACACATTTTCTCCATAGGTTAACATTGAGGGGAGAGAATCCAATTGGGTTAGTAGACAAGATCCTTAAGCTGCCGTCTTAGGCACACATTCTTTTTTATCAAGTCTTTTGGTGAATATTAGGAAGTTTAGTCCGACGCTTTGTACCAATCAAATTTAAATGTAATTTCGCATATAACATCATCTCCATGTATATATAGATATACACTCTACTAAGTTACAGGAGGGCCACAGTAAAAAAATATGGCATCTGAAATACAGAATAGAGTTAGAATCGTGACAACCCGCCTGCCGTATCGTCCTAAAACATGCACTTGGTCTTTGGCATTATTTTGGAAAACAGCAGTAGATAGGATCCCAATCTGCTAGTAATGGCCACGCCAGTTGTTGTTTCGCGTTATCCTTATGTTCCACATTTCGCATTATGTGCTATGATTCATCCAACAGATGATATGTGAGATTAATATCGTATGAGCAGGATGAAACACGATTCGTTATTACTTCAAACCATTTTGTATCAGATCTTGACTTGAGGCTATGTGCATTGTACAGCTGGTCTCAATAGGGTCCCTTTCCCCTAGTATCGCCATAGAGTTAGTTGCAAATAATTGTCACTGATTACGAGGAAAGTTTCCTGAATCACCCTTTTGTCCACCACAATCAACAACCCTTGTCTATGGCAGTTACTGGTGTTTATGGATTCGCCGGTCCATACGACGCGTTTGCATTGCTCCGACGGCCAGGAAAGATATCCATTGCACCATGCGGTCGACAAGCAACATTTACAAGTGTCTAACTCTTTCACTAGAATATATCTAAAGGCTACTTTGTACAAGGGTGGAACGGAAAAACTTTTTTTTACATAGAGATTTTCTATAGACATCAAAAGTTGCCTTTTAATATTAAAATGAAGAATATAAAATTTTATTGCAGTAATAAAATATTTTTAAGTGCCGCAAAGGTCTTCAAAATGGATAATTTTTATAAAAATTTGATAAAATTTGTATTTTTTAAATTTCTTTTATAGTATATTAAAATAATATATATATATATACATATTTGTATATATATATATATATATTAAGTATTGCTAATTTTTAGATGCCATCATAGAACAACTGATTTTGTATAATTTCGCGATTTTCATCATATTAATTTTACAGTAGCATATTCTTATACATTGGATGTAGCACTTGGGAAAACGTGTAAGATATTCACGTTACCTCAGACTCTTATAAATATAACTGACCAAGTCAATCAAAGAAATGCATACTTTGCTGCTTCTAAAAATGTCTTCCTTTTAAAGGTATCACATGATTGCAGTCACATGAGAGAGCTTGGATTAAACCTTATTCTAAAAGCAAGGGCTGAAAATGAAGGAGGCATCAAAAAGTTTTTAATTCAACGTATAAACTTTGATGCCAAAGCCCATATTGATATGATTGAATGCAATGGTGTTAAAGTAACAGAACACCTTACGGCATTTTTCGGTTTTTTTTTTTCAAATGCAAATAATATTTAAATTACTCTGGAAAAAAATCTGGTCTATTGAGTTTTAAAGGCTTATCAATTCCTTTGGTAGACGAAGTTTATAAAATGAATCTTGTTGTAAGGTGCCGAAAAGTTCAGGCTATCTGAAAATATAATTTATATTGAATTATCAGCATTTATGTACCTGTAAACAGTAGACCCATTTTCTCCATAGGTTAGCATTGAGGTGAGCGAATCCAATAGGGTTAGTACACAACAGCCTTAAACGTTTTGCATTGTTGCGATAACTGTTCTCCTTACAATCTTCACCTGGCTGGTCAAATTGAAGGGACTATGTGTTTTTTTTACCTTACATATTACGTCTGGACTGACCTGTGTTCCCGGCAAATTCAGATTTAGTTATCGAGCTCTGTGTAATTGAATAAGGGGAAGGAGTGCTGAAAGGATACTTTAAGTTTTGATGTTTTATAATTAAAAAAGAGAATCTGGCCAAATCAAGTGTTTGGGATTATTTGTGATTTTGCATAGCCCTGAACACCGAATTTATTCTTTAATCGCACAGCCAGACGAATGATGGACAACGATCTATTATGAGTTATTTATATTTAATGACTAAACCATTTCTCATAATGCATAGCTGAATACTTTCGACCATGTACAAATATTTTCCATACGCTGTTTTTATACATGTTTCATTTATGAATATCAGTACACTGTATTGAAAATTTCTAACAAGAATGTCGTGGGATCTACGCGAACATCAAGCAAGAAGTTTGGATTCACATTTTTTTTCTAAAGGAATGTATTTAAAAGGTTTCTGTTTATACGAGTATCTAAGTATTCTCAAAATACAAATGATACTTCATGTTTTGAGAATATTTAGATACTCGTATCTAAGTATTCTCAAAATACAAATGATACTTCGTGTTTTGAGAATATTTAGATACTCGTATAATTTACTATAATATGATGCTATGTGAAACAGTTAAAGATTCGTACGTTTAAAGAAAAGAAAACAAATATAAAAATTAATAATTCAGTTAATTCTATAATATTAATATAGCTATGTCGTGCAGATGTAATGTGGTCTTGTTTTCCATCGTATTCAATAACAGGAAAAATATTTAGTATTCAATTATTCTATTACATATTTACCCTGAGAAAATAATGTTTTTGAGAGCGTTCAATTCCACTGTCAATGTTTGAAGAAGAGAGGGAGAAAGCCGATCTAATATTAAATACATTTCTCCGTATACAGGTGTTAACAAATAATCTAGAAATTTAACTATCCAAACCACTTCTGAGTCTTTCTGAACCCTTGAAACGAGTTTCCGAACCACTTGTCATGTTGTTTTATGTTACTACTCATTTTAAAATAGTTTTTTGTTTTTGTTTTTCATGACTATGAGCTATACCATTGGTGTTCAAACCGTGTTTCGCATAAATAATTGGAAGGGTAGCTTATGGTTGGAAGTAAATTCACATCACATTGAATTATTTAATAAAAAATTTTGCTTCAAATATGCTATTTGTTTTTAAATCGTGATCTTAATTTAAATTTTTGTTTGACCTAAATAAAATGCCAAATACAGTGGAACCACGATCTATCGTTTTCAAACGGACCGATCGCACTGAACGATAAATGCAGGTAAACTATAGATGAGGGAACATAACAAAGGACTATGATCCGTCGGGACTGGATGAAATAACCGACACATACGGGAAAACGATGATTCGGGGAGCGATCGATCGAGGTTTCTCTGTACGTAATAATAATTAAATAAAGTTTAAATCACGTGAGAATGGTGAAAAACAAGGGCAGGAGCTAAGCAAGACTTTTTTTTATCGTTGTTATGCAAAATAAGTATATATCACAAATTTATAGTATACGGATTTTTGAAAGAGTTTGTCAGCATTTGCTTATTTAATTTTCATTGTTTTTTGTTAAAACTTTCCAAATTTTATAAAAAAAAAATTGCTACTACTAAAAAATTTTCATAGTGGGTCGAGCAATTTTTATGTAAACAAAGTGGGTCACGGTTGAATAAAGTTTGCGCAGCACTGAGCTATACCACAGATGGCGAACCTATGACACGAGTGCCACAGGTTCACGCCTAATGCCCTGGCGAACCTAATGACACTCAAAAAGTTTTGAAGGTACTCAGGGATTCATATTTTGACAAAGTTATATACCTTGATACTCTTTTAATAGGTTTCCGGTCCATTTCTATATAGAAACAAACGCTTGTCTGTTTTAGAAATGATATAGTAGCACTGCGGTAAGTTTTTGCTATACGAAGATTCTAATTGGACCAGTACCTACTGCTTAAAAGCCGATTCCGTACGGCTACAAACGTCCATTCCAAGAGTAGGGCTCGAACCCACAGACTCTGGTACCCGATTCCAGCCGCCTAGTCGCTCGTCCATCGTCTGACCGGACATGAAACTTCAAATCATTCAAATTCAAAACCTAAACATATCCTGTACTCAAAACTTATGACTATCTCGTGGATTTTTTTCAACATATGCATAGGATTTTTTTTTCAATCAGAAATGAACTTTATAAAGCAAAATTTCAGACATAAAAGGCCTGATGCATTTAGTTCGGGAAACTGTTTTGATCTCAGAGACTAAATATCAATTTTTATCGATTAAAATCGAATGAATTAATAATTGGTGTTCATTTTTTGTGTGTTTTATACGAAATGCTTTGACATTGCTCCTTTGTAGCTTGTATTCGTTTAATAACACACTACAAATATGTTATAATTAATGATGAAGTCATTGCTAAAAGTTACTCCTATTAAAAACCTAGCTTTCTCGTAAGCATCATAAATAATATTGCTTTTAAATTTTTTTGGGCACGTGCACAAGAAAATTTTCTCCACTCCTGAGCTATACAATGTACTATTTCGGAATAAATCAGATTTGATCTCTTATATCTTTTTGCGATGATTTTACTATTTACATCACTTCTTAGAAACTTTAATCAAGTCACATAAGGTACAAGTATGATATCTCCCCCCCCCCCCCCCAAGAGATTTCTCGCCAAATCTGGCGCCCTTTGGTTTGGTTGTTGTGTTGCCGGTTTTTATTTTGGTGTAATGCTTTGGTTTAATGCTCCGTCAAAATATTAAATAACAGTTGCCTTTTTAATTTTTTGCCGGAGGTTGGGTTGTTAAGAGCACGAATTGCAAAAAATGTGGGTCAGAGATGTGGATTAAAGTTAAAATTTCTTATTCTGATGGTCTTACATTTGTTTGTAGGATATGATAGTTATTGTAGGGGGGGGGGAGCAATGTAACACTGAGAAATGTATTCGGCATGGTTCGTGGTTACAATCGTAAGGCAGATTTTAAATTCTACCTAGCGATGTACATGTTTCGGAAATCATGTTTAGCGGCAAATGTAGATTGTATTAATAAATTTATTGAAATCGTTTCGAAAATTAACTGGGAGGAGTACAAAATTTCTGCATAGATACTTTTTTTTTAAATTCCATTGCCAACATGTATTTTTTCTATTGTATTTGCGCTTTAATTTATGTTTATTCAAGAAATATATAAGTGGGGGGCGGCAGTCCCCCCCCCCACTTAAAAAATTTTATTATTTTTCAGATTTTATTTTTTGTATTTATGTGTTTTTTGTGCTTTTCTGTGGTTGTACAGTATAAAAAATGCGTATCTTTTGGGACTTTCCGAAATTTCCCGTTTCAAAGACACGCGTTCTGCTTGGCGACAAAAAAAAAAATCACCAAAATCGCCATTGGGGGGGGGGGGGGGTATATCATACTAGTTCCTCACATAACTATGGCAGACAGAGTTAAGGCCTTTTCACATAGAATCCGTCAACATCAGAGTTCCGTTCGCGCTGATTGGTATACGATTGGTTAAAACTTTTTACGCTAACGCTCCGAATTCTATGTGAACAGGTCCTTTGCCTGTCTTCGCATTTCCAAAAGAAAGAAGAAAAAAATTAGAGCTTTTAGAAAAACATAATAAAACTCCTCCGATGTTAATTTCCATGTGCTTTATATACAATGATTTAAAAACTATGTAGAAAAGGCATAGTATTGGATAGTGAAACAGTTGAGACTTGAAGATATCTATCCGAATAATGAATCCTTTTTGCTTCGACTCGAATCGCTCCGACCCGAATAGAAATATTATGGGTCAAACGATTACCATCCGAACCAGAAAAAACAAAAACAACAAAAAACTGCTCTCTCGAATAAAGTTCCTTTGCGGATTGAATCCAAAGGATCAATTTTTTTTTTAATCCTTCTGAATTTATCTGGTTGAGCAGAAAAATTTCGCTCCTTAAAATTTTATTCAAAATAAACCTGACTCTTGCGAATGCGGTGCTGTACAGACTACGGAACACTGTCTGAAAGTATGTGACAGATGGAAAGATCCACGTTCCAAACTTCCTAGAGCAGTGTTGAATGGGCCGGCTAACCAATTTTATTTGGACTATTATTGTCGTGGATTCATAACAATTGTAATGAACGACCTATTAGCTGAACATTACCCTTTTCAGGGTACCTCTCCTTCCTAAATTTGCTGGGAATAACGAAACTTGGCCTATATTTATTATTTATAACTATAATGGTTATGCTTATATTGTTTGTAAAGGTGCCTTTTTTTAGACTTAAAGTTAAGTTTATAGTCCTGGTTTGTTGTTTATATTTGAAAGTAAATTTTGTATTTTTGTATCAATTGTGATTCTATAAATTGTAGCAATTGTCTATATGATTAATTGTAGTTGGATATATTTGAGTTTATCTCGTGTATTGAGCTGTGAGGCTTTTGAGCTTTGCTGATTTGAATAATGAAAGAAATGAAATTTAATTGTTGAAATTTGTAAGACATCGCACCTCGAGTCGTTAGTCATTACTTACCGTATACCTTTGGGCATGGCCGGTATTGCTTTTGGATTATTCCAATTTTTTAAAGAAAATCTACAGAAATCTATTTCATCATTCTAAAATGTAATTTAAAGTTCTCGTTTCTTTATTCATGTATCTAAGGTGTTTCTTTTAACGTGTACTACCCAGTTTCCCTGTTCTAAAAAAAAAAAGACAGGATGATAATGGAATTCAATATTTCCTCTTTGTATTCAATATTAGAAATAAATAGTGTCCTGAAGAAATATATAATATTTCTTACAAAAAAATTAATTGTATACATGAAATTATATGTACCTATACGTAATAAAAAAAGCCAATATTTTTGAAACGAATAAAGTTTCATGTAGTGAACTTAACACTCGTTATTTCCATTTCAACTCAAAAATTGTTTTGAAAAAACACTGTTGTGAAAAGAATCCTTCTAACTCTGAACAAATTATGCAAACTGGTTGAATCCGTAGACTCGATTTTATACTCGTTCGATTCAGAATGAAAAAATACACAAAAACAGATACCCAACTCGAGACATTTCTTAAAATACTCAATCTTGAGAACTTTTCGAAAATTTTTAATTGAAATTTCTCCATTTTTCCAATGGCCACATTTTGCTGGCACATGACCTCGCCCCCCCTACTAAACAAGGGCTATTTTTGTGCCAAAGGTGATCTCTGTACCTCAATCTTTTCAAAAGTTATCACATAGGAAGATAGGTATATAGATCTATACCTAAGTATAGCTTTTTATATCTATCAAAATCGATTTTATCTACCTAAATATAGATCTATATATCTACACATACCCAAAAAATGTTAAAGTTTATTAGGTAACCCTGGGATCTGGGATACTTGAAACAATATTCTGTATAGAACTATCCAGAAAATTCAAAAATTTTAAATTTTAGCCACATCGGAATAGTTTAAAAATCTTTTAAAATTCACTGAAGAGGAAAAGGAGCAAAATCGTTTGTGAGAGATATTTTTTGCTCAGACTCGGAACAATTCTTTACTCGGAACAAATGAATTGCTCTGGGTCGGATAAATATTTGGAAGGATAAAAATCGTTTGGAGCAAAATCAAATCCTTCCGAAAATAATGGTTTCATTTGGATAAATAAATAAAAATTTAGACTTGAACCAGTTCGATCGGAACTTTTTATTTTGGTTCATATCCATTTCAAGCCTTGGTTCAGAGTGGACGATCTTAGCTCTTTTATCACAATATTTCAAATTTTAGTTCAAATTGGAAATATTGTGATTGAGTGTGTTTAGTTGTATTTAGTTCAAATTCCAATTTTTTATCACAATATTTCCAATTTTAAGTTATCAATAATAATTTCATATCTTAAAACGCAAACATTCGCAAATGAACATATAATCATATTTAGGTTTTCTAACTTCTAAATATGGAAAGAACAAGATATATCTGCACCCCCTCTTGAGGAAATAACGCTAAAATTTCTGTGATTGAGAAATTTGACTAATGAACGAGCTCGTGTATTATTGAAATCTCTTCTGCTTACCTGATGCACTTGCAGTAAAAACGAATGAAATATTTTCGAAACAGTTTGATGCGTTAAGTTTAAGGAATACATATTAAATAAAGGAAAACATTACACTGCCTTCTCTTTCCTCAAATTATGAATCAAGAGCGCAAAAATTAGAACATTAAACCCTAAAAGATTTAACAAAGGTCCTTCAGAAACGTTTAAATATATTAATTTCCATTAAATTGAGCATTCTCAACTTTTTAAAAACATTTCCTGTTACACATGACACCCCATAACAAACTTTAATTTCAAAAGTTTGTCAATAATGCTAAAAACAAAATTTCAGGCTTCAACACATGATTGTAAATTAAATTTCTGACACCAGAGACAAGGTATTAAAACATTAACCCGATGTATACCAATTACCAATAGAGTTTTTAAAAAAAAACATAAAACAACTAAATAAATCTCTGAAAATAATTTATTTAAAATATACGTATATACAGTTTGTACAAAAATCGGATCATTTACACAACATCCTGATCGGCGAAATCGCAATTCGTGGGACACGTGCACACAAACTGGAATAACAGCATTATAAAGAGCGACCACAGGCCCATTGCTAAAAATATCAGTAAGATCATGATGAGTTCGTCTTCCTTGCTTTGGCTGAATTCGTGGATCCACTTATGCAGAAGACCGCAGAGAATGAACACGATTATTAGACCCACAAGCGCAGAACCGGCAAATCTCAGGTAGGCGTTCCTTCTCCTGCAAGGTGAATGAATAAGAATTAGCATCTCGTAAGATTGGATATACCTCGTAGTTGTTTTTACTTTCTTAAGGGGACTGTGGACTTTCAAAATTGTGAAATTTGTCCAAAAATTAATTTTTTTAAATTTTATTGAATTGTGAAACTACGGACGAGTAGGAATGTGCTGCAAAAAGAATTTTTAATTTCTGTGATTACTTTCCTAGTTACAGGGATTTCTATTTAATCTAGATATTATGTGGTTACTAATAGCAATAACTTTAAATGTGTTTTTCTCAAAATGAAAATTTTCAAGTCATACGAATATTCAAACTGCTCCAAGGGCATTTCTAATTATCGAATTGCTTCGAAATTTAAGTTTTACATACTTAACTGCATATCAAATAAATCTTAATGAAAAAAATTATACTTCGTAGCTCAGAATTTCTAAATTTTGTACTCGAAAAGATGATTTATAGGTATTTTGCGTCATAAAAAGTGTGTTTTCACTATTATTATTTTTTTTCTCTTTATATTTTTAATAAATGCTTAAAATAAGCAATAAGTTTCATTGTTAGTTCTATAAGGTATCCTGTAAATAAAAATTACCATATTACACGCAAAAGAAATGCGCATGGAACATTTTTAATGAGGCCAATTTTTGATATAATTGATAATTCATAATTCCTAAATTATTAATATTTCATCTTTAAATTTTAACCACTTTTACATATCTATGGTACTAATCACATATTCAAATTTCAAGAAAATCCATTCAAAACAAAAGAAGTTAGGTTTGAAGGTCCACTGTCCCCTTAAACAATGATCACTTATATCGTAGGGACATCCACTCAAAAATTTCACGACACTTCTAGGTAACTCCAGTATGAAAGCCCTAGCGAAGTATCCACTTTACACCCTACGGAGGAACGTGTAGAAATATAAGCATTTTTTGGACTAAAAGACACACCTCAAATTTATAGGAGAATTTTTAGAAAACAATATTTTATATTTTGTTAGGTATATAAATATATTTTCAGTTTCTTACTTAATAAAGAAGAATATATATATATATATATATATATATATATATATATATATATAAATAATATATATAAAATGTTTATTAAATGTATATAATATATATAATATAGTCGAGCACCATTACAGCGAACCCGGTATATAACGAACTCGCGGATGTAACGAACGAAAATTTTGGTCCTGCCGTGTTCCTATTTTACGTAATTTAATTAGTATCCTATCAGTTTAATGTAATCAATTTTAGTCGATTTTATTTCTTAATGATCCTTTTACACAGATTTTATCATTTTTAAATACATCATTACTGAATGCACGTTGAAACTAATGAGTTATACATTTTGTGAACTCTAGCATTTTTCTTAACGGTTCGGATATAGCGAACCACCGGATTAAGCGAACAAAACCTTTGGTCCCTTGAAGTTCGTTATAACGTTCGACTGTAAAATTTCAATTTTATTTTAATGTTACCTTCGGAACAGAAGAAGCACGCCCAATTTTAAGTCGTTTTTTTTATGTAAAAAGGTGTGCCTTATGGTCCAAAAAATACGGTACATTATATATATATATATATACAGGGTGTCCATAATTATAGTCCCACTTTCAAAAAGCTGCAAAGAAAGAACCACTGGTCAGAATGACTTCAAATTTGAACTGAATATACTGGAAGAAGGGGGAAACGATTTGGCATAATAAAATGTTCCAAAAAGTATCTATAGATGGCGCTGTAAGCGGTGGGAAACTTTTTTTTTTAATTATGCCAAATTGTTTCCCCCCTTCTTCCAGTATATTCAGTTCAAATTTGAAGTCATTGTGACCAGTGGTTTTTTTTTTTTTTTTTTTTGCAGCCTTTTGTAAGTGGGACTTTAATTATGGACACTCTGTGTATATATATATATATATATATATATATATATATATATGTGTGTGTGTATACATATATATATGTATACACACACGCACATATATATATGTATATATATATATATATATATATATATATATATATATATATATATATATATATATATATATATATATATATATACAGAGTGTCCATAATTAAAGTATAATTAGAAAATTAAGTCCATAATTAGATATATATATGTATACATATATACATATATATATATCTATATACTATATACGTATATATACATATTGTTGCGGATTTCTCCCTTTGTCCGCGAGAGAGTGCTGTGTGAGCACCGCACGATATGAATGTTTTTTGAGTTTCCGCCAGTCAGTGGCAGGCGAATGAAAATGTAAGTTCTGTAAGGATTGGGGTTGCCTAATAATTAACGCCCTCAGTTTATTAAATCTTGTAGATATGTAAATAGGTGTGAAATAAACTTAATTAAATACGTTAAGGACTAATTACTGTATCACTGAAGCACCGTTTCAAAACATATATATATATATATATATATATATATATATATATATATATATATATATATATATATATATATATATATATATATATATATATATATATATATGTATACAAATATATATATATATGATCGGTACTCGAAGCCACGTCCACGCTGCGGTAGCTTTTATCGCCAAAAACCATATATCGTGGACAGTAGTATATAAAATATAGAGATTCGTAGATGCAACAAAACGGCTTCAAATAAAGCAAAAATGTTTGAAATAGCACCTTATTAACGAGTATTGCTTAGCTCGAACTAAATTTGCTCACTTGCGACATAATTTAAAATGTTACCTACGTTCTCGGCATCATTTTAACGTAAAGATCTCGGGAAATTCACAATAAAATGGCAATAGGATTTCTATAGCTGCAAAAGTGTTGAATACTCCGCGATAGAAAAGATAAACAAGCCAAAAGCTCTTCAAATTCGTCCGGATTAAAAACGTCAGCTGCGACACGAAAAAGTATTTCATGCGGTAAGAAATAACTCACATAAACTATTCAGGGTTTCTTTAGTGGGGAAAATTTCCCAACAAAAAAATTGTACCTAAGGATAATGTAACTGCAAAAATGCAAATATTCTGAAATATATATATATATATATATATATATATATATATATATATATATATATATTATATATATATATTATGTATATATACACTCAAGAGCCAAAACCATAGATTATGACCACCCCTACATTTTGCAATAATTCGCCTGGATGACGTGGAAGGCACGTGATCAGGTGGAAGTAGTATTTAACTGCTGCTGGAGAGTCTGAAGAATCCTCCTTCCACTTACTTCTGTGTGTGATGGGAAAGGCTGCGGATCTAAGCGACTTTGATAGAGGGCAGATTGTAATGGCTCGAAGGCTCGGAACAAGTATTTCCGAAACTGCACGACTCGTGGGTTGTTCGCGACCTACAGTTGTTAGTACTTATGCAAAGTGGATGAATGACGGTGAAACCAGCAGTAGACGACATGGTGTTGGACGTCCACACGCTATCAAAGAAAAAGGTCGTCGGAGACTGTCTCGCATGGTGAAGCAAAACTGGAGCCAGACAGTGGCTCAGCTGACAGCCCAATACAATTCAGGGCCAAGTAGAATAGTATCGCAGCACACTGTTCAGCGGACACTGTTGGATATGGGGCTACGCAGCAAACGTCCTACTCGTGTGCCTTTGCTGACCAAGCGTCATCGCCAACTGCGCCTGCGCTGGGCCCGGGAAAATAGCGACTGGTCCATGGATCAGTGGGAGAGAGTTGCCTGGTCAGATGAATCACGGTTTGTCATTCATCACGCCGATGGCCGTGTCAGGATAGCGCCGTCTTCCAGGCGAACTGTTGCTCCCTCAATGTACAGTAGGTCATACACAGGCCGCTGGTGGCGGTATTATGCTTTGGGGGACGTTCTCTTGGGCGTCTCTGGGACCCGTGGTTGTGGTAGAGCAGACCATGAATGCTACAGGGTATCTGAACATCATTGCGGACCAGTTGCACCCTTACATGGCCTCTGTTTTTCCAGCTGGAAATGGAATGTTCCAACAGGACAACGCCCCGTGTCACAAGGCTAAAATTGTGTTGGAGTGGTTCCAGGAACATGATGCTGAATTCCAGTTAATGTCCTGGCCGCCTAACTCACCGGATCTCAATCCGATAGAACACATTTGGGATGTCATGGGACGGCAGCTCAGAGTTCAAAGACCACCAATTCGCAATATCTCGGATTTGCGTGACCGTTGCTTAAACATCTGGTACAATCTGTCTCCGGCCATCTACCAAGGACTTGTGGCATCCATGCCAAGACGGGTTGAAGCTATGTTGCGCGCCAAATGTGGGCCTACTCGTTATTGACAGGTGGTCATAATGTTTTGGCTCTTGAGTGTATATATATATATATATATATATATATATATATATATATATATATATATATATATATATACATATATATATATACATATACATATATATACATACATATATATATATACATATATATATATATACATATACACACACACACGCACATTATATATATATATATATATATATATATATATATATATATATATATACATATATGCCCTCATGATGAAGGGAAAGGGGGTTTTTTATGATTCGTTTCGATTAAAAATAGTTACAAAACCGAAAATAAAAATGATTTCGCAATGAAAACGTTTATAAATGTATGCTAACACTTGTTTCAAATCTTACATACCTTATTCTCACTTCCTCTGTCGGCCTGGATCTCGAGATCTTCCTCTGTCGGCTCTGGTCGGAAGAAGTATTGGATCTCTCAGAGCTTCCAACGTTGATGGTGATGGCGAAATTCTCATCTCCGCGGATGCTGCTGTGTCCTTGCACGTGGGACTTGGAAGTGGCTTTACCCTTTTGTTTGAGGCAGGATTTCAGGGGTACTTGTGACTCCGGGGGAAGATCTACAGTCACTGGCTTGTGTGACTTCGGTTGAAGATCTATAGTCACTGACTTGGCTGATTTCGGGGGATGATCTACAGTCACTGGCTTGGGTGACTTCGGTTGAAGATCTATAGTCACTGACTTGGGTGATTTCGGGGGATGATCTACAGTCACTTTCTCGGGTTCTATTACTGTGATGTCCGAGATTGGACTTGTCTTCTCTGAAAAGGACACTCAAAGTTAAACGACATCCAGCTAATATTTGGAGATTGGATGAAATCAAATTAATTAATGGTAAATTTTAAAAAAGGAGTAACATTGCTATAACTGCAAAAGTATTAAGGCGGCTGTGTACTTACCTTGTTGTATTCACCGAGGTCAATGGAAATTTATGGTGAAAGTGTGTCTAATGATTGCCATCTTGGACTGAAAGATTTTTTAATTGTACTACGTAATAGAGAACAAAATGTTACACCTTTGGGCATTTTTCGTTTTCTTAATGCAAATATTTTAAAATTTAAATTATTCGGGAAAAAAAATTTGGTCTAGTATGTTTTCGAGGCTCATAAATTCGTTTGGTGGTTGAAATTTATGAAATGAATCCCGTTGCAAGTTACAGAAAATTCAGGCTAGCTGAAAATACAATTTTATTTGATTATCAGCATTTATGTAGCTGTCAATAGTAGACAATTTTTTTCCATAGGCTGACATTAAGGTGAGCGAATCCAATAGGTTTAGTACACAGCATCCTTAGATATTTCACCATAGAATAAATATATTAATAAAAAACATGGCCTTCATATCCGGATGAAAAACATTGCATGCAATAATACGAATAACTTTAACTGTTCGACGTTTCTTTAAAAAGGAAAAGTTTAAAAATTTACAAAAAAAAAGTGCAACCAAGAGCCTTGTACAAATTACAAAAATGCAAAATATTCCGAAAAAAATAATCATGAAAAATGAAAAATTTTTAAGAGTTACTTGAATAGTTAGTAATAATAACAGTAATTGAATGGTTAGTACAAAATATTGCTGTAGAAGTAGAATCGTCGCTGAAGAATCAGATACTAGGCTAAAGATTTAATAAAACGTTTGAAGCATTAAATTTTAAAAATATGTTTTGAAAAAGGTTTTCTGCTTCTAATGAAGCAGCAGTATTTACAAATAAATATTAAACTTAACACAAACATGTAAAAAATTCTCAAATCTTAAAGAAAGACTAGCTATATTGAGCTATGCGTATCATATGTCTGCTATCAGTTTGCCACATCAAAATGTAAAAAATATTAAATATATGTTCGCATAGATTAAAAAAGATTTTTCTACAAGCCTTTGATCTTTATAATTTTATAGTTAAATTCATTGAAATTTCTAATTTAAATGTTTTCAAAAGCTGAGATAATTTAATAAAATTTGTAAGTTGATCAAAACACTATGTCTGCCTCGACCTATTCGATACAGTATATTTCAGAACAAGAAATTAGTTCCTTGTCTAAATCTTTCGTTAAGTTAGAGAACCTCGTTTTACAGGAAATGTTTAAATATTTGACATATCAACAGCTCATGAAGTACATTCAAATTAAGTAGTTAAATAAATGAAATTAATCAGAAGATGAATTTAAGAATGTTTACACATCAGATTACTTAGAAAATGTTACATAAAATATTGAAATCAAACACTAGAAATCGTTTCAAGAGTTTTATAGATTCGTTGCACTTTTTACTTTATCACTTTCTGAAAAATTACCTTTTGTTCTAGATGCTTTTAAAATCAGAAAATATTTGATATACGTAAATTGTCGGAAATTCCAAAATTATAGACCTGCTTTGAACTCTACAGAACAAGAACACTTACATTAAACACTTATTTTAAAAAGACGCCCTCATTTTCGAACAATTAATTTTAAAATCTCAGCTTTCATACCTTATCTAAAACATCCGCAAAAATTAGATTCATTCTGAACTTTCGTTTATGAATATTTATCTGTAAACTAATCATAAATAGGCAATAATTTATAACTATGAAAATTAAGTTTCCTATAATTATAACTAGATTTTAATTAATTTCCTAATCTTCAAATTTTCTTGATACTTTGAAAGCAAAATATTTTCAGAATAAGATAATCCAAATCATTACATGTTCATTTTAAGTTATTCAGATTACTTTACTTTACAGTCATTTCCTAAATGAAATCTGTATTTAGATGCACTCAGTTTAGTGGTAATAATCACCCGCTGGTACACTTTATCTAACACATTAATAATTTATTCACACAGTTACATATTCATTTTGAGTTATTCAGGTTACTTTACTTTACAATCATTTCCTAAATGAAATCTATATTTAGATGCTCTCAGTTTAGTGGTAATAATCAACAACCCCTGGTAAATTTTATCTAACACATTAATAATTTAATCAAACCGTTACATATTCATTTTGAGTTATTCAGATTACTTTAATTTACAATCATTTCCTAAATGGAATCTATATTTAGAAGCACTGAGTTTACTGGTAATAATCAACCGCTGGTACATTTTAACTAACACATTAATAATTTAATCAAACCGTTACATATTCATTTTGAGTTATTCAGGTTACTTTACAATCATTTCCTAAACGAAATCTGTATTTAGATGCACTGAGTTTAGTGGTAATAATCACCCGCTGGTACACTTTATCTAACACATTAATAATTTAATCAAACCGTTACATATTCATTTTGAGTTATTCAGGTTACTTTACTTTACAATCATTTCCTAAATGAAATCTATATTTATATGCCCTCAGTTTAGTGGTCATAATCAACAACCCCTGGTAAATTTTATCTAACACATTAATAATTTAATCAAACCGTTACATATTCATTTTGAGTTATTCAGATTACTTTAATTTACAATCATTTCCTAAATGGAATCTATATTTAGAAGCACTGAGTTTACTGGTAAAAATCACCCACTTGTACATTTTATGTAACACATTAATAATTTAATCAAACCGTTACATATTCATTTAGAGTTATTCAGGTTACTTTACTTTACAATCATTTCCTAAATGAAATCTATATTTAGATGCACTGAGTTTAGTGGTAATAATCACCCGCTGGTACACTTTATCTAACACATTAATAAGATAATCCAAACCGTTACATATTCATTTTGAGTTATTCAGGTTACTTTACTTTACAATCATTTCCTAAATGAAATCTATATTTATATGCCCTCAGTTTAGTGGTCATAATCAACAACCCCTGGTAAATTTTATCTAACACATTAATAATTTAATCAAACCGTTACATATTCATTTTGAGTTATTCAGATTACTTTAATTTACAATCATTTCCTAAATGGAATCTATATTTAGAAGCACTGAGTTTACTGGTAAAAATCACCCACTTGTACATTTTATGTAACACATTAATAATTTAATCAAACCGTTACATATTCATTTAGAGTTATTCAGGTTACTTTACTTTACAATCATTTCCTAAATGAAATCTATATTTAGATGCACTGAGTTTAGTGGTAATAATCACCCGCTGGTACACTTTATCTAACACATTAATAAGATAATCAAAACCGTTACATATTCATTTTGAGTTATTCAGGTTACTTTACTTTACAATCATTTCCTAAATGAAATCTATATTTAGATGCACTCAGTTTAGTGGTAATAATCAACCGCTGCTACATTTTGTCTAACACATTAATAATTTAATCAAACCGTTACTATGTTACCATCAATCAGTTATATTTTATAAATACATAAGTTATATACGTACAATAACAAGATTTATAAAAATTTAGAACTAATTAAACAAACTTCTAACTAAAAATTATATAGAGAGAAGAATTTTTTATATATATATTAGTTTTAGGTAATTCAAAGCAACGATATCCATTTATATCCCTGATTAGACAAAAAAATAAAATAAAATAACGGAATTGGTGTTTGAAACAGAAAAAATATATTACTCTGTAATTTCATTATATTTAATTTAAATTAATTAACTTACCTTGTTTTCCAGTAGTCTCCATGGTCCAAGAATGTTATATCTCATGCGAGGGAACTAACGTGTAGAATTCTTGGTCTCTTCAAACTTGCTACAGAACGCTAAGGCCACCAAACACTAACACCAAATACTGAACAGGCAATCAGAATACTGAACTCACAAACTAGGTGGAGGCTTCAGAGCTCTGAACTTGTTCTAACTACAATAAGGAAAATCTTCCCTCGGCTTTAGATTGGTGCTTTCCTAGGCGCAATCTTTCAACCCCTTAGAACAAGCGAAAGTGATTCGTCCTGGAAAGTTTACATTCTGGAAACTCCCCCCAATGTAAACTCACCTGTCAACCCATTCTACCCCACAATAGAATTGACAAAAGATGCGGTAGGACATTCTCCTCCCTCAAGGTGTAGTAATTTTTCAACCTAGTGGGTGACCACGTGTAACAACACGTGGCCTAGTTCCCAGGCATGTAAACCAGTCGATGTAGCCCTGCAGATAAAATAATAAAACTATACCCAATCATTTACATACATAAAAAGCACATTTAATCAATATTAAGAAACTATATAATATCCCATGATCTCCAATTTAAGTGAAATTTGAATTCGGTTAAATATGGATGGAAAAGTATGAGTTTTGATGATTATAATGATAAGAGGTTTTTCTAAGACGGTGAAATATATTAACATGAAATTCTACCAATCTTTACTATCTAAAATGATAATATTTTGTCTACGTGGTGAATAGAAAAATGCATTTTAAACAAACCTAGGAACTACGAATCCTCAAAATGTCCTATCAAGTCTTTCTAATTTCAGTGAATAAATTCGCATTGAACAAATAGGGACTAAAAAACTTATTTCTAATGCAAATTATAACAAAGGAATTGTTAACATGAAATACTACTAATCTTTAATATTAAAAACGATATTTACTTCCTTACAAGGAGTATGAAAATTCCAATTTGGTCAATCGTAAATGTCATTATCTTTTGATTCGAAAATGATAATTCTGCGTCTACATGGCGTATAGAAAAACACAATTCAATGATCAATTCTGACAAAGAAAGTAATAAATATCTCATTATCTCCTTTTAATTTCAGTGAATAAATTTGTTTGGATAAAATACGGATATATATATATATATATATATATATATATATATATATGTGTGTGTGTGTGTGTGTGTGTGTGTGTGTGTGTGTGTGTGTCAGTCTCTTCTAGGGCAAAGACCTGGGCTTAAAAAATTCCAATTTTTTATTTTTCCAAATTCCAAAACTTTCTTTTTCAGTAATAAATTGAATAGAATATAGGTATTGATTTAAAGCAATTTAGATATATTTTTTATGCATTTTTGTTAACGTGTTTATTCCGATTAAACAAACAAAATAAAAAGCCCATGTTACAAGAGTTAACAATCACATCAAAAGCGAAAATGGAAAAAGAGATTTTTCAGGAAATTATGAGTCATAAATAATAATGGTAATTTAGAACTTAATTTGAAAAATTATACAATTTACCTGATCTTCTTGGGATAAAGTGCTTTATAAAAGCTACACTCGTCACTGTTACTAAATTTTTGAAAAAGGCATTTGATTTTACAGAAATAACAATATATAGAGGCTGATTATAAAAGGTTTGTTTTGGAGCGCTACGGTCAACTTTTCGCTACACGAGGGTTAATTAGACCGGGACCTACATTTTAAAGCCGATTCCGAACGGCTACAAACACCCATGCCAACAGTGGTACTCGAACCCACAGTATCTAAACCAAATGCCAGGGCCTTGGCCATTCGGCCATCACCTGGCCAGATTATATAAGGAAAAGGCCGATAATAATGAAGGAAAGTTTTTAAAAATTTCAACATTTCAACGCTGATATTATTAAATAACCCTAATCAGTAACTGATATGCAGGGTCCGACTTAGCCTAATTGGGGCCCGGGGCAAAAACTTCTTTGGGGCCCCCCTTTGCTTCACTACTTCAGTAATGAAGAACCGAACTTTATGGAGGTATTTAAATTTTTCACCTCATTATAGATATATAGCAAGAAAATTGACTAGAACCTAAAATAACTATAAAGTCCCCCTCCAATGGTCAGACGAAATATCGTTCTATCCATTTTATTGATTTTCTGACAATTCTATGTCCACCATTAAAACGGATATAGCACATCTAAAAAATTTTCATTAAAGAAGGATACGTAAAATAAACTTTCTAATGCCCCTGCCTTACTCAGGCTCTGCTGATATGGTAAACATTTCGGATATTTTAAAATTTAATCTATGTGCAAATCTAAAATTGTTTATTTCTACAATAAGTTTCTCCTAAGTGTAAAGTACGTCAACACCAATTTCAATATGAAATCATTTATTGAAAACTCAAATAATGAAATTTTAGCGATCCTTCCTATTTCAGCGTATGCATCAAAATTCAATTAAAAGGCTAAGAAGTAGAGATACGGCCTTTGAAGCCCTAGGGCGGAAAATGAGGAATTTCAGAAAAGTTTTTCTGTGGCGCTGGAAAGGAAATACTGTCTAGAAAATGAAAAACCCAGTTTATTGATCAGTTTCAATCAAGTATCCTACAAATTTATTACGACATCTGTCTTTTTGAATAATTTTTTTCGTCCATTTTACAAATGTTGTTTGTAAAAGAGTATAGTCTCGTTTAAGGTACTGAATAATATTTATCATCGCTTCATTTCATGCATTGAATTTAAGGTTCGTGTGATTTATAGAAAGAATATTGAGTGTGCCAAATTTTTTCAAAATATGTGTGGGGTCGTACCAAGGAACAAAAGAGATACATTATAATTAAATTTCCCAGAATATTCCAATCTTAACGATCAAAATACTAAATATAGATGAAATATAAATATTCCATAAAAATATCCATCCGAAAGCCTGGGACTGAGAGAGAATGGTAGGTACCACCTGCATAAATGTTCCAACACGTGTGAATTTACCGAGTTTCAGGACTTAGTATGCTAGTATGTCAACCCCCCACCCCACACACACACACACATTCAGAATTATAGATTAAAACGCTAAGTGGTGTTTGTACTCTCACACATTATATATATATATATATATATATATATATATATATATATATATATATATATATATATATATATATATATATATATGTGTGTGTGTGTGTGTGTGTGTGTGTGTGTGTGTGTGTGTGTGTGTGTGTGTGTGTGTGTGTGTGTGTGTATGTGTGTGTGAGTCTCATATTTAGGGTAAAGACCTCGGTTATCTAAAAAAATTCCAATTTTTTTTTCCAGTGATAAACTGGGTAGAATATAGGTGTTGATTTAGAATTGTTTAGATATAAAAATTTTTTATGAATTTGACTTATATTTTTATGCATGTTCGGTAACGTAATACTGAATAATTATGATAAAAAGGATTTTAAGAATTTGCCTTTGTAGCCGTATTGTGTAAACACTTGAAGTCTCTCCTTTCATTTATTGTGTTAACTTGAGTATTACATTTTATTGAAAAGTATCTTCCTCGTTATTTCCATTTTCTAGGCAATATATTCTCGATTATAACGACCTTTCCAATACAACGCCGAGTGCAAAAAGTACCAAATGGAATCTCCCTTTCATATTCTTTTACCTCTTAAACAATCACTCGTAATCATTTAACCCAATACTGTGTCCCTAATTCTCAGATGCGATTTTCAACTAAAAAGGAAGATTATGTTTTAGAAACACCTCAAATGCACAAAGTACAAGCAATGATTTCTTATTATTTTTCTAGGAAATAAATTTAAGTAAGACCCATTTTGTGATTTCAATCACTTTTACTTTAAATTTTTAATTTATAAATTATGGTTCTATTAATTTGTATACACTTAATAAATGTACATTGTCAATGCAAATTTGATAACAAAGCGAAGAATAGCATTATATTATAATCGCGTACTAATATGGAATTTATTTATTATAGAATTTATTTATCAATTTTCGCTATAGTGACCACCCGTTAAAACGATCTTTTTCTATGGTACGCGGCAGTCGTTATAGCGAGCTCCGAGTGTAAGAGAACATGTTACGAAGCTATTTCCGTACTTATTTTTAACACGAGCTGATTTCTGTTTAATCTTCACTACCGATTTTTGTTCGCGGATGAGTGATTTACAGACTGCCGTTACTACATAAGTTAGAATCGTTACTGAATGTTGATTAGAAGAAAAACCCTTTAAAATACGCCCTATAAATTAGCAATAAAAAATATGCATATTTATCGATTCGTTGCACAACTCCTGGTGGAAAAATAAAAGCCGTATTGGCTTTTGGAATACGCTAGTTCTAGGGAATCCAGAGAGGTGGGGATAAATTCAAATTAATTTTTCTTTTTTACGTTTCTCTCAAAGGTTGAAAAAGATATCCGAGTAGAAATAATTTATCCATTACGGAGTAAAATTTAAAAACAAATCCTTAAAACCAAGTCGACAATCATTGGAAAATTTTTCTCCATAGGTCGAGCTGAGCAAATCTAATACGTCTACTACCCATCAGATTTTATTGTTCACCTCCTAATCCCTAAACTAATGAAATTTACTTAACCTTTAGCTTACGGGGCCCATTTTTCCGATTCCCTCTTTAGGACGGGAAACTTCATACCCCCTTTGTAAGAACGGCCATTAAGGGGGTTATATATATATATATATATATATATATATATATATATATATATATATATATATATATATATATATATATATATATATATATATATATATATATATATATATACATATATATACATATATATATACATATATAATCGAGAATATATTGCCTAGAAAATGGAAATAACGAGGAAGATACTTTTCAATAAAATGTAATACTCAAGTTAACACAATAAATAAAAGGAGAGACTTCCTGTTTTTACACAATACGGCTACAAAGGCAAATTCTTAAAATCCTGTTTATTATAATTATTCAGTTTTACGTTACCGAACATGCATAAAAATATAAGTCAAATTCATAAAAAAATTTTATATCTAAATAATTCTAAATCAACACCTATATTCTACCCAGTTTATCACTGGGAAAAAAAATTGGAATTTTTTTAGATAACCCAGGTCTTTACCCTAAATATGAGACTCACACACACACACACACACACACACACACATATATATATATATATATATATATATATATATATATATATATATATATATATATATATATATATATATATAATTACTCTTTTTACCAGTGCACAGAGTTGGGCTTTTCAGAACTTCTGCAACTGAAATCTTACATTCATTCTGTAACTTTAAAGCCTTATTTAAAACATAAATTAACCTCTCTGTTAGCGAAAAGTTCTAGAAAAAAATGCATATTTTTAAGCATATGCTAAGACCTGGCTTCGAAGTTTTACGTTATAGCAGCGGCAGGGAAATTTTTATTTTAAACTTAAATTAACCGTAATTAAAACTGAAAGTTTTCAAAGGGGAGCGTGAGTTATTTTTTCTAACTGGTAAGGATATATCGTCACCTGAATGCAAGAACTAGGTAACGCCAAAAAAAAATATTTTTGAGATATCTGGCTATTTATAGCTAAATTACATAAGAATTGAATACAGTAACTAGACAACTCACTTTGCCGCTAACTTAATGCCATCTGTTTGTGTAATTATTACACAAACAGAACAAGTATTTTCACACTGAAAGAAGTAGACATTTCAGATCTTCAAGAGCCTGAAGAATCGAGTTACCCAGTTCTTGCAATCAGGTGACGAAATGGAGTAATTCACACAGGTTTATAAACATTAAATTTACTTAAATTTATTATTTGTTTTTGAGCTTTACTGCTTATCATCATTATGAATATAATTCCTGTTTTTTGAGCAATTCTATTATTAAGTGGGCCTTGAATTTTTTAATGTTTAAATCTAAATTAGCTTAAGAAACACGCTTTCATAAATTGTTATTGTATTCATGATAAAGTCTAAGATATTGCCCCCCAAAGTACCAATTCGCGTAAAGTAAATCCTAGTATTTACAGTAATTTTATTCATAACAAGCATTAACAAAATATTATAAAAATTAAAATTCATTTTAATGTTGCGATAGCACTGTATAATAAAAAACCAGAATTATGAAATTATTAAAATTTCATGATATAGATAAAATTAATATTGTGGATTAATTCAGCTTAATGTAAAACAGGATTCAATAATTAAGGAACGTGATTTAATATATATATATATATATATATATATGTAACGCTAAATCAGCACCGTTCGGGATATTAAAGGTGTGTTTCTTATAACAGCTTTTCAAAGCATTAAACTTAAATCGTCGTAAAATTAAGAAATCAGACTTCCAATGAAGTATATAATTATTTATTTACAAAGGATAAAAGAGAACAATACTGAAATTACTTATCTTTTACTACATAGATGTTTTAATATAAAAATAACGACTAGATACGAAGGTACAAACAGATACGACAATGATATCATTTTTGTTATGATTAAAAATATATTTCTGACGTATTTTTTGTAATAACCGCGACTTTACTGGCCTTTAAACTTGCAAAAATTTCAATTACAACTTTTAAATCCATTTTATAGAAATCGTTAAAAAATTATGTTTTCTCTTTGAGACAGAGTGGACGGTAAATATTTTCTATTTTCTTCAAATTTGGTAATTTTTGTGTAAGAGCAACTGTTTATGGTTTTGAACAAACGCATTTTTAAGGAAATAATAACTTTAGGAAGGGAAACCAATAAAATAATCGAAATGTGCAACTGAATATATAAGCATTATTTTTAACTTCACGATCGTCGTCAACAGATATATTATTGATTTTACAATACGTCAGTGGGCCTTTTGTATATAAGTTATATATATTTTTGTTGTAAAGAAGATTTTAGACAACTTTTTTCTTCAATAAAAAAATTCTCTTTTTAAATTAATTAACTTTTGCAATTTTGCGGTTAACTTAATTATTTAAGCAGTTCAATAATTGATATTCTGGGGGCTGTACAGCATAGAAAGTCTATCAAAATACTCCATCATCTTATTCCAAAGTCTGGCGTTTTCTTCTAATATATTTTGCAATTAAAAAAAAAGATAAATGATTAAGTGTTTCCGACATCATCTTTACTTTTCTTATAAAGTAAAGTTTTCAAAAGTTAGTCTCATACTTCTAAATTTTTAGCGTAACAGTTTTGTAAAAGAAATTTCTCATATTCTTTATAACAGCTTTTGGAAGTTCTAAAGTATTCTATAAATGTCTTATCTTTCATCGCAGAGAAAGTTTCTATGACTCTTTAGAGTTTTTAAAGAAAGTATTAAAAAAATTATTTCTTAGTTTTGAAGTTATATATTCAACTCGTAGAAAAAAAATGAAAAAAAAAATTATTTAATATAGTCCAATCAAATTTTTATCGATTCGTGATTTGTCTCTAAGCTTCACAGAAAATTTTGATCTTTCATTTAAAAAAGTTTTTAAGCCTGATTTGGGATAATCAAAACTTGGCTAAGTGTCTCAAAGATCACCGTTTCTTTCCGGCAAGCAGTTCTTAGGTTCGATTCCTGGGCTAATCAATCCCCTAATAAGTTCGGGACGCTAAATTCTATTTCTTCCCCTTTTTGTAGTGTCGATAATGGGGAGGTAAGAAGAAGGCTTCCCTAACACGATTCAAAAATCAGAAGACAGTTCGGAAAACAATAACGTTTGTTAGAATTAACAAAAACATGAACAAAAAGCAATGAAAAATATCAACGTGCAATACGCAATTGAAACACGTATTTTGGAACACTGTGCAATAAAATGAAGTAGTCGAAACTAGAAGAAAAGTGAACGCAGTATTTGCAAAGCAAAATGACGTCAAATAATGGGGTTTTACAATCTTGCCGAAAGTAATTGTTATTGGAATTGAAAATTCCCTTGATATTTAATCGAGTAAAAAAAATTTCAATTTAAGAATAAAATATCAAAGCAAGCCCTACGTGATTTTTACCCTCAAACGAGTCTTTCCTTTAAAGAAGTACATTGTTGTAAAGCGAATTTGCATGTAAAAAGAATAATTTGTCATTTCGATTTAAAGCAACGAAAAATTTGAAAACTAGTTTCCTTTTTGATATATTTGCGAAGCAGCAGTGGCGTAGCAAGGGGGGGGGGGGGGGGCACGGGGTCTATTATGGCCCGGACGCCACTCGTAGAGGGGCGCCAAATGGGCCTTTTCACTAATTCTATATATTATATTACTATATGTTTTTCGGAAGGGGGGGGGCAAAAAGGTATCGTTTCCCAAGCGCCGGTTATGCTCGCTACGTCACTGCGAAAGAGTAGCCTAATTTTTGCCTAAATTTTCACTATACGTAGGGCAAGTTTTAATATAATTTGCGACGATTAAAAAAAAAAAAACTCTTATTTGTAAAAGTTTTAACCACCTTAAAAGGAAAACACATTTCATAAGATTAATTTTGCATCATGGGAAACATTTTCGTATTTTTTTTCACTCAAAAAAGATATTCTGAAAATAATTTAATATAATTTGAAATTAAATGTTCAGGTTTTAATATAATTTGTGGGGATTTTAAAATACTTTTATTTGTAAAAGTTTTAACCACTTTAAAAGGAAAAAACATTTCCTAAGATCATTTTTGCTTAATGGGAAATATTTTCGTACTTTTTTACTCAAAATAAAAATCCTGAAAATAATTTATAGAAAACAGAAAAACAGAACACCGTTCGTAATATCTTAAGATATATATAAGAAATCTCAGATCTATCCTTTAGAAAATGGCCCTAGAAAAAATATAAAGTGCTTGCGAGAAGCCAGTTAAACAGGAGTAGCGCGACTCTGTTGGGGCAGTAATATTTTTCGTACATTGTTGTGGGAGTTCGAGATATTATTGTTGAAATTCTGCTCGCGGAACGAAGTAGATCAACCGTGAGTAAACGCTGGGAATCAGCACAGTAAATCATACAATCTAATTCATCGAATTAATTGCCAAGTAGCGTAAAGGAGATATGCAGCATATTTTGGAGCGCTTAAAACAGTACATAAAGGAATCTTTTTGAAAGTTTAAGCATTCAAGAAAAATTGCGCAAACTCGCAATACTGAACGCTGACTCAGATTTCTCGATTTTTTTTCCTTTTGTTCTAACAGAGAAAATTTACGATTAATCTCAAATTTTTGTGAGTTTTGAACAAAATTTCAAAGTACAGTCATCTTTAACTCTTCTGCTTCGGTACTAGTCGCATTTAGGCGAGAAAAAAGTGCTTCAATACTCGAGGTCTGCTCGGTACTCGTCACACGTGCTAAAAGTGCCCTATATATATATATATATATATATATATATATATATATATATATATATATATATATATAGTATGTGTGTGTGTGTGAGTGTGCCTGCCTTAGTCAGTTTTTTCCAAGATAACTTATCCAGGCTCATGGGGGATGTCAGGAGAAATAACTTTAATATAGAATCTTACATATGCATAAATCTTCTTTAAATGTTACAATTTTATCGAAAGTTTGCTTACGATAAACTTATGAAATTATCCTAATGTAAATTTATCTAGATATGTCTCTAGCTAAATTTACTTTGCTAGATAAATGTACATAAGTATACTAGATAAATTTACTCAGGGTTAAAAAGTAGAGCTTCAGACTCATGGATGTCAGAAGAAAAAACGTTAATATAGAATATTGCACATGCAAAACTTTCTTTAAATATCAGAGAAAATGATGCTATGTAAAAGAGTCAGCGCCGTATGGGCCGCACAGTGGATTACTGGAATCTATATATTTAAGTTGCTAAGCCGAATTTCATGGGCAGTCCGTGAGAGAAAACTACTGCATCAGTTTACTTCGTTTTGGCGTTAAACGAAAGATTTTAATCTATAGATGTGTCAAATTTGGATTTGTAACTATAGTTTCTATTAATGAGCGATAATTTACAATTAAAAATTGCTTTCTGCGCATGCTCAGTGACATGTTTAAATCTGGCTTTAGATACTCACTAAGCACGAGGCCGCCTAAACACCCTAATTTGTTTATTTCGAGGAAACTCTCTAGCTCTCTCTCTGCCATTTTTATTTTCAATTAAGTTTTATATAATTAAACCTGGAAATTGTTTATTTCGCGCTGTTAGGTAATCCTATTTCTTTTTATTGAATTCAATAATAATTTTTTAAAGTGTATTTATCTATCCTTAATATCATGATTTTCAACATTTGGCAATGGTGTAAAATTTGTGTATTAGTGCATGTATTTCCTGTCCTGCCATCCTGTTTCAACGGGTATCAACTAGTTGAGGATAAAGTTTAAAATATTATGACATGAGAATACAGACCTACATAGTCGCGGTCTAAATCTCTATATTTAAGTTGCTAAGACTACTTTTTGGGCAGTCCGTGAGAGAAATCTACTGCATCAATTTACTTCATTTTAGTCTTAAACGAAAGCTTGTAATCTGTAGATTTGTCAAATTTGGTCTTTGTAACCTCAGTTTCTATTAATTAGCGATAATTTAGAATTAAAAATTTATTTCTGCGCAGGCTCAGTGGTATGTTTCAATCTGTCTTTAGAAACTCACTGTTTCTGCGCATGCTCAGTGACATGTTTTAACCATAAACACATTTATTTCGAAGAATCTTTCTAGATCTCTCTCTGCCATTTTCATTTTTATGATAATTATGCTTGTGAAATATAAGATTAAACCTCATGGAAATTGTTTATTTCGTGCTGTTTAATTAGCGATAATTTACAATTAAAAAATTGCTTTCCGCGTATGCTCAGTGACACTTTTAAATCTGGCTTTAGATTCTCACTAAACACCATGCCGCTCAAACACATTAATTTGTTTCTGCGAATTATTATGATTTTCAACATTTGGCAATGATGTGTTGAGTATAATTTGTGTATTAGTACATTTATTTACTATCTAGCCGTCATGTTTCCACGTGTACCAACTAGTGTTGTGTTAAGATGTTCACCTTATCGGATCACCTGTTCTGTGAAACCGTCCCGAAATCGCCCTTTTGTCGGAAGCTATTCAACAATAGAATGGTCAACAGTATTGGGGAGCCCTTTGTCCCCTCTCTTGTTGACAAACATGAAGACATCCCCCTCGGCAAAACCATCAAATTTATTCATTGTGAATGCATTGTATTGTATTTTACGTATTCAAGTTCCAGTTCTATGAATTAAACTGAAATGGAGTAACAAAGGGAATCTGTAAAAGAGTCCAAACAAGGCGAAACACGCTGGGCCGAAGTCGTGTAGTTAAATAAATAGCTATGATTTTGATGAAATGAAAAACCCATGTTTTGAAATTCATATAGGTTGACACCCTCTTAAAACAATGTAAGGGGGAAATTTACATATGAAACATTGGTTATAACTTTAATTTAGAATATTATTTAAATATTTCTATGATTTCTCTAAAAATAACGTAAATATCATAAGCATAAGCCCAGAAGTTTTGAGCCTAGAGGCTTATATTTTGAGGGGTCCATAATCCTCCAAAGGAATTTTAAAAATTTGCGTATTTATATTCAGATTAATCTTATGCACTGTTGAGTGAGACTTCACTTTGATATTTGTTTTCGGAGATATTATTACGACCTTTGCAGATATATAAAAAAAAAGTTTTCAGTATTAATTTTCAACGTATGGTGACAATTTTCTGTATCGAAAAATTCAGTTTTAAATTTCAGAAATATTTTATAATTCATCTGCCTAAAATACCCTTAACTTCACAATCCCACTATCTAAAATTTAAGTACAATGAATGTAACTGTTCTGTCTAGTTGAATCCATTGTAACATTTTACAAAATCTATTTGACTTAGTTGATCGCCTCAGATATATATAAATCTGCAGGAGAAACTTTGAAAACCATTTTTTTTTATTAAAACGCATCACTGTGTTATGTATTGTTAGTCATTGCAAAAACTTAAAATGTCATTGAAAAGAAGATTCCCCTCTAAATAAAAATGCTAATATGGAAAGGAAATATTTTCGTTTTTCCCTCTTTAATTTCGATAAGTGGTTCAACCTTATCGAAACCTTACAAAGCAACATGACAGAAATCCTTAAGATTCTGTAACTAGGACCTCAGACTTTCTTTGTTGGTTCATAGAGCGGTTCTACCCATTGTGTGTGTGTGCATATATATATATATATATATATATATATATATATATATATATATATATATATATATATACACATAATTGTTTTTTCTATTAATTAAACTGTCCAGTTCCTATGTAATTAAATACTCAATAAGGGTGGGAGGGATTGGGGCGTCAGTTGCTAAGCCGACTTTTCGGGCAGTCCGTGAGAGAAAACGACTGCTTCCATTTACTTCATTTTGGTCCTAAACGAAACATTGTAATCTGTAGATTTGTCAAATTTGGTTTTTGTAACCGCAATTTCTATTAATGAGCGATAATTTACTATTCAAAACTGATTCCTGCGCATGCCCAGTGGCATGTTTAAATCTGGCTTTAGAAACTCACTGTTTTTGGGCATGCTCAGTGACATGTTTTAATGATAAACACTTTATTCCGAGGAGTCTCTCTAGATCTCTCTCTGCCATTTTTATTTTTATAATTATGTTTGTGAAATATAAGATTAAAAATGATGGAAATTGTTTATTTCTCGCTGTTTAATGAGTGATTATTAACAATTAAAAAAATGTTTTCTGTGCATGTTTAGTGACACTTTTAAATCTGGCTTTAGATTCTCACTAAACACCATGCCGCTTAAACACATTAATTTGTTTCTGCGAATTATTATGATTTTCAACATTTGGCAATGATGTGTTGAGTATAATTTGTGTATTAGTACATTCAATTACTATCCAGCCGTTATGTTTTGACGGCTACCAACTAGTTTCTATAAAAATGCTTACATAAAAATAAAAGTACAAAATAATGTAATAAACAGAAATTAAAAAATAAACATATAACCAAAAAACAAATGATATCATATGCACATATCTATATATATATAAAACAGTTCCGTAACTGACTGACTGACTGACTGAGTGACATACAACGCACAGACCAAACTGCTGGACCTGTAGGGTTGAAATTTTCCATGGCCTTTCTTCTTATAGTGTAGGGGTGCTAAAATTTGCTATCTAATAGTATATTTTCGCACCCCTGAATTTTTAAAGATTAATTTTTAGAATTCAATTTATTAAATGCCGATCACTTGATTTCTTTTTCTGGTACTTTAAATTAATTTGTCGTCACGTTCATAGCAACGAAATAGACAAAAAAAAATTTTTTTCTTGCTAATTCTGCTTTTTTTTTCTTGGCAGACGATTGGAAATTATCCCAAAAATATATTAAAACACAGTAAAAGATATGTTTCTCAAACTGTACTATATTAACTGTACTATATTCTTTAGTATGTTCTATTAGATTTAATTGGAATATTTTTTTCAACATTATTTTGTCTATAAAAATATCCCTTCCGATTTTTTATAAATATATTTTTTCGTTTTTTTTTTTACACCGATTGCATACATTGATCGTTGTATTTATTATAAATATATACAGTGAAACCCCGATTTTACGTTTTTCTTGGGACCAGCTGTAAAAAATATACGAAACGGGAAAACGTAAAATCGGGGTTAAAAAAATCTAAGCATATTATTCAAAAAATGACACTTACCGGATGAACTACTGAAAAAAATGTGTAATCTTTACTTGTTTTTTTGCTTTTAGATACAATTTCAACTACAGCACGTTCAATAATACCAATTTTTTGCAAATTTGCTTCCTGGTTTACATATTGGAATATTTTAACATTATCGGTATAGGCAATTTTCACGGACCAGTAGAAAATGACTTAGGAAGCGGGATAACGTACGATACGGACAACGTAAAATAGGGGTTCTACTGTATACACATATTTTTGGCATTAATTACACACATTAACCTTTGTATTTAATTTGAATGTACTCCGTAGTGAAGTACGGGTTTTCAGCTAGAGTATACATATAATAAAAAAATAAAATGTTTAAAAACTGTTTTAATGTGATGACGAACATTAACATGAAGAATCACTAAGCTATAATATGCTGCCATCATCATTTTCCGTTGTTGTGGCCGTATGGAGAAACACTGTGGGCCGTAAATCGAAAAAGTGCCGTAATTAAAAAAGGCCGTTATAGCGAAATGCCGTATAGCGAGGTATAGGTGTATTTTGAAAGAACTGATTAAAAGAGCTAGTTGCAATTAGATAAACTTTAAGAAAATTAAGAAATTTATATACATTTTGATTGTTTAATACATATTAGGCAAGAAATTATTCATTCTAGTCGGCAAACCTTTGTAAATCTTAAAACCACATTACATAATACATTTTAATCGTTTACAATTTAAGAAATTTCCAGAAATTTGTGTTTGTGTGCGTGATGAAAACTAATTAAATACGTTTCAAAAGAGAAACAACTGGACAAATTTTCATAAAGAGATAGAAAGTTTAATAAAAATGTTGTCTTCTTACAAATTCAAGACAATTAAGAAAATTTTATCATGACAGTTTAACATTTGCCTCTTTTCAAAAGCTTAAGTAATCATCTTCTCAAAAATTTTTACTGTCTCTCTTAATAAGTAGAAACATACAACTTCTTAAAATATAATTAAACTTAATTATATTGTGTATTTTAAGAAGTTGGGTGTTGCAGTTTGCGTTTTCCTTAACTGTCCTGTAAGTCATAGTCTCTTTACTTAAGTTAAAATTAAATTACATAAATATTAAAACGCATTCTAGCTGATATGCAAGTTTGCTATCTTGACACTTATTACTTTGTTTCTTTGAGCTGTTCTTAGATATTAAAAAAAGACAGCTAGACAGAACAGTTACATTCATTGTACTTAAATATTAGATAGTGGGTTTGTGAAGTTAGGGTATTTTAGGCAGATGAATTATAAAATATTTCTGAAATTTAAAACTGAATTTTTCGATACCGAAAATTGCCACCATACGTTGAAAATTAATACTGAAATTTTTTTTTTATATATCTGCAAAGGTCGTAATAATATCTCCGAAAACAAATATCAAAGTGAAGTCTCACTCAACAGTGCATAAGATTAATCTGAAAATAAATACGCAAATTTTTTAAATTCCTTTTGAGGATTATGGAACCCCTCAAAATATAGGCCTCTAGGATCAAAACTTCTGGGCTTATGCTTATGATATTTACGTTATTTTTAGAGAAATCATAGAAATATTTAAATAATATTCTAAATTAAAGTTATAACCATTGTTTCATATGTAAATTTCCCCCTTACATTGTTTTAAGAGGGTGTCAACCTATATGAATTTCAAAACATGGGTTTTTCATTTCATCAAAATCATCGCTATTTATTTAACTACACGACTTCGGGCCAGCGTGTTTCGCCTTGTTTGGACTCTTTTACAGATTCCCTTTGTTACTCCATTTCAGTTTAATTCATAGAACTGGAACTTGAATACGTAAAATACAATACAATGCATTCACAATGAGTAAGTTTGATGGTTTTGCCGAGGGGGATGTCTTCATGTTTGTCAACAAGAGAGGGGTCAAAGGGCTCCCCAATACTGTTGACCATTCTATTGTTGAATAGCTTCCAACAAAAGGGCGATTTCGGGACGGTTTCACAGAACAGGTGATCCGATAAGGTGAACATCTTAACACAACACTAGTTGGTACACGTGGAAACATGACGGCTAGATAGTAAATAAATGTACTAATACACAAATTATACTCAACACATCATTGCCAAATGTTGAAAATCATAATAATTCGCAGAAACAAATTAATGTGTTTAAGCGGCATGGTGTTTAGTGAGAATCTAAAGCCAGATTTAAAAGTGTCACTGAGCATACGCGGAAAGCAATTTTTTAATTGTAAATTATCGCTAATTAAACAGCACGAAATAAACAATTTCCATGAGGTTTAATCTTATATTTCACAAGCATAATTATCATAAAAATGAAAATGGCAGAGAGAGATCTAGAAAGATTCTTCGAAATAAATGTGTTTATGGTTAAAACATGTCACTGAGCATGCGCAGAAACAGTGAGTTTCTAAAGACAGATTGAAACATACCACTGAGCCTGCGCAGAAATAAATTTTTAATTCTAAATTATCGCTAATTAATAGAAACTGAGGTTACAAAGACCAAATTTGACAAATCTACAGATTACAAGCTTTCGTTTAAGACTAAAATGAAGTAAATTGATGCAATAGTTTTCTCTCACGGACTGCCCAAAAAGTCGACTTACAATTAGATAAACTTTAAGAAAAATTAAGAAATTTATATACATTTTGATTGTTTAATACATATTAGGCAAGAAATTATTCATTCTAGTCGGCAAACCTTTGTAAATCTTAAAACCACATTACATAATACATTTTAATCGTTTACAATTTAAGAAATTTCCAGAAATTTGTGTTTGTGTGCGTCATGAAAACTAATTAAATACGTTTCAAAAGAGAAACAACAGGGCAAATTTTAATAAAGAGATAGAAAGTTTAATAAAAATGTTGTCTTCTTACAAATTCAAGACAATTAAGAAAATTTTATCATGACAGTTTAACATTTGCCTCTTTTCAAAAGCTTAAGTAATCATCTTCTCAAAAATGTTTACTGTCTCACTTAATAAGTAGAAACATACAACTTCTTAAAATATAATTAAACTTAATTATATTGTGTATTTTAAGAAGTTGGGTGTTGCAGTTTGCGTTTTCCTTAACTGTCCTGTAAGTCATAGTCTCTTTACTTAAGTTAAAATTAAATTACATAAATATTAAAACGCATTCTAGCTGATATGCAAGTTTGCTATCTTGACACTTATTACTTTGTTTCTTTGAGCTGTTCTTAGATATTAAAAAAAGGTGTTTCGTAGCATTCGGGAAGGATATCAAAGTCTGATGTAAGACTGGAAAAATCGCTTATATATCAAGATCCTTAAATCGAAAAATTTTAATTTTGCGATGCAGTTTTTTTATTTTTTTTTTAATTATTTTTTTATTTCCGAATTAAGTGCCATTATATGAATGGAAATTAAAGTAAACTACACTGGTGTAAGAAATTAAGAGAATTTGCAGACTTGGTAGATTATCTCTAGAACTACTGTAACGATTTTAATGAAATTTGATATGTACATACATTGATACAATACAGAACAAATAACCATTTAATAATTGCAATACACAAGCATGATCATGCGTAACACTCGATGGAGTCGGAAGGTATGAAACAGCGGTTAAAGAATAAACAAAAAAATGTGTTAATAGATGGGTTAATAGGGGGTATGGTCCCGTCTTCCAGATATGCAGGTCTCGCAGCGTGATTTCATACTTGAAATAAGGCAGTTTATCATTTCCTGTGGAAATTGGTCTACTCGTTCAGCAACGCTGTTTTCATTCCCTGGATGGTTCTCGGAGGGGGGTTGCGAGTTGCAATTGCCCTCCCCAGAGCGTCCCAGACATACTCTATAGTATAGGGTTAAGGTCAGGAGATCTGGCTGGCCAATCCATCCGGCGAATATCCTCACTCTCTAGAAATTCGTCGACCAGAAGAGTTCTATGTGGCCTCGTGTTATCGTAAATTAAAATGAACTCAGGGCCAACTGCATTCCTGAAAAGGCGAACATAGAGCTCCAAGAACTCATCCCTATACCTCACACCAGTCACAGTGCCTCTTTCAAAGACATGGAGAGATGTGCGGCCATCCAACATGATGCCTGCCCAGACCATTAAACCTCCTCCGCCATAATGGTCGATTACGCGGACGTTGGGGGGTAGGTAGCGGGTCCCTGGTTCTCTCTATATGAACGTACGGCGAGAATCGGTGTTTAGGCTGAACCGGGACTCACCAGTGAAGAGAACGGTCGCCCATTGATCCATACTCCAATCTCTATGCTATATGCACCATGATAAACGGATTCTTCTGTTCGTAGAAATGAGCGGGACGCAAACAGCAGGTCTTCTTGCAAACAACCCTCTCTCATGAAGTCTTTTGGAAACAGGCACCCTTGATACACGGGTTCCTGTGGCTGCATACAAGTCACGAGAGAGCTGAGAAGCTGTTGCACTCCTGTTACGCCTCGCTATTGTGGCAATTTCCCCCCCTCGAGGCGAGTAGGAAAACCATTAAAATCACCGCTAGCCGTGAACCGATGCTAAAGAATGGCAGAACCCCCCGAGCGAAAGAAGACCACAATGGGCACCTCTTCGGGACGCATTCCTGGGATGAAAAGAGGAGACAGTCTGGCGCCATATTTTGACAGTGGCCGACAATGACAGTTTACGCCCTGAAACGAGATCGCTAATGAGTGAGCGGGCGATGAAGATGTAATAATCGGCATCGTTTTTTGCGCACGGCTAGACGCTCAGCCTATCCGGAGCGAGCTATAGAGAGGAGGCTAGAAAGAATTCCGCCAGGGATCAAGTTTTTAAAATAAGCCGACGAGGGCTTGAAGACCAGTTTTTTGTGCGGAGAGTTTTTTCTTAGAGAGTTTAGAAGTGATACCTGATCTCCTAGCTCCACGCACTTTTAAGTGACTTGTTTTTTGTGAGGCTCTGCCCTCTACGTGAGAAGACCCTTTTTCACCGAGAAAGGTCGGGGAAACCGATCGGAACTTGATCTCCCCAATTGTGTTATTTCAGAGAAGCTGCTAGCTTCCAGTGGACGAGTGCGGGCCCTTTTTTCTGTGACCTGACCAGCGGTTCGTCGCCTCGTTTTAGCGACAGTGTGCTCCATCCTTGAGAGACAATCCACGTTTTCTACTCCAACTTCTACGGACTGCTTTGTATATCTATCATTCGAGATCGCGGCCTAACCGCGTATATTAAATAAATCTGAAATTCTCATTATCTTGAAAGTGTCTATTTTAGTAAGCTGTCTACCTTACACGTAACCTGTGACGCTACCTAAGTGTTTGCTTTTGACACAAATAGCAGGAATACGTTACACTATAATCGACTAATGGCGATCTTCTCTGGCCTTCGTGGCTCATGGACGACCTTGCCCAGGCTTTCTCTCGATGGATCCGGTATCCTGGAACTCTTTCCATAAGTTACACACGACGCTGGGCGTTAAGTTGAACTCTCTACAAATTTGGAATTGAGATTGGCCTGCTTCTAGCCTCCCCACAATTCGCCACCTCATTCCATCATCTAAACGTTGGCGGTTACTCATTTTTACTGTTACAATTTGAAATTAACCGATTGCTGCAAAATAACACCAAGAAATTCGCAGAGGTGTGTTAGCAAACGAAATGCGTCTTAACTTACGCACGCTTATAAAGCCAGTTTCTCTACTGGCTCCGTCTACACACACGTGTACGCTTACGCATTTGACGTACAAGATTTGCATTTTTGTCTAGAAGCAGTGGTTTTACATTCAGTTCAGTTCTTTTCAGGAAATTCGATAAAATATGCAAATTCTCTTAATTTATTTCACCAGTGTAGTTGGTACCCGTCAAAACATGATAGCCAGATAGTAAATAAATGTACTAATACACAAATTATACTCAACACATCATTGCCAATTGTTGAAAATCATAATAATGCGCAGAAACAAATTAATGTGTTTAAGCGGCCTCGTGCTTAGTGGGTATCTATAGCCAGATTTAAATATGTCACTGAGCATGCGCGGAAAGCAATTTTTTTACTGTAAATTTTTGCTAATTAAACAGCGCGAAATAAAGAATTTCCATCAGGTTTAATCTTATATTTCACAAACATAATTTTCATAAAAATGAAAAAAGGTAGAGAGGATCTAGAGAGACTCCCCGGAATAAACGTGTTTATCATTAAAACATGTCACTGAGCATGCGCAGAAACGGTGAGTTTCTTAAGACAGATTTAAACATGCCACTGAGCATGCGCAGAAATCAATTTTTAATTGCAAATTATCGCTCATTAATAGAAATTGCGGTTACAAAAACCAAATTTGACAAATCTATGGATTACAAGCTTTCGTTTCAGACCAAAATGAAGTAAATGGATGCAGTCGTTTTCTCTCACCGACAGCCCAAAAAGTTGCTTAGCAACTTAAATATATAGATGCTAGGAAGATTCTGGAAAAAGACGTTATAAACTAAAGAATACCGCTCAATATTAATTATTTTGAGTTGGTTTATAAAGTACGCTATTCGCAGCTATCGCTATTGTTGAACGCTAATTGTTTTATAATACTTTGGTTCAATTAAGGTTTATGGTGCTCTAGTTGTAGTTTTTGTGTAATTTTCTAAATATTATTTGGACCATAATATTCAGAGGAAGTATTATCGATTGGAGCAAGAAATTTCTAAAACGTGGAGCAAAAGTTTATATAGGTCTTTGCCCTCATAGACAAACAAATAGATAAATCATCGCGAAAACTTACTGAATCATCAATAGACGGTTCTATAAGTTTCATATAACTTATTACTTTAATATTAATGGTTTGTAATAGTAATATAATAAAGCATTCACGGACACACGTGACACACGTGATTCACTGGACACACGTGGTAGCTCTTCAGCATTGCAAAAGGGTTTTTGTCGTCTCGCGTTGATTTAGCAGCTATATCAGGCTTAGAAAGCCGTTAACGAAAGTTGATCCAGTTCTGTATAGACTGTCTGATTATGCGAGAAATATGTTATGTTAAATTTAATGGGTTTTTTTCCTTATATGTAGACATGTTTTTTGTACTTTGAATAATTTTACGGGGGAAAAAATTTAAAATGATCATTTCTCCTAATGCCGAAATAAATCATTTCGGAAAGCATCGACCTAAAGGTCAAATACCCAGGTTCGATACCCGATTATGACAATTGTTAAAAGCTAAATTCTAACATATCTCTGTAAATTTTTTCACGTGAGTGTATCTTTTTACGTGAGTCCGGTGCATAACCGCCGATATCACGGTGTCTTCTAAACACATTAAAAGGATTAAGACTGTAAATGTTTTCTGTTCTACCGTAGATTCGTAATCAAATTACGTATAAACGAAACACGCATTAGCCAAAATAATCAAGATTCAAACTCTATCTGTATTACGCGCTATAAAAGCCTTCATAAACATCGCTATTTTCTTTGATTATTTGCATGCGGTAACTTGTGGAAATGTTTCTAACCTAGCAATGAAAAAAAATTTAGCTGAATAGACACAACGCCAAATTACACACTATATGGCCGAATTCGAATATTGAATATTTGCGGAAATGAAAACTAATATCAAATTGGCAATAAAGCCCGTTAAGTAATTTGCAAAATTAAGCATTAAAAAAGGGTTTGGAGTAGCGCGTCGGTTTTTGGTGTTGAGGGTATCACATAAATTTTAAGAAAAAGGAAATAATTATGCTAGCAGCATATCATGGACCGTAAATGCCTTGTCTAAATTTAAATTTATTTTCGTAAAGAATACAAAATCGTTGTTGCCCCAGAAAAGAATAGAAACCTTTTAAACATAAGGAAAAAAAACCATGGACTTGACAGAGGATGCTCGGATCGAATCCCGACAAGCGCCATTTAATACCTCCGTGTCTAGGCCGGAGAGGGACACGTTAAATTCATAGATCAGATAGTCCATCTATGAGGTCAGAGAGGGTGGGAGAAGATACGGTCCCTTCAGATGTCAACTCTGGGGGTGCTCGGTTAAAACTGAGGTAGCACCTGGCTAAATCGCAGACCGACTCTTGTAGTGCCATTATAAACCGGAGTCGCCCCTCTCAGCTACTAGCCTATATTGACCTGGTCTGGAATTACTTCTGGCCAGGGCACATTAGAAACTACAACAACAACAAGCATTAAAAAAATGTACGATGAAAACTAAAATTTGTTTATCAAAAAGGTTATTTAGATAGAGAAAGTTAGTAAATTTGTGTAAAAAAGTTTAGGAGTTGAAAATGGTTCTAAAATAAATTTACATAGATATTCAAATTCATTATATCTCTAAAAACCACTGACACAAAGAAACTTTCTTATACGTTTTCTAATAGTATATTTTCGAGCTAATGTAATAAATTTCATTTAAACTATTGAAAGCTTTTCAAAAGCACTTCTCTGTGTAACGTGACATTGATTGCAATTTATCGTTTTGTTCGCAAAAACGGTTAAAAAGTTTTGCAATTAGTTATTCACTAATACAGTATGTAATAACAATTTACTGATTAATTTAGTAATTTTGCGCGAAACATATATACATTAAAAATTATGCAAAAGCAGATTTTATAGGCAATTTTCAACCATTATTTCTATGCAACTGCTCGTGCTTAATCATCACCATTATTGTACTTAAAAAAAATGGTGATGTCTCTTCAAAACATTTTAGCGTAATGTAGATTTAATGGAATAACTACTCACATAAGTGAGATCTATCTTTTGAAATAAAATTCTTTTTCTCGGATGAAATTCTTTTTACTACGAATAATTTCGTGATTTGGCAGAAAAAAAATAAACTGAAAATGATACAAAATGAATTCATGAGCCAATGATGAAACTTCATTTAAGAAAAAAAGTGCATGTACTTTTTAAGAATGCTGTAGTACAAAACTTCTAATGACTTTTCAGTTAATATCCTAGTGCTTTTTCTGTTTAATGGGTATTCTGTATTTATAAAATGGAAGAGTGCCTATTGTTAACAAACGTTTAGTATATTATATTATATGTTAAGAAAGTTCTTAAAAAATTCTCATTTATTCCACACTTTGGCTGTTTGGTATGAAAATTCTATGTACCGAAATTGATCAAAAATAAATACACATGAACACAAAAAACCATTATTTCCTTTTTTCAAATTGCCATAACTTCTTTAAAATTACTAGACTTCTTCAAAATGGCTAGATAAAATAGTTTATTCTTTCACTAATGCAAAATGTTGTCACAATATTGTGGCTATTCGAACAGATTTTTTTTTTCGTTTCAATGTGTCAAGTACGTTATATCTATTGATATCCGCCCTTTGAAAAACGCGAAAGTTGGTTTCTTGGAAGCACCATATAGGGGAACCAACATCGCCCCTAATGCCCCCTCAGTTTAAACAAAGCACCCCCAAGGGTCTAGCAAAGAAATATCTAAAGCCGCTGATTCACCGTGATAAGAAGAAATTTGCTTCCCACTTCCTCTGCTTTCTTTTCCGAACAACGTCTTTGTGATTTGCATTTGTCCATTGATTTCTTCATTCCTCCTGGATATAATTCAACACGTGATAAGTGAATGATAACGTTGATTCACGATTATTTACTTGTCAAGTACTTTCAGAAGGTTGCTTTGTACTAATCCTATTGGATTCGCTCACTTGAAATTAACCTATGGAGAAATTGTGTCAAGGATTGTCGACTTGGATTGAAAGATTCTTTTTTTTTTAACTGTACTCAGGGCCCGATTATGAAAACTGGGGGCCCCTGGGCAGATCCTATTTGGGCCCCCCCCCCCTTACGAACATTTATAAAATTAAGAACTATCCATAGACTATACATACTATCAGAAGTACTAGGTGCATACACCAAAGGGGTTTTGGGGGCCCCTAGCATCAGGGGCCCCTGGGCAAAGTCCCGATTTGCCCATGCGATAAAAAGGCCCTGATTGTACTCCGTAATAGAGAAAGAAATTTTACACCTTGGGACATTTTTCTTTTTTTTTTTAAATGCAAATAATATTTTTAAATTTAAATTTTTGGGGGGGGGGGGGATCAGAAATAGTGTGTTTTAAACGCTCCTCAATTCCTTTGGTGGACGGAATTTATAAAATGAATCATGCTGCAAGGTGAAAAAAAGTTGAAGCTATCTGATAATACTATTTTTATAGTACACAGAAGCCTTAAGGGAATACCTCACTTGTAAAAACCTTTTTTTTGCAGTGAAAACATACTCCAGTTTTCTCAAGAGAGGGGCGGTTACCCTCCACGAGCATTCTTCCAATCAGAAGACATCCCTGACCACGGGCGAACGTGATGGATGTTTTGTACCATGTCAACACATGCTAGTGTGGGAAAGAACTGTTGTGAGAATTTGAGAATAGGGGTAGTTGGAAAACTACAGGGGGTAGAGATAATTAGAACGAGATTTATTACAATTTTACAAAAGCACAAAACCGCGTCAGGTGCTATGGCAAAAGTGTAAAATATTGCTGTAAATAAATTCTATGGATTGTACAGATAAAGCAGAACGGGTGGTCATGTGTCAAAAAAGTTTCATTTGACGATCACATAGTCTGATTCTCATTTGAATATGTCTTTGATATTTGCTAAACACTAATTTAATTGTGCCTTTGCATTCACATGTTTATACAGTCGATGCTCGATGTATAAACATGTACATCGAGCCACAAACATGTAATAACGCCCCCCCCCCCCCGCGCTTCACACAGAAAAAAGGTCGTTATAATAAGTCTTCGCTATAGCCAAATCTGATAAAAGTATAATAAATCCTGATCATTTAAGTGGAAATTAAGATGTTTAAATAAATTCCATATTAGCACACGATTACTATGTACATACTATGGATCCCTTTGTTATATGCAAATAAGCGTCGACAATGTAAATTAATTAAAGTGTATGCAATTTAAGAGGACGATAATTTTATTAAATTAAAATTTAGAGTTAAAAAAAGAAATCAGAAAAAATGTGCCTTACCCGCATTTATTTCCCCAAAAAATAATCAGAAATCTTTGCTTGTTTTTAGTGGATATGAGATGTTTTTAAAACAGAATTTTCCATCTCAGTTAAACATCGTGTAGCTGTGTGAATTGGGGATGCTGTACTGGAATTAAATGATCTACAGTCATTATACGAGATAAAAACAAAAACGTATCATTAAAGGGGATTTTATTTAGGTCTTTTTGCATCGGTCCTTGTATTGGAACAGTCGTTATAAAGTCTGTTCTCAGATGGCAAAATGTTACAAGAAATTTAAGTGACAGCCATTCTCAGATTCAAGATGTCATGAAAAATCAGTAATTTGTTTTACACGAGCAAACGTGGTACTAATGTTTCAGAAAAATAGTTGGCCATTACTTACAGTAGTTACAGTAAATTAAAAATATCGGCTAACGAGATTCCGGAATGGGAAAAACTCAATTTTTTAAAGAAAAGTTTCTTATAACATTTTGCCTTCTGAGCCCAGAAGTGCGGTCATTATAATGAGCGCCGATTACACTATATAAATATCAAGCTGTGCGAATTATTGAATCAGATCGTAAACAGAGGGAGACTTGGGGGAACTGAATTGAGGACTTCTTAAGCCCCCCCCCCTTTCTCAGTCAGTCTGAAGTATAAAATTCACAAATCATAATTTTTCAGTAAATTTCCTCTTAACCATTAGTTTACGGGGCCCATTTATCCGATTCCATCTTTAGAACGGGAATTTTCATACCCCGTTTGTAAGAACGGCCATTAAGAGGGTTATATATATATACTAGCTGAAAACCCGCACTTCGCTACGGAGTACATTCAAAGTAAAAACATCGGTGAATGTATGCAATTAATGCCAATATATATATAATAAATACGACGATCAATGTATATAATTGATGTAAAATATATATATATTTATAAAAAAATCGTAAGGGATATTTTTATAGACAAAATAATGTAGAAGAAGATATTCAAATTAAATCTAATATAAAGAATGCTAAAGAATATAGTACAGTTAATATAGTACAGTTTCTAGAACATTTCTTTTACAGTATTTTAATATTTTTTGGGATAATGTCCAATCGTCTGCCGCATTAGCAAGAAAAAAAAATTATTTTTTGTCTATTTAGTTTTTATGCACGTGACGATAAATTTATTTAAAGTACTAGAAAAAGAAATCACGTGATCAGCATTTAATAAATTAAATTCTAAAAATTAATCTTTAAAAATTCACCAAAAATCAGGAAATGAAGGTAAAGATTCGAAAAAGATTTCATTTTAAAGGAATTTTTATGATCTTTCTCGTGATATAAATTTTATAACCCTCAAATTATTATTTTAAATGCAAACTTAAAAAAAGTAAAAAAACAGCTTAAAAATTTAATTTAAAAAAATCTAAGAAGAATTTTTCAAAAATCTCTCTTAGTGCACCCCTACACTATAAGAAGAATCGCCATGCAAAATTTCAGCCCTTTAGGTCCAGCGGTTTGGTCTGTGCGTTGTATGTCAGTCAGTCAGTGAATGAATGAATGAATGAATGAATGAATGAGTCAGTTACGGAACTGTTTTATATATATAGATATATATATATATACGAGGGTAAGCTGAAAGGTAATGCACAAGTGCTTGTTGACCGCGAACGAAATGACCTTCAAAACCGCGCCAAGTGGCATATGGAAGTTACATTCCCCCTCAATACTCATGTGCAGGTTTGAAGTCGTATTTCGAAAAGCAGTAGAATGGAGACGTATTCTAGTGCTATGTCAACGCGAGTGAAACAGCGCGCTGTTATCGAATTTTTAACTGCTGAAAAAGTACTGAGATTTATCGTCGTTTAGAGGCTGTTTATGGTAACGATGCTGTTGATAGGTGTACTTAAATCGATGGGTAATAAAATTCCGTGGTTGCGAGCCTGGAAAAGCCATAATTGTTGATGAAACACGCAGGGGACGTCCGATCACTGCCACAGACGATAAACATCGCAAACTCGTCAACGATTTGATTCAAAATGACAGGCGAATCACTCAAAGGCGTATCGCAAACCCTACTGGAATGTCCAAGGAATGTGTCGGCTTCATTGTTGAACAATTGGGATACCATAAAATCTGTAAACAATGGGTACTACGCAGTCTCACAGACGAGAACAAACAGCGTCGGACTTGAGAGGCTCTGCGAAACCTGAAGTTTGATTCCACACCCTCCTTATTCCCCCGATCTTGCTCCTTGCGATTATTATTTTTTTCCTCTACTCAAGAGAGACATGAAGAGTAATAATCATTACACCTCGGACGATGAGGTGAAGGCAGTTGTCAAGTCGTGGATTCGAGAAAAGTCGGAAGAATTTTTCAGTGACGGAATGAGAAAACTTGTTGGGAGAAATGTGTTAGCCTTAACGGTGACTATGTTGAAAAATAAATATATATTTTGAAGCTTAAGAATTGTACTTTAAAGTTCTTTTTGCCCGATCTCGCTATTTCTTTTTGTTCGCGTTCTACAAGCACGTGTGCATTACTTTTCAGCCTACCCTCGTATATATATATATATATATATATATATATATATATATATATATATATATATATATATATATATATATATATAAATATATATATATAAATATATATATATATATATATATATATATATATATATATATATATATATATATATATAAATATATATATATAAATAAATAAATATATATATGTATATATATATATATATATATATATATATATATATATATATAAATATATATATATATATATATATATATATATATATATATATATATATATATATATAGATAAAATATTCATTCTCGGGATACATGCTATCCCCACCCCGTAAGGAATAGCATGTATCCCGAGGGAATACCCCGGGGGATACCCTCGGGAGAGGGACGGAATCAGAGGGCTCGGATTACGGGGTAAATCCGAGGGAATACCCCCGAGGATTTACCCCGTAAGGAAAGGTAAAGGCACACCTTTAAAACAGCATTTTTGATCAAAAATCGATTTTCCCCTTATACAATAATAACAAAGCCTAATCTTTTATCTTTCTAATTCTGCTTGAATTATATTTCTGTCTCAACTCAGAGCCGAGTAACAGCAGTTTTAACAACAGTTGTCAAAGAATTTTGTAACCTGAAGTACCTTTCTCAAAATCAATTATTTCTTCATTTTTCTAGAAGCAAAATATTCTACAGCTAAAAGTTGAGCATGAAACACCTTAAAATTTTGAAGGATTGCTCTTCAAATGCTTATAAAGGGAATAGACTACGCTGATCATTGTAGATTAATTAGTTTACATTGGTTTACATTGGTATGAATAGCAAAGAAATGAATTTTAAGCAATTTTCCTGTACGTCTGTACCTAAACTGCTACAGCTTCTGAGACAAACTGAATAATATCTTCAGAATATTCTTTTCCTTAGAGAAAGTTACGATCTTCATTCTCCAATTTATATAATGATAATACATTTGCTTATTTTTGAGTTATCATGTTTGCAGAAATGTCAAACTGGCATCCTTTTTTTCAGTTTTCCCCCCTTAAAAAAATTAATTTAATATCACAGCTAATGTTTTTTATCGTTTTTCCAAGTTTTAACCTATATCTCATTATCAAAAATAGATAAAAAGACAAAATTGAAAAAAAAAAATTCGAAAAATTACCTTTGAAGGTGTACGCATACTTGTAATGGAATATAATACTTTTTTAACTAAAGACTTGATTCTGAGGTATATTTTATCTTTCGTTTTGAGTGAAACAGGTTACTGAAAAATCTTAAAATAAATAGAAATTCCTCTTAAATAATAGCTGGTAAGTTATTGGATCATTATTTATTGCCAAACGCTAACGAAGTAATAAAAATGAAATCAGATCTTAATGTTTTCGAACTTTGGTGTCAGTCTAGTTACTAGAGTGAACAAAATGCCAATAGAAAAGGATTTTTATTTAATTAGTAAAAACTGATATTCCATATTCGGTAATTTGCATTTATATTTTATACAAATAGGATACACGGACACAAGTTGTAAATTAGTGTTGACATTTTATATAGTAACTAGCTGAAAACCCGCGCTTCGCTACGGAGTACATTCAAATTAAATTCAACGGTCAATGTATGCAATTAATGCCAAAAAAAATAAATATATATATTTATAATAAATACGACGATCAATGTATACAATTGATGTAATATATATATATATATATATATATATATATATATACAAATCGTAAGGGATATTTATTTTTTTTTGGATAATATCCAATCGTCTGCTGCGTTAGAAAGAAAAAAAAAATTTTTTGTCTATTTAGTTGTTATGCACGTGACGATAAATTTATTTAAAGTACCAGAAAAAGAAATCACGTGATCGGCATTTAATAAATTAAATTCTAAAAATGAATCTTTTAAAATTCCCCAAAATTCAGAAAATCGAGGTAAAGGTTCGAAAAAGATTTCATTTTAAAGTAATTTTTAGGATCTTTCTAGTGATTTAAATTTTATAAGCCTCACATTATTATTTTAAATGCAAACTTAAAAAAAGTTACAAAAACAGCTTAAAAATTTAATTTAAAAAAATCTAAGAAGAATTTTTCAAAAATCTCTCTTAGTGCACCCCTACACTATAAGAAGAATCGCCATGCAAAATGTCAGCCCTTTAGGTCCAGCGGTTTGCTCTGTGCGTTGTATGTCAGTCAGTGAGTCAGTTACGGAACTGTTTTATATATATAGATATGTCCTTTTAACTGATTTTTAATAAGAGCTTTAATTCAATCTTAAGTTAATTAAGCAATGCATTTATCACATTTGTACATTTATTATTACAATGTTTGTAATGACTAAGGGCCTGTTCACATACAATCCGTGTTAAAGATTCCGTTGGGGCGGATTGGTTAAATGGGTCAATGACTGGCATATGATTGGTTATTTTTATTTTTTATTTTTTTTACGTTGACGCATTCTATGTGAACAGGCCCTAAGTTCATAGCCTAATTGGCGTCTTTAGTTGTTTCCGTTTCATTTATGGCGGACTTTTGTTTCTTTTCTTCACCAGGAGAATCACTGCATGCGCATCAAAATACTCGGAGACTGCTATTACTGCGTGTCCGGTCTGCCCGTATCCCGACCCAGTCATGCCACGAACTGCGTTCAGATGGGACTCAGCATGATAGAAGCCATCAGGTGAGGCAATCTATATATATAAAACGCGTAGGTATGCGGACCAAAAATCGACGATATTTCTACACTCCGAATGGCAACGGCTGCCACTATTCGAAAAATCCAATATTCAAATAATCAAATAACAAGTATTCAAATAATCAAATTTTCGAACTTCAAGGACTGAGATCTTTTCTACTTTCTGAAACGTGTCTTGTACCGTTTATTTGAAATCAAGAAAAAAATATCTCAAGAGCCTGCAAAAGGATGCAAGGAAATTCAACCCCTTTTCTTATATGTTGTTGATCTTCTTTCTAACGCCCCCTGGCTGGAAGTATTCCAGACCAGGTGCATATAGGCAAGCGGGCTGAGGGGTGCGACTCCGGTATATAATGGTACCACAAAGGTCGAAGTCCGATTTAGCAAAGTGCCACCTCCATTCTGACGGAGCACCCCCAACGGGCGATCTGATTAGATCGTACCCTCTCCCAGCTTCTCTGACCTCATAGAGGGACTTTCCGGCCAATGGATTTAACGTGTTCATATCCGGTCTAGACATGGAGGTATTTAATGACACTTGTCGGGATTCGATCCGAGAACCCTCACCACCGAAAGTCAAAGCGGTACCACTAGGTTACCTGTATCCCCCTTATCATGTATATATATATATATATATATATATATATATATATATATATATATATATATATATGTATATATATATATATATATGTATGTATATATATATACATATATTTATGTGTGTGTATATATATATATATATATGTAATATATATATATATGTATATATATATGTATATATATATATGTGTGTATATATATATATATTTTTCTTTTTTTTCCCCCAATGAGGAGGCACTTGTCGCAAAGACATTCACCTATAATTCACCGCAGTTTTTCTGGCCATTTTATTATGGGGGCGCCATATAGGCAGACCAGCTTTGCCCCCTCTCTCTCTCTCTCTATATATATATATATATATATATATATATATATGTAATTTGCACGCACACACACAGTGAAACTTCTCTATAGCGACCAGTCATGGTTCGAAACAAAAAAAAAGTGGCTGCCGTATAAGGGTGGAGCTAGTAATGGTTCCGACAAAAAATGTCCGTTTTGAGAGGTGGCCGGCTGATATAGAAAGGGGGTAATGTTTCACTTAGTATTTTGTCAACTAATTTCTTACGAACTGGAACGGTGTGGTGAAGTCTGGCGGTTTAGGCGTTTGGATGATGTGGTGGTCAGAGAGCTTGACTTCGTACCCCCTAACAATGTGTAACCTTATAAACAATGGTGATATAAAGTTGAATAATTAAAGTAATGATGATACAGCTCGAGGTTTACTTTGATATCTCGAACTACTTGTTATAGTGGCCAAATTTAAAAACCAATGACGCAAATAGTTATCTCCTCTGGCAACTTCTGTAAAACTTGAGACGTTTAAAAGACATCTGACAGAGTTTTATCACCCAAGGGAAGTTTTCTTTTCTATTTTTAGTTACAATTTCTCAGGAGAATTCCCTGCAAAAGGAGCAAATAAAAATTCGATTTCAACTGTCATTTTAAATTATAGAGAATCAAGCATTAAACATTTAAACTTCCTAAAGAAATTATATAAAACAATTTTACAAATAAAAATCATTAATTTACTAACAAATTTAAATCTAGAGGGACGTTACCTTTAATTTGATATTTGAATTTAATAAACTCGGGAATTAAAGGACTAAATCTAGATATATAGCGAAGTTCCCTTTGTTTTAACCACGAAATTTAGACTAAGAGAATTAAGTTAATTACATTAAGCCGTGAAACTTGCGTGACTGTTTGTCTTTTCCGTCTGAAGGCAGTAATTTTAAGGAAAAACTGGAAACCATCTCTAGGGCTAGAAAAATTTGAAAAATGAGTCTTTATTTTAACAAATGAACTTATTTAGATAATGGAGTTATCTTCTGGCGCTGGACGCAGCGGCGCGACTACGAGAAGAATAGTGAACGGTTATGGTTTAAAAATCCTTAAAAGCCAAAACTTGGTAGAGAGGTTAAGTTATTGCAAAAGATTATTTTCATCTCCTAACCCAGCGGCTTGTGGCGGCCCTGTGGTACAGCGCGCTGGTTTTCGGTGCTGAGGGTGCTCGGATCGAATCCTGGCGTTGCGCTATGAAAAATGCCTCCGTTCGTGTCGTCCCTTCATAGGGGATAATGCTGTCCGCCTATATGGTGCCCCCACAATAAAATGAGCAGTAAAAACTGCGGAGTAGTATAGGCGAATGTTTGACGACAAGTGCCTCCGCATTGGGGAAAAAAAAAAAAACATAAATCTCCTAACCCAGAAAAGCGAAATTCCACTTTGAAAGGGATTCTGGTGGCGCCACTGGTAAAACAGATATTTTGCTCGACTTGGAGGACGTGGGATGACCGGACTACCAAAAATGAAGAGAGACTGTATTCAAATGAATGAGGGAACCAATTTAGTCGTTGTTGTTGTTTCTAGTGCCCCCTGGCAGGAATGTATTCCAGACCAGGTCAATATATGCTAGCGGGCTGAGAGGTACGGCACCGGTTTATAATGGAACCACGAGGATCAGAGTCCGATATAGCCAGGTGCCACCTCGAATTCGACCAAGCACCCCCAGGGGTGACATCTGTGGGAGGTCGTAAACTCTCTACCCTCTCTGACCTCATAGAGGGACATTCCGGTCGAAGATTTAACGTGCTTATATCCAACATAAGTATTTAATATCGCTTGTCGGGATTCGATCCAAGCAATTTCAGCACCGAAAGCCGACGTGCTACCTCTAGGCTACCTTTGGCCCTACCTTTTTTGTATTTAAATGAAGTGAACTGCAAATCACTGTTAAATAACTCTAACAGCATGGGTAGAAGATATTTAATAGTTGTTAGTGCATCGGCAAGCAATGGGTTCACCATTGAGTAGATCTGGTTGCCTATATATCTTCATTTAAATTATAACCTTCCATGGTTAGAGTTAATATGAAGAAAACATTTGCATTGACTCTACTTTTCTGGAAGGTACTCTGGTCAACAAAAATTTCGATAAGGCTGTCAACTAATCCATGATGAATCGATAGGCGATGTGGCCCGTCGAGCCAGTGATCTGCAAGTTGTTGGTTCGATACCCGACGCTGACAAATACTGCCGACGTGTACACTATTGGCGGCTGGTGCACGGGAAAATCTGTCGTAGCTGCAATCTCCCCCAAGTTCCCAAAACATTACCTCTGGAGGTGTGGTGTCAAGTGTTACGATCTCGTCACTTGACTCGGCTGAAAATTACGGGACCGGTACGGGTGTAACGTGGATCCACCCCCTGTGATGCACCCGGGGTAACACCTGCAATGCATGCGGCGAAGTGGTCACACACTTCTGGCTTCTTCCGGGAAATCGCTCAGCTCCCAGCCATTTGGAACAAAAATCCATGATGAATCTACTATCATGCTTCACTATTGAATGCAATCCATATCGTACAAGTCTTCGACTGCTATCGTCTTAGGTAGACGGCCACCAGTAATTTTTCCTATTTTCAAAAACTTTGTAAAGTCATATCGTCCAAGAATCAACCTCTTCAACTGGGTATCCGAGCCAAATCATATGGAACCACCGATGTCAAACGTTATCCCACAGTAAAACACGTTACCAACTTAGCAGAGTGAACTTGAGAAGAAATATTGTTCTCATTTAGAAGTGACTACCACTGAAATTTCCCTTTGAAAAGCCTAATGAGGCTTGCAACCGCACTTCAAATCTATTGCGCCAACATTTATTCTCCTATTTATCAGTTATTCCTTTTTCTTTTGCAGGGTGGTGCGGGAAGCGACAGAAGTAAACGTGGATATGCGCATTGGTGTACACACGGGAGACGTCTTATGTGGCGTGTTAGGACTGAGAAAATGGCAGTTTGACGTGTGGTCCGATGACGTCACTCTTGCAAATCATATGGAATCGGGAGGAGTCCCAGGGTAAGTTCTACATTTATCGTTATGTTCAGAAACGGCAAATTTCGAAGGTTTAGCTCAGGGTTCCCAAACTTTTCTTCCGATGGAACGCTTCGTAAATGCTGAAATTTTAACGAAACTCCATGTTTATTTTCTAGGGTATGTAATAGCACATAATCAATAAAATTTTTAATAATGAGAAAAACATTAATCATTTATTTATTGTTAAATTTTTTAGACATTTTAGAGCATTAATCGGTTAAACATGTTTAGATTTCTGTTAGCTGTTGCAAGATATAAAACAATTCCAGTGTTCCGCGGATTAGCTCAAACTATTTTAATCGAAGTAATGGTCTAATTGTAATTTTACAAGCCGTGACGTCGCTTATTGCTTAAGTAGTTCCTGTGTGTGGTTGTGGAAAATTTTTAGATTAACCAATCTCGCATTTGAGAATTTTCCAAAATCATCCTCAAAAATTATAACGGCCTGTTCACTGAATTCGTAGCGTTACGTAGCGTCAGTGTTAAAAAAATTAACCAGTCAAAGAGCTAAATTCATTGACCACGTGATGCGTCAAACCAATCATAGGTCATTTCAAAAATCTCGGAGCCATTGCAGTAACGCAATGCAGCTCTCCGGCTGCAGTGTGAACGGGCCTTAACTCCTCTTACCGCAATGTATTCATCAGATCCTTAAATGAACCAATAAGCCTGATGACGCTTCTTGAAATGTGATATGCAAGCAGCATACCACATGTCAACTCTTACAGAGACAAGGGACAAAACATTCGTTGTAAAACGCATGGATTGATAAAATTCATATGGTAATTTACGCTAAAACATCTGCATCTTTTCCAGTTGAAGGTAACAAAGCTTCTATGGGTAAAATGGATCATATTCAAACGGCAATCATATTTTGCCCGTTTTTCACGTAGTTGCATCAACGGCGTTGCCGAAAACTGCCTTACTACTGTACGTGTCCTGCTTTATCCAGATATGACGTCACTTATCGCACAGCCGGACATGTGCGGTTGTGGCAAATTTTCATTGTAACTAAAGTATGTCGCTTGCGTGTAAGTATTTTCCCATAACTTTCTATAAACACTTTAATTCCTCCTACCGCATTTGGACAATATCTTGATTTAACCGACCGTAAACCGCTACACGCAACGGAACATTGGTAATCACATTTACAAATTTATTTAACACTCCATTTTCCCGCTATATTAGTGAATTTAAACATCAATAATTTTTATGTGCTTTTTTAACTTTGAGATAAAATACATATCCGAATTTTTGGATTTTCTGGACATCCTTAGTTTTCAGTATAGGCACCATTTTTAGTATGTATCATATGCCTTTAGAGTGATTGATACACTACCCTTATATTTTTCTCACACGGTCTGTCCTTCTAGTGGTTAACCAAGTCTAGTGGTTAACCTCTCAAGTTTCTTTCTAGTAGATCTTGATTCAAATCCCGGCCAAGGCAAGGATGCTCCTGTGTTATTCCCTCGAGAAGGATTAGCGTTGGCTCGCCATAATGAACCGTAAGATGGGGTTTCTTTGTGACAGATTCTAAGTTTTTTCCTGTGCCCGTCGATCAGTTTTAAAAGCAGCCCAAAATGAACAATTGCAAAACATTGGTACATCCTTTTCTTATGTATTGAGTTAATCCGGATCTTTAATTACCACTCAGAAATGAAAGTTAAAATGTGCCACAGAGTTGCCGAGTGGGACTACTTTGTGACATCTGTGTTTTCGCATTGAAATCCAAGAGGAAAAATTACTTGACACAAAGTTAGACAGTAAAACGCTTATCAAAAGCTTGATACGCAATTATACCGGGTGCGTCATAAATTCGTGCAAAGTTCAAAAATTCGTAATAAAAGAAATAATGCTCTGAAAAATTTTCTGTTTGCGCGAATAGGATCAGAGGGACATTGGATTTTTTCCATGTAAAAAAAAAATGTTTCCGAAAGTAACCGAAAGAGGGTGCTTTTGCGTGACCACGTTAAGTCTGCATTGCAGAAAAGACATGCGTTACCCGTTGTCACCTTCATGCAGGATGGTACCCCGCCCCACATTTCACGTGATATGAAGACGTTCCTGTTAGAATCTTTCACGGAAGACCCAGTTCTATAAATCGCGGTTGTAAGGTTCAGTGGCCCTCACGGTCACCAGACTTGACCCCGGCAAATTTTTAGTTGGGGGATACTTAAAGTCTCATGTGTACCGGGACTCCCCAACCACTTTCGTGGAACTGAAAAATGTCATTCGACAGACAGTCGCTGCCATCGATGCTATAATCCGCTCTAATGGGCTTATTGACACGCCTCACTTGCCTATTACCTTGTGCTGGTAGCAATGTTGAACATCTGTTACTTTAAAATAAATGCGCAGTCTCATGTTATTGTGATCTATTTGATTTTTTGTTTGAGTTTGCCTGATTTGTATAAAACGTCTCAGTATGACGTGTGAGCGCCCTCTTTCGGTTACTTTTAGAAACTTTTTTTTTTTTTTACATGGAAAAAAATCCAATGTCCCTCTGATCTTATTGGCGCAAACATAAAATTTTCCCGAGTATTGCTTCTTTTATTATGAATTTTTGAACTTTGCACGAATTTATGACGCAACCGGTATATACCTATTACAAATATTGAATGGCTTTATCTATATCTTTGACATCAAAGAGATCTCGGGAGCCCAGGGCAGCCATCAGTTCTTGGAGAAGATGAGTAAATTCGTCTTTCGGCACATTCTGCTCCTTCGGGTAGTTTTTTTACAGACAGTCAATACTTCTTTCTCTCCAGTGGTATTTTAGAGGACGGAAAAATGCAACATCTCGCGGCTGGATGAGGTGGGTCGGCTTTTTGGGATATTTTGTGACAGTGTCAATGTGTTACAAAGTATCCCCGTCATCTTTCGATATTTAGGTTATGTTCTCATATCTCTCGGAAATATCACTGCACAAAAGTTATATTGTTCCACGATCTAACCAACATATTGACAATAAAAAATAATTACCTGTGGTAGTTGGTTTTATAAGGTGTTAGCCTTCAGCACACAAAGTTTCCGAAGTTTGAGTCACTAGCTTCACAACAGGTTTGAACAATACACTGGCCAGCGAAGACAAATGGCGCGCAGAAGCTTCGGACACTGGCCACTAGGAGTCTCTGTATGCCGGACAAGCTGTTGGCACTGTGCTTTGCCTACCCGCTATCAAGGACGCGGCATAAGATCCGAAATCCCAAATAATTACTATGTGTCACAGAGTTACCCCTGCAGTCACAAAGTAAACCCCGTCTTACTCTATAGGTTATATCTTACGGTATACTTCTATTATAAATGACCAACAGATTTCGTCGTGTGTATGAGAGAATATCCTTTAGATTAGTGCTTGCAACATTGCAAAAAATATCGGAAGTCCCGGATAAGAATGGTATGAGGTACTTGCGGAAGATTTTGCCAGAAATGCGACAGGAAAGAAAGAAAGCAAATAAAATAATATGACAAAAAAGGTAATACTTCACTGATTCATATTGATCATGTGACAAAATATCGAGGAAAAAAAATTTTATTATAGCCTTTTTTAAGAAATTTTCTATAAGCACGTGCTTATAGAACTATGCACGTGCTTCATAGTACTATGAAAATAGAAAAATCGATCGAACAATAGTGCATATACTGTTTTCATCAGGTTGAACCTAACGATTATACGAAGCGTCTGTATGGCCTGTGTATGAATGCCTTGTGGCTCAGTGGCTAAGTGGTTAAGGCATCAGCCTGCTACGCCGGGAGCGCGGGTTCAATTCCCGCATAAGACTTGGTTGTATTCTGGGGAACCGGTCAGTCTTCCGCCTGCAAAAGGAAGGGGAGTCTAGAAAGGGGAGCTGCAACCCATCGTCCATCGATGGTGTCATCGTTTGTTAATAAAATTCTTCTGTGATTTGTGTGTTTCTATTTCCTTGTATCCATATGTTCATCGGACTGGGGTGTAATGTCGTCAACCCCCAAGGACATTAGCAAAAAATAAATAAATAAATAAATAAAAAAGTTTGAAAAAAATATGAATGCCTTACCTAATAACTTTCTGTACCTAATTCTTTTCTGTCTTTTCTGTCTTACCTAATAACTTACCTAATAACTTACCTAAATAACTTTCTGCCTTTCGCTTGCTGCTCATAATAAATCAAAAAAGGAAAGTAACTTCCTTTGTTTTTAGTTTTTAAGAATTTTTTAGGAAAAAAAATGCTACTTCTGTGTAAAGTTTTTAGATTTTTCTCTGATTTATTGATTGTTAAAGTGATACAAATGGATGATAGAGAGTGACTTCTTTAGAACATCCATTCCGGAATCCTAAGAGAAGCTGAGTAATAATAATAAATGACTTTAGTAATCATTAAAAGTTAAGGGGGAAATCTTATGGAATCAGTAAAGAAATTAATCTAACAATGTTATGAATCATGACCGAGAGCATTTTAATTCATTTCTTGAGAATCATATTTAGAAATGATCAAGCAACTAAAATTAGAATTACGCCAAACATCTTTAGAATAGCAAAATAGTTTCTGCATGAAATACTTTTTTCCCTGCGCTGAGACCGAAATATTTTAAAATCAATTTTTTTTCATTAATAATTTCGGTAACGTTTCGATCAGTCTAATTACTAGGTTTTGAGGATTTGCTTAAAGTCTGCATCGCTAGTCTATATTAAATGAAAATTAACATAACGCAGAAATTTAGAACTAAATTTCATTAATAAAAAAATATGAAATCAATAGTGAAGTTAATTTATCATATTTGCCCATAATAACCCATGGGAAAGAATCCGGTTGAAATTTCCTCTAAATGCCATTAATGGTAAAAAATAATTCCCGTTGGAAATGTAATAGAGAATTTCTGCAAGGCTGCTGAAATATATTACTGAATCAGGTCCGCTAAGATACAGAGAGGAGTATGGTAAGATTCTCGACACTTTTAAGATCTCGAACATCCCTCGGGAACGTAGCCTGGTTTAGAACCTCAAGCCCCCAACCCTTCTAAAAACATAGATCTTATATGTTTTTATTATACATGGTTAGCACAAATGAATGACGGGATTTTAAATATTTATATTTTTGAAACAATTACACATATTATAATAAGTGATACACGAATTTAGAGAAAAATATACCAAGTTTTATTTTCAGTTACAAATGTTCGATGTGGGACCCTTTTGTCACACTACAAACATCTAATCTATCATCAAGTTCGTTCCACACATTTTGTAGTATCACACTGTCAATGTTTCTTAATACTGCACAAATGCGTACTTTAAGTTCTTGCAGTGTTTTCGGCATCGTTGGTGCATAAACATTGTCTTTGACGTAACCCCATAAAAAGAAATCACATGGCGTAAGGTCCGAGAATCTTGGTGGCCATGTGATTAAGGGAAATAATTTCTATGGATGTGCTGCCATCTATTGATCCACGGTGGAAAAAACTTAGTATATATTTTTTTTTATTTCAAGAATTACTTATTGTAATGTGCAATAGTTTCGAAAATATAAATATTCAAAATCTGGTCATTCATTTGTGCTAACCTTGTATGTTAACCCGAAATGACATTGTATTGCGTTTTCGGAACAAATTTGGGACTCCCCCTATGAATTTCTTTCTTTCTTCTTCTGGTGACTTTTCTGTACCCTTGCGTATGGATTAAACTGGCACCGACGAATATAAAACAACAAGCCCGGGAAATGTTATTAGTTAGCACACAGGTATTCGATACTAAAGGTCTGTTCACATAGAAGTCCGTTAGTGTAAGCGTAAAAGGTCAATGGAGTGTTCACGGATGATGATTCGTGAGTCAACGGATGATGTCATAGCGCTCAGCTATATGATTGGTTAAAATTTAACGCTTACGCTAACGGACTGCTATGTGAACAGGCCCTAAGGGTGCTCGGGATCGAGTCCTGATAATTGTCACTGAAGGTCCTCTTGTTCACACCGGGTGAGTGGTTAAATTTGTAGGAATCGGTCTTTTTTATCTTCTTTCCTTCGCACTAGACACACATTACCTATTCTCACATTACCTGGTCTGAAAAGAAAAAATTTAAGGTAAATTAGAGGTTCATCTCAGGAAAATGCTTGCAATGCAATTTGAATTCAATCCTTCAGTTTGTGTCTAAACGTGATGAATAGGGTAAGATATATAATTAAAATAAGTAAAACTCAGTAACTGTGCCCCAATAATGTTGAAACTTGATTTCTTCTGCTCTAGAGTATCTAATATTCTAGAGTATTATATCGTACTGTAGTTTTACACAATGTGAGCCTCTTGCGTACTGACATTCAAGCGAACAAACTCTAAGTTATCGCTAAGTTTTCAAATTCAAACTTTCTAATGTTTCTTCATTTGAAACTTTATACATATATATATATATATATATATATATATATATATATATATATATATATATATATATATATATATATATATACATACATACACACACACACACACATATATATATATATATATTTATTTATTTATTTATTTATTTACTACCTGAAGTACCCGGCGATGCCTGGGATTTTAAGAATGTATTTTGTTAACCAAAATCAATTTAAAAATTAACACAGTATAAATAACATAAAAAATATATGTGATATGTTATACACGTCTCAGAATTTCAGCCTTTCATCATTGTAATACTAAAATCTGAAAAGTAAAAATGTCAAATTCTCTAATGTTTGTTAACCAAAATTAATTTAAAACTAAGCACAGTATAAATAATAGAAAAAAACCTTGTGAAATCTATAAATATATAAATTTATAATAAACTCCTCAGAATTCAGCTAGAATTAGCCTTTCATCATTGGGGTAAAAAAAAGAAGCTGCAATTACAGGTTCAGCAGAAATTTCCAATAGAACAATGATATGACTGCAGCGTTGCCTCTTAAAAAATGAAGTGTTTGATTGAGGGCTGCAAACCATTCAACTCCTCTCCACATTTAACTCCTATAAACATCCTCTACATATTAAATTCCTTTTCTCTCCATAATAAACTCCTCAGAATTTTGGTATATTCAGCCTTTCATCATAGTACCACTAAAAACTGAAACATCCTCTCCAGAAATATAAATTTATTAATTTCAATAATTAAACACACACAAATATATAAATTACGCAAAAGTTTTTTAACCAACATTTGAATAATTCGTAAATGAAAAAGCATATGAAAATAAAGATAAGAACTTCCGGAATCGAAATTAATTACCCTTAATTTTTAATTAATAAAAAACCAACATAATATGAATAAAAACGATAGTTGTTTAAAACCATATGAAAATAAAGCTATTATAAAGATAATAATAAAAAAAGCATAAGAAAATAATGCTCGCGCATGAAGTTAACGTTACGATATAAATATAGTAATAATAATATAAACCACGTGCATAAAATTTTTAGCTTTTCAAGTGAAATAAATTAATTTTTAGAAAAAAACTACTTTAATCGAGAAATTAAATACATTGCACAAAATTTTGATTTTACCAACTTTCCACCCTACAATTTACACCCTACTTCTTTTAAATAGTGTGTAAAAATAAATTTTTAACAGCCAATTGAATGCCAGTTAAAAACGATTGTTGTTTAAAATCATATAAAAATTACGCTTATTATAAAGATAATAAAAAAAAGCATAGGAAAATAATGTGTGCGCATGAACAGTTCCGTAACTGACTAACTGACTGACTGACATACAAAGTACAGACCAAACCGCTGAACCTAAGGGACTGAAATTTTGCATGGCGATTCTTCTTATAATGTAGGGGTGCACTAAGAAAGATTTTTGAAAAAAATTTCTTAGATTTTTTTAAATTGAATTTTTAATCTGTTTTTGTAACTTTTTTCAAGTTTGCATTTAAAATAATAATTTGAGGGTTGTAAAATTTATATCACGAAAAAGATCATAAAAATTCCTTTAAAATGAAATTCTTTTCGAATCTTTACCTCCATTTTCTAATTTTTGGTGAATTTTTAAAGATTAATTTTTACAATTTAATTTATTAAACGCTGATCATGTGATCTTTATCTGGTACTTTAAATAAATTTATCGTCACGTAACAACGAAATAGACAAAAAAAAATATTTTTTTTTCTTGCTAATGCGGCAAACGATTGGACATTATCCAAAAAATATTAAAATGCAGTAAAAGATATGTTCCTCAAACTGTACTATATTCTTTAGTATGTCCTATTAGATTTAATTTCAATATTTTCTTCTACATTATTTTGTCTATAAAAATATCCCTTACGATTTTTAAAAAAATATATTTTTTTGTCTTATGGTTGGAATACTAAAAGTTTAAAATAGTGGCGCCATCTACTAAACGCCTATGAATCGAGAATCGCATCTTTCAAAAGTTGTTAGTTATTTATTAATTAAAAATATTGGAAAGTTCTTGTGGATCTGTAAATATACATGTGGTAACAGTTTTAAAATTTATAAATTATCAACCTACACAGGTGATAATTTATCCGGCGTTGCCCGGGATTTTAAGAATGTTTGCTAACCAAAATCAATTTAAAAACTAAACACAGTATAAATAACATAGAATAAAAAGCATGTCAAATGTTATACGCATGAATAAAAAGAAAACCCAACATAAAAAACCATAAATTTACAATAATTTCTTCAGAATTCAGCTAGATTTAGCGTTTCATCATTGGAGCAAAAAAACCCTGAAAAGTAAAGCATAAAATATATACATTTATAATAAACGACTAAAAGCTGAAAAGGAAAAATGTCAAATTGTCTTTAGGAAAGTAAAGAATTTTGAAAAGTAAAGCTGAAAAGTAAAAATGTCAAATTGTCGAATGTTTGTTAACCAAAATCAATTTAAAAACCAAATACAGTATAAATAACATAGAAAAGATTTATCCTTTATCATTGGACAAAAAATCCTGAAAAGTAAAACATAAAATATATAAATTTATAATAAACCTATCAAAATCCATTAAAAAACTAAACACAGTATAAATAACATAGAAAAAAAGTATACGAAATGTTATACACATTAATAATATGAAAAATAAAATAAAATAAAAATAATAATTTTTAAAAATAATAAAATAAAATAAAAATAATTTTAAAAAAATAATAAATAAAAATAATAATAATAATAATTTAAAAAATAATAAAATAAAATAAAAATAATTTTAAAAAAATAATAAATAAAAATAATAATAATAATAATTTAAAGCTGAAAAAAAAATAAAAGCTGAAATAAAAAAGCCTCCATAAAAAAGCTGAAAATACAGGTTTAGCAAAATTTGAACGATCCGTATTCGAACCCGCGTCGTGTAGCATAATAAAAGAAAGCTTTTACTGAACGCGCTACAATGACATGATACTGTATTGAGTAAAGAGGAAAATATTCGACTAAGTTTACTGGAAAGTTGCTATGGGTTGGTGAATATACATGTATTTATGGAGTGAGAGGAGTTTTAAGTCAGAAATAAGTTAGCAGGATAGAAGCTTAGTCTTCAACTCTTCAATAGACACAAAGACATAAGCCAGGGGGGTTGCAGTAGCGATTAAAAAAGATCTCCTGACACTTAGTGTGGTTGATTCGAATTTTCCATCGCGTGTGATAGTGTCAATATGCCGTTGGATCCGATTTATTTTAGAGTATAAAATCTGACTTGAAAGATTATTATTTTCATTTATTATTCTGGTTTAATATATAACTTGAAACTTTTTGATTTTATTTATTTTTATCTTTTCGCTCGCTGTTTGCCAGCTAACCCTAACGTGGACGCCATATTCAGAGGGGTGATTCCACAAAGTGTAACAGCTTACATTTAGTTTCAAAATTCTTGGTTTTTTATTAATTAAAAATCAACGGTAATTAATTTCGATTTTTGAAGTTTTTCAGACCCTCGGCTGTTTTTAAAGACGCCTGTATGTAAAATTTCACGATCGTTGCTCCTAAACTGTGGATTTCTATACAATTACAGAGATACAAACATTCATTTTTATATATTAGATTTATTCCTGTGGTTGTTTCTAATGCCCCCTGATGGCAGGAAGTATTCCAGACAGATCCATATAGGCTTGTGGGCTGACGGGTGTTGCTCTGGTTTAGAAATGCACCGCAGGGGTCGGAGTCCGATTTAGCCATATTCCACCTCAATTTTGTGCGAGCACCCCCAGAGGCGACATCTGGGGGAATCGTACCCTCTCCCATCCTCTGATACATATCTGGACTAGACACAGAGGTATTTAATGGTGTTTGCGGAATTTTATCAGAGCACCCTCAGCACCAAAAGCCGACACGCTACCACTAGACTACCGCGGACCATATATATATATATATATATATATATATATATATATATATATATATATATATATATATATATATATATATATATATAAATGATTATGTTATTAATAACGTTTAATCGCCCTTTCTGAACTTTCTCTTTCATCTGGTAAAGCCTTTCCGACGCCTTCGCGAGATACTTCGCCTTTCCATACACTAACTTTCTCCGCTAATTCTGGCAACCTTTCTTTGACCTAATTCTATTTTCGCGCGCTACGATTTTAGACACGAGGCTGGCTTCGAGCAAGTAAGATGTGCTGCTTTATTCGTAAATAAATCCCTTTGTCCCTGAAGCTGACTTTATTATTTTCCGGCCATGATGTTTGCAGTATTTTGAGGTGAATACCATTACCGGACATCACACACACACACACACACACACATACATATATATATATATATATATATATATATATATATATATATATATATATATATATATATATATATATATATATATATATATATATATACATATATATATATATATATATTGTGATATCTTCAGACTCCGGGTAGCTAAAAATGTTCAGAGTCAGTCTACTAAATTAAAATACAGTTTTATTAAATTTTAGTCGGAAACTTTTTACACAGGTGTTGATCTATTACACTCTTTACACAGGTGTTGATCTACCTCTAGACATAGAGGGAACTAGCCTTCGTAATAACCAAATGATTTCGATGATAAGATGCACGTACAGTCACAGCGGAACTAGAAGGTCGGTACACAGCCTCTAGAGCGTACAGCTCTGAAATTAGATAACGAAGCCTGTAGAGCAGGATGCTCTGAGATAGCTATACTTCAGGGTGAAGTATTCGTTGACGAGAGCTTCGAGCGCCTGCTCTGAAAATAAGTCAGGGTCAAGTCGGTCGCTCCAGGACAACGTAGACGATAGGTGCTCTCTCGATGAGAGTCTCGACCAAGTTTGTCTAAAAAACTGGATTTCTTCTGCGGCGTTGGCAACCGTGCTTCCGGTCACGTGACTACACAAGTTTTGGTTGGCTGGCACTATTTTGTGACATCATGTCCGTTGGCTGTGATTCGCCTGACCACGAGGCCATGTGTTCGGTTCCCATGATTCAGCTGATCTGAAAATCATTAGTTCACGTCGAAATAGTCATTAGTTTACGTCGAACTAGTCATTAGTTTACGTCCTCCCAGGCCCGGCGGCTAGAAGCAACACCATTCTTATGTGCAGACACCTTGACGCTGAAAGATAGAACTGTTCGCTGTTCACCTGCTGTGGGAGGTCCGGCTGTCTGGGTGATTTATTCGGAAGGGTCGTAACAGATTCTTACAACCCCTCCCTCCTTGAAGGAGATTTTGGCATAATGGCAAAATCTGAAAATCACTTTTAGACACAGCTCACCTGATACATCATTAGAGGCAATGCATTTAATTTACTACACCATTAATACATTTATTCTAATACATTATGATTACTAGGTTACCTAACACATTAATACACTAAGTTATTTACACAATTCATTAATTATTTTCACACTCTACATTAATTTATTTACAACATTACGCCTGACTTAAGGTTTCTATTCTGCCATGAAACGGCTTAGGCAATCGGCATGACCTATCAATTTACCAGATTTGTGGACAATTTGATAATTGAAAGGCTGTAAGGCAAGAGCCCATCTCATAAGCCTTGGGTTATTTCCCGCATTCGTCTTAAGAAAAACGAGCGGATTATGATCCGTCTCGATGGTGAATCTCTGCCCATCCAGGTAATGTCTTAGTTTCTTTATGGCGTATATTATGCCTGCGCACTCTTTTTCGGTGGTGCAAAACTTCTTTTCTGCATTAGTAAATTTTTTACTAAGGTACAACACTGGATGGTCAGTATTCTCCGGTCCCTTTTGTGCCAATATTATACCGATACCAATGTCGGATGCATCGGTTTGCAGGATAAATTCTTTGGCGAAGTCCGGGGCGTACAAAACAGGTTTCTCGGTCAGTTCCGTTTTCAATTCTCGAGCCGCTGTATTGCACTCCTCTGACCATTCAACTTTCTCAATAATTTTAAACTCCCTTCTCACTGACCCTTTATCATGATTAGTTTTCCTGTTAAGTTTAATCTCCCGTTTAGTTTCGGAAGCGATGTTCTGATAGTTCCGTAGCCTATTCATGAACTTAAAAACATAATCTGTAACCACATTAGTCTCCGGCGAATTCCTATACCATTTTCCGAAAAGTAGTGTTTCCGGCACCCTTAAATTCTTCCTAAATATCAGTTCGGCGATGCTAAAAACCATAAACATATGAGTCATGTTTCCAAGTGCAAACATGGCTGAGGGTAACCCTACCTTCCAATTCTCTTTTGCCTTAAGGCAGATAACTTTTAAGAGTCGTTCAATGGTGCGGTGAAAGCGCTCGACGGGGTTTCTTTGCAGATGAAACATTAAGTTCCGCGTCACCTTAATATGAACTTCCTCCAGAAACGTGGTCGTTAATTTGCTTGTGAATTCGGTAAATTTATCTAATTGCAATTCCTTCGGAAACCCTATCCGACTGAAATTTTCTAATAGAGTATTAGTCACATGTTCGAAGTTTAAAGTACTCAAAGTTATGGCTTCCGGATACTTCCACAAAGCGTTTAACATATACCGGTTTCTTTTTGGTGGGGTCTGCATACGACCAATGATCTCTACGTAAATTCCCGTGAAAACCTCCGTAATTTCTGAGACTAATTTCAGCGGGGCTTTCTTCCGTTCTCTCGATCTCTCTACTCTTTGACACAGGTCCCATGACCTAACATAGTCCTTACACTCCTTTATGCACTGGGGCCCAAAATAATACCTCACTAATTTGTATTTACTTTTTGACCTTCCCATGAGCGATCCGATGCCATCATGGCATAAACTTAAAACTTTAGACTTGTACTTAGTTGGTACAATCAATTTTTTTCTTTCCTCCCCTCTGTGATCTCGGGGTTTCTTAGGAAGTAATTCATTTTCTCCCACAATTTCCAGGGTTTCCTGTGGCTTAACTTTTTCCCAAATAGGTGTAAGTTTAGGGCAATTTTTTTGTTCTAAAACGAGAGTGTCGGCACTCTCTTCCACTAACACATTTTTAGTCTCGACGACTATTGGAAATTCAAGTTCTTTCAATTCATCCGGCGAATTTACCTCGGGTTCCTGCGACTCAGTTATTTGCTCGGCCGTTTCCCCGTTCTCTACTGTAATTCCCGTTTGAATTTCCTCCCGCATCCCTCGACTTTGGGTGACGACGGCATTTACGCTAGCTAGTTTTAATATTTGCGCCTCTATCAGCTCCTGAGTGGAATTTCCCAGCAAGTAGTGGTTCATTTCCACACTCTTACCTACCACGGCGGCCTTTGCTATCACCTGGCCGAATTCGGGGCTCTCAAGGGTTACGCGAGCTAAAGGTAAACGTCTAAATTCATTTTCCAAGGGCTGTTTGAGCAAAACATTCTCTCCGGTGAAATCTCCGGGTTTAACTAATTTAACAGGACACAAATCTACGCAACTCCCGCTATCACGCAATAATACGGTTTGGACCTGATTCACGCGAGCTTCGCTTAAGTAGGGCTTAAACGCAAGAGAAAAATCTTCCAACGTAACTAAGTTGTTTATGATTTCTCTGGATTTATTTAATTCTGGACAGTTCGGGCGGACATGTCCATTCTGACCACACTGAAAGCAGATGGGGCCACTTCGCTTCTCATACTCCCTGGTCCTCCAATCATTATTATTTTTATTAGCAGCGTTGCGCCACTCTTTCGTACCTGATTCTTCTACTCCCGTTTCCGTCGTGGAACTAAATTTCTCTGACTGCTTGGGGCGGTCTACCTTTTTCTTTTCGGGCGATTTAATTTGCGTCGGTTTCTTTACGAATCGGCGGGTCGATTCATACGCGTCTAGCTTATTTACTAAAGTTATAGGATCATTTAGTGTTCCCCATACATCTACGAAATGATCTTTAATTTCCGCTGGTACGCGTCGCTTTATTTGGTCGGCTACCATAAGTTCTTTGAGTGACTCAAAATCTTTAATTTCAATTCCATCCAACCATCCCTCTAAATAGCTCCTTAATTCAAATATTAAATCTTTCCACAAATCACCGTTTTTCCGTTGATGGGTTTGGAACTTTGTACGGAAAGCTTCGGCACTGAGTCTAAACCTGTCTAGCAGTACCGACTTAACATATTCGTAATTATCATTTTTTTCTTCAGGTTCCCTGATGATTATTCCCGCTATTTCGCTCGGCAAAAGACTTAGTAATTCTGACACTAAATCATAATCATTAATTTGCAATTTCCTAGCTTGTCTCTCAAACAATTTTAAGAATAAAGCTATGTCTATCTTTTCGGCATCATACCTCTGCATTACCGATTTAACATGCCTAGACGGGTTTTCGCTTTCTGAGTTCACGGAATTCACACTACTATTTTCCCCAATATGTATGATTTTAAGTTTTTCAAGCTCAAAATCGCGCTCTGCTTGCAATGTTCGATCTTCTATAATATTTACGAGAATATTTTTCGCGCTCACTTCCTCGAAACCTTCACTTTCTGAAATTTTTCTTGCCAGGTCAATTATTCTATCTGATTCTTGAATTTCTACTCGCAGCTCCAAAGCCAAATTCTGCAAGTCAATTTTCTTGTATTTTGTTAAAAACGACATTTTGCCTCAATAACTATTTATCCACAACTTAACCTTACCGGAACCCTCGGAATTTTGACCTCAACACAACAAAAGAACTGGTTGTCCGCTTTTCTCACGCCTTTACAATAGAGCCCTCTCAGTTCGGGGAATTCTAGTGCTACGTTCTTCCAAGAAAAAGGGGGGGGGGGGTTACTCCGAAAGATTACAGTTTAACAGACTCGTTTGAAATCCTAACATGGCACATACAATTCAAAAATTTTTTTTAAATTTTTCAGACCAAATTTCACACACATAATAAATCAATGCTACTTCAATATAATCTTAAGCACTCTACACAAGTTCAATAACTGACTAAATTAATTTGCAATACACAGTTACTTAATTTCAATAATTGGCTAATTTAGTTTGCAATACACAATTTCTTAATTTCAATAATTGACTAAATTAGTTTGCAAAACACAATTACTTAATTTCAATAATTGGCTAATTTAATTTGCAATACACAATTTCTTAATTTCAATAATTGACTAAATTAGTTGGCAAAACACAATTACTTAATTTCAATAATTGGCTAATTTAATTTGCAATACACAATTTCTTAATTTCAATAATTGACTAAATTAGTTGGCAAAACACAGTTACTTAATTTCAATTTAGAATAAGTACTTAAATCAGATTATCCACAGTTCTAGTATTCATCTAACAACTATTTGTTCATTTACTTTTCTTTTAAAATTTTAAACACATTGCATACAATTCATTTTTACCTTATTCTTTTGCATAAACAATTCTAATACTTCATTAATTTACTTTTGACTCAATTAATTAATTTCTCACAGATAATTTACTTATTTCAATTCAATAGTTATTTCCCATGAAACATTAATTTACACATGTTAACATTTACACAGATTCTAATCAATTAATTTACTTTTAATTAATCAATCAATTACTTTTGCCTCTAATGAGAAAACAGGCTTACCTTGTCTAATTTTGAAGACTAGATTGTAGGCTCTCATTGAAGCTAGGCAGTCTTTCCAGGCTGGTTCTTGGGGGATTTCCTTATTTAATATGCAGCCCCAATACTTGATCGCTGCACAACTCCACTGTTGGTAGGCTGCTCGCTGCTATATACTGGTATCTGTGATGCACACACTTGGGACGGGACGTCCGCACAAAAAGTCCTAGATGGGCTTCCTACTCTAATTTCCTAATTCGAAGGGGTGGATTGCCAATTTTTAATTAATGGGACAATCCCAAACACGCTGCCACCAATTATTAGTAGACTGTGATATCTTCAGACTCCGGGTAGCTAAAAATGTTCAGAGTCAGTCTACTAAATTAAAATACAGTTTTATTAAATTTTAGTCGGAAACTTTTTACACAGGTGTTGATCTATTACACTCTTTACACAGGTGTTGATCTACCTCTAGACATAGAGGGAACTAGCCTTCGTAATAACCAAATGATTTCGATGATAAGATGCACGTACAGTCACAGCGGAACTAGAAGGTCGGTACACAGCCTCTAGAGCGTACAGCTCTGAAATTAGATAACGAAGCCTGTAGAGCAGGATGCTCTGAGATAGCTATACTTCAGGGTGAAGTATTCGTTGACGAGAGCTTCGAGCGGCTGCTCTGAAAATAAGTCAGGGTCAAGTCGGTCGCTCCAGGACAACGTAGACGATAGGTGCTCTCTCGATGAGAGTCTCGACCAAGTCTGTCTAAAAAACTGGATTTCTTCTGCGGCGTTGGCAACCGTGCTTCCGGTCACGTGACTACACAAGTTTTGGTTGGCTGGCACTATTTTGTGACATCATGTCCGTTGGCTGTGATTCGCCTGACCACGAGGCCATGTGTTCGGTTCCCATGATTCAGCTGATCTGAAAATCATTAGTTCACGTCGAAATAGTCATTAGTTTACGTCGAACTAGTCATTAGTTTACGTCCTCCCAGGCCCGGCGGCTAGAAGCAACACCATTCTTATGTGCAGACACCTTGACGCTGAAAGATAGAACTGTTCGCTGTTCACCTGCTGTGGGAGGTCCGGCTGTCTGGGTGATTTATTCGGAAGGGTCGTAACAGATTCTTACAATATATATATATACATATATATATATATATATATATATATATATATATATATATATATATATATATATATATATACCACGACAAGAAAAGTGACAAGTAAAAAAATGGCAATTTTGAGGTTATGTCATTGAAAAACATACATGAAGTGCCCCATCGTGCACGAAAAGCGGTACATCTCTATCTCGCAATGTGTCCACTTGTGGGCAGTTGTAACCGATTTATAGTAATGCTAGTTCAAGCTGTATAGTATTCTTCAAGTTGATTTTTCTCAAATGGTGCATTTTTGAGTTGTGTCACTTTTCTTGCCAGGGTGTGGTATATAATTAACATTCGTTTAATTAATTATAGCGTTAGTACCATTTTACAATACAGTATTACGGCATTCCTTTCGGAGCCGTAATCTTTAAGCATTGTAAAATTAGATAAAATCAATTGAAATTAGTTTCTAGGTAAAAAAAAAATTAACTTTTACTGGAAATAGAGAGAAAAGGAAGCTAAAAATGTATTCTAGTTATTTTCTGTTTGTGTTGAAAAAAAATACCTGTCAGCATATCTGTTTACCTTAACTTTCGCCAAGTATTTTAATTCAAATATTCTAGTGTTACTTCCTTTAATTAATTATAGCATCAGAACTGTTTTCCAATATCACGAAGTTTCTTCCTCAGAGGCATTAGCTGTATTTCTAAACAGAAGAAATCCCCTCCTTTCGTGGCATCTTAAAAACTGCCGCATTTCAGTCCGTTCTTTAACTACACTTTCGAGTAAACTTCAGGATGACATCGATCGAATTCCTTTCTCAACCTCAAGCGTCGATCAGACAGCTATGTGAATGTGAAATCGATATAAATGGAGGAAAAACGATCAAAATAAAGAGCAGCGTTATTTTTTTTTTCTCTTTGGAAACCTGTCACATAAATCTTTAAGCAGTCTAACATTGAATTGTATCAAACGAGTTAAGTTTTTTAATAGAACAAAATTATCTCATATTCGGAACTGAACGTGAAGGAAGCTAAAAATTGGGGTCTTTATAATTTTTTTTCGAGAAATATAATTTTTTTCCGAATCCAAGACTGATTTTATACTGCAGTTAAAAAATTTCTACTTCATCCGACAAAATGCAGGGATAGAAATTTAAATTGAACACATCTTTCGTTGTAACTTTACTAAACAAACACCATTAAACATGAGAGAAAATCCCTATAGTTTTGTTCAATGGCTGTTTATATCTCTTTTTTTTTATTTTGTGTACAATTTCTCGCCAAATATGGCAGCTCTTCTATTGTATTTTTTTTTTATGGTAGATCACCTTCTCATCGGACGTTCGCAAAACATTGATGCAAACTAGGGATGGAATATCGAAAGCAAAATATTGATATGAGTATCGATAATAATATCGTATATTAATATCGATATCAATAATATATCGGCATAAAAATATTTGTATTTCAAAATATCGACGGTATTTGAATATATTTACGATATTTCAAATATAAACGATATTTCAAAATATCGATAACATATTTTCCTTTCAATATGCAGTCAATAGTATTCGGAGGAATTATTGTACAGTAAAATAAAATATATTTCGTAATACTATGATTAAAAAAATGACCTAAATTTTTTTAATAATGAAATAACATTTCAATAAACAATATTTTACCAAATTAAAAAATCTCTATTTAGAGAAAGAAACAAATCCTAGTTTGAGTGAAGAAATGGTAACATTGAGTGTATGTAAACAACTAGGAAGAAAACTTCATGGTGGAATTGACCTATAATTTTTATTTAACAATGTTTTATAATTTTTTTTATTCATTTGTTTCAACAGTTGAATATAGGCCCTCATTGATTAATTTAAAATTTTTTCTGTAAAATTTTCTTGCATCACTCATTGATTTTTTCCCTTCGGTTTTGAGATTTTTCAACCCAAATTTTTATAAATTATAATTATTTCAAATAAATTCTTTTGAAAATGTGTAATCAATACTATCAGGAATATAATATCGATATTACGATATTATCAGAAATCAAATATCGATATTTTAATAGCTACTATCGAATGGAAAATATTGATATTTCGATAATATCGATCTCAATATCCCACCCCTAATGCGAACCCGAAATTCAGAATTTTATCTAATTAGAACGACAGCCGTAAAAAAAACCTATAATTTGGTGACCACTTTCAATGCAATCATTCATATCTCTTTTACAAAAGCTCGCCAAATCTAACGAACAACTGAAAAATTCAGTTATTTCGGTGATCTCCAAGATCGATTATTTTTAACCCGATTTTTTTTTCTGTTTTTAAGCATTGGAACCATATTTTTACAAAAATCGACTTTTTGTTGACAGAGATTTTTGGATTGAATTACTGATGAACAAACTTAGATTTTCAACACTATATAGATAAATAGATAGAAATACCTGGGAATTTAGGATTTAAACTTTACTCACCAGTTTATAAGCCTAGTTAATAAATTATATTATTTTTTAAGAGCGGTAGCTTAACAAACACACAAAGGATGTATAGTTTACATTTTACGTTAGCAAATAAAGATATTCGTCCAAATATTTGGGAACAGAATGCGGGAATTTCATTTCCCCGCTGAAATTATATAAGCTTTTGTTGACATGGACCTCTATAAATTGCAGTTTGTTTGACATCTCATAATTCTTCCTTTTATCCTATCCTGTTTTAAATCTTTAAAGTGTTCAAACTTCAAAGTGAAGGAAAGCTTTAGAGCCCCTTTTCCTATCTGTCATTACATTCTTTGACTACGCCTCTTTCTTTCAGTTTTTCCTTCCTTTTTTTTTTTTTGTTTGTTTAAGGTGTGGGGCAATCGAATCCCCCTTTCAACCGCAAGACATCGATAAGACAGCTAAGCGAATCTGAAATCGATTTAAATGGAAAAAGAGGCGAGTGAAATGCAGAATCGGTTTTGTGTTTGCTGAGCTATGGTTGTCACACATTAACATTTTTAAAAAGTATTTATTACCTATAGTTGCAGAACAAAAGCATAAATAAACAATTTTTATGAAAGCTTTTAAGCGGTTGTAGGGGTTCAAAATTCTAAAAATAAAGTACAATTTTATTCATTTATATATTTCCAATCATTCCAATGCTCCAGACTGGGCCTGACATAGCAACTAAGCCTTTCCGGAGCTGAATACCTTCCGGGGAGTATGCTGCCACTACAATTTAGACCGAACAACCTCAGAGGTGACAGATCGGAAGCATTGTACCATCCACCCGCCCACGGAGGAATTTTTCTGCCTACAGAACTAATTGCACATACCCGGCGTAGACACGAGGTCATTACTCGAACTGAGCACCCTCAGTATTGATATCCAACGTGCTAGCCCCTAAGGTCCCCCAATACAATTGCAGTCGAACCTCCTTATATCGAAGTAGCAAAGTGCCGGAAAAAATTCGATATATAGAAATGATCTTAGTTTTATCATAATCCTCCTAAAAAAAAATTAAAGCTAATTTTCGTATACGAAACTCTATTTCTAATTTATATGCGAATCCCATTAAATGAAATTTAATAACTAAAAAATGAAGATTTATTGATTACTACATATCTTTAAAAAAAAACAATAATGCAGAAAGTAGTTACAATGATCACAATTACATTCTTTAAAGAAAAAAACTACAAATATCTTGCTGAACAGTTAGTTTTGCGGAAAGTTCAAAGAAATGTTCGTATTTATTCAGTCCACTAAAAACTTCATCAGGGACATTTTCCGCGAATTGAAGTCCACGACGCATTGTTTCGAATGCCAAAAATTGGGAGATTTTTATTCTAAAGTGGAATAAAATCTCCAAATTTGTCTTGAAAAAAATTTCGATATATAGAGATTTTTTCGATATATAGAAACAATTTTTCTATGTAATGAACATGGAGATTTGCTAAGAGTTCGATTTATAGAAAATTTCGATATAGGGAAGTTCGATATATGGAGGTTCGACTGTATTTATTTTTCTTTAAACATACTACAGATTCCTTAACATATAATAATATAAACATCATGTTTGTACGATGAATGCACTGACAGACGCACCATGTTTACGCTGTACTGTCTGAGCTTACCGATCGATACATCTGTACTTGCAGTCTATTTATGTCCAGAAAGAACTTCTTTTTATGATTTTCAAACTTAAAAAATATATCTATCTAAAATCCCTTGCAAGGTATCTCGATGAATTTTTGTCCAGCACTCCTCTGTTCCATTTTCCTTAAACTGTCATCAAAATGTTTGATTTAGAGTGAAAATTCCACATTTTCTTAGAAGCAAAAGTTACTCTGAAAAAAATTTTTCTTTTTCAAGTGACAAAACATTTTTTTAAAAAATTCTATATCCCGAATACAAATTTTCAAGAAATTTTCGCAAGTCGAAGGCTGGAATGAAACAGAAAAAAAAGTCGAGTTAAGCAGATATACCTAAATCAACTCTCTTTTTTTTTTCTTTTCATGTGTTCGAAAGCGGAAGGAAAAAAAGAAAAAAATGGTCGAGTTAACCAGATATATGAAAAACTATTCCCTTTTTTTTTCTCTTTTCATCTGTTCAAAGTGGAAGGGAAAAAATGAGGTCGAAATAAAAGAGATTCAAGCAGATATAGTTTGATATATCTGCTTAAATCTCTTTTTTTTTCTTTTTCCACTTTTCCCTTCCAATTTTCCTCTCTATTAACTCTCTTCTTTTCGTTCGTTCAAAAGTGAAAGTAAAAAAGAAAAAAAAAAGTTTAAATTAAGCAGAAATATCAAAATTATTCTTTCTTTTTTCTTTTCTCATTTTCAAAAGTGGAAGAAGAAAAAGATCGAGTTAAGCAAATATATCAAAAACTATTCTCTTTTTTTTTTTCGTATGCTCAAAAGTACAAGAGAGAAAGAAGAAGAAAAAAAGGTTGAGTTAATCATATAATCAAAAAAAAAAATTATTCTTTCATAAGTTCAAAAGTGGAACGAAAACAAGGTTGAGTTAAGCAGATAATCAAGAAAAATTCTTTTTTATTCTTTTTTTTTGTTCAAAAGTGGAAAGAAAAAATGTCTGAGTTAAGCAGATAATCAAAAAAATTCTTTTTTATTCTTTCTTTTGTTGCTGTTCAAACGTGGAAGGGGAATAAAGGTCGAGCTAAGCAGATATATCAAAACTATTCTCTTTTTATTTCTTTTCGTATGCTCAAAAGTACAAGGGAGAAAGAAGAAAAAAAGGTTGAGTTAAGCAGATAATCAAAAAAATTCTTTTAAATGCTTTTCTTTTGTTCAAAAGTGGAAGGGGAAAAAAGGTCGAGTTAAGCAGATATATCAAAAACTATTCTCTTTTTTTCTTTTCGTATGCTCGAAATTAGAAAGTAAAAGAAATAAAAGAGTTCGAGTTAAACAAGTTACCAAAAATTATCCTCTTCCCTTTTTTTTTTGGTATGTTCAAAAGTGGAAGGAAAAAGAAAAAAAATGTAAAATTAAACAGATATTTCAAAAAATTTTCTTTTTGTCTTTTATTTGTACATTTAAATTATTTTTAAACCATATTTTGCCTTGTGACAAAATTTGTCGTAATCAAAATTTCGCTATAAATTCTTTTTACAAAATTTACCGGCTCTTCTTATAACGAAGGCGTTCCACAGTAATAAAATTTATCTTCTCTTAAGTATTTCAAAAAGAAAATAAGTTAATTTCTTTCTAATTTTGCAATGAATTAAGCATAGTTATTCACAGTAAACACTTTAAATTGTAATCTTAGCCAGAGATGCTTTGTTCGCAGAATAACACTCTTGTCCGAGATATTATTAAGGCAATTTTCTTTCTCAAAGTGGGCCATAAATATTTAAATAAGTAACCGATATGTTTATTGACGAAAGCTGAACAGTAACTGAGTAATTTATTTCACTTATTCTCGTGAGGCGATTACTTAATGTGAGCAAAACGCGTCATACCATATTGCTTAAAGGCAGTTACATTTTTTTAAGTAACAGTTATTTGAAAATATACGTCTCAGAATATTTGTCCATTTCTTGATTGAAAGGAATGTTTCTCGTCAGTTAAAATTAAAAATGTATGATCTCTTAATTACTTTCAGCAAAAAGAAAAAAAGATTGTTTTTAAGCTCATTGTTGCTTCTCCTCTAATAAAACTTTCATCAAGTCATAATTTATATGTTAAGAGAGAATTTGAATAATACGCATATAGCATTATTATACCAAAGGAAATTATTGTTAATACGACATATCTTAGAAAAAAAAGGAGGATTTTCAAAATGAAATTCCTGTTATGAAGTTATGTAGAGAGCAGTTTATTGTGAAACGGTCTTTGTTTGTTTTCTATCAATCCAAGATATATTCCAGCCTCTGTAATTAATTGCAGATCTCTTTCGTCATTTGAATAGAAATGTCTATCGGTGTTGCCAACAGACGGCTTTTCAACAATATTAGATCTTTTACAAGATTGTTTTTCTGTATATACAGGTTTTATATATATATATATATATATATATATATATATATATAAAGAGAGAGAGATACGTTTGTATGTAGTATTACTAATTTTCTATAGAGAATCTTTAAAGGTTGTGATCTTGACCATAGAGTAAAGGAATAGCTACGAATGACGTAAAATTAGAGTTTAATTTGAACCAAAAAAAAGTCAAGTTTAAAGTAAAATCTGAGTAAAAGCTAACGAAAATTAACAAATAAACAGCTAGTTAACACTTATGAAGCGTATTACATTTTAATTCACTTGTTCTCCTAGTAATTTTTTTATTTAATTTTCAGGTCATTAATTTTCAAAGCTGCGTTTTATTAAATTAATTCCCCTCTGAAATCATATCAAGGAACTAATTTTTCCCAATAGGTTCTTTATCTCTGGTATTTTGACGAATAACGACTGACGCAGTGTGTAGATCGTTTATCAGTTGGCGTCAGAGATCTTCAATCTCGTTTTAAGCTTTGAGAAATTTTTCTCCAATTATTTTTCTAAGCACAAATTGGCAAGTTCAGGTTTTTTAACATTCCTTTTTTACCCGTGATGGTAGACGTTTTTATGAAAGTTTTTAAAGGTTTTACTTCTGAACAGTTACTTCTTTATGAGGCATCAGATCGCTGATTTCTATAGCATCAAAATTAAAATCATTTTGAAAATAAATAATATTAAGACTTTTTATAAAAATAAACTTTTAATAAATATAAGACTTTTTGAAAAGACGAGCCTTGCATTGAAATGCGCTTTATCAAATGCAAGAAGCAGAGTTTAAAAATATGCATTTTTCTTATTTCTAATCTTTAAAAAATATATATATATAGTCTTTCCTTTTATAGTCTACCCAGGGATTGTAGATGTGCGAGGTCAACCGATGCGTCGCCAACCCATTTGGATTCACTCACCTCAATGTTATCCTATGAAGGAAATGTGTCCAAGGATTGCACACTTGGATTTAAGGTTTTTTTTTTAAATGTGCTCTGTAATATGGAAGGAAATTTTATACCTTGGGGCATTTTTTTTTAGAAAATGCAAATTATACTATAAAATTTAAATTACTCATGGAAAAAATCTGGTATAGTGTGTTTTAAACGCTCATCATTTCGTTTGGTGGACGCAATTTATAAAATGAATCCTTTTGCAAAGTGCAGAAAAGTTGAGGCTATCTGAAAATACCAATTTTTATTGGATTATCAGCATTTATGGAGCTGTCAGTAGTATACACATTTTCTCCCTAGTTTAACACTGAGGTGGGTGAATCCAATTGGGTTAGTACACAGCAGCCTTGAAAGTCATACAAGATTTTGCTTCTCCTTATGGCAACCTACTACTATGTTGCTATTTTTGTCAGTAGATCTACTCATTTGACGGCGTTCAGCATCCAATACCGTATCGCTATTTGATTCAGAAACTGTTACGATCACGAAATAATATTTTCCCTTTCGTTCTAGTAAAGTGCACATCACGAAAGCTACCTTGGAACAACTGGATGGTGAATTTGAGGCAGAACCTGGCAACGGCCACCAGAGGGATCAATACCTCGCCGATCATCAAGTGGAAACCTACCTTATTGTTCCACCTAAAGTAAGTACTCGTGCCTGAAAAACACTCCTAATAAGTAAAAATTTTGGCTCTGAAATCAGTCCTTGTCCTTCAGGCTAATATAACTTTCACCGAGCACTGTTTGGTCCATTTGCCCTGCTTCCATTTTATACATGTCCACTGAGGTCCGTGCTGCAAGCTACTGGCATCACAAACATCCTTATGTCAAATAATAAGGATAATACAGAGTGTCTCAAAAAACCTTGACACATTTTAAAAATTAATTCAAAAAATAAGTTTACAAGGTAGGAACTAGAAATTCGCATATGTGTTACCTTATATATGAGTTTTTTTAATATAGTCAATGAATTTCAATATGTGCAACTTTTGTGGCACGGAGAATATATAGAGTGTGTCACAATTCCCTCCGGGGTTTGGAAGGCTTATAAAGAAACATATTACCAATACAGCAACAAAGTTGACTTTACTGGAGAAAGAAACATTACAAGTTTTGTTTCACAAATGTTCAATATGTGAACCTTTCGTGATGCGGCAGATATCAAGTCTAAAGTCAAATTCTCGTTTCGCAAGCTTTTTTCCGGGATCTGTAATTCCGCATTCGCTTGACGAATTGACTTTCTCGGGCTTCGAACAAACGCATCTCGTACACGAGTAATCTTTTCCGCCGAAGGGCCTGGACGACCAGTTCGTTTTCCATCACACAAGCAACCACTTTCCTGAAATTTCCGAAACCACGCATGAACCACGCATACTGCTATCAGACCTAGTGCCTCCATCTACTAACCCATTTGTGAAACAAAACTTGTAATGTTTCTTTCTCCAGTAAAGTCAACTTTGTTGCTGTATTGGTAATACGTCTTTTTATAAGCCTTCCAAACCCCGAAGGGAATTGTGACACACCCGGTATTAGTGGGTAATCAATCTCAGCCTATGTCCGTTCCAAAATGGATTCCGTAACACATGAAATTACAGCAATTATGCTTCTTTTGAATTCGTCAACACTACAACCGATTATCAAAGACACTTCTTGTTCCCAGACACTTTTTATAGCAAGGTAAGATGTTGTTACGACTTGGAGGATCTTTTCAAAATTCCGTTGCAGTTGCGTGACAGATTCCGTTTTGAAAACCAGCCAACACATAGCTCTTTCTTTGGTGGAGTAGCCATTTTACAACTTTCACTTTCACGGAACAACTAGCGCCACCTGTTCAGCTTTTTTGACACAGAAAAAACCCTAATATATACGGTAGCATATTTGTGAGTATCCAGTTCTTAACTTGTATACTTTTTTTTGTATAAATTTTTAAAATGTGTCAAGTTTTTTGGGACCCCTTGTATTATTAACTCCTTATTATGTCAAAAGTTAACTCCTCGAGATAATGTTCAAAAGCCTTATACTATATTAGCTTCTGGGCTCAAGTCTCCCCAATAGGAAGATAAAAAACGCTATGAAATGCTACAGAGGCACGAAATAACGCATTTTCTTTGGATTATCCATCATAGCTAATACTTTTAGTGGAGGTTCTAACTATTTTAACTGACTCATTAGCATGCGTCTCGTTTCACCATATCATCAAAATACACACCACATAATGCCTCTGGAGAAGATTTATTCGTGTTTACGAAAACATTGATCCATACTTCTCTTTTCGTTTCTCAACAAATTCGGTAATCCTTCTCCCCAAACTGAATAATTGAATTCGAATATATGATTCGGAGAAAAACTATTCTACAAAGATCTTTTTTTTAAACAGTTGTCTTGTTTTTGGAAGAATTACTTGTTTATTATTAGGAATTGAGATAATGGAGAAGTATTGACTTTAGATGTCTCTCTCCGATTTACTTCTAAAATTTCCTGATGAATTTTAGTTTTTTTTTACAAAAGGAATCTTATTTAAGAAAAGTTTCAAACTAAAAAGAATGCTACTATAATCGTCAGGTCAAAATGACGACCTCATACAGAGGTAATGGGCAGCAAAATGCCTGATGGATCAGCCAGGATATTTAGGAGCCTTACCTCTGAGTATTTTCCCTATGCTACGTGATGGAAGTCATTTTGGAGGGAAGTCATGGAATTGCTCCGCCTCGGAACCCAAATTTTTGCGTTTTTTATGAACCCCTATCCCCACTGTGAGGTTCGCGAGAGTATGGGTTTGGTCTTAAAGACGGTTTCGAAATTAAGAAATTTATCTAAATATGAATATACTTCCATTACATGAGTTCATAAATTAGTTTTCTGTTATTTGTAACCTTACTGTACATGTAGTTACTAGTAACAAGCCCAAATCCATGAGTATACTTTAATTTTTGTGACTTTTAAACAGCATTCAAGTATCTCATGCCATTCTTTGCTCACAGCCAGTAGTTCCCGAACACTTGTTGAGAACCCCCCTCTCTTGAAATAATTTTATTTATTTGATAAACGCCGGTTATTTGGCCACTAGACCATTAGACACCGGACTTTCCAATATATTATAACATGGGAATTAAAATTTAAAAGTTTAGGACACACGTTGTTTTTGTTGTTTCTAATGTCTCCTGGTCGGAAGTTTCAGACTAGATCCATATAGGCCTCGGGATGAAGTGTGAGGCTCCGGTTTATATAGAACCATAGCTGTCAAGTCCGTCTTAACTAGTTGCCCCATCAATTTTGACCAATCAACCCCAGGAGTGACATCTGGAGATACCGTTCACTCTCCCACCCTCTCTAATCTAATAGAAGTAGTTTCCGATCTATAGATTCAACGTGCCCGTATCTAGGCTAGACACGGAGGTATTTTACCCTAGAATACTCGCGTCTATAGTTCTAACACGAACGGTCGCGTGGGGGACAAGTGTCACCCACTTTTATGTCGATGTTATTTCCATATGTATTTAACTTTTTTGTAACCTAATTATTTATATAGTTTTTTAGGAGTATACACTACAAATAAAGCACAATTAAATTTTAGTAAAGAAGTATTTTTTATTACAAATCAACCATATATTCAAAATTGAAAAAATTAAAAACATTCTGCACATACATTTTTCAAATGGTCATTGCTTATCCACTTTCCGCATTTCTCGCACCACTTTCGCGTTGTTCTGTCTCTCTGTCGTTCACAAGCGTAACAGCGTCCTCTGGCACCTTTTTTCCTCTTGAGGTACACTATTTCAAATACATTCCTTATGGGGGGAAACTTAGCAAATTCTCGTCGAGATGCCCTATCCCCAATGTCATCAAAACGAAGGCACCCGAGAAGAAAAGCAAACCTGTTTTTGTTCATTGTTAGGTAGCATGATTCCAACCCATTACCTTTCGAGTTATCCTATAACTTATCGATATTTGTCCTGAAACTTTTATAAGTGCCTATCAAAAGAAGACCAAATAAGGCCCTGGTTTCTACCTGGTTGGTGTTTCTGGCATCGCGATCCCTTTCAAATTTACATTTGATAGAATCAATGTAAATATTTGTGCAGTCTGCTATTATTTTATAGACGTGTTCGTCAATAAACAATTCTAATTTTTTTTCTGGAGAAAAAAAGATTTGCTGCTATGCATTTTGGACCTGGAAGATGTGTTATGTTTTCCCGCCTTCTTCTGACATTTCTGACAAACTTTTTTTATCACATTCAAAAATGTCGTTAAAAAAAGTTTGATGTAAAGAACCTATTAGGGATTGACTCTCTCTTATTAGATTTTTAATCATAAATAAATAAAAGGATCTAACATCTGAATATTACGGAGAATAAAATAAATTCACTTACCTTCAAAAGTTACTTAGATGGTCGCTTGGGAGACAGGTGTCAACCAGTGAACTTTGACGCGATTCAGTTCGTTCAGAAGAACAGTTAGAGACTAACTAAAGTAAAAAGAAAAGGGGGCAAGAGGGAAGGCTCATTTGAAGGTAGAAGGAAAAGGAGAGACTTCCAACCTTCCGATGGCCTCCATTAGGGACGATGAAAGCAGGAGGGTGACATATGTCAACCACGCGACTGTTGGAGGGTTAATGGCGCGTGTCAGGATTCGATTCGAGCACCCTCATCCCCGAAAACCGACATCAGTGGCGCACCCAGGGGGAGAGCAAGGGGCCCTCCCCCCCCGAAAGAAATAGAACTTGCATTATGAATATTGATTTTGCATTATAAATATTTTTATCCGTTCATCTCGGCCCTCCCCATGCATTATAAATATTTTTATCCACTCATTCGCCTCCCCCCCCCCCCAAGAAAAATCCTGAGTGCGCCACTGGCTGGCATGCTACCACAAGGCTACCGAGAGACCACAGGGGGAAAACGTTAAGATGTAGAGCAGTCATTGGTTGATTTGAATGGCACAAGACGCTGTCCTGCGAATCACCCAGACCAATCCGGAAAAAAGGAGCCTGGGGGCCGATCAAGAGATTAAAACAAGCGACCGCAGAAGAATTCGCGGTAAGTCGGGAACAAAGAAGTATCCTTTCATAGAGTAGCCAGGGACTTTTCTCCAGAGAATTCAATCTCTTTTGAAATAATATACCATTAAAGTAACAAATAGTATGAAATTTTAACACAAAAGGGATTCTACCACAAAATCGAAAAGGATGACATGTATGAGCATAACTGATATCTGTTCACGAGACATTTCCGAGTGATTTATTTCGTAGCTATCGGCTTACAGTAACTTCATATATCAAAAAATTTCGTAAAATACGTAAAACGCTCTCTTTAGAAACGCCGCTGGCCATAACCATTTTCTAGAAATATTGGGCGACAAACAGTATCTTCTTCCTATTTTATTTCGGTATATTTTAAGAAAATGAGAGTTTTGCCTGCGTACGTTTATTTCCCATCTGTGGATTATGTTTCCAATATTTATTCCATGTCAGCTTCTAATATCGCCTCTCTGACTGTTTTCAGCAGTTCATTTTTTTTTAATCGCTGTATTCCTGAGAGCAATTTCATTTTCTAAAAACTATTTGCATTTTGTTGTATCCAGTATTTTCTGTTAGTCCGCATTAATAATTTAGAATTCGAAGCCCTAAAGAGGGAGTACATTACGCACATTTATGAAACGGATAAAATACTTTTACATCAAAAAAATTAAACAACTACCGACGCATTTATACAGAGATGTTGCACACATTTCCACAAAAGTATGCAATAATCTAACTCTAGTAGGTATGAATTCTTATTTAGAACATTTGTACGAGATTTGTACTTATTAGTGCTATTAAAATTCAGTATTACATGCATGGTATTATAATTTCTATATTTGCCGATGTCACTGATTTGTTTGCGGCTCTCGCATAAAAATCAATTTCTTATTAAAAATATTATGTTAAGTTTCAATTATTTTATGCAAAGTATCAACTCAAATTATTTTTTACCACGTATCTAATTTAACTTGGAGAAGCATTGTGAATAAACAACTAAGCTTAGCTGTGTACTGTTAATTTATAGTTGTACAATTAAAGTTATATATACAACGGAGGTCTACATTCAGCGCATTCGCTTACCCATTCTTAATAGCGACGTCTGCCAGGGCCCGATTTAGAAAATTCTTGACTATAGGCACAACTCGGGATGGGACCACCCTAACACTGATGTGGGCATAAAATTTCCAAAATTGACACACAAAAAAATAATCATGAATCATTGTGAAAGTACCATTTTACCAAGAATTGACTATTTGAAGCATAGAAGTCTACAACATTATCAAATAACAAAAAGCAATACAACATATTAACTTCATCATTAAAACACCAATACAATGCAACCAGTAAAACTTATTTATCCCTTATATATACTAAACGTACATATGATGAACTATGCATATAACTACACATACGATGAACCAATCAATCAAATTTGAAAGGGTATATAAAAAAATTGCTATTAAAAAAGGTAAAATTTTTTAAAAATTGAATTGGAAATTTTTTCTTTTTTTCCTTTTAAAATAAAAACTTTGGGGTCCCCCAACATGCGGGGGGGGGGGGGGAGGCCCTAGGCCCGGGCCAACTAGGCCGAATGGAAAATCAGGGCCTGACTTCTGCACCGTACACAACGTACAACTGCAATGTACAGTCATTGCAGTTGTCGCATCTCCTGCCATTATTGATTGGTAGTGCACGCAGACACGTTTAAACCCGCAGGCGTGCCAAAGTTGTAAATTCGCAGCAGTTGTATACAGACCAATAATTAGATCAGCTGGACAGCAAACAGTTCGTGCGGTCCCTGATTGTGCGCTACGTTATGTTTCTATTGGCAACACTTCTACAACTTTTAGATTTACAACTGATATCCGATAGCGCTCGGTTAGCGCAGTAAAGCATAAAATGATGAATGCTAATCCGTTTAAAAATATAATGTAATTTCTACTAAATTATTTTATTATATCGTTTAAAATTACTTCCGCGTATTTTTCTTAATTTATCATTACTTAATAGCGTTAGGTGTATTGTTCTATTCAAAACGTTTATTAATTTACAATAACATTTACATATACAGTACATATATTCACATATGCGTTACAATAATTTATTTTCTACTACGTTATTTTAATATATTGTTTAAAATTTCTTTCGTGTATTTTCTTTTAATTTCCCTTACTTAATAGCGTTACACATTTTGTTCTAATCAAAAAAAATTATTAATTTTCATTAACATTGACATATACAATATAACACATTTTAACAATTTATATGAAAAAAAGTACTCATGGTAGGAGCTAGAAATGCACATACGTGTTATCTTACATATGAGAGTTTGTTTTAGTATAGTCAACAAATTTCAATATGTGCCCCTTTTTTGGCACGGAGAATTTCCAGTCGGTAATCTATTTCAGCCCATGTGCGTTCTAAAATAGATTCCGTAACACATGAAATTGTAGCAATTATGCATTTTTGAGTTCTTTAAGACTGTTCACTTTTGTTGAATAGACTTTGTGTTTGAAAAATCCCCAAAGAAAATAGTCAAGATGTGTAATGTCTGGAGATCGAGGCGGCCGTTGGATGGGACCATCTAGTCCAATCTACCTGTTTGAAAATTCCTCGTTTAAAAAGTCCCGTACAATCATACCCCAATAAGGCAGTGCACCGTCTTGTTACCAAATGATTTTGGGATGTAATTAAGAAATTTGTGGGACATCAAAACAACTCTTTAAAACTTTAGCCATTTTTCAACTTTCACGGAACAACTAGCGCCCTCTGTTGAACTTTTTTGACAGAAAAAAAAACTCTAATATATGGGGTAACACATCTGTGAATTTCCAGTTCCTACTTTGTATACTTTTTTTTATATAAATTTTTAAAATGTGTCAAGGTATTTTGAGACACCTTGTATATATTGTCATATACATTACAATAATTAAATTTCTACTACGTTATTTTAACATATCGTTTAAAATTATTTTCGTGTACTTTTCTAAATTGGTTTTTACTTAGTATTAGGTGTACTGATCTATTAAAAAAATTATTAATTTTTATACACTTTGACATATACATTATACACACACACACACACACATATATGTATATATATATATATGTATGTATGTGTGTATGTATGCATGTATATATTACAATAACTTAATTTCTAATATGTTATTTCAACATATCGTTTAAAATTATTTTCGCCTACTTTAATTTTTTTATTATTTTATGATATTCAGCGTATTGTTCTATACAAAAAAATACTAATTTTGTTTTTATATTAAAATGTGCGTAATCGTATTACTCATAATAAAAAAATAGTTATTAAAAAAGTAAAATAGTTATTAAGAATATTATAATTTAAGCTTTAAGCATACAGTTTTGTTAGCGATAGTAAACTAGATTTGAATATACGAAATTAGAAAGAGGCTTTTATCCGTCTGGGGAATTAGGGTCTGTATATAAATGCAATCCAGAAGGGATTAAGTATTCAGTACTGTCTTTTTATAGAGAATCAATACATGCAATATTTTAAAGAGAGGTTACAATATCTCATGAATAAAAATAGCTCTTTTATCAGAGAATATGTTGCTACTAACTTTACAAATCTATTTTCTCAATTTCGTAAATATACGTTGCGAAAAATGCTGCCGCATACAAATTAAGCAGTCTTTGAAGAAAAAAAAATGCTGCTTAATTAATTAACTTAACATTAATGGAGTAATGTAGTTACAGGTGTTTCTAAAATATTCTTTCAAGTAATATATTCTGAACATATCTATCAATATGCTATTAACGTATTTAAATAAAAACACTTTATATATGTTTTACAGAATCTAGAATCTTGTGAAGATTTCTTCTTCATTTAGTCGATAACTGATAGAAATTGTGGATATTTGTATTCCACTGACGTTATGTATTGCAAAGTTACTATGCATAAAATATATGCAGTGTGATGCATAGCTATAATAAGCGGTAAACATAACGTACATATGTATATACTGTATGCATACATACAATATATATATATATATATATATATATATATATATATATATATATATACAGTGGAATCTCGATCTATCGTTTTTCAAGGGACCGATTGAAATGAACGATAAATGCGGGAAAACGATAGATGCGGAAACATAACAAAGTAATATGATCGTTGGGACTGGATAAAATGAACGACACATACGGAAAAACGATGGATCCGAAAACGATCGATCGAGATTCCACTGTATATATATATATATATATATATATATATATATACAGTAACCACCGCTTATAGTGATCAGTGGTTATAAGAATCAACCGTTTATAAGAATCAATATCGCAGAAACAAAAACAAATGTATTATTTCCATGTTAAAATTTCCGCTTTAAAGAATCAATCCACCGGTTATAAGAATCAGTTTGCAAT
>OU015502.1:9704484-9771984 GCA_907164885.2 Dolomedes plantarius
ATGATTGGTTAAAAAATTTTACGCTCACACTAACGGATTCTATGTGAACAGGCCCGAATTCATTTGGTATCGGTGTAAGGAAAAGTGAAAATGTATACGATATCACGTAATTAAATGAATGTTAATTGAATTTTTAAACTTTGAAAAATTCAAAATTGCTCAATAAATATAAAACCATGAAGCTGCAGAAGGAGAAGTAGCTCAGTGTTAAAAGTGTGCCTCACATTTGGTCGCCGCAAATAGATGGCGCGCGCGCAGAGCTCAGGGTTTTGACACGGAAACCATAGTATGGATTTTTCGTACTTTTCAAGAGAAAACATGTTGTTTTTTTAAAAGCGTATTTAATATCAATTCATTTATTCAACTAACAATATATATATATATATATATATATATATATATATATATATATATATATATAGATAGATAGATAGATATATATACAGTGGGTGATCGGTTTACGAACATAATCCGTTCCAAGACTATGTTCGTTAACCGATCATCGATTTACCATAGATTTTCATGGGACTTCGATTAATTCGTCCTGGAGGCCCTAAAAATTAAATTAAAAGATATATATATTTAAAATTTTTTAGTAAGTTTATTTTTTACCAAAATAATACAGTCTTGCACATTAATCAATCATTTTTTTGTTAATGGGTCGTTAAAGAACCTGTCCAATGTCGATTGCTTTTCTCTCTTCTTCAGAATTTTCCGGATGTGATTAATAGCATTGTCATTGTAGAGATCCCCAACCCTACTGACATCGGCTTGGTTTGGGTGCCATTCTAAGACCGTTGCTCTGACATCCTCCCACTTCTTCAAAAGATCTTTAATAGCAAATTGGTCCTCTTTCGTCTTCCTCTTTTTCTGAAGGAGATACATTTCGCTGGTGTTCTTCATTCAAGATTTCTTGGAGTTCTTCTGTCGTTAGCTCATCTTCGTGTTCCATTATGAGCTCTTCAAAGTCATCCTCGTTCACCTCTAATTCCAGATCTTTCGGAATTGTCACAATTTCATTCATAATTTCAGGGGCATTATCTCCGTCTCCCTAAACACACGATGGACACAGTTTTCGCCAAGCAGAAATCAACTGTCGTTGAGTGAGTTCTGACCACGCCTTTTGAATGAGTCGGATAGCTTCAAGAATGTCAAATGTTTCTTTCCAAAACGTTTTTAATGTCATTGTTCAGGATAATTGGCATGCTTCAAAACACCGACGAAACAGCGCGCGAGTGTACGATTTCTTGAAACCCGCAATAACCTCCTGATACATTGGCTGAATCAACGAAGTCGTATTCGGAGGTAGAAACTAAACTGTCAGCCAGGGAAAGTCTATCAGCAAATTATCTTCAAGGTCCTTTGGGTGTCCTGGTACATTGTTCAATAGCAGCAGTGCTTTCAATGGCAAGTCATTGGTCTCAAGGTAGTCCTTGATGCTGGGAGCACAAACTTCAAACAGTCATTCTTTGAAAAGAATCTGCGTGACCCATGCCCTCTGGTTTGATCTCCACATCACTGGCAGTCTTTTCTTGATTATGAATTTTTTTTTAATGCTCTGGGATTCTCAGAGTGATAAACGAGAAGTGGTTTAAGCTTCATATCACTACTAGCGTTAGCTCCTACAAGTAACGTCAATCGGTCTTTCATGGGTTTATGCCCAGGAAAACTTTTCTCATCTTTTGTGATGTAGGTACGGTTCGGCATGCGCTTCCAAAACAAACCTGTTTCATCACAATTGAAAATTTTTTGTGGACAATACCCTTCTTTTTCAACGAATTCTTGAAATTTGAGACAGAACTTCTCAGCTTCTTTATCTACACTAGCAGACTCACCATGCATTACCACATGTTTAATGTCAGATCTCCTTTTAAACTTTGCAAACAAGCCAGTGGTAGCCTTGAATTCTAACTTCTCGAATGACGAACCTGGAGTTTATTACTTCAACTTCCTCAAAAATTTCTTTAGCCTTCTCTTGAATGATGGCCATAGTAGTTACATCTCTTTTCATTTCCCTTTCGTTTATCCAAACTAAAAGCAACCTCTCCATTTTTTCATGGATCGCACTTCTTTGCTTCTCAGATGTGATTTTCGTTACTCCTTTAGCTGCGTGATTCCTCTTGATGATATCTTTCTTAGCTAAGATTGTGCCTACTGTAGACCTGTTCAAGCCGTATTGCCTAGCAACATCAGATATCTTCTGCCCACTCTCTACGTTGGCTATAATCTCTTGCTTTGTTTTTATGGTGAGCTCAGTTCTTGACACTACACTTTTTTTAGGCCTAATAATATTGCCATATTTTCAAATATTTTTATTTTTATTTTAATTAATTTTTTTATAAAGGGTTTAAAAAATGCACATATACAAAAATTCAGAGGGGCAGAAACCAACTAGCGTACATAAAGGTTACGTGTACAATTCACAAAGTCTAGGCCCAAACTACGCAGTATGTGACCGTGTCGTGTGCTCCGAGCTCCGACGAGAGGTTGTGACGAAATGTATGACGTAGCGAGCAGCGCCCCACCGTTTTTAGAATTCGACTAGATGGAACTTCTCCATGTAAGCATGGCTCTTAGATTAGTGGCAATTTGTAGACCTCCTTTAAGGGTTGTACATACATGTAAAACTAAAATTGTATCGTTTGTAGACCTCTTCATTAGAATTATTAGATAAACTCACTGAACCAAAACCTTGGTTGATCTTGGACTACTAGAAACTTTTTTCGACTTTTGTCATAGAGGTGTTCGGTAGAATTCGTTTTTGATCGTTATCCGAACATATGTTCGCTGTCCGAACACAAAAATCTTTCGGGAAAGTGTTCGTTATCCCAATTGTTCGCAGTCCGAACTGTTCGTTAACCGATCACCCACTGTATATATAAATATGTATGCATATATATATATATATATATATATATATATATATATATATATAATATATATATATATATATATATATATATATATATATATATATATTTATATATATATATGCATATATATATGTAAATATATATGTATATATATATATGTATATATATATATATATATATATATATATATATATATATATATACATATATATATATATATATATATAAATTTTTTTAAATGATTTAAAAACCGCTCGGCCATACAAAGCAATGAAAAATCCGCCCTTTGATGACATGTCACGCCATCTGCCGGTGAGCGACTATAATTGCTCTATTTTTCGAAGAATTCCCCATTGAAGCTTACGCTCCTTCTTTAGCTTCATGTATAAAACTCTCCAGTGTATAAGGTTAAAAAAATTCTCCCCGCCTTAGAAATCCTATCCTCCCTTGCTAACGCAAGGCCAGGGTATGGCCAAATGGCTAGGGTGTTGACATTCCGTTCAGATCCTGTGGGTTCGAATCCCATTGTGGGCACGGATGTTTGTATCCCTTCGGAATCGGCTTTAAACTGTAGGTACTGGTCTAATTAGCCCTCCTGTAGCAAAAAAGTTGACCGTTGCGCTCCAAATCAAACCAAAACCTTGCTAACGCGAGGATTAGGGCCAGTTCACATAGGAGTCCGTTGCGGAGCGTTAAAGTATTGAAATATATTTGACCAATGACAAACCTCCAAACCATTAGCAATGAAATTTTTAACGCCTATGATTGGTTTATTTTCGTCTCAATGTCATTTTTCCCTTAACGCTACGCAACGGACTCCTATGTGAACAGGCCCTTAGACTGATTGACGCATGCGTATATATTGTCAAGTTTTGTGTTCTTCGTGACAGGACCACTGAATACTAGGTGGGATGGACGAGTTTTAGCCGTCAAGTAGCTGACTTTCTCTTCATAATTAAAATTTAAATTGTAAATTATTCCAAATCTTTAATTTTGAAGGAATTTTTATTTTTAAGAAATGTTGCGGAAAACTTAAAACTACAAGTTTCAGTCAGTTTGATAATCTTATTAAACGTAGTAAAAAAATAAATTTTAGTGTCTTTCAAGTATTTTTCTGTACTCTCCAGGGTATAAGCATGATTTTCGTTAAAATCATTTGTCTGTTACATGGATACAGAAGAGTCTTTAATTATCTTGAAACCATTTGTGGAGTATTTTATACTATACCAGATTTTTCCCCGAATAATTTAAATTTTTCAATATTATTTTCATTTTTTTTAAATCTCTATTACGGTGTACAGTTTTTTTAAATCTTTCAATTGAAGTCGGCAATTCTTGGACACTTTTTCTCCATAGTTTAACATTGAGGGGAACGAATACAATAGGGTTAGTACACAGCGGACTTGATAAAGAAAAACTCTCAATTTTTTCCTAGATATCAGATTGTAATTAGATTTACTGACAACAATAGTTACTGACAACAACTAAATCCTCTTAGTTGTGAAAAAAAAAATTGCATGAATCTAGCTCGCCATCTGTTTAAAAATGTAACCTGGAATTCATTTTGTTTCCTGATAGAACAGCATATATTACAACGACAAGTACCTCATAAAAAACGAAGTATATCTTCAACCTGTTTTTCTCTAGTTAGATGTCTCTAAAATCTAATAAAGGAGCTACATAAAATCTCATCTACTTTACATACTAAATCCTCTAAGAAAGCTCAGGAAATTTGCTTGTGAAATGACATTATTTTCATATATCTCCTCTGGAACGTCATCGGTCGCGTAAACAGGTTTATCGTGTAGACTAATAACTTCTACTTAAATTGAAACCTCTGGCTCTGTACATCAAGTCCCCGGGCATCCAATAAAATTATCCGCCTAAAAATTTAAGTCAGTGGCTTTAGAATGGAGTCTATAAACTCTAAAAATACTCGCTAAACAAGGAATTTGGAACTTATTACGCAATACATAAATCGGCTAGATGCAGATCTTTTCTTTCTCCTTAAAATGACAAAATTCGCCAAAGTTAATTAAATTTTTGAATCGGGTAAAACTTTAAGTTGATGAAAAAAACGTGAAATATAAGATGCATATATATAACACTAGGCAATATTGCAACATAATGTTAATCAAAAATATTTCCTCGCTACATTTAAAAATTCTTTTGGCTGTATATGTTTTAGACATTTAAGCAGCTGTGTATTAACCCTATTGGATACGCTCCCTTCAATGAAAATTTGTCTACTACACTGCTGGCTGGTCTTTAAAATTGCAACACCAGGAAGGAAAGCAAATAGCAAAACTTTTCTTATTGTAAAAATACAGCATAGTAGAAGGAAAACGTGATTAAATTTGTAGGTAATTTGGGGGTATACAGTATCCTAAATTTGTACACACAGCAGCCGCCTTTGGCATCTAAAACCTGCTCTAACACGGTTAGGCATCGAGTAGAACTGGGATTGGATGACAGATAGGGGCAACTCGTTCCGTGCTGCTTCAAGTCTATACCACACTTCATCAATCGTAGTGGCTGGAGAGCGGTGGTGGCCCACTCTCTCAGCAAACCATAACCAGAAGTTTTCAATGGGTGAGAGATCTGGAGAACGTGCTTGCCAGCACAACAGTCTAACAACAGTCTAATTGTGTCGAGGTAGGTCAGGACACGACGGGCAACATGCGGTCTTACGTTATCTTGTTGAAAGATGACGTCTCCGAGACCTCGAAGATAGGGCACAGCCGCCGGCCTTAAGACCTGAGAAACGTAACGCTGGCTGTTCAAATTATCTACGACGCGAACAAGAGGTGTACGCGTCGTGTACCCAATGGATGTCCATACAATCACATCAGGTGCAGAGCCCTTATGACGATATTGAATGCAAGCAGGCCACGAGCGTTCTCATCGGTGTCTCCAGACACGGATACGTCACGATGCTGCATCATGATACTGCACACAAAGCCAGGACTCGTCTGAAAAGACAACGTGGTGCCACTCCTGTATCCAGTTTTGTCGTTGGGCGCACCACTGTTACCGCTTCTCTCTATGCTAAAATGTCAAGGGAAGCCTCGATAATGTTCGCCGGGTAGACAGTCCGTGCTGCTCCAGACGTCGTCGCACTGTCCGTGCGGATACTTGCCGTGATGCAGATAAGCCTATTTCTCGACTCATGGTCCGTGATTTGGCTATATGATCCTGCAAAGCCGAACTGATAACATATCTGTCCTCTTGGGCGTTAGTGACGGGAGGCCGTTTAGTTCCTGCATGGCCTGCAGTATGACCATCCTGAACCCATCGATTCCATATTCGCATGACAGTCGTTGGATTCAGACCAATGCGAGTAGCATTATCGCGGAACAATAAACCCCACTCTCGATAGCCCACGATCCTGCGGCTATCGAATTACGTCACGTGCTAGTAGCCCTTTTTCCTTCTTATACGAGGCATAACACGATCTTCTCACAAACAACCAAGATTCAAATGCGATTTACGAATGGGAAATCCGTTGTGTAACTTTCGTTTTATACAGAGTTTCAGATGCAGTTTCTTCCTCCTGCGTCGTTCGATTGCGCTTAAATGCTAATCATTTACATATCCCAGCATCTTCCTTTCCTGCAAATTTGACGTTTGTATCATCCCTTCTTCATGCTATTGCCATTTTAATGCCCAAAAGTATATCTACAGTTACAGAAATGTTGATAATCCTATAAAACTTGCATATTCAGATAGCCTGAACTTTTTTGTACCTTGCAAAATGATTCCTTTTATAAATTTCGTCCACCAAAGGAATTTATGAGTGTTTAAAACACGCTATACCAGATATTTTCCCCGAATAATTTAAGTTTTAAAATATTATTTGAATTTATTCTAAATACGAAAAATGCCCCCAGGTGTATTTTTTTCTCTAGAGTACAGTTAAAAAATTCAATCCAAGTCGGCAATCGTTGGACAAATTTTCTCCATATGTTAACACTGAAGTGAATCCAAAAGGGTTAGTACACTAAAGAGCCAGAAAAACTGGTACACCTGCCAAATATCGTGTAGGACCCCCACTAGCACGCAAAAGGGCCGCAATACGACGTGTCAAGGACTCGACTAATGTCTAAAGGTGTCCTGGAGGCAATTTACACCATGAATCCTGCATAGCAGTCCCCAAATCCATAGGAGTGCGAGGGGGTGGAGATCTCTTCTGAATAGCACGTTGCAAGGCATCCCAGATATGCTCAATTATGTTCATGTCTGGATATTTAGGGGGACAATGGAAGTGTCTCAAGTCAGAAGAGTGATTCTGGAGCCACTCGGTAGCACCTCTTGAAGTGTGGGGTGTCGCATTGCCCTGCTGCAATTGTCCAAATCCGTCAGAATGCACAAGGGACATAAATGGGTGTAGATGATTGGACGTGATGCTTATCTACCCGTCACTGTTTCGTCTCTAGATGTATAAGCGGTCCCAAATCACGTGAACTGCACACGCCCTATACCATCACAGAGGCTCCACCAGCTTGAACAGTCCCCTGTTAACATGTACGGTCCAGGAATTCATGCGATTGTCTCCATAAGCACATACGTCCATCCGCCCGATACAATTGAAAACGAGATTCGTGAGACCAGACAACGTGTTTCCAGTCATCAATAGTCCAATGGAGATGTTGCGGGCCCAGGCGAGCCGTTAAGCTTTGTGTCGTGCAGTCAACAACGGTACACGAGTGGGCCTGCGATCCGAAAGCCCGGATCAATGACGGTCCGTTGAACAGTTCGCACGCTGACACTTGTAGAAGCCCTAGCATTGAAACCCTCTGCAATTTGAGGAAGTTTTGCACGTCTATCTTGTTTAAGAATTCTCGATTTGGTCAGTCTTACGTCCCGTTCTTTCAAGGTATATTTCCGGCCCCACCCCCGTCGGAGATTTGATGTTTTAACGAATACCTGATATTCACAGTACGGTCGTGAAATGGTCGTGCGCGAAATCCAAATTGCATCGCTACCTTGGTGATGCTATGTCCCATCTCTCGTGTGCCGTCTATTTCGCCACGTTCAAAGTCCCATAAATCGTTACAACCTGCCATTGTAGCAGCAGGAACCGATCTAACAGCAGACACCTGTTGTCTAATACGGGCGCTGCCGACCGCATCGCATTTCGCTAATTAGAATCATATCTGCGTTATTTCCATACGCACGCCTGTACCAGATTTTTTTTTGCTTCTTCAGTCTATACAGGAGCCATATTGTGTTTTTCAGTACTCGCTTACCAGAACTCGCTTCAGTACTCGCTTCAGTACTCGCTTAGAATTATACGGGTGATCGCATATCCTTATTAATCATATTAAATATCTTTGTGTAACAAACAAAGGAAAGCACAGAAGAGCGATTAAGCGTATCATCGCGAAAGTTAAAAAGACTGTGATTTATTACCCTTCGAAGATGCTTGCAAATATTTTTTTCTTCTATGGATTAAATTTCAGAACGCTGTGACGGTTTTTTCTTGATTAAAATTTATATTACTCGCTACAAAACTTATTTGGAAGCACGTCTTGAATTAATATCTTCACGTTTGCAGTATTTTTCTTCAAAATTTTCTTTGATTTCTCAGTTTCTTCAGAGAAATTAAAATTCACTGAGAAAAATTGTTTTCCAGCATTAAATTTCACGAAAGTCCATCTTATAACATGTAAAATGTGTTATTAGAGTTACCGTGTATGCAAGTATAATAATTCATTTTACATGTATGATTCTTACCCTATTTTTATTTGTGTTCATAAATTTAATCGAATCGTTTGGTCTGATTTCGTTTAGAGCGCTACGGTCCATTTTTGCTCCACGTGGACTAATTAGACCGGGACCTACTGCTTAAAGCCGATTCCGAACGGCTACAAATATCCATGCCAATTGGGGGATTCGAACCCACAGACTCTGGTACCTTAACCATTCGGCTATTACCTGGCCTAAATTTAATTGAATGCTTAATATAAAGGTGATCATATTTAGGAACTTCTTCCATCGACTTCCATGATTTAAATCAACTTTTGTGTTCTAAAAATCATATATAATAGACTAAATAAATTATACAAGCTCATTATATGCCCCACAATAACCCTAATATGACGTTTGTTAAGTATGAGATTTTAGTGTTTTTTATATAGTATCAGGAAAAATTTCCATATTTAATCACAGACTGCATATTATTTAATTTTTAGAGGGTTGAGATAATATATATATACAGTGAAATCTCGATCTATCGTTTTCGAAGGGACCGACTGAACTAAACGATGGATGCGGGAAAACGATAGATGCGGGAACATACAAAAAAGTATTAACATACCTTAAAGTTTCATATCCCTAAAATATATTTACTCACATACATAAATGCATACATACCCGTAGTGTAACTGAAGATAAAATTACAAAGTTGTACCCACAATAACCCTAATATGACGTTTGTTAAGTATGAGATTTTAGTGTTTTTTATATAGTATCAGGAAAAATTTCTCGTTAGAGAAATCAAGATAATCTCTCTATTCTAAAAAAAAGTAACTGCCGCTGCCGCAGCCGCCGCCGCTGTCAAAAGCTTGTCACGCTATCTCCTCCGAAACCGCTGGGGGTATGGGGTCGAGACCGATACCAATCGATGCAGAACGATGTGGGGAAGAAAGTAAGACATGTCTCACATTCGTCGGACTTTAAGTTTTTTTTTATTTTATGTTGTGTGGGAAAATATTGACTTTTTCATGTTCAGATTACGATAACTCGCCAAAAAAGGATCGTAGAATTTTTTTTTTCTTTTTTACAATCTAAGACTACAGACATTTCTCCTTCAAACAAGACCTCATTTGTTTAAAAATAATTTAAAACAGACTGATATTTTTATTAAAATTGAAAACCCACTTTTTGGAAAAATTTATGCGTTTCGAGATATATAAATTCGATGCTCTCAGACTTATTATGTCTCAGACTTATTATGTCAGACTTATTAAATACCGCGGGTTATTAACGTAGGATTACTTATAGTTGCTTGCCTCTTTTTCTTTCTTTTTTTTTGACGCATTTTGGTATTTTTCTGTTTATCTGTTTACTGCTACTGGGTTTGGCACGCTGCCAAAATTATAACTCGCGACGCTAGACGGACTCTGATTTTTTTTCTTTCCGGAGGACCGTTATTGAGGAACATAATCCTACGTTAAAGCCTTATATCAGTTCGAGTCTTATTCAGAAGCACGTACACAAACTTTTTTTTTCTGCAGGGCATTTGGTTACATTGATAAAGAATAGGAGGGAAATTTCTTCGTTGTACATTGGCAATCCCGTGGATTGATCCCGGGATTGAATACGTAACAGGAGTGCTACATCTTTGAAACTTTAAAGTTAAAACACACAAGAAAGAAGTGGAATTTTGCCGAGGCATTTAATTCTACCGAGTTCCTTTGCACAATACATGTATTGCTTGTGAACAATCGAAATAATTCTACAATTCTTACAGTGTGCCCTCAGAGAGAGTTTTCTAGAATATTCAGCGAAAAAAATTAATGAAGTATTGTCATATTTAATACTACATTGCATAACTTTTTTTCATTTTACGAAAAAAAAAGGTGTTTTTCAATCCCTACTATTAGTTCACACTCTCTCTCTCTATATATATATATTGTTCAAATTTTCAATCGTTAATAAAAGTACTTTTTATTCATCCACTCCAGTTCAAATACATTTTTTTAAACTTGTAGTGGATGACACTTGATGTTAATACAGTTTTTCAAATATTAATTCATTAATTAAATTTAATTAATCAATTTTAGTTTTAGACCTAGAGCGTCTCTTGCTCTTGAATAGTAACTTCCCTCTTGTTACTGTGTAAACGGTAGCACTGCGGTATCGCGGACTTCTCCCGTCCCGTAGGTTGCGAGATCGAATCCCCAACCTGACAAACTTTTTCTCTCTCTTTCCCCCCCCCCCCCCTCCTAATCTCGCACAGTAGGCAAGGATCTGGCAGGCAATCCTTTTTTTCAATTCCTACTATTAGTTCACACTCAAATTTTTCTTTGTTGACCTAAGTAGGAATTGACTTTAATTTGTTTTTTTATATATTACTTGTTTTTATGAAGAAAACATTAGACACATAATGTCGGAATTTAAAAGCAAATGAATTCAGATTAAAAAAAAACGCACAGGAAACAATATCTTTGTGGAGAACGCAATTGATTATAAAGATATTATTTAGATATAAGTTTTCTCTGTAGTCAAATTGCAACTCCAAGAAGTGAGCTCAGTCAAAAGTTCATCACCTTATAACCATGACGTTGAAACAAAACAAAGTGAGTGAACTGAATAAAAACATTAAATACTACTGAGTTTCTTATCACCAGAAATTGATCGTAAAATATCAAAATAAATCTGCAAATACTGCATTTGCATCGACAGTGAGTTGTTCGCTTGTATATTTATCGAAAAGAATTAGTTTACAATTTCTCATGGTTAAGTATAAAGTGCATAATTTTCTGAAATATATTATTATAATTATTCCATGCATTACTGTAGTAAATTCATTCCACAGCAAATGTTACAGAAATGTTTTTTTTCCAAGCCTTCTTCTGTACTTTCAGATTAATTCCCTCATTTTATCTAACCCCCCAAAAAAATTCTGGTAGTTTCTTCTACGAAACTACCGCGGGTTATTAAAGTAGGATTATTTATTGTTGCTTACCTCTTAATGTGTTATGTATATATATGTATCTATCTAGCTATCTCTCTCTCTCTCTTTCTCTCTCTATAATATATATATATATATATATATATATATATATATATATATATATATATATATATATATATATATATATATATATATATATATATATATATGTGTGTGTGTGTGTGTGTGTGTGTGTCAAAATTTTTATGCATTTGGTACCTTTCTGTTCAACTGTTTGCTGCTTGCCCAAGCGATACAGACTGGGTTTGGTGCTCTTCCAAAATTATAACACGCAACGCAGGACATCTGAAATTTTGCTTTCCGGAGATCCGTTATGGAGAAACGTAATTCTACGTTAAAACTCAGTATCTTGCAGTTCTGTCATGTAACATAAAATGTACATACTGAATCATTAATAAAATTGGATCCCCATTATTTCTCCTCATTTTTTGAAACTGTTTTCTTTAATCAAATTGATATGAATTAAAAACTTGGTTTTATGAATATTTAAAACCACTGTTTCCTACTGTTAAAAAATATGTATTAAATGTTTAATTAAAATTTCCCCTTTTTATACATAATGCATGCAATATTTCCTGATAAAAACAAAATAAATCTTGAAAAACAAAACTTAAGTCATTCCAATCACATTTCTAAAATCACACGCACAAAAGTTTTTTATTTTCCTTGCTGGCATTTGTCAGCATTTATAAAGATGAAATCTTTCTCTGTTGCAAAATGGCAACCCCATAAAGCAACGTAGGTTTAAAATACGTACAGAGAATTCTACATCTTTTAACCTTAAAGTTCAAGCTCCAAAAGGAAGGGAACTGGGTAGAAACATTAATTTAAATTTGGCATCAACGACTGAGAGAGCGGTTGGTCTTTTGCTAAATGAATTTTAAAATTCCTTCAGAGAGGGACTGACAGACTCAGAATTCTTTGAAAAATGACCGCGAGTTTTCACCGGAATGGATTGAATTTCGTATCCTTGCCCGGTGAAAAATTACATTTTCGTACCTTATCGCTTTCTTTCGAAATTTTGATTAATGCACCTAAGTGAATTCCTTAATCATCAGGGTGTAATGGGAAATATCTTTCTCATTTTAAAAGTGAAGAAATTGAATAAATGTCGAACAACTTTCCCCGGTGAAATCAAATCAGTATCTGCTGATAAGAAATGTAATGTAATGGAGTTTTCGATTGAACGAGGCTATTTTACCTTGGTGTGCTGTGGAAAGGCGAGAAATAATGAAACATTCTAAACTAGGGATAGTTAACTATTATAATTTGGTACAAATTCAGTTAATTATCTATTTTTCATTTGTCGATCAGAATAGACTATCTAAGGTATCGATCAATGTTTTAAAATACGGCTACATGATGAGAAACCTATCCTTATGTAGAAATAAAGTGTTATACTAAGTAATTGAATCTTTGTTCATTATCTAATATATAAAAATGAATGTTTGTATCTCTGTAATTGTATAGAAATCCACAGTTTAGGAGCAACGATCGTGAAATTTTACATACAGGCGTCTTTAAAAACAGCCGAGGGTCTGAAGAACTTCAAAAATCGAAATTAATTACCGTTGATTTTTAATTAATAAAAAACCAACAATTTGTAAGCTGTTACACTTTGTGGAATCACTCCTCTGAATATGGCGTCCACGTTAGGGTTAGCTGACAAACAGCGAGCGAAAAGATAAAAATAAACAAAATCAAAAAGTTTCAAGTTATATATTAAACCAGAATAATAAATGAAAATAATAATCTTTCAAGTCAGATTTTATACTCTAAAATAAATCGGATCCAACGGCATATTGACACTCACACGCGATGGAAAATTCGAATCAACCACGTTAAGTGTCACGATCTTTTTTAATCGCTACTGCAATCCCCCTACCTAATGTCTTTGTGTCTATTGAAGAGTTAAAGACTAAGCTTCTATCCTGCTAACTTATTTCTGACTTAAAACTCCTCTTACTCCATAAATGTATGTATATTCACCAACCCATAGCAACTTTCCAAAAAACTGATTGCGTATATTTTTTACTTTACTCAACAATGTTGTGTATAATCGTGGTGTATTCGTTAAAATGGTTCGTTTGGTACCCCGTAATACTCGGGTTCGAGTCGGGACCGCGCAAATTTTGCTAAACCTGTATTTTCAGCTTTTTTATGAAGGCTTTTTTATTTCAGCTTTTATTTTATTATTTTTTTAATTATTATCTTTATTTTTTAAATTATTATTATTATTTTATTTTATTATTTTTTAAAATTATTTTTATTTTTATATTTTTTTTCAGCTTTTTTATGATGAAAGACCGAATATAGCTGAAATCTGAGGAGTTTATTATACATTTATATATTTTTAATTGGTTTTCATATTATTAATGTGTATAACATTTCGTATGCTTTTTTTTCTATGTTATTTATACTGTGTTTAGTTTTTTAATGGATTTTGGTAGGTTTATTATAAATTTATATATTTTATGTTTTACTTTCCAGAATTTTTTGCTCCAATGTTAAAGGCTAAATCTTTTCTATGTTATTTATACTGTGTTTAGTTTTAAAATTGATTTTGGGTAACAAACATTCATCAATAATTTATTTCTGGGCATTGTATTGCTAACAATTAGGAAAACCAAGAATTTTTGAAGGATGCGATTCTCGATTCACAAATGAGCAATAGATGGCGCCACTATTTTAAACTTTTAGTATTCCATAAACCAACGCCTTTTAAACGTTCGTTTAGGAGGTGTTCCTAAACGAACGGTACATTCAAATTAAATACAATGTCAGTGTATGCAATTAATGCCAATATATATATATATATATATATATATATATATATATATATATAATAAATACGACGATCAATGTATACGATTGATGTAAAAAAAACAAAAAATATATTAATAAAAAAAATCGTAAGGGATATTTTTATAGACAAAATAATGTAGAAGAAAATATTCAAATTAAATCTCATAGGACATACTAAAGAATATAGTACAGTTAATGTAGTACAGTTTGAGGAACATATCTTTTACATTATTTTAATATTTTTTTAATAATGTCCAATCGTCTGCCGCATTATCAAGAAAAAAGTCTCCGAACTATTATCTTTTATTGACAATCCAGAGAAACGCAAAATATTTTTCGATAACTTTTTTTACATCGTACAGTCTGCTGACAGATTTATCTAACAAAGGCTTTAAGGCAATCGGCACAGTGCGAGATTCCAGAAGGGGACAATGTTCTCTTAAAACAGCAAAAGAAATATCGAAATTTCAACGTGGTGAGATTGATTACCGATGCGATGGAGAAGTTTATATGTGCCATTGGAATGATAGTTCTGTTGTAACTATTACATCACATTTTATCACTCACGAACCATTAGGAAGAGCAAAAAGATATGTCCGAGCTAAAATAAAAGTTGATTTTCCTTAACCTTACATTATAAAATTATATAATAAAGGAATGAGTGGAGTACACCTGTTGGACCGACTTCCTGGAAGTTATCGACCAAAGTTACGCAGCAAAATATGGTACTTTATTCCTTGATCATAGTGTGGCATGTAAAAGGTTAAATTCTAAAAATTAATCTTTAAAAATTCACCAAAAGTCATAAATTGGAGGTAAAGATTCGAAAAAGATTTCATATTAAAGGAATTTTTATGATCTTTTTCGTGATATAAATTTTATAACCCTCAAATTATTATTATTTTAAATGCAAACTTTTAAAAAGTTACTAAAACAACTCAAAAATTTAATTTTAAAAAAATCTAAGAATTTTTCAAAAATCTTTCTTAGTGCACTCCTACACTATAAGAAGAATCGCCATGCAAAATTTCAGCCCTTTTATTTCCCGCAGTTTGGTCTGTACGTTGTATGTCTGTCAGTCAATTAGTCAGTCAGTCAGTTAGTTACGGAACTGTTATATATATATATATATATATATATATATATATATTATTACTATCTTTATATCGTAACGTTAACTTCATGCGCACGCATTATTTTCCTATGCTTTTTTATTATTATCTTTATAATAGCGTAATTTTCATATGATTTTAAACAACAATAATTTTTAACTGGCATTCAATTCGCTGTTAAAACTTTATATTTACACCCTATTTAAAAGAAGTAGGGTGTAAATTTTTCAAAGAGGCTGTTTCAACACCCAAGTAGGGTGTAAATTGTAGGGTAGAAAGTTGGTAAAATCAAAACTTTGCGCAATGTATTTAATTTCTCGATTAAAAGTAGTTTTTTTTCTAAAAATTAATTTATTTCGCTTGAAAAGCTAAATATTTTATGCACGCGGTTTATATTATTATTACTATTTCTATATCATAAAGTTAACTTCATACGCGAGCATTATTTTCATATGCTTTTTTTATTATTATCTTTAATAACAACTATCGTTTTTATTCATATTATGTTGTTTTTTTATTAATTAAAAATTAAGGGTAATTAATTTCGATTCCGGAAGTTCTTATTATCTTTATTTTCATATGCTTTTTCATTTACGAATTATTCAAATGTTGGTTAAAAAACTTATGTAATTTATACATTTGAGTGAGTTTAATTATTGTAATTAATAAATTTATATTTCTAGAGAGGATGTTTCAGGTTTTAGTGGTACTATCATGAAAGGCTGAATCTACCAAAATTCTGAGGAGTTTATTATGGAGAGAAAAGGAATTTAATATGTAGAGGATGTTTATAGGAGTTTAATGTGGAGAGGAGTTGAAATTTTCAAGATTTTTTAGGTTTAAAAAAATCGGGGGGAAAATCTGAATTGTGGAGGTTGTTGCCCTGAAAGGGTTAAGAGGTGAGCTTGTTTAGGATGCGTTCCCACCTGTATCATTCAAGAATATCCGTATCAAGATTAGTATCATTACCCGGAAAGTACTGGTGGTGCACGGAATCGTTCATTTTGCAATATCTCCTTCAATTCGTGCATAGTATACAACTTTTAAAAGGCGTGCATGACTAAATGAAAGGATTGGAAATGTCCTTCTGTCGCAATGGACTTTGGAGAGGACGTAGCTGGTTACATGATGCTCTCAAATACTCGCATAAAACAACATGGAATAGGTTCTTTAAAATAACTTAGCCCTGATAAGTTGGTCTTGTCAAGGTTCCTAAAGTAATTCAGCTGAACCATGAGGCATTTTTTTGCCCGCTGTCGCCATTTCTAACTGATATTCAAAGAGGTCTTCTTATCTATTTTAGTCTTTTCTTGAGAGACCTATTTTTGTAGAAACTCGAGTATATTATTCTGGGCTTTGAAGGCTCATTGGAGAGAGAAAATTAAATTTATATGCATCCCGATTGCATGCTCCTTCGCATTACATGTTCAAATTTGAAATGTTCTTATGCATAATTTATTACTCATAAAATGTTCACTTCAATCACCTTTCGCTTTTAATTACTGATTGACATGTATGTACGCAAAGTATTAACAGAGCGAAAGGTAATCGAATTCGTCAACTACCCAAATGGAAAAGATTTAGCATCGACGTTTTGTGGATTGGCGATGAGAAAAGCAACAAAGGTATTACGCGGTTTGCGGGATATTCAGAAACAAGATGGAGGCTCAACCTGCATTCAGTCAGCCTGGATATTTCGGAGCGCAAGACCTAAGGGTTTCAAAATCACGTACATACTCGCAACAGACAATACGGACATTTTACAGCATTAATTGAGCCAGTTGAAACCTCGTATAGTTTTCTACCATACGTATAAATTTCTGATGAGCCAGAATCATGAATATTTAGAGATTCCCCAGGAATGTTTTTCATTCTGTGCGAATATAAGTGGCACAACCTAAAAGTTGCGAGCAGTTCCTTCTTCCAATAGAAATAGTCAACCCAAATGGACTATTTTTACAAAGATTTAACATCGATGTTTTGTGGACTGCGATGACAAAAGCAGCAAAAGTATTACGTGGTTTGCGGCATATTCAGAAACAAGATGGAGGCTCAGCTTAGATTCAATCAGCCTGGATATTTAGGAGCGCGAAGCCTAGTGGTTTCAAAATCATGTACATACTCGCATCATACAATACGGACATTTTACAGTATTAAATGAGTCGGCTGAAATCACGCAAGGTTTTCTACCATACGCATAAATTTCTGATGAGCAAGAGTCATGAAAATGTAGAGATTCGAAAGGAATGCTTTTCATTTTACGAGAATATAAGTGACGCAACCTGAAAGTTGCGAGCAGTTTCTTCAAGTAGAAATAGTCAATTCATTTAAGGGTACTTCAGAGAAAATTTTAAGGACTCTTTAAAGCAGAATTTCGAAATAAGCAGGCTGCTAAGGCTCTTTTATAGACTCTGGTAAGGGTCTGAGTAGCTCTAGTTTGTCATCCGAAAAGTCTGGCATTGTTTGCTGTGGTAAAAAAAGGCAACACTTCGTGGTTCAGAATTTTTGCTTGCTCAAAGAATTCTTCACAAATAATTAGAATATACCAACTATCCGACTTCAGTTATCGGGAGGTACCCATAATTTAAATTTTTATTAAAATCCTAGTGATCACTAGGATTTCGAATTTCGAACTTCGAAATTCAAAAGTCCCCCCCGAGAAATCGAGAGCGTTGACAGCTTTGGATTAATAACTCCCACGTCAATATATATTGTTTCAATTTAGCCCGCTGATGGCGACAAAAAAATTCCTGTCTTTCCTCGGGTAATTTAAAGTTTCTAAACGTTTCTGTATTTGAGTATTAAATGTTTAAATCCACCATTGTCATAAAGTTACTCAAATTTTAACCGCTAATCCTAGAGTTCATTTCAATTCTGTTTATTTCAGAGTTTGGCTTTAATTGAAACTAATCTTTTGCCCAGCTCCGAATCTGGATTCACTTGCAGGTAAGCCGATTAGATACACTGTATGATTAACTCCTCATTTGTGACATTAACAAGTGCATTTTGAGTAAGTTCTTTGTATTGATGTATTTTCAGCGTTGAAAGGATAAAGAGAAAAGCAGTCATAATTTAACCTTTAGCTTACGGGGCCCATTTTTCTGATTCCCTCTTTAGAAAAGGAAATTTCATACCCCCTTTGTAAGAACGGCCATTAAGGGGGTTATATATATGTATATATGTATATATATATATATATATATATATATATATATATATATATATATTTATTTATATATAAATAAATAAATATATATATATATACAGTGCCGTAACTAGGCAGGGGCAACAGGGACATCAGCCCAGCGCCCACTTGGAAGAGGGGGGGGGGGCGCCTAAAATGCTGTATTTGTTTTATCATTTTTTCAAACCTAATTAATTAAGGGGCCCAAATGCAAATTCTTGCCCAGGACGCATGAATACCTAGTTACGGCACTGTATATTATATATATATATATATATATACATATATACATATGTATTCATTCTTGGGCCTGTATTTTTGGGATACATGCTATCCCACCCCGTAAGGAAAAGGTTAAATTATGTTCCTCCATTAATTAGATATGAGATGAAAAAATGTGCTCACTTATGTGGCTTTTCACTTCAACTGGCGCATAAGATGACCTCGTAGATCTTCGGAATTTTCCTGTCAATTTATTGTGAATTTTCCCATCGAAATTTTTCTAATCTCAGATTAGCAAGTACTTATATTTAAACTTTATTTTCCTTTAAAAACAGGTAATTCAATGTAGTGTCCACATTTTAAAACCCTTTTTAAAAAAAACTTTTCAAAAACAATTTTGATTTTTAACGATAGATATCAGTAATTTAATCCCTCATAAAAAAAATAACAACTACCAAAAATTTTGAATAAAAAAAATACAAGCCTCTTCCTTTACATGGCTTCATTCGTAGGCAGCAAACAGATACCAAAAATACGCGTTTGCTAATCTGTGGTTGAAAAAAAACGAGGAAAATTTCCCCCATAGCTTAACCCTTAGACTAAAGATCTGAGATGTCACACTTATGCATTGCCACAATGTAGAAAACAGTATAGGAAATAAGATACACCTCCTTTATATAGGAACTTAAGGCCCAGCCCGTCTACATGTGTAAAAAGATGGGCAGAGATACTTATTTTAACATGACTTAGCATGGATACTACAGATCTTCGATGCTGATTAATGCACCGTCTTAAGGAAAATATATTCTTTATTTTAGTAGTATTTATGATTCTTGGTAAACACATTTTGGTATTCATTAGAAATTAGTTGTCATTTATCAGTCATGCTGATTTTAAAAAAGACATTAGCTACAATTTTAGTCCATCTATTAAAATTTTTGCACGTTTGAGGGCATTTTTCTTGTTTTTGAAGTGTTTTTCAATCGCAAGGGGTGTATATTCTGAAGATCATAATACATTTCAGACAATCTTGAATTTAACGAAAGTGTCAGTATTGTTTAAAAATATTTGCCATCATACATATTATATTATCAGTTTTATGAATTTGATGATCTTTCTTTCACTTGTTTAAATTTTCTTTTATACATATATATATATATATATATATATATATATATATATATATATCAACATAAGAAGTACTACCGAAGAAGTTATGTAAGCTGAAAAGAGAAGATAAGAAAAGCCATAACTGATTTCGCTAATTATTTGTAGCACGTAATCTGTACTTTTCTTTATTATTCAAGGGTTTCTTTTATCCTAAAAGATTGATTAGGCATTAAAACAGAAATATACTTAAAACTTTTGTTGGTCTCAATTTTTGTAACTCATGAAGTAGTAAAATTTCCTTCAGGAGAATTTTGAGGTATTTGAGAGTTTTTGCTTTCAAAAAAGACTACATTTTCTATTTAGATAAATTTGCTTTTGACTTTTAATTTCGGAAATGCGACAATGCAGTAAGAAAATTATGTAATTTTTTAAGTAAATTGTTTTCTTTTCTTGTTTGTACTTTTGTGCACTTTTTTCCATTGCTTTCTTACACTTTTGCAGGCAGTGTGAGAAGAGAGAAGAACTGAATCCCATCTTGTTGAGTTTCTACGATACCAACCTTGAGAAGTCTTTTAAAAACCAAAGGGATTCTCGTTTCCCTTACTCCATGGCATGTGTCTGTTTACTGTTTCTCTGCAATGCTGGTGTACAGCTGCTCGTTTTCTCCACGTAAGTTTTTTTTTTTTCAATTCAGTGATGACTCAATTCTCGTGCAAACAAATTTTTAATCTTTTACTTTACAGGGTAAGACAGCAGGTATCTCAAGAATACGGGCCCAAAAATAAATAAATAAATAATATATATATATATATATATATATATATATATATATATATATATATATATATATATATATATATATATATATATATATATATATATATATATATATATATATATATATATACATACATACATACATACATACATATATATATATATATATATATATATATATATATATATATATATATATATATATATATATATATATATCAATTATAATTTTCAGGTCTCTCCCCTTGGTTGGTACTCTGGCTTCGACGTTTGTGGTAATATCGACACTTACGGCTGTTACATGGATTCAGCGAATGCAGGTACGTAGCAACAATCTAGATTTTCTTTTGTAACGTAAGAACTATAATTGCATGAACGATTCTGAGAGAAATTCTCTCTCTTTTTCGAAGCTCAATGAAAAACTTATAACATGATTCTGAGAGGAAAATGAAAGGAAGATTCTTTACTAGTTGCTTTGCTGTTGTATAAGCAACGTATGAATCTCATCTATTTTACCCCATTTGATCGATTTTCAGTTTGTAAATGTTCTAGTCCCGTATCATATATCTATACTAATATATAAAGAGAGAGAGCGGGTTTTGTATGTGGAGGGTAATCTCCGAAACCACTGCACCTATTTGAAAAATTCTTTTGCTATTTGAAAGGTACATTATTCCAGATGGACATAGGCTATATATTATGTATATCTGATCAGTAGAAAGAAAGTTAGGGGCCCAAATGTTGAGCTGATGCTTCACCTTTACAACTTTTCCTATGTCACATTTTTAACATTTGAATTTTCGTTGTCAACCATAGTCAAGTAACCGTAGCAACACATCAAACTACATTTTCATTTATTATCAGTAAAACATTTAATATTTTAAAGATTCAAGTGCAGGAGGTATTGAAAAATTCAAAAAGGATTTTTGAAATTGGCAACGTTTAAGGGTTTATTGAAGAAAATTGCATTTGGAACTACGCTTTTTATGTGGCATTTAAGGTAAAAATATTTACAATTTATTGGCTATCAACTGGAAATTTATTGGTATAATACTACAGAACTTTATTTAAAAACTTTATGTTTTTGAATTTATGTACAATTTTATGCACAATTTGCATAAATCGAACTTGAATTCTTGAACTTTATTCAAAAATCAGTGTGTTTCATTGAAACTGTGAAATTTATTGATTATTTCGAATAGGTCTAAGTTTGTTACTTTATAAGTGATAATGTATTGCTTCAATTGAGCTGAAATTTTGTATAGATATAGTTGATAGTTCAGGTTAAAATATTGGCATATTATTTTTTGAAAATCGGGCCCCGGAGTTTTTTTAATTAATGTTTTAATGATTTTGCCCCTAAAAGTTGCTCATTTCGACAGCTTCCTCGGCTGTCCTCGTTGACAGCGAGACAATGGGGCCGAATCGTACCAAAATCGCCACGCGGGGCCAATTCAAGAGCCTATTCGTCAGAAGCGATTCAGTGTCTGACGTAAACGGATTTTTAAATTTTTAATTTTAAAAAGTTATTAAATTTTTTGTGCCATTTTTGGTGGTTTTTTTTTCTTTTCTTTTTTTTTGTGTGTGTGTGGACTCTGTAGCGCAGGGGTGTCAAACTTGCGGCCCGCGACGAACATTTTTGCGGCCCGGCCAATATATTGGCACACAATAATATATAATAAAATAACAGACGCAGAATTATAAGATAGGAAGAATTCACTAAATGCTTTTTAATTATACTCTTTTTTTGCTATTATTAAACAAAATGAGTATATTGATGTTGAATATACTGTAATTAGGTAAATAAACATACGTTTCTATTAATATTGATTTTTTTTTGCGGCCCACCTATAGTTAAACCTTGTTTGTTTCGCACAAGTTAGCCTTTGAGTTTTACGCCCCTGCTGTAGCGGATAGGCTATGGGGCCAAATCGTATCAAAATCGGCATGCGGGTGGCCCCGGACACAATTCAGTGCCTGACGTTACAGTTTCCTATAGAAATTTCTTTTGCTATCACCATCAATAAATCCCAAGGTCAAACATACAAATATATTGGACTTGACTTACGGTAAGATTGGTTTACTCCTGGATAACTACATGTTGGTGTCTATAGGTCAGGAAATGCGGAGAATCAATTTGTTTTAAAACCTCAGAAAAACGAAAAATGTGGTATACCATAAAGTTTTAAAGCAAATTATACCTTTCTAATATCTACTTAAGATCGATAATTGTTCAACCCGGACAAAGTCGGGACGGGCCGCTAGTATATATATATATATATATATATATATATATATATATATATATATATATATATATATATATATATAATACTAGGAATATAAACTATAATTAACTAGATTTTATTAGGATTAAAATTAGGCAAATTAGCGTTAAACGGTAATTTACTATTTGATGTTTTAGTGTTTTTCCAATTCAGGAAGTAGCGTTGTGTTTTAATGCAGCGGAGAATTCACAAGACTATGAGGTCATCAATGATTAATTGCCTAGCGCGCTCGAACTACCGCAATCATCGAATGTTCGAAAGCGCGTGATGGCTGACTCACGCATGTCACAAGATGCTTCGGCCGCGTAATTGCAGAACGCAAAAAAGAACAAAGCTTAGATTAGAGTTGTCCGCCGTTGGACGAGGTGCTGTGACGTGAGGTGAGATGATGGAAAATAACTGGGTTAATCAGATTTTTTTATGTAATATTGAGAAATAAAGTTCTTTAAATGTTATTTAAGTATTAGTTCTTTACCACAGGCCTTAATGATGACTGCCTTTAGATAAATTAATTAGATAGTGGTTCCGCTGTGTAAGCACCGTGTCCTATATATATATATGTATATATATATATATATATATATATATATATATATATATATATATACCGGGTGGCCATAATTAAACTGACAGTGCTCACAGTGTTCTGTAGCGCGATCTATTTGCGAGAATGACGCCACATTTTGTAGGAAGATTAAACAAAACGGGGGACGAAGGTTTCCGCGAAAAAATAAATTAGTTCCAAAAGTCACCGCTAGGGGAATATTTGGCGCTGTGTAATAGAAAATAGAGTGTTAACAAATGCAAATCAATACAGAAATTACCTTTTATTTTGCATTCAAATGAGGTTCTATGTGGCTGCCGTTGTTGTGGACCATTTATTGCATTCTGTGCACAGTATGCACAACAGCAGAAAGTAACATGTCTGCAGGAATCTCACGTACAGTCCGTGATATGTTATCCTTCAACGTAGCCAGGTCCTGGACCACTCCTTGATAGACCTTGGACTTAAGGTAACCCCATAGCCAGAAGTCACATGGGGTAAGATCAGGCGACCGAGGTGGCCATGCAGTTGGAAAGTAGCGACTAATGACTCTTTCTGTTGTGAATTTCTGTCGTAGCAGCTGTTGCACCCGTACAGCAACGTGTGGAGGGGCTCCATCTTGCATGAAAATGATTTCCCCCAGGCATTTTCTTTGCTAAAGTGCCGGAATGACAAAGCTGTTCAACATGTGGCGATATTTCTCTCCGGTAACAGAACAGGTTTCCGGTCCTGTCGGGGTAGTGTTCTCATAGAAGAATGGATCTACGATAAATTCCGCTGTGAACCCACACCAAACAGTTACCTTTGGTGAATGTAAGGGAATTTCTGTGACTGCATGTGGTGATTTGTCATCCCAAATTCAGCAGTTCTGGGTATTCACAGTTCCATGCAGGTAAAAGTGGGCCTCGTCTCCCCATAAGATTTTCCACGGCCAAGCATCATCCACCTCCATTCTGACAAGAAAGGTGAGAGCAAAAGTCAATCGCTTATCATGGTCGGCGTACAGTAACTCCTGTACACGGCTGATCTTGTACGGATAGAAGTTGATAATCTTTCGTAAGATTTTCCATACCGTACTGTAAGGCATATCCATATTCCGAGCTAATCCACGAGCGCTAGAGGTGGCAGCAATATTGTCTGGTCCTCTGTCGACAATCGCCGTGGCAACTGCTTCGATTGTATCCTGTGGTACAGGTTTTCGTCCTCTGCCTGACTGAACCTTCAGAGAACCTGTTTTCTCAAACGTCGCAACCATTGCTTTTAGCCCATTAACTGACACAGGACCGTTACCTTTACGCATTTTTTGTGCGTTCTAAAAGCACGGAAGCGGCTGACGAGTTGCACTGGTTGAGGTAAAAGAATTTGACCAGTAACGCACGCTCGACTAAAGAAGGAGACATTGCACATAAACTTTCAATCCGATTGATTCGAAACGTAACACATTGCCTTTTAAAACCCAAACAGCTGGTACTGTGCCAATGGATGTAACGTGAAATTTGAATAAAGAACTTCTTCTTCTACTCAGCGTACGTGATATTGCAGAACACGAGACTTTATCGGTGTTTATGTAGATTTTACGCTTTTTTAAAAGTGTTGCCATATTGCACTTGAACTAAATAAGAAAATGTGCATAATAAAAGGTAATTTTATTCCGTATTAATTTGCATTTGTTAACACTCTATTTTCTATTACACAGCGCCAAATATTCCCCTAACGGTGACTTTTGGAACTAATTTATTTTTTCGCGGAATCCTTCGTCCCCCGTCTTGTTTAATCTTCCTACAAAATGTGGCGTCATTCTCGCAAATAGATCGCGCTACAGAACACTGTGAGCATTGTCACTTTAATTATGGCCACCCGGTATATATATATATATATATATATATATATATATATATATATATATATATATATATATATATATATATATATATATATATATATATAAAATCGAATGAGGGTAAACCGAGAGAAAATTAAACCTGAAGTTTTGCAACGAAAGCTAATTTTTAAACTTGTGCCTCTTATAACTTTAATGAAAAGTTCTTAGCCACGTTTTCCATTAAATTGAGATATTAAACCTTAAATTAAATGTTAAATAATTATTATTTATTCAACTTTTTAAGCTTGATGTTCTCATATTTCCTTCTGTGTAAAGTAGCGGTTGTTGGAGATCTTTTGTCCCTTTCCACTTTTCTTCTTTGCAGCGCAGGAGCAACAACAGTCATAGGCCTCGGTCCACAGAGGTTGCATCCAGTCACATGCTGAAAGTGATGCTCTTCCTCATCGCAAATGCCTTCATCTTTGCGTCCTCCTTCATCAACATGGTAAGGTTGTGAGACACCAAAACTTTTGTAATGCCTAAGATTGCGCGAATATGTGAGGTTTATGCGTATTATGAGTTTTGTTCCCATTTGTGTGTCGGTCTTCCGCCTCAATCAGAAATACATAGAGATGAAGAGAGAACTGGCTACTCACAAATCTTGTCTCAAAGAGCGTTGAGTGTATTCTGATTGGCCGGTACTCCAACACACACATTCGAATTCACTGGTTTGACGCAAAATTCTTCTTCACCGCAACGTTGAACTGGACCAACCATAAGATCCTGTTCACATAGGATGTGCAGTGTCAGCATTAAAGATGATTAACTTGGCGCTGATTGGTTAATTGGGTCAATGATTGGTATATGATTGGTTAAAATTTTTATACGCTGGCGCTGGCGGATTCTATGTGAATAGGTGCGTTTGATAGTGATCCCGAATGGCAAGTTTTATGAAAACTGTGTGATTTGGTTACAGATGTTCCAATACCGTTTCAGCTATCTCTAAAGATATGGAATAATTTACGCTAACGCTATATATATATATATATATATATATATATATATATATATATATATATATATATATATATAAAGAGGGTAAACCGGACGAGAATTACACTTGAAGTTTTACAGCGATGACTACTTTATAAACCTGTGCCTCTAATAACTTGATTGAAAATTTCTTAGCCACACTTCCGTTTAATTTGACCTATTAAACTTGAAATTAAATCTTAATTAAACGTTATTTATTTAAATTTTTTGTTGAAACTTGTTTTCATAGATTTATTTTATATCGCACAGAACTGAAACTAAATACCAGGCCTTGAAGATATGCATCCGATGAACGAATCCTCTTTGCTCCGATCCGTATAAAAATATTAGAGTTAAACGATTTCTAACCGATACGGAGCCCAAAAAAAACTGATCTCTCGGAAAAAGTTTCTTTGCGGATTGAATCGAAAGTATCGAAATTTTTTATCCTTCTGAATTTATCCGGCTGGGAGTGAAAAAATTTCGCCCCTTGAAATTTTACTCCGATTAAAAAAACAAATTGTTTTGACAGAAATCTGTTTCATCATTCTAGAATAGGATTTAAGGTTCTCGTCTCTTTATTTATGTTTTCTTTTGCAGTGTACTACTCAGTTTCCCAGAAATAGGAAAAAAAGACGGGATGATAATGGAATTCAATGTTATTTCTTTTCTATGTAATTCTGTTTGTATTCAAACTTGAAAATAAATACCATGTCGTGAAGAAATGTATAATATTTCTCACAAATGTAATGAATGCCTTGTATGCAGGAAATTATATGTACCTATACGTAATGAAAAAAGCCGATATTTTGGAAACGAATAAAGGTTTATGTAGCGAATTTAACACACGTTGTTGAAAACACTGATGTGAAAAGAATCCTTCTAACTCTAAACAAATTACGCACCGCTTGAGTCTATAGACTTGATTTTAGCCTCGTTTGATTCAAAATGAAAAAAAACCACAAAAATAGACATTCAACTCAAGACATTTGTTGAAAACCTCAATCTTGAGTACATTTCGAAAACTTTGTATTGAAATTTCCCCATTTACGCATGGCCACATTTTTCTGGCCAGTGAATGCGTCCTCCTACTATAGACCATTTTTGTGCCAAAGACTATTCAAAACTTATCAGGCCGGGCGATAGGTATTTAAATCTATACCTTAGTATAGTACACATACCAAAGAAAATGATAAAGTTTATTAGGTAACCCTGGGACCTGGTGTGCTTGAATCAATATTCTGGATAGAAGTATCCTGAAAATTCCAAAATTTTAAATTTCGGCCACTTTGGAATAGCTTAATAATTTTTTTTAATTCACTAAAGAGGAAAAGAGGCAACCCGGGTTTTTCCGGGAGGTATTTTTTTGTTTCGGCTCGGAACAATTCGTTACTCGGAGCAAACAAATTGCTCCTAGTCGGAAAAATATCCGGAACGATAAAAATCATTTGGAGCAAAATCAAATTCACCCCAAAATAATGGTTTCCTGTCGATAAATAAATAAAAAATTCCGCTTGAACCAATTCGACAGGGATTTTTTATTTTGGTTCATATCGATTTGAAGCCCTGCAAAATTTCTACGAATATCTTCTAATTTTAAATTGCCTTTCATATACAATAGATTTTTAGTGCTTAAAATAAATCACGCATAATCGAAAATAAACACGGTACTAAGTACGGTACATTGTACTAAGTGTAAATGTATTTGTATTATTTTTTGGCTTAACGGTGCAGAATAGGGGTGCAGAATAACGGTGCGATTGATCTTAATCAGTTGCCACATCTTAACCTGTTGCACGTAATGTTTGGACAATATTTCAGAAAAGAAAACATTACTCTTCCCCTACTATATCTACTAATATGACAGTTGAGATTAATGTGAACCTTATATGAAGGCCTTATTTGAATAGCGGGCCAACTCCCCTTTAAAAAATGAAGTTAACCTCACTTTCATGTTCATACAAGTCATTTCTATCTTATTTTCAAACTGGTACACCTCCAGCTTATGTCTGCTACCAACAGAGGGCATTTCAAATCTAACTTCAGCAGTCATTTCTCAGCAATCATTAGACTTTAAGGCTCTGTATCTCAAAATGAACAAAAATGGAGTTGGCCCACTATTCAAATAAGACCTTTATATTTTATATAACCTTATATTTTCATAACATCTTAACCTTATATCATTTTTTGTGGGAAAAAAATGTATCCCTCACGATCTCTAGTCATGTAATACAATAAAACATTACAGCAAATCTTATATAAAACTTATATTTTTATAAGACCTTAATTTTATTATTTTCATAAACTTTGCCTTACTCTCATTTTACCATGATCTATATTTCTATCAGTTATCCATAGAAGTTTTTAAAAATTTATCATTAATATCATACTAAATCTGAGATTACTTGCCAGAATAGAGATCTATTGTTATCTGATTGTTTATCTGATTTTGCTTTGATTATTGTGTTAAATCTGAAGGTCATTTGTTTACCGGAGGACGTCGATTTCCGCGTCTCGCTGAATGGAACGCTGGATTTGTTTGCTCAGCAAGGAGAAAAAGACCTCCCACCACACTGCATATACGGCCAGGTAAGATTTAACTGTTAACGAGACATGATGTTTTTTCCAATCCCCTTGGTGTAGAAAAGCCTACACCAAGTCCAAAAGACCTAGGTCCTCAAATCCTAGGTTCTTGCCGAAGGTCAGTAAACAGCTTCACTTCTCAAGGCGAGGTACCACTAGGGCTGAAGTCTGACTTGACCTGAAAGAACATAGGTCCCGTAATTTTGAACCGAGTCAAGTGACGAGACCGGAACACTTGACCCCGCACCTCCAGAGGTAAATTTGAGAATTTGGAGGATATTGTAGCCACGACCTATTTTACGTGCCCCGGCCACCATTAGTGAACACGGCGGTGGATTTGCATTGACGAGCATCGAACCAGGGACATTCAGATCACTGGCCCGCAGATCTTGGCAACTGGGCCACCACGCCCTTAACGAGCTATAAAATTTTCATATAGAGGAATAAGGGCACGTTCACACTGCATCCGGAGCTTTACGTTCCGTTATTCCGTTAGCTCCGGCACTGTTGACATGATCTGTGATTGGTTTGACGTAGTACGAGATCAGTCAATTGAGCTCTGTAATCTGTTAAATTTTTTTACTCTCACGCTACGTAACGCTCTTGGTTTAGTGTGAACAGGCCGTAAGGGAAATGGGAGAGAAGTAGTGTAGATTTTGTAACACTTCCAAAGGAAGTTTTACTAATAAATATTACAAATTGGTAGATTAGATATAGCATATAAAATAGCATTAAAATAATTGAATAGCTGATTAAATTTTTATTGTTTATCTTATTCTCAATTCTTTGTCTGTACCTGCTAATGGCTATCTACAACATATCAGTTTACTGAACGTAATTTATAATAATTACAAGATAAAAAGAACTTTTTATATACCATGTTTTTAAGTTTTCTGTTTAATCATATAAACTTGACAATTCTATGTATTAATAAATACTTTTTTAAAAATTGTTTGATAAATTATCCCATCAACTTGAAAGAAAAGGAAGTTAATTGGAAGTTAACTTGCGTTTAACTTTTCGTTCCCGTCGCGGTCGATAGATGGCTGAGCCAGTCTACAAAGCAAAATTAACTGAAAATGAATTCAAAACTGCTTAAAGATGGCTAAAAGTACTCAAAAAATGCATTGACATCGTGTTCTGGGCTATTCTAAAAGTTTCAAATGTCTAGCTAGTCGGGAAGTTAGTTAAAAATCGATTGCAAGATTTGTACTGGTCAAACACACACACAAACAAGAAAGCAAGTTAATAAAAACATGGTAAAAAGAGATGGAAGTTTTTTAAGAAAAGCATTCTTATGAATGTTACATTCAATATTAATAAATTTTTCAAGTTGTTGTTTAAGAAAGAGGTGTCAAATCTTACGATCTTTTCTTCCAATATGTTTGCTCATATCTACTTCCAACATATCAGTTATTTGAAGGAAATAGAAAAGTTAATGTAAGACTATTTTTTTTTTTGAGAAAAGTATTCACATGGAGGGTACATTATTCAATACTAATAAACATTGCGAGTTTCAGTGTAAGAAACAACTGATACGCCATTTTACTTATAAGAACTTTACGCCCTTCATTATGGAATTAAGTTAATATAAACTTCCTTCAGGCAATCCGAGACACATCCTTCTAAAAGACAAATTCCTATTCCTTTTTTTTTCACTTTACCGCTTAATTCCACCTCTGAAAATTAATTTACGGTTGTCCATTTATCTATATATTTCGCCCCGTTACTCAAACGTCTTACCTGCTCTTTTTTGTGCTTTCTTTGTCTCCTTGTTCTTTCCTAAATTTTGTCTCCTCCTGCAGTATAAAGTTTAGGATTTGTGCCTTTGTTCCAAGCTCGTGATCAAGAGTCCTTTCGTGGCCTTTCTACTGCTACCCTTTGAAGTATATAGAAGAATTTTTCCCGCATTTGGGATAATCGCATCCAATTCCTCTTGCACATAACAATGGATTAAGGAGGCACATCGCAAATCTGCAATCCCAATACTAATCTATGGGAAATGTTCCGTATTTTTCTAATCCCAGATTAGCAAATGCATATTTTTCAATCACGTGATAAAATACGAAAAGTAGACGTTTAAATAAAGTGTGCTTTTAGTTGTTAAATTTTTAATATTTTCATTTGATAATTATTCTTTTGCGGAATTTTCAAATACTGACGTCTGATTCATTAAGACAAAAATTATTTTTGGAAAAAAATCAATCTTAACTAACGAGATTATTTTAAAGACACGTGCACTGCATTTGAAGATCTCTTTTCAAATGCAGCAAACAGAACTGAAAAAGTTGTGAAGCCTGACGCACTACTGTAATTAATTCTTCTGGCACGTGACTAATTGTCGCTTCGAAAAATTATTGTAGGTTTAAGAAGCTTGTGTATATTTGTATTAATTAAATGAAATGTTCACAGCTCATCAAAGGGTGAAGGCCTTCTCACTTTTTATAATTTTGATTATTTTTTTCCAGAAACATATTTTCCCTGCAGTCCTAACCCTTACTACCGTTTCTCTGTTCCTCCGGATTTCTTACGTACTCAAATTGATCACAATGACTGTGGAAGTTATCGGCTTTGGTCTAGCCTTCATCATGGTCAGGCCTGACCTGTTCTCTGCCACTCTTGAAGAAGGAGGAGGGTAAGAAACTTTTAATCTAATTGTTATTTTCCCGAATTTTAAGCTCCTATTTTGGTTTTACCTTTTAACCCGTAGTGATAGCAGGTTGAAGGTGATCTTTTTATTTTTCCCTTGTAAGCATTCAACAATATCTGCTGTACTTCCTGGATGATAGTTAAGAACTGAAATTCCCTCATTGTGTCTCGCATGCTGAAATTGCAATCCTTCAAGTGTATCGCCAACTCAGGATCCGTTCATAATCTTAGTCCAACCAAAAACTGTAGCCATAATATTTGCACAGAGCTAAATTGTTAGCTGCAATAATAGTAACGAATCTACCTAAATCTTAGACTCCTGTATCGTACAACACCAGTGGAGCAGAAAAGGTAATATTAGCTCTAAATTCTATGTACTCCAAAAATGTAACTGATATAAAGAAAATTTTGGCTTTTATCGAATACATTTTCAATCAACAGACATTTCAGACAACAGACAGGTTTTCAGTATTGACTAAATATTTCCCTGTCATTATTTTCCCACTAAATTAGCAAATAAAACTACTTCAACGAATAACTAGTTCCGATGACGTATCTGTAGTTGTTTTCAAAGGTATAAAAACTTGAATAATGGTTCAATAATCATAACTTTAAAGAAGCATTTTCAAAAAATACCAAAGCTAAATGTATACAGGCAAGTAATTTCAGAAAAATATTGGTAAAAAATTTTCATCACTGTTTTCTGTAGTTTTAGAGTGGTGTAGTATCGTTTTTCTACTAAAGTCCTATTTTCTTAAATCATCACAGTTGTTATATTTCTTGAAAAGCACTTATTGATTGAAAACTTCCAGCTGTGAACATGTGCAAGGTTCCCAGATAAATTTATCTATACGTATCACTATGTATTACTACGTATCACATCGGCGGAAATAAACTCGAAGTTCTTCATTAATTTTTACTTTATTAATATATTTTACAGAAATATCTGAGCGTTAGATCAGTGTTTCCCAAACAATTTTGACCGCTGAACCCTTGGAACATTTTTCAAAGTTCATGATACCCTCTACATTTTTTAATCAATAGACCCCTACCTCCCCTAAGTTTAATGTGATATTGAATGAAATAAACATTGTTTTAATCAGTATATTTTATTGAATTAAACAAAAAATCTCTAAAAATTCTTTATAAAAACAAATAATAGTGATCATAAGAAAAACAAATTTGAGGGTAAATAAAATATAGATTGACTCTCAGACTGTCTCGCGGAACCCCTAAATTTTGTGGCCCATCCCCAGGTTTCCGTGGAACACACTTTTGAAAACTCTGCATTAGATGATACACATAATGAGGATACTTCTTTATATGTGCCGAGGATAATTTCTGATTGTCTAGACCCCATCATTTATATTCTTGGTTTTGTGATTCCATCCTGTCATGCGTAATTAAAGGAAATTTTGTTCAGATATAGGCGCTATTACAAGCCTTATTATATAACAAATTGAACTTGAAAAGTATGCCTTGCAATACTCCCATTAGAGGTCAGAATAATATGTAAAGTCTAGAGACCTGATTCTCGGAGCTAAAAGTATGGTTTCCTCTAACTGTCATCATATTGTTCCGTTTTCCTGCGTTCGTTAGGACTGAATAAAATCTCTTCAGAAACTGCACACAAAATAAAATTTATTATTCTGTAAATTCTTCAGGCGCATACACGAATTCAAACAGAAAACATGTAACAACTGTCACCTATACAGCAGAAAACCCTTAAAAACGCAAGTCAGGATAACAAGTCAGGAGTCTTCAATACAATTCACGCCTAATGCACTTTCAATACATTCAATTTTCAGTAAAAAAGAACTGAGTTCCAATCCCAATATCAGGTATATTTATAGACTTCCAAAGCGCCTCATATCAGTCAGCCATCTAGATATCGCTAGAAGCTTCTGAATAGGTCTAGACGGCAAGTTGGCGACCGTTTAGCGCCATATCGCCAAATGTGATGAAATATCGCCAAATTTGGCAACCAAAATAAGTCACCGAATCCATCACCAATCTGGCGATAACTCTCATATTTGGCTAGATTACCACAGACTCGTAAAATTCGTAACATTATGCAAGACAAACACCAATTCCCAAACAGATATTTTGGCAATTTTAATGCTAAAAGAAAGATATGAGCGCAAACGCTACAATTGTAGCAATTTCAACCCCACGACATGTCCTCACAATGTGTATTTAAGAATTTAAGATTAAAAATACTTTCCTAAATATAGAAAAATTTTAAATTTATCAAGGATTTATTTTATTGAGGTGTTAAAATTTTAGAAGCATCTTTTTTTCACTGCTCGTACTTTTTTTTTTTTGGGGGGGGGGGCTAATGTCCCTGGGGGATGACGACATTACACCCCAGCCCGGTGTACGTATGAATACAAAGAAATAGAAACAGACAAATGACACAATCACAGAAGAATTTTATTGACAAACGATGACACCGGCGATGGACGATGGGTTGCAGCTTCCCTTTCTAGACGGGGCTCCATTTGCAGGCGGAAGACTGACCGGTTCCCCAAAATACAGCCAAGTCTTATGCGGGAATCGAACCCGCACCCCCGGCGTAGCAGGCTGATGCCTTAACCACTTAGCCACTGGGCAAAGCTCGTACTTGTTTTGTTTTTAATCACGCTAATTTTACTAGTGATGTTTTTAAAATGCGCGAGCAATTTAAAGCACTGTTTTGTTGTTGAATGAAAGTGTTTTGCATTTGGTTGCTTCTGCTTATAAGTGCACGATGATATTAAGGCTACAGCGTAGTGACCCTATTGGATTCACTCACCTCAATGTTAACCTATGGAGAAAATGTTTCCATGGATTGCCGACTAGGATTTAAAGATTTTTTATTAAATTGTACTCCGTAATATAGAAAGAAATTTTACATTTTGGGGCATTTTTTATTTAAAAAAAACGCAGATAATATTTTAAATTATTCGGAGTATGAAATCTGGTGTAGTGTGGGAGTATAGTGGGGACAGTGGACCTTCAAAAATAACTTATTTTGTTTTGAATGGATTTGCTTGAAATTTGAATATGTGATTATTACCATAGACATGTAAAAGTGGTTAAAATTTAATGATGAAATATTAATAATTGATGAATTATTAATTATTAATTATATCAAAAATTGGCCTAATTAAAAATGTTCCATGCGCATTTCTTTTGCGTATAATATGGTAATTTTTATTTACAGGATACCTTATAGAACTAACAATGAAACTTATTGCTTATTTTAAGCATTCATTAAAAATATAAAGAGAAAAAAATAATCATAATGAAAACACCCTTTTATTACGCAAAATACCTATAAATCATCTTTTCAAGTACAAAATTTAGAAATTCTGAGCTACGAAGCATACTTATTTTCAATAAGATTTATTTGATATACAGTTAAGTATATAAAATTTAAATTTCAAAGCAATTCGATAATTAGAAATGCGCCTGGAGCAGTTTGAATATTCGTATGACATGAAAATTTTATTTTGAGAAAAACACATTTAAAGTTATTGCTATTAGTAACCACATAATATCTAAATTAAAGACAAATGCCTATAACTAGGAAAGTAATCGCAGAAATTAAAAATTCTTTTTGCAGCACATTCCTACTCTTCCGTAGTTTCACAATTCAATAAAATTTAAAAATATCGAATTTTTGGACAAAATTCACAATTTTGAAAGTCCACTGTCCCTTTATACGCTCCTAAATTCCTCTGATGGACGAAATTTATAAAATGAATCCTGTTTCAAGGGGCAGAAAAGCTCAGTCTGTTTGAAAATGCCATTTTTATTGGATTATCAGCGTTTATGTAGCTGTAAATAGTAGACATATTTTCTCCATAGGTTAACATTGAGGTGAGCGAATCCAGTTAGTATAGTACACAGCAGCCTGCCTTAAGATGTTTTTAAATCTGGAATCTTTACACCTCAATCCCTTTGTGTTTCACATAGAACCCGGCAACATATGTGGCCAGAAATTAGATCTAAGCTACACACAATAATTTTTCCAAAAAAAAAAAAAAACGTTGTTACAATATACATCAGTGTTTCGTTAAAACATCTTTAAAACTTTATGTAGTTCCATCAAAGTTTCAAAATTGAGTTTTCTCGTCAATATATAAAATTAAAAGTATGTACTCAAGGAAGTAACATATGTGTAAAGTTAAAAAAAGACTCCCTTAATTTTTAAATAACACTATGAGTCTGAAGATTACCAAATAATGTGCATGATACATTTTTTATTAAAAAATCATTAAAAAATAGTTTAATGAATACAAAATAAATGGAAACGAACTTGCATTTAAACTCTTCAGAATAATAAACAAAACATGTCTTTAAATTGCTAAAAAAATTATATTTAAAAAAGTAAAATCGTTAATCTCGACTAAAAAAAAGGCCTAAATAAGTTGAAAATTAATCCCTTGAAAGATGATTTTATTTTATGTCTCGAGATGTGAAACACCTTTGTGAAATCCTGTTACAGATCAAATTCCCTTAATCTCCGGATCCGGAAAAAGCCGTAGGTTTTAAACCGTTAACGGAAGAAAAGGATTTGGTGTTTTTGCAAAAATTTTGTTTTTGTTCAAGTCTGGAATGTAAATCAAAGTTAAAATTGTTTAACGTGTTCAGTACCATTGCATTATAAAGTTCAGGTTCGTATTTTTGTGTTTTACTGATAAAAAAAATTTCTTTTGATTATCATTTACTTTTTTACTATTTAATCTCTCTCGTTTTCTTTTGCTTAGTGATGCGACATCGGTAACAAAACATCGATGTTTTGAAACATCGATATTCAATATTAAAACATCGATGCTAATAAAACATCGCCCAAAAACCATCGATGTTTTTAAACATCGATTTTTTAGAACATCCATTTTTTAAAACTGGTTTAGTAATCTCTAACATTAATGTTACTTCCGTTAGTCGTGGGGGGAGGGGGTGATTTAATTTTACTCTCTGATTGGGCAGGCACAAATGACAAAAACTTGGTTGCTTTGGGCTACATTGATGACTCAAAATTCGCGTTGTAAATACCGCCATGTTTTTCCTTCAAATGTCCAGATAAATTCGTGGTATTGCCAGAAGTTCTGAGGGACTTAAGGCAAATATTGCATTTCGCCAATTTTTCAGTGGTTTTGTAAAAATATTTCCAAACGGTACTTTTGGGAGGCATCTTACTAATAATATTAACGTCAACTTATATAAAACCAGAACAAAACAAAAACTTAAATGGATGCACTCGTGTATATACTATTTGTAAAATAAAACCCCATGGAAGGTCCTGGAGTGTCAGGAACATTCCAAGCGCTCTGATTGGTTCATTGGTTGTTAATTGCCATTTGTCTGTTTGCTAAGGAATCATTCCCCCTTTTGTATTCGTCCTTTTCAGAATTCAGTCTTACATTTACTGAGTGTGAAAATTATGCTACGTGGTACATTTTTTTATTACGGTACTTTTTCATTAAAAAAAACATCGAGACAACGTAAAACATCGAGCAGAAAACATCGATGTTAAAAAAACATCGGCTTCAATAAATCGATGTTTAAAACATCGATGTTTTTTTCAAAACATCGATGTTTTGAAAACATCGACATCGATGTCGCATCCCTACTTTTGCTTGGTTTTTAAAGTTAATAATGCCTTGCAAAGTTTCCTTTTTAAGTCGATCCTGCTGAGATTTCTTTATGCCTAATAATTTTAAGTATATATATAAATCTAATAGAGATCGAACAGAATCGAATCAATTATATGTATATATATGTAAATCGAATCCGTTTCAAACAACACAGTTAACACAAGTATAATACAGTAGACATCCCACGGTGTTTGAAGTTACGGCGTTATTAAATGGCGTGGATAACGATCGCCAGTTGTTTATTAAAACTTGAAAGGGGAATGTCGATTACAATTTTTCTAACCGGATATTATCGATTTATTGCTTAGACGAGTGTTTCTCAAACTTTTTCATCACGGAACCTTCAGAACATTTTTCAAAGTTCACGAAACTCTATACTTTTTTTTCGATCAATAGATCCCCTTCCTCCCGAAAATTAAATGTGATATTGCATGAAATGAATATCGTTTCAATACTTAAATTTTATTGAATCACACAAAACTTATTAAAAAATTCTCCATGAAAACAAATTATAAAAACAGACATGAGAGGCTAAATAGAAAAGAAGAAAAAAAAGCTTTAGTGATATGAATGCTGCTGTTTTTTCGATTCCATAATCCTCTTAAAATTTGGCGTTATATTCTGTAATTGAATTGACATATCTGGTACGGAGTCAATTCTGTTTCTATTCTGTTTCTGTTTTGTTTTTTTCGCAACATATTTTGAAGATCAAGCTTCACACAAATAGGTAGTTGCAAAGGATAATAGAATACGACATTTGTATATTCATAGAATACATCTGACCTGAATATAATTAACGAAACTGTCTTAAATGTCTCTCCCAGTTGACTATTTGAACTCATTTCAGTTAAATTTTCAAAATTTGTGGGCATATGTCCTTTTGACGTTTCTCTTATACTAGTAGGTAACCCGTCATTTTGACGTTATAATGGAAAAAGTATATGAAAGTTAAAAAATATCCCGAATTATCTAAAATATTGCATTTAATCCACACCTTGTAAAAGCAAACCCTTTCATTATTTTTTATTTATTTAGTTTTTCATGCGATTGGAGTAGTAGACTGCCATCCAACCCGTCATTTTGACGTCATAATACTAAAAATGACGTCATAATGGAAAAAGTATATGAAAGTTAAAATTATCCCGAATTATCTAAAATATTGCATTTAATCCACACCTTGTAAAAGCAAACCCTATCATTATTTTTTATTTATTTAGTTTTTCATGCGATTGGAGTAGTAGACTGCCATCCATTTTTTTACAGTTCACTACGCGATTCATTCACATTCAAGTTTGTTTACTTTCAGAATTCATCGCAAAAGTAAACAGATTTTTAAAAACTATTAAATATACAGCTAAAAACATCCATTTTTTTTAGTTCTGAATGTTTTATAGAAAAAAAGGCTGAACAAACGTGATTTGATGGAGAAGATATTTGTTTTTAGGTAAGAAAAAATTCTGATCCACATCTGAAATTGAAATTAAGCCTAACCGGCGGTTTGTTTACTGAGGGCTTCAATTGAAAGATGAGTACAGCCCGGAAGTGTCACACAGAGACAACGGCTATTATATATAGGATTGAAAGGATTTTACACCCAAAAATTGTCTTGGTTCTGTAAGTTCGTAAAGTAATCATTTTGTGATTCCAGTAAACGCTTTTTGGTTTAATGCGGAGGTATTTTGACGTGAGACATTCGCCTTTTGTTATTCACCGTGATTCACTGGCTACTTTATTATGGGAGCACCCTATAGGAAAGCCAGGATTGCTCCCTATGAGGGGGACGACACGGAAACAACCAAGCGTTATTCGGGATTTGAACCCAAGCCCACTGCGTGGCAGCTCAGAACGCTAACAACTACACCTTGTAGCGGCTAATCTAGTAAACTTGACAGACGTGTTTTTCTATCATCACGGAATTCTATATCCAAATGCACTTTAGATTCTTCAAGATAATCACTAAGCCCGTCTGCACACGGAGCAACTCAAAAGAAACTGATAACTGACTCCAGTCACAAACCAGTCCGTGCTGAGTCGTAACCTATGTAATTGAATGGAGCCACGCACACGGCGCAACTGGTTACAAACTCGTCCGACGAGTTTGTAACCAGTTGCGCCGTATCCAGTTGCGCCATAAGTCCCGAGAGCAGGAATGAGCATGTCCACTTGGGACAGGTGCAGTCTCTGATACTTGCACCTCCTTGTCTCCGATACTGCTCTCAGGCCCTTATCCCTTTGTGAGTCTAGTCTCGAGATTACTCTCGAGACTGTTTTCTCACAAGTGGACACTTAGCCTTAGGCTAAGGCCTTAGGCTAGTCTTAGGCACACCCTGAGACTAATCTCGAGACTTTCTCTCGAGATTTTCTCTCAAGTAGACACTTAGCATAAGCATGGCAACAGACTAGTTGCTGGCGTATGATGCAGTACGATGTGTGATACTTCTTCGCCAGAATGTGCTGTCACTCTGTGTAACTGGACCCCCCCCCCCCCCAGATGCTGCGATCATCTTGCTGTGATCGGAAATTCAAAAATCTATAACCCCACTCCTTGCACAGTATGCACTATACGATAAATTTCGAACCAGTATATTGTGGCATCACGATAGGTTGTTAAAGCAATATCTCTGAGGCTTGTTTTAAAATTACTATTACTGAATTAATGACCAAGAAAAGACAGAGTTCTGATTATAATGAAAAGGCCAATTCTTTAAACAGAAACTTAACAAGGAAATTTATTTAGAAAAACAAATTAAACATTAAACAATTACAACATATTCAATTAATTTAAGTGCAGATTCACAGCGTACGCTCCCAGACCCATGGTCTCAACAGGAGCTTCCAAAACACACGTCTGCCTAGCTGGATGTTACATGACAATCTCGCTCAAAAACACCAAGTCTCTGACTAACTCTCGGCTTGAAAACTTCGGTGGCGGCCGTCTTCTTAGAAATTGCTTTCCCAAAACCGGGGGGGAGGTCGGAAGATTATCGGCTGACAACTCTTCTTAACGCCGAAACTTTATTACATTCCAGTGACAAAGTCGCATAGAGCTATCGCTAAGAAAGACAGCTTTACGACGGTGATGGGAGACGCTTCTGTTTTCCAAACAGTTACCCCCACAGCTTGCTAGAGAAACCGCTATGCCTGGGATTAACTTTCAGGCCAAAAACTCTGGCGGCATTTGTTGGTATCGTATTTTAATCTCCCACAGAATTTTAGAATGCAAGGGGTACGCATGGCTTGTGTTTTTTAAATCTTGCAGCTGTGGAAGGCTCTTCGCAGATTGTGGGAACCGCACAAAACACGTGACGTCACAATATCTATTCACCGATACCAACGGCGGGTCTTGATGGCGAATAAAATAAATTATAGCCTGACAGTCAGACTGTCACGCGGAACCCCTAAATTTTTTGGAGGAACCCCAGGGTTCAGCGGAACACAATTTGGGAAACTATGGCTTAGACTAAAGGAAAATCAATGAAATAATTTTGACAATATTTGGACGGCATAAAATTAAAATCTGGCGATATTTGAAATTTTCAGCGAATGATAGTTCGATTGTTATTGCTATGAAAAAAAAATATTTAAATTAAAATAAGCATAAATATTATTAAAAATAATTAAAGCTAATTAAACCTGATACAAGTATTATTTAAAATACAAAATAAAATATTATGTAAAAATTAAACGAAGATAAGAAAACGAAATGTGAATAAATGTAAAACCCGAAATATTATTGAATGAAAATATTAAGAGAAGGTAATATATCCTTTTAAAATAAATTATTAAAAAGAATATCATTTAAATTGAAATATATTAAAACTTTAAGACATAGTTTCAAATTGTCCCCATAAAAAATTAGTTATACATTATATTTTTTATCTGTATACCGAAGAATGGAACTCCAATAAAAGATTTGATCTTCAATTAAATGCCTTTGTTTCCTAGCGAAAGGTGTTGTAGTTAGACTCCATTTCTACAAATTGAGGTATTTAACTAAATAAAAAATATTATATTTAAAATTTCAAGTTTTAGGTGAGGAATTTTTTGTCCCAAGGCTAAAATAATTAAATGTATTGATGTTAAATTAAAGCCAAAAGCTATTTTTTTTTTAAATCATCATCTAAATAGTCCCGTTTTAGGAGATAAATTTGTTGTTCCGAGGCTAAAATAATTAAATGTGTTAATGTTCAATTAAAGGCAAAAGCTTCTATTTTGAAAGAAATTATATTCAAAATTTCCCTTGTTAGGAGATGAATTTCTTGTTCCGAGGTTAAACTAAATTTGTTGACGTTCAATTAAAGATAAAAAGATATTATTTTAAAAAATATATATTTAAAATTTTCCATTTAAGGAGATGAATTTGTTGTTCCGAGGCTAAAATAACTAAATTTGTTGATGTTCAATTAAAGGTAAAAAGCTATTATTTAAAAAATATATATATTTAAAATTTCCCGTTTTGAGGAGATGAATTTGTTGTTCTTAGGCTAAAATAATTAAACTCGTTGATGTTCAATTAAAGGTAAAAGCTAATATTTTTTAAAATATATATTTAAAATTTCCCGCTTTTAGGAGATGAATTTGTCTTTCCGAGGCTAAAATAATTAAACTCGTTGATGTTCAATTAAAGGCAAAGTCTGTTATTTAAAAATATATATATATATTTAAAGTTTCACGTTTTAGGAGATTAATTTGTTGTTCCGAGGCTAAAATAACTAAATTTGTTCATGTTCAATTAAAGGTAAAAAGTTATTATTTTAAAAAATATACATTTAAATTTTCCCGTTTAAGAGATGAATTTGTCGTTCCGATGCTAAAATAATTAAACTCGTTGATGTTCAATTAAAGGTAAAATCTATTATTTAAAAATATATATATATATTTAAAGTTTTACGTTTTAGGAGATGAATTTGTTGTTCCGAGGCTAAAATAACTAAATTTGTTGATGTTCAATTAAAGGTAAAAAGCTATTATTTAATATTTATATATTTAAAATTTCCCATTTTAAGAGATGAATTTGTTGTTCCGAGGCTAAAATAATTAAACTTGTTGATGTTCAAATAGAGGGAAAAGCTATTATTTTTTCTAAAAATTACATTCCAAATTTCCCGTTTTATGAGATGAATTTGTTGTTCCGGGGCTAAAATAATTAAATTTGTTGATGTTCAATTAAAGGTAAAAAGCTATTATTTAATTTTTAATAGAAATCTTCGCCAGCTCCTGAATGAAAGCAGTCATCGAAATGATCGAAATCCTTGTTTACGCTGCCGAAATGTGCCGTTATTATAATCCTATTTTCCCAAAGTAAAACATATTTAAGCCGAAAATCCCTTCAAAACCAATTTCTGGAAAGTGCGAATGCAAACGAAGGAAATCCCTAAGTTAGTTTTTGAGATAAATTCGGCTCCATCTCTGAATCATTACTGGAAAGACAGGGAGTTCCCGAGGATTATGGAGGACTCGGATAAGAAAAAGAATTTTCGAACAAAGTGGATAGTTTTCCCGGTATGGGACTCTTTTTTTATTTTTATTTTATTTTTATTTTCCCGAAGGAAAAAAATATTCGTTGATAGGTTTTTAATGCACCGAGAGGAACTGCCTCGAGTGATTTCATTTATTAAGGCCTGGCTATAGAATATTTTTCGCTTAAAAGTCGTTCAAAGTACAGTAAAATATCGTTAAGTCGTGGCTCTAGAGACCGGAATATTTTTACGACCTGAACGGGGTATGAAGCTGAGTACTCACATAATCAAAGTACTCATTTGAATACTAAACTGAAAGAACTCAATATGTCTTACTGTAATAACCGGGTAAATTCAAAATGTATTATGATATTCGCAACAATCATACATCTGAATGGAAAGAAGTGTATTATGTAAATGATGAAAAAAAATTAACGTTTAATATTTCAAACTTAATTGGTAGCTTCAATACTTAGTATGTAATTACGTTTTATCATAAAAAGCATTTGTCTCGCTAAATAAACCGGAGTCTTGTTAGTAAAATAAATTTCATTCCTAGCCATATTGGATTCATTCGCCCAGGTCAATGTTAACCTATGGAGAAAATATTTCAACTGATTGTCGACTTTCATATAAAAATATATTTCTGTATTGTACTCCGTAACAGTAAAGGAAATTATTTACACAAGTATATTTTCAATTCTTCAAATGAAACACATATAATAGTTTTAAATTTGAATTATACGAGGATAAAATGGGGAATTATACCGTGTTTTAACCGCTAATGATTTCACTGTACAACATGAAAAATGTCCTACACATGAAAATGTGTGTTTCTTGTATATTTTTTGGCTGAAAATAACGAATCTATAATTATTTTTTGTTTACCACGCACCATTTTCCCCAATATCCGCATTTTAGCCATGGGAATCTATACTGTAGCGGCAAGCGCCACCACACAAAATAAGTTTATTTAGAAGACGACATAGCCATTTAGTAGACTATTTTGCGAAGAAGACATCGCATATTGCTGTGATGTGAATGGCCTATTACAGGCATTGGGACATGAACATAATTCAGCAGAGTGGCGCCTGTTTATTGACTCGTCCAAACGTAGTCTCAAAGCAGTGCTCCTCCATATAGGCAATGTTTGTCCGTCTGTTCCTGTAGCATATTCTACAAATATAAAGGAAACTTACGAAATTATGAGTGCTGCACTAAAGTTAATTGAGTACACTACATTAAAATGACACATTTGTGGATATTTGAAAGTCATTGGGATATTAACAGGCATGCAATAGGGATGCACTAAATTCTGCTGCTTTTTCTGCGAATGGGAGAGCCGCGACAGAAAAAATTACCACATCCATAAACAGTGGCCTCCAAGAAAAAAACTTCATTCCTAGCACCAAAAACAGATCACATGAACCACTTGTGAATCCGCGATGTGTCTTTCTTCCACCATTGCACATTAAACACGGTTTGATGAAAATATTTGTAAAAGCTGTGGACATAGAAGGAGTGGTTTTCATCTCAAGAACAAATTCAGGTTCTTTCATCTCAAGAACAAATTCAAAAATTTAAGTGAGGCAATGGTAAAAGAAGGGGTTTTTATTGGCCCACAAATTAAAGCTGTCTTTCATGATGAAGTGTTTGAAAATAAACTGTCACAAGCAGAAAACAAAAGCCTGGCTGGTATTCAAATCAGTGTGCTCACGTTTCCTTGGAAGTGAGAAAACTGAAAACTATGAACATCTTGTTGGTGACATGCTTTCGTGTTATAGGTTGCAATATGTCTTTAAAGCTACACTTTTTGGACTCACATCTGGACTTGTTTCCTCAAAACCTTGGCGCAATTAGTGACGAGCATGGGGAAAGGTTTCACCAGGACATCGCTATGTTTGAAAACCGTTTCAGTGGACGATGGAAGGGAAATATACTAGCTGAATATTCCAGGTCTGTTATCAGGGACACACCAACAGATATCTACAAGAGGAAACGGCCAAAGAAAAATCATTTTAGTGTTTGCGTTTTCTATAATCAAGCCTGTGTTACACTTCTCTGTAACCAATTTGTATAAATATGAGAAGTTTGTCTCCTACATAAACGGTACGTGATGGACCATTTTGGTTTTTGATATATGAATCAAGCACCTTTTGTTTATACAGAATCACATAGTTCCATCTAAAGGATAGAAAAAAAAGTTCAAATTTGTTGTACAGTGTTTCCTTTAGTAGACGGCATTTCTAAAATGAATAAGATAGCAGAGTAACAAATATCTTTCTCTATTACGGAGTACAATTTGAAGAAAAAAAATCTTTCAATTCAAGTCGACAATTATTGGCAACAATTTTCCATAAATTAACATTAAGCTGGGAGAAACCAATATAGCTACTACCCGCTAATTCTACCCCACTAACACATTATGCACCGTTAACGGATATAAAGTCACGTCAAGCAGTTTAGAAACTGTTGAAATATATAATCTATATATACTATAAAACAGTTCCGTAACTGACTGACTGACTGACATACAACGTACAGACCAAACCGCTGGACCTAAAGGGCTGACATTTTGCATGGCGATTCTTCTTATAGTATAGGGGTGCACTAGGAAAGATTTTTAAAAAATTCTTCGTAGATGTTTTAAAATTAAAATTTTAAGCCGTTTTAGTAACTTTTTTGTAAGTTTTCATTTAAAATAATAATTTGAGGGTTATAAAATTTATATCACGAGAAAGATCATAAAAATGCGTTTAAAATGAAATCTTTTTCGAATCTTTACCTACATTTTCTAAATTTTGGTGAATTTTTAAAGATTCATTTTTAGAATTTAATTTATTAAATGCTCATTACGTGATTTCTTTTTCTGGTACTTTAAATAAATTTATCGTCACGTGCATAACAACGTAATAGACAAAAAAAATGTTTTTCTTGCTAATGAGGCAGACGATTGGACATTATCCAAAAATATATTTAAATACAGTAAAAGATACAGTAAAAGGTGATTAATACAGGGTACGCCGGAATGGACTCCCACAATTTAAAGGGTTATAAAAAACGAACCAAGCAATTTAAAGGAAAAAGATTTATATTATCGAAAATCATTTATAATCTAGTTTTTTAACCACTGGGTTTGGGCACCCGTTATTGGCGATGCACTGCCGAAGCCGTTCTCTAGAGTTTTCCATCGCTGTTTTGGTCATCTCTGGGAACTTCCTCACGAATAGCGGATTCGCGGTTTCGTTGCACATTTTCAGGTGTTCTAATGTTCCGAGGACGACTCCTTGGTTTCGTTGGTAATGCAGACCCACTTGCTCTCACTCAACCCATCGCATGATGCTTTCTCGATCAGGGACGGCACCAGTTGCATAGAGCCCAAAATGCGTCCTAAATGCACTCTGTGTCGTGGTTACAGAATCGTGTTTATCAAAGAACGGATGTTCACATGACCAACTCATGGTCTCTGCTGACAATTAGAAAATCCGCCCGAACTTTTACCACTTCCCCAGCCGGCCTACCCCCACCACTCCCTTACCAGCGACCCTAAGAAATGTGGAGGTCCATTCTGCCGTACCCTGTACTAGGTATTTGCTTTCAAAACGAAACTGACTGGACTTAACTTTTCTGCGGACGGAATGGTGTCGCAAAATATTAGGTGTTCCTGAGATATAATTCACAAAAATCACTTAAATTCAGGGCAGAATTCTTTCCCTACCGGTAGAAATAGATAAACCTATATTACCAGTATTTCTGTTGTTAAATCTTCTATAGCCGCTTGGGAACGTGCTGCAATGTTGTTTATTGTTATTAGGCAAATCACATTGTAGGAGAAACATTCAATCAATGTCCTATTAACCTTTTCCTTACGGGGTGGGATAGCATGTATCCCAAGAATACGGTCCAAGAGTGAATATATATATATATATATATATATACATACACACACGCGCATACACACACACACACACACACACACACACACACACACAAACAAACACACACACACACACACACACACAAACACAAACAAACACACACACACACACACACACACACACATATATATATATATATATATATATAACCGCCTTAATGGCCGTTCTTACAAAGGGGGTATGAAACTGACCGTTCTAAAGGGAGAATCGGAAAAATGGGCCCCATACGCTGAAGGTTAATAAATGATGCATGAAAGGGCTTTTTCCACATGAAAGAAAGATGAAATAATAAATTTAGGTAAGTTCTTAAAAATTTGTTAAAGAGCATGCATAATAAATACTTATTTTTGTGTTAGGGAGATAGAGAGAACCGTTTAAGCTATCCGCCTACGTTGAAATGAATATTTTGGTGCAAAATTTCAAAAAAAGTTTAATTGCTCTATTTCGAAGGCCAATATTTTAAGATTCTAGAACTGGTTTACTTTTAGTCGTACGATTATTGGATGAGAACTTATGGTCAATTTAATAAATCGAAAGCGATATTAAAAGACTGGAATTGTCATCTTTAAATGCATCTTTTATAACACTAAGTTTTCAGTTACTTTTGTAAACGAGAAAGCTAATCCTTTGAAAAGTTTTCAATATATCTCAATGAAATTTTGCAGTACTGTATTACATATTACTAACTATGTTTTCAACTAAAATCTAAGCAATATGTGTTAATTTAATTATTCTACAGGTACCTGAATTTTTAAAAAAGGTAATTTTTAAAAAAAAAACTTTAAAAGTTTTTTCCCTTTTTTGGTATACTATTTCAATGATTTTCAAAAATATTCTAAAACTTTTAGTGCAGAACACTGTTAAATGTTACAGTAGTATGTGATATAAAGTTAATTAAATGTATTGAGCTAAATGGAATGTACAGTCTCTGGTGTAAACGCTGAATTGTGCTGAAAATTTACAAAATATTCCCTCTATTTTAAAATGTTATGAAATTTTTGCCAAAATTACATTTGTTTTCGTCGTTTCATATCACATTTGAATTAGAAATATATGTATTTAATCAGTATTGTATATTTAAAATAAAAAGTACCCCGAAGGTAGACAGATACCTTAACTTGAAATATATATATATGCATGTAAATATATATATATATATATATATATATATATATATATATATATATATATATATATATATATATATACACGAGTATATACAGTAACCACCGCTTATAGTGATCAGTGGTTATAAGAATCAACCGTTTATAAGAATCAATATCGCAAAAACAAAAGTATTATTTCCATGTTAAAATTTCCGCTTTAAAGAATCAATCCACCGGTTATAAGAATCAGTTTGCAATCTTCGCCTTCCTTTCATTTTTCCAAAAAATGCCACTTGAACTCTCAAAAGGTACGAAATTCTTTCTTAAGTTTTTGAAAAGAAAGATTGATAAAACTTTGGGGTGGAAAACAGTCGTAAAATGCATTCCTTTAGACATAACATAAGAGTTTCTCCTTATACGTTTTTGCTAAACACTGTCTTATTAGCTTTACCCAGGGGCATCTAACCCTCCCGTGTCCGATTTCACTTTTCTCCAGACAGGCACTCCCTTTTTCCCATCACTTACTTCCTGGTTGCGGATTTCTGGACCCTGAAACACATAAATCTTCCGCGAAGTGTCCACCATCACTTACGCAAACGGGACAGTGGATTCAGCACTTCAAACCGTGAAACGTAAACGGATCCATTTTGCTGAATCAGATGAACCAGATGCTGAATCAAACCGTGAAACGTAAGCTATAAAGTGAATCTTCGTCTGAGACTGTAATAAGCATACGTCGCTAGTATTCACTTTAGTTTTCTAACAAAATTGCCAGTTAGTGTTAGAACTTTTTGATAGTCGAATTCAAATATGATAAAAACGAGGTAAACTCTTAGTTTTTCTGAAAAACAGAACTTGTTAATTAGATATGATGCTCTTCCAAAGTGTAGTCAAAGAGAAGCTGCCTCTTGTTGATTTTATAATCATGTGTTGTTACTTATAGGTCTAGAAATTGAGTTATAGTATTTGTTTAGAAATTGAGAATTTTTAAAATTATAAAAAATAATTTTAATAAATGATAAATAACGTAAATTAAAGAGTATTTAATGGTAAATTATGTATATATGGGCCTGTGTGTTTATATATATGTACAAGTATATATTTTGTATGTGTGCCTGTCGAAAGGGAAGTTTCGGTTATAAGAATCAACCGCTTATAAGAATCAAAAACAGTAATAACAAACGTGATTCTTATAAGCGGAAATCACTGTATATATAGAATTGTTAGTAGTGCTAAAACGTAATTATTACCTGATAGTCTTTCAAAGCACATAATTGGTTGTTTTAGATTTAATGAATAGCATGTTCTGTTGCTATTAATTAGTAATACAAAACTAAATGATTAATGATAGTAAATAACTACTAAAACAGTAAAATAATAAAAATTAACTCTTAGTCATAATAAATGTATAAATTAACTTAGGCTATTTGGTCCTATAACACAGTTTCCTTAGTAAGTCTGCTTCTGTGTTTCCATTTGCTCCATGGTTGAAATGTTTGTGACGTCAGTCTTCTTGCGGTCTCCTTAACTTAACTTCCACTTTGTCTGGCACCGGTCTTGGTGTTCTATGATAAAGCAACTGAATATTCACATCTTCTGTTTCTTATGGATTGTACGGTGTCTGAGTATGTTTATTGCTGAGATCATACTTATTAGGAAGAATCCATTGGTTTTTAGACAGTATCCATTGGTTTTTAGACCGCTGATGAAAAGATGCTGTCAAAAACCTATTTTTCACTTATCTTTTCATGTTTTTAGTTCCTGGTTGTAGTGGTTTTGAGCATATACTGGTTTTTCACTTTCAACTTTGTCTTATATATATATATATATATATATATATATATATATATATATATATATTCATTCCTAAACTAACCAAACTCAGCCTCTCACTTCTTTCAAGGCATCTTGCTCTGTAACATTCGATGCCACAAGTAATATACGATGTCCAAATTTTTTTTTATGAACTTCGTTATAAAAAAATAATTTTAGCATCGGTTATTATACGTTAAAATCTAGTAGTGACACGTTAAAAAATAAAAACCTTTGCTGAACATTTAAGTTGTTGAGAACCTAACAACAAATACAGACACTGTTTATGCTCCCCTAATCTTATTTCCGACACATTTAAGCTTAAAATCATTTCAAAATCAATTTCTGAAGAATGCGCGCCTAGGAGAAGAAATCCTTGAGTTATTATTTATTTAGAGATAAATTTGGACTGACTTCATTATTTTTGAAGTAAAGAAGTTACGTGGATTAGCAAGGGAGCAATTTCTGTTTTGAAAGACAGTATTTCCAGAGATAATTATTGTTTATTTTACATATTGAAAATACATGCGTGGGTGAAGTTGAACGTTTTCTGATGGATCTCGAATAATAAGATTTAACTACAATCTACGAAGCAGCGTTAACTTCAAAGTCATTGAATCCTGCTGGCGACGAAAATAAATCGAGAATTTGCTTTTCAAAAACTAGATTAATTATAAAATTAAGGCATAAAAATCTGAGACTTTGTTACCATTTTATTTCTCTTTATATTTGAATTCAACTTTAAATTAAACAGTTAAATGCAGAATATATAATTCCAGAAGAAGGATTCTATGCTATTACTGGTGAATTTATTTTTTTTATTCTAAAGATCAATCTGTTTAGTAACATATTTTCTTTTAATAATTATTAACATATCTGATGATAAAACTATTAGAATAAGAGATACAACTGCATTAAGTTAAAGAATGCCTATTTTTCCGTGAACCGGAAAAATAGACATTTATTTAGAGTAGGTCAAACACATACAAGCCACAACAGAGTTAAACACAGAGTGACTAAAAAAAACACATGGACATCTCAGGTATTTATAAACTTACACAGGTTCCCAAAATGAGCCAACAGTAACTTTTAATAAGACATCCAATAGAAATCTTCGATACGAGAACAAATCAGAGAGAAGGGAAAGAACTGAGATCAGATGATGTCGTCTGCATTGCCGATTACATTGTCACCAAAAACAATGCAAATAGGATTTTCATATCTGCCTCCATTTGTAGTCAGCAAGTAATTACCTATTTCGTAACATTGGTTATGTGCTGATGGCATAGGTTCAATGGAAAAAGTTGTTATGGCATATTTACAGACGAAGTTTTAAATCGATCTCAGTTGATATTACGTAACAATATAGTGCCAAAGCTTAATTTAAAGAACATAAAGCAAACTTTTAAAAAAGGTAAGTCGTGTTTGTTCTCAAAATACTCAAATCCCTCCTTTCACTTTTAAAATTTTATCTCTTTATTAATCTTTTCAACCAAGATATAAGTACATGGTCATTAATTTGACGTTTAAGGCGACAATGGACCATGAAAAACTTTTTTTTATTTATCAACCAATTGCTATGAAATTTTGTATACTTATACAGTGTTGTTTAGAGATGAAAATTCTAAATTAAAAACAAAATCAGAATGTAATTAATTAAGATATTAATTAAAATCAGTTTGTTAATTATCTATTTAAAAATGCTCTATTTAAAAATACATTTTTGTCTCAGATATCGAATTTTCTTTCTTAAGCTAGCTTTGTATAGTTATAACAAAAATTACTAGCAATATTTGATATACAGTCATATTTATAAAAACTAGAAAAGAAATCGATAAAAATAGGTCATTTTATGCAAAATTTTATCAAATTTTTTTTTATTGTAAAAATTTTAAGTTGTTTTAAAATAGTATAATGAATTTATTAGTGAGTTTTATTCTAACATATATAAATAATCATTTTATGAAATTTTATGAAAAAATTCAAGAAAAATTAGGACGCATGAAACATTTTGAACTTACCGAAACGACATGAAATCTTGCTTTGAGAAAATAGCATTTAAAGTTTTAATTTAACGTAACATTTCCATTGTTTACGTTTGAAAAAATACTTATGACTTGGTTAATAATGATCGGATCAACATACTTTTTTTAAATTTAAAGCTGAGGAGTTGCAGAATCATTTTCTGAAAGAAAAAAAAATCGTTTTTGGGACATATTTTTGTCAATCTGAAGGTCCATTGTTTTGAAGGTCCTTAAAAAATGAAAGCAGTTGAAGTTCACTAACGCTATCCGCTAAGGCAAGGGTGGGCATTAAGTCGATCGCAATCGACCTGTGGACCGCCAAGACATTTTGGGGTGACCGCCTTTACTAAGACCTAAGCCGGATACTAAAAGAAACATATTTGTGAAACACCGATGTGATTTGCTTTAAACGCGGTTTTAAAAGAGTAAGTTTTTTTCTTGTAGTTATGTAGGTAAGTACATATTCAGTATTTATTATTAGGTTATAATAAATATTGTAGAAACGTTTTTTTTAAGCTCTCCACACCTACGTCACTGGGTGGACCGCAACACCTTGAAAAAATTAGAAGTAGCCCGTACCCTGGAAAAGTCTGCTCACCCCTGCGCAAAGGCATAGGTTAAAAAGCATTGGTTAACCTTTAAATAAAGCAAAACATTGTTGATGGAGACCTTTGTTTTAACCAGAGAGGCTTACCTCCTGAATTATCCCATCCCACTAAGAATAGGCTACAGAACGTAAGTTAATGGGCCTAGGTAGCCTAGTGGTAGCACTTTGGCCTTCGGACTGGACGATGCTCAGTTCAAAACTCTACAAACGCCATTAAATACCTTCGTGTCTAGGCCAGATATGGGCATGTTTAATCCGTAGACCGGAAAGTCTTTCTGTGGGGTCAGTGGGTAGGAGAAGGTACGAGCTCTCCAGATTTCGCTCCTGGGGTGCTCGGTCACAACTGAGGGGTTCACCTGGATAGGTTGGATTGTTTCCCTTGTAGTGCCATTCTAAACTGGAACCGCATACCTCTGCCCACAGTCGAGACCTGGTCAGGCATATTCCGGCCAGGGAAGCACAAGTTACAACAACATCCATGTAAGTTGATAAAAGCCGTCAAAATTCTCAAAAGAATCAAGATCGATGTTGAACAACAATATTGAACAACAGCAACATAAGTTAATGAAAACCTTCAACAACGTAAGTTAATGAAAGCCGTCAACATTCTCAAAATGATCAAAACCATTGTTTTCATTAGAAAGGTGTGCCTCCTGAGTAATCCTATCTCTCTCAGCATAGGTTAAAGAATGTAAATCGATGAAAGCCCTTTAAGTCCTCGAAATGTTCGAGACCAATGCTTTCCCCAAAGAAGTTTCCCTCTCCAATAATCCTATCTCTATCAGGATAGGTCAAAGAATGTAAATCGATGAAAGCCCTTTAAGTCCTCGAAATGATCGAGACCAATGCTTTCCCCAAAGAAGTTTCCCTCTCCAATAATCATATATCTATCAGGATAGGTCAAAGAATGTAAATCGATGAAAGCCCTTTAAGTCCTCAAAATGATCGAGACCAATGCTTTCCCCAAAGAAGTTTCCCTCTCCAATAATCCTATCTCTATCAGGATAGGTAAAAGAACGGACGTTAATGAAAGGCGTGAAAGTCCTCGAAATGATCGAGATCGTTGGTTTCATCAGAAACGTTTGCTTCGTTAATAATTCTATCCCTCTAAGCCTAAGTTAAATAATGTAGGTGAACGTTTGAATAATGAAAGCTGCTAAACTTCTCGAAATGATCGAGGCCATTGTTTTTTCTTTCTACTTGCGAAGTCATGAAACATCTCACTTCCCAAAGTATATCTATATATTTAAGTTGCTAAGCCAACTTTTTGGACAGTCCGTGAGAGAAAACTAAGGCATCCATTTACTTCATTTTGGTCTTAAACGAAAGATTGTAATCTGTAGATTTGTCAAATTTGGTTTTTGTAACCGCGATTTCTATTAATGAGCTACAATTTAGAATTAAAATTTGATTTCTGGGCATGCTCAGTGGCGTGTTTAAATCTGTCTTTAGAAACTCACTGTTTCTGCGCATGCTCAGTGACATGTTTTAATGATAAACACATTTATTCCGAGGCGTCTCTATAGATCTCTCTCTGCCGTTTTTATTTTTATAATAATTATGTTTGTGAAATATAAGATTAAACCTGTTGAAAATTGTTTATTTCGAGCTGTTTAATTAACGATAATTTAGAATTAAAAATTGCTTTATGCGCATGCTCTGTGCCATTTTTGAATCTAGCTTTAGTTACTCACCAAGCACGAGGCCGCTTAAATATTAATTTGTTTCTGCGCATTATTATGATTCTCAGCATTTAGCAATAATGTGTTCAGTATAATTTGTGTATTTGTACATTTATGTACTATCTAGACGTCATGTTTTGACGGGTACCAACTAGTAGTTAATAAAAACACAAGTTTGAAATTTAAAAAATAAATGTCGTCGAAGTTCTCAAAATGATCGATACGGATGTTTTGCTAGCAAAGTCTGCTTTTTCAAAAATTCAACTCGTCGAAACAACTAGCTTAATATAGTAAATTTCTTCAAAAAAGCAAAAATGCGAGCCAAGTAGGAAAAAGTATTTAGGAAATCTCCGACTCTTCTTTTAAAATATATACGCATGTTTTCCCACTGCTTCTAAAATCGAAGAAATTTCTGTACCATCCAGATGGAGAACTTGAGAATTGGAGAGTAAATTTATCAATAGGAAGAAAAATGTAACCAGATAGAGTTAAAGCTAACGAATATATCATCAGTAATAAAATTATTTATTACTCTAGAGTGAGGACGATTTGTTTTTCTCTCTCCTGCGTACTCGAATATTCAGAAAGATGCAGAAACAATTTGTATTTCCAATTTTACAGAAAACAGATATAAAATTCGCGAAGTTCAATAACTTTGGAAAGTAACTCATTACATATTCTGTAAACTGTGCAAATAAAAACTCTTTTAAGACTGTGCATGGTGAAATCAAAGTGCCAAAAAAAAACTAAGAGAAGTTATAAAGAATACAAAATATTTCCTCTCCACCAAATTTCATAGTTACTTCCAAAGATTCTGTAGCAAGAAATTATGCTGTAATGTAAATTAGTTAAAAGGTTACTTTTTTTTTGCCTTTATATCGAATATCTAAGGCTGACATGCCAAACTCCCAAACTGATATCATACAAGCATCCTTATCAAATCGAATCTCACGCTAACTTGGAAATTCCGAGCTCAGTACACTATTTTTAGCTCTTTATTTCTCTCCATGTAACAACCCATCGAAATTAAAACTTCCTTCATCGTGAAATCTCCAGGTCTGGACTATGGTGAATTGTTTTCAGTTTCGCTTTTTGGAGTTCAAAACCACGATTTTTCGGTTTCGGTTAAAACCGAAACTGAATCCCTAGTAGTTAATAATATTATTATATTCTTCCATCTCCACCAAAATTATTCTCGGAGATCCAAGCTTTGATTCCGATCGTTAAAAGTTGAAAACAATTATTCGCGGTAAAAACAACCTTGTCAGGAATGGACTCCTATTCTTCCCCTCCCCCTATTTCTCCCCCGATGACTAACTCACCGGAACTGCTTGCTTGGGCGTGGTCGAGCGAAGGGGGGGGGTTAACCCGTTTGACGGGGGAGGGAGAAAAAGACTGGTCATTCTCGCTCCTGCTTTAAAAAGTGAAAGTTCGGAATACGAGAGCTCAACACGTGGAAAGTTGCTTGTACGTGATTTTATTGATTAATGTAAATTTGTAATATATATGTGTATATAGAATGTGTGGCGTATCCCAGTAGAAATACATGTATAATAAATAATTCTGAGACTAAAAATCGTGTCTTGATTCGTCAACCGTGAAATACATTCCTGCAACGAAAAGCAACGGACCCAGGGGGCGGTTAGGCCTCGTCAAGGGAGAGGGATCGCCTGTCCACAAACCCAATTTTTTTTTCTTTTTTACACGTTTAGGAAATGTGTTTCGAAACAAAATATTAGCGAAATAGTTGACATTCCCCGCCATATAACTATTAACATTATATAGCCATTTATTTTTGCTGGGGGGGATGGGCGTAGTTCTGCATTAAAATGGATGTTGTATGCTTTAAATCTCTTATGATTGTTTAATTTTGCAGGTTTGACAAGTTTCCTCTAGCTGCTCACGCCATTTTGTTTCTCGTTGTCTTCATGCTAGTCCTCATGGCGTTAGATAGACAGGTAATGTATCTTGAAACAGTACTTATAGGTGGCTTGTTGACAACACATACACTGAAATCTTAATTATAAATGTTCATAGAGCTTCGTCTTCAGCCACATCGGCTACGAATTCTCCCTCTCTTTGAAGAAACAACTTTAACGTGTCCGAACTAATTGCATACCTTTTATTTTAATGAGAAATTAAGAAGCTCTGTTTTAACCTTGTGCCTGGAAATAATATTGATTATTTGAAAAAAGGAGTGACTTATCTATATAAACATCAGTACTTAAATACTCGAAAGGGTAATCTATAAATATTTAATATCCTTACATCATTCATAAAAAAAACCCTTGAGTACTATGGGAAAAGGCTTTTCAAATTGAAAATATTTGAAAATTAATTAGTAAGTACTTGAAGGAAAAATTCCAAAGGAAATTTGATTGCAGATGGTTATTTTAAAACTACTTAACCTTTTATATTAATCATTTTTATTTCGAATAAAATCATATACAACGTATTCAAAATGAAGCGTAAACTATTCAATAGTTCCTATAAAAACAAACTAAGGATCGTATTAGGCAAAACTTTAAACTGTTGGAAAAAGCACAAAAAAGAAAGATTTACTAAGAATAGGCTGTTGTAACAAATAGTGATATCAAGGAAATGCCAGAAATGAATGATCGGGGGAAATTAAAAGGTTTACGTAAACTGAAGAGTACTGCTTAGATATGAATTATATTTTAACAGACATTTTGCTTCAAATACCCAACTAAGCTTAATCAAATGTGTAGATTTAGTATAATGGCCTTCAATAAACAACCTACAAAATCAGAGGTCTATATTCTCTGTGACAGATCTTATAATGACAGGAAATTGGCGTTAGTTCCAGTTATGCGAGTTTTCCCGATAGACATTCCCTTATAGATAGCCTGAAAGTGTAAAAACAGTAGTGATTCGGATCCAGTGACAGTGAGAACTACTTTCAAGGGGTGTGTCTGCAGGTAGTCCTATCATTTATGCCCTGGACATCGCCTCTACTTACCTTCCAATATGAGGTGGTGCCCCATCTTGCACGAACACTGTGTTTACTATTTTGACAGGGCTGTCAGAAAATGAATCGCAAAATGTCTGAAAAGAGCTTCATATCTGCCAGCTGTTACTGAGCTCGTAACTGGACATACTGCGAGTTGTTCCTCAAAAAAAGAACTGACAAGTAATAAAGTCCAGTAAAACTATGATGTTATGACAACACTGTTGAGTGTCACATTCTAATCCAAATGAAGCAATATTTTCTCAGCTTTTGCGATTAGGATATGCATCTTTTATACTAACTTATATTAAGGCTACTATATATGTTTTCACGGGTAACGTTCTACGATTGTATTCCTTAATAATTTTTTAAGTTTGAGAAATTAAAATGTGTGCTTATGGGCATGTATATAGCATTGCCTATCATAATTACTTAGCAAATTGTTGTATTCTGTGACTGCTTCTGCAATACTCAACTACTTTTAAAAAGCTTTTATTTATGTATGTTTTAGTAGCATAATGTAACTAGACTATAATGGCTAAGAACTCTGAATAAATTTCGTTTGAAATTTAATGACAAACTTTTGTAATCTAAAAAAATATTCCAGTAAAAAGTTACCATATGAAGTATTTCCTTATTTTCTGATTTAGAGTTGATTTAATAATTCTTGGATCCTTTCAGTCTGAATCTACAACTCGAGCAGACTTCCTCTGGCAAAGCAAACTTAAGGTGGAGCAGGACGAAGTGGAGACGATGGGTAGCATCAACAAGATTTTGCTGGAAAACATTCTACCAGCCCATGTGGCAGCACATTTTCTCAGCAACAACAGACAGACAGAGGTATCAGAAAGAAATAATCTCTTAACATCCACTGCTTCTATTTGTTTTTTCAAAAATTGTTAAAAATAACTTTTCAGAATTATGACTTAAGTACGGTGGGATTTTTTCAATCGAAATAACTATAGGGTGAATCCGGCCAAATGTTTCGGACTATCCAAAATACCCTTTCCCGACGTTGTATTTTTTTCCCCAATGCGGAGGCACTTGTCGCGAAGACATTCGCCTATAATTCACCGCAGTTTTGCTGGCCATTTCACTATGGGGGCGCCATCTAGGTAGACCAGCATTGCCCCCTATGAAGGGACGACACAAACGGAGGCATTTTAGTAGCGCTTCGCCAGGATTCGATCTGAGCACCCTCAGCACCGAAAACCAGCGCGTTGTACCACAAGGCCGCTACGCCCCACCCCCTTCCCGACATATTTTGATTTGATTACTTCCTCAGTGTTTTTATCAATGCTGTGGATAACTGAAGTTATAGAAAATAAAAATAAAAAATTGGAGAAAATGCAAATTTTAAAGCTAACGCAGCGATACGCAGCCAAAGATGAGAAAAGTGAGAATATTCCCCGGCACCCAGGTGGACCCGCCATGGCTCCATAAGAGTCCTTCCAGGTTTGGATTCTTATCGGTGGGTACAGACCGCAGACGGCAGCTGCTCCGCGGTAGCGCCCAAACAAGCCCCTGGCGCCCCCAAGCCAGGGCCACAGAGACAGCAAGAGAGAAGCGTGTACCGCTCAAAACTGTTGGCAAAAAGACCATTTAAGATGGCTAAAAGGAGGATTTTGAAGAGAACTATTTTAGAAGTAAAAGCCGAAAAATGGATGCTCGAGGGACATGAAAGAGAAAAACCCAACAACGCGCAGTTAGTGAAGGTGGCGCGAAAACGCAAGACTGGATACAGAAGAAAACACAGCAAAAATTTTGCGGTATCGAAGCTACGACTATGTAGGAACCAACGCAGCCTAGAATGGTAACTGATCGATTTTGGAGGCGACAGCGTGAACCCCGGGCCCGTCTCTCGCTTACTCCAATTGGATCATCATGTGACAATAGTCATCTCCAGCTTACTAGCGTCTTGGGCTTAGATTTACGCCCTTCTCCGCAGCAAGGCATAATCGTACAGTACGTTGGAGAGAAGGGAAACCCTAATGAGGAATTTCTCTAAATTTTTATTGGCTACTGATCAAGTGCAATCAACCAGTCCACAGAGACATCGTCTATCACGAATTGTGGTTACAAAATTTAGAGTGCAAGACGGTGACAAAATACCTAAAGTGAGCGAAAGAGGTGAAACTCGGGTCAAAAACATACAAGTATCGCACTAAACGGAGAGTGCCAGCGTACTCATTTGTCATACCTTGCTGAGGAGTATATAACAAGTACGTAACTTAGGTCGAAAACTTCCTTTACGCTGAAGATTTATGTACATTTTTGATTCAAGCTCAGTTTCTTTAGCACGTTTTATACATTTTTTCAAGAGAAAAGTGGGCTGGAAAAGTCTGATGTCGGACGCTAGGTGGACAATCAGTTACCAAAAGTTGGTTCAGGAACTTGACGGAATTCAAAACCCACATACAAAGCAGACAAACCATAGGAACGCGTGATGCTGCTCAAGTGGTAACAGCGGACTACGAAGAGCGCGGTCTCCAGATCTATATTTGCAATTATAGTGCCACAAGAAAAAGACTGTTCTAGAAGGAAATCAGGAGATGTCGAGCCCTAGTATCAAGCACAATCGATGGCACGACTTTTAAAGAGACACGTTGTTGAGTCATACGACATTGATTCTATTTCAACAGATGTAATGCTTATGCATCGTGATACACTTTTGCGAGGACACTGATATTTAAATATGTCTGAAAACTACGATGACTGTTGGTATGAGCACACATGATCTGCAGTTTACCTGTAACTCCAAACACATTTTATGAATATTGGTAGGTATCCAATATGCGTATGTCAAAGTTTTAGAGTCTTACATTTCCCTTTATGTCTCAGTGAATGATCGTTTTGTGGCTATCTAGGTTGGCTATTTTATTTTATTAAATTCTTTTCTTCGGGTTAAAGGTAATTTTTTAACACTAGATTTCGGATTAGTGAACTCCTATCGTATACAGGGGCTTCATTCTATTTGTTAACGTCTGATAATATATTTTGTTCTATTGGCAATAACATTCTTTCTATCTATTATGCTAAATATTTTGTTCTTGTTCTATTTCACTTTCGCAGTAAAATAAAATACAATATTATATATCCTGTTACAGAGTTTAGTAATGTATTGAGAAATTAGAACTAATACTGTACTTAATTACCTTTTATATACAAGTTATTTTTTCATTCATTTAAGGAGCTTTACCACGAAAGATACCGTAACGTAGCAGTGATGTTTGCCTCCATCCCTAATTACAAAGAATTTTACGACGAAACGGATATCAATAAGCAAGGCCTCGAATGCCTGAGGTTACTCAATGAGATTATATGTGACTTTGACAAGGTATCGTTTTTACATCATGTTATCAATTTCAAAACTTCTTTCTATTGTCAGTAAATATCTTTGCATGCAAATCTACCACAATATTTTTTTTCTCCATAACTTATTTCGTAGAATATTAGTATTTACGTATTTGAACACGTGTTCGTGTACAGCTGCTTGACAATATACATAGGCGCATGCGCAAGACTAGTGAGTGTAAGGTTCCGCCAATCCTTAAAAGAAAGACTGTTGTGCACTTTTTAAGTTTACCTCTTTTTAACCTATTTATTTATTTATTTTACAAATGCCACACACTACAAAAAATAGCACCTATGCCATCAGTGCACGTGCTCTCCAATACTTCTCAACAAGATCAGTAAAACGTTTTAGTGCAGAGCACTCGTCTAAATGTTCCGCCGTCATAGTCCGGCCAGAGTCACAGAGGGTACAGACAGCCGATACGGAAAAGATGGGACCTTAAACAGTCATGTACAGTTAATAATCTAAAATGCGCTACGGCAGCTTTTCTTGGGGCCTCGGGAACATAATTGGGATTCTCGACAAGAATCGCCCAACTCTTGTTCATAGATGACTCCACAGCCTCAAATTTAAAATTACTCCTGAAAGTCAAATTTGTAATTAGCTTCAGGGAATGGAAAGATGAGGCTCTTTTATAACTCTGGGTCACCATGGCTCCTCTTTTTAACCTAAGTTACTCTTAACTAACAGCCTGGATGAAACAGCCTGGTTTCATCCTGGCTTATTGCAATAAGCCCAAAGTAGTGAAGGCGTATAATAAAGAGATTGTAACATAAGTACTTCCTTCAGTGAACATATGAATTAGTTAAGAGTCTTTTTAACCTAAGTTACTCTTAACTAATTCATATGTTCACTGAAGGAAGTACTTATGTTACAATCTCTTTATTATACGCCTTCACTACTTTGGGCTTATTGCAATAAGCCAGGATGAAACCAGGCTGTTTGAGCAAACTATCGCGAATTTTCTAACCAGCCTAAAGGTGTATGGCGTCATTACAATAAGCTTAAAATATATCAGGCTAATTAGAAAGTTGTCGATAGCCTGGAGCATTGCAAAATGATGGTGCTCTTTGCAATAAGTTGAATTTGTCAATTCACCTACGACACATATATATATATATATATACTGGAATTGTCGCTAAATATTGGCCTGTATCTACACCTCGAAACTGCTGGTCATTCAATTAAGAGTGCACCATATAGGTGGCTAGCACAACCCCCTACAAGCGGGTCCCGTAATTTAGAACTGAGTCAAGTGACGAGTCCGGTACACTTGACCCCACACCTCAAGAGGTAAACTTGAGAACTTGGAGAACATTGCAGCCACGACATATTTTTCATTCACCAGCCGCCTTTTGTGTACACGGAGGTGGATTTGTCAGCGCGGGCATCGAACCAGTAATGCCCAGATCACTGGCTCTCTGCCTTTGCCAACTGGCCCACCACGCCCATATATATATATATATATATATATATATATATATATATATATATATATATATATATATATATATATATATATAGATAGATAGATAGATAGATAGATAGATAGATAGATAGATTGATAGATAGATCGATAGATAGATGGATATGAATTCATATGGGTTTCATTTCAAGTTTGCACTTTAGTTCATGAACATTTTCAATATCTCGGTATTTTTTATGTATCCCTTTATTGCTAATTTCATTTCCTTAGGACGTAAAATTTTATTGCATATCTTCTCAAAACATCGGGAATTCCTTTTTTATTTGCAACCTTTGAAAAACTCGATATTTTCTTGGAATGAGATTCTCCAAATTTTCAGTAAATTCACATTTCTTATATTTGTTAACTCATTGTTATTTTGAGAAAGAAATTATGTTTAATAATTTCATATCGTTGAAAAACATACCAGTCTATACTTACATGAGAATATACTCCGATCTAAAACTACATTAAGTTATGTTAGAGAAAGCAAATGATGCAGTTGTTTATAAATACAACATGACTCTTACATATTTATTCACCGTAATTGCTTTTAGCAAAATAACTTATTTTCCTTTTTTGCTACCGCCGAAATAAAAATTCTGGCTATTTTGCTGCTGGGAGAAAACAAAAGAGAATTTCTTTATTATTTATAAGTCGTTGGTCACTTTGAAGAATAGATAAAACAGGGAAAGTTAATGTGCATAAAATTTGATATTCAAAAATATCTTTCAGGCAAACACCAAATACATTAGCTGATGAATTTCATTGTTTTTTTGTTATAGAATCCATATGTTTATTAACATATAACTGACTTGATGTATTTCTTACATTTTATGTGTTTATATTTCTTTTATTAAGAATTGCACAAAAAAATAAGTGTCAATGTTGTGTGCATTTTTAACAGATAAATAAAATTAAAAGGAAAATCAGTGTATACAATTTTTGTGGTGTAAAACGTATGTGGTTGGATAAGCAACTGTTTATTACCATGTTTTTATTAACTTGTTTTTTTGTGTGTTTGTTTGTGTATGTGTTTGTCTAGTACAAATCTTTCAGTCGATTTTTAACTAACTTCCCGACTAGCTAGACATTTGAAACTTTTAGAATAGCTCAGAATACGATGACAATGCATTATTTTAATACTTTTAGCCATTTTTAAACAGAATTAAATTCACTTTCAGTTATTTTCAGTTAATTTTGTTTTGTAGACTGGTGCAGCCATCTATTGGCCGGGACGGGAACGAAACGTTAAACGCAAGTTAACTTCCAGTTAACATCATTTTATTTCAAATCAATGGGGTAATTCATCAAAAAAATTTTAAAACGTACTTATTAATACATAGAATTGTCAAGTTTATATGATTCAACTATTCAGAAAATTTAAAAACATAGTATAAAAAAAGTTTTTTTAGCGTGTAATTATTTATTTCATTATTTTCTGATTTCAGTTACTGTTGAAACCTAAATTTAGTCGAATCGAGAAAATTAAGACAATCGGAAGTACATATATGGCTGCGGCAGGACTCCAGCCCGGTAGAGAAGAAAATGGAGTAAGCAACTTCCGTACTTAAACAAATATTTTTAAGTTTTAATCATAAGTGAAATTTTATCAAAACATTAAGGTTAGATATTGTAAATATCTACCTTTCAGTAAATTGTATGTATTTATGTAAACTCTATTTCTTGTATAACTGACTCTTGTGAATATTCTTTTACTGGCATCTAGGATCCTTCAAATGTAAGTCCTTCCATTAACTACTTTTAAAATTAGTCAATTTTTACTTTATATATATTAGTTAAATTATATATTAGTTACAAATATTGATTTTTACTTTAAAACTGCAGGGTAGAAGGTCTGTGGGATTAACTCGGTACAATGCTAGCATATGGCGAAAAATTTCCGCTGATTGACGATTTAGATATAAAGATTTTTTTATTGTTCTTTGAATTAGGGAAAGAATTTTTTTTCTCGGTCATCTTTTTCCTTCAAGAAATTTCGTCCACCAAAGGAAATTACGTGCGTTTAAAACACTGCACTCCATTTTCCCCCCGAATAATTGAAATAGGAAAGTATTATTGGCGTTTCTTTTAAAATAAGGAAAAAGATAACCCAGTCTCTGTTACGGAATATATATATACACTGAAGTGTCACTGAATTAGGGATAGCAAAGCCTATGCAAATTGTGTAGCGCTGCGCATCATGTATGCGCAAGTGAGGGCGCTGTGGTCACTGCATATATAGCGCGTACTGTGGTTGTTCTGAATTACTTGTTGGAATTGCCAGTATGGGTAAACTGCCTGATTTAGACGCCTTCGATCGCGGACAAATCGTAGGTGCGCGACGCATGAGCCATTCAATTTCCGAAATCGTCAGACAGCTAGGATTTTCAAGGTCGACAGCGTCAAGAGTATACCAAGAATACATGATGGTGGGGAAAAAAACTAGCGATCGGGCAAACTGCAAAGGACAATTAGCCTTGACAGTGCGTGGTGAGAGACGGCTCAGGCGTATTGTACGTAGCCAACGAAGCCAAACATAAGCTCAAATTACCACCCAGTTTAATGACGGTTCCAGTCGTACAGTCAGTAAACGGACTGTACAATGCTCGCTTCACCGTATCGGTTTCGGGAGCCGTCGCCCTACGAGAGTACCATTGCTCTACACTCGCCATCGGGCTGCACGTCTTGCCTGGGCAAGAGAACACAGAGACCGGAGTGTAGAGGACTGGAAACGAGTAGCATGGAGTTATGAGTCTCGATTCCGACTACTTAACGCCGACGGGAGACTGAGAATATGGCGTCAGGCTCATGAAGCCATGGATCCTGCATGCCTGGCTGGAACTGTACAAGAGCATGGTCGCTCAATCATGGTCTGGGGTGTTTTTTCGTGGCACAGTTTGGGATCTTTGGTGCGTGTACCACCCTCCCTCAATGCAATTCGGTACGTAGAGTTGCTGGGTGATCACCTCCATCCGTTTATGCTGTTCTGTTATCCACACGGTAATGGAGTTTTCCAGCAAGACAACTGTACCTCTCACAAGTCCCGGTTGGCTACTGGCTGGTTGGATGAGCATTCCTCTGACTTCTCTGTCATGAATTGGCCACCTAGAAGCCCAGACTTAAATCCTATTGAGCATCTTTGGGATGTTTTGGAACAAGGCGTGAAAGGCCATCACACAGCACCAAAGAACCTTACTGAATTATGGACAGCTTTAGCCAATATTTGGCAAGCCATTCCCGTGGAACGTTTCCAGAAACTTGTTGAACCGTTATCAAGGCCAGAGGAGGCCCAACTCGTTACTAGGTAGGTATCCCTAATTCAGTGGCACTTCAGTGTATATATATATATATATATATATATATATATATATATATATATATATATATATATGCGGGAGTCTACTGCATATCTTTATGTATAAAATGTGCATGGTTAAGGCTTCTGGTTATATATATATATATATATATATATATATATATATATATATATATATATATATATATATATATATATATATATATATATATATATATCTGTATATATCTGTATATATATATATGTGTATATATATATATATATATATATATATATATATATATATATATATATATATATATATGTATATATATATATATATTAATTACAGAGATATCCAACATGGCATACGTTAACTACTTCGTCAAAATCGTTCAAAATCCCGTGCACATAAAAATAAATGTATGTACAGTGTTTAAAAGGGAAATTCCCGCATTTTATTCTACAGCGCGTTATATAAAGAAAGTCGTTGTACCTTTATTTAACGCGTTGTATGAACTCGCATTGTACGGAAATCAACGGTATGTGATTAAGTTCATTATTTCTTCGATTTCTTTTGCATTTCGGAATAACGATTTCTTTACGAATGTATAACCGTTTTATTTTTTTTAACGCTAGAATCACAATGGCCGCTATTTGAAACTGGAACTTTAAAACGTCTATAAAAGAGAATGAACGTTTTATCCCCTTAACGCACCTTCGATATTACATTCTATCTTGACAACAAAAGTAGTATACATGAAACCCACTGTGAAATATTTCAACGATAAACTGGCGTGGCCCGAAAAATTCCCAATGAAAATTCTACCTAATATTGAACAGCATGTTTCATTGAAAGCCTAATCAGGTGTTTTATGTTGCGCAGTCTCTTGGACGGTCGTATACGCTTTGCTTTGCGCTAGAGAAAAAGTATTTATTCTAAAACTCGTAATTTTTGAATATTTTTCTCCCGACTAGAAAAGGCGGAAAAAAAATATTTTTTTTATCTTTCATGCCGTCAAGACTCTTTTCTCTTTATTGCAGTTCTATTTTTATACCTAAAATACGGTAAATTTTATCCGTCCGCATAAATTTTATGTTCCAATATCCTCAGATTATTTATTCTCAGTTTATGCCCATGAATCAGGAAACCGTCTATAAAATACCTTGAATTAATCTTTTGGTTTGAATAATATTGATTATTTAAAAATAGATTTTTCTGCTTATTTCCGTTTTATGAAAATTGCTTTACGACAATTATTTCCTCACTAAGAAAAAGGCCAAAACGATCCAAAACTTGTTACTTTACTAATCACAGATTAGTAAGCACATATGTTTGGAACCTGCTTTCCAATTTTGAATTTAGATCACTACACGCAGTGCTCGGATATTTTAACAGCATTTTACAGTGAATAATTTATGGAGAAACTTCACCATCCCAAAACCCCCTATTCGACGGCCACCCCTCTAAACGGCGAGATTTTGTTCAGAACCGGTTCAAGACTCTATAGAGTCAGTGTTATGGAAGAAACCTCTTTTCAACGACCACTCCTCAAAACGGCCATAGAGAATTTTCATTGTATTTTTTTTTAATTTAATATTTTCACAAACAACTTTTATTTTGTAACCATACATATCAGTAATTTGATGGTCTTTAAAAAATAACTAATGAAAATTGATAAGTGACAAACTATGATCTCTACCTTAATTGTATTCAAAAAACAGTTTTCAAAGCTATACATTTACTAATCTTGTGTTAAAAAATAATGAGAAAATTTTCCTGTAGGTATACATGGGAACAAAATATCTACTACACGGGACCTGAAGATTTCAGATAACGCACCCAAGCGCCATTTAAGTTCAAAGGCATTTTAAAAGCTTTCAGTTTAAAAAGCTCTAAAATTCAATAAGCTTTTAAATTTTGATGGAGTTGCTATCATTTTAAAGCTTATATTTTTCCTTTCCCTTTATCTCTCGATCTCTTTTCCGAAACGCAAAGAGAGTTCGGGATTATTTTCCGATATTACTTTTAATCGTAATCGAACTACTTGCTTTCTACTAAGCTGTGAACGTAAGTATGAAAGCTACGCTTTTACCCTAAGATGCAAGCTCGTAAAGTCTATTTGAAGTGCATTCCAAGCTGTAATACGGTGATTCGATTTATTGACGTGTTGGATTATTAAAGGTAGTTTAACAGGATAAAATAGTCGAGGAAATGTATAGAAAGTTCTTTTTGCATATAAGTTAATTTTAATAGCTTAAAGTTAATAAGGCAACTAATATTAACCTTTTCCTTACGGGGTGGGATAGCATGTGTTCCAAGAATACGGGACCTAGAATGAATATATATATATATATATATATATATATATATATATATATACATACATATATATATATATACAGTGGAATCTCGATCTATCGTTTTTCAAGGGACCG
>OU015502.1:9774484-9873941 GCA_907164885.2 Dolomedes plantarius
CAAAGAGAAAGAGAGGGAAAGGTCGCCTGGAAGGGGCATAACGCTTTTTCCTTACGTGACGATTTCTGCCAGGCACTCTACTGTACTCTACTGTAAACCGCGCACTCTACTGTAAACCGCGTAAAAGAACTTCGTTCCAACAAAGATGAAAATAACGTGAAAATTACAGACAAAATATAAAAAAGGAAAAAAAATAGCAATTTAAATATTTTTAAATTTTTTTCTTTTCTTTTCTTTTCTATTAATTCTCGACCCCTTTCAATGCTACTTGTATTTTCTTATTCCATGTTTTCACTCCTTCCTGTTTCTCATTCTGGCAATTCCACACTTTACAGTTTCTCTGTACTGGAATAGCAACCCACTTTTGGCACCTTTTACCTACCTTGGCTAACTATGTAGTTTTCTCTTAGGGTCTGTTCATATTGAATCTGTCAGCGTCAGCGCTACTCGTATTGACATATTTTAAACCAATCACAGGCCTTAACAACTTCATGGCTAGTCGTTTGGAGGTTTGTAATTGGTTAAAAATATTTCAACACGAGTAAAGCTGGTACTGACGGATTCTACGTGAACAGGTCCTTACTCTGATCCTGAGGAAAAAAATAATTACAAGATAAAACTAACTTTTTATATACCATGTTTTTAAATTTTCTGTTGAATCATATAAACTTCACAATTCTATGCATTAATAAATACTTTTTTAAAATTTTTTTGATGAATTATCCCATCAATTTGAAAGAAAATGAAGTTAAATGGACGTTAACTTGCGTTTAACTTTTCGTTCCCGTCTCGGCCGACAGATGGCTGCACCAGTCTAAAAAACAAAATTAACTGAAAATAATAAAAACATGGTAAAATTCTGCTTAAAGATAAGTATTAACAAAATGCATTGTCATCGTGTTCTGAGCTATTCTAAAAGTTTCAAATGTCTAGCTAGTCGGGAAGTTAGTGAAAAATCGATTGCAAGATTTGTACTGGACAAACACACACACAAACAAGAAAGCAAGTTAATAAAAACCTGGTAAAAAACAACCGAATTTCCTGTATAAATTACGAATTGAGCTCGTATTGGTGTTATAAAACTTATTACAGTGGAACCTACATATATCGAAACTCGATATAATGGAATTCCTTGATAAATCGAAGTTTTTCCATTCCCTTTGAACCTGACTGACACTCCCATGTTATTATTAAATCGAACATCGGTATATAGAAATCCTCGACAATTCGAATTTTATCATTCCCCTTGAGGTTCGATATATCGAGGTTCCACTGTATTTTCTTCCCACAACAATTTGGACGTTTTTGGTTGTCAAATATTTTTACAGTTTGTTAATTACAATACTTTATGATTTACTTTTTTTCTGTTTGTAGGAATCAACAGTGGTCCGGTGATAGCCGGCGTTGTAGGGGCACAAAAACCCCAATATGACATATGGGGAAATACTGTGAACGTCGCAAGCAGAATGGACAGCTGTGGTATAATGGGTAAGATACAAGTAAGTCATAGGATTTGCATATTTTTTATACCATTTTCATTGAAAAAACTGTATATACCTATTCCACTTTTCGTAATATTAATCTCGTTATGTTGCTACTTATATATCTTTAAAATTATAGCCATTTTCTTTGAATAGGTGAACATCTACTTATAATTAGAGGCTTTTATTAAAAACTTATCCAAACAGAAATTATGAGAGAACTGGTGAAAAATGGGGATAGCAATTTAAATATCTTTCTTAGAGTGCTTTTAAATATTTATAAATATTATTACAAGACATTTGTAATAAAGATTTATAGCATAAATTAATAGTTTCGTTAAGAATTTTAAAATTTAAGTTGCAATGGTTCATCAACAGAGTCCACAAACCTCGGTCATAACACTTGACGATTTTAAAAACATCCTGCTCATTATGTAACGCCGACTCTCTTTTTGGATAGCTGTTCTTTTTTACGAATAGCATTTTTTATAATTTACGGGTAAGTTGGTACTTTGCATTGTTATGCCTTTTCCGAAACAAAAATTTTCGTGAATGCAATACAACACCAAATTTTTCTTGGAATGACCTGTATTCATTCCTAGTGTCTTTTGTACTTCTCTTATTGTATGCATTGTACCCGTATTAAATTCGCAAACTGCTGTTGTTACAGAGTTTTACACGTTGTTTATTAGCAAATATTTCTGTAGGGAACTTTGCCCAAATCACACTGTGCAAATAGTCATCAGTATTTTGAGTTCCACAACGTACACGTATTTCCAGAAGTTCGCTAGATGCAAGCCGTTGACATACTGGTAGAATTTTGGGAAGAAATACTTCATTTATTGAGGTCCCTACTCTTATTTTGTGACTATCTGGGTTATCCCCGGGGTTATTTGTAATTTAGAGAGGAGATTTTAGAGTAAAAGGAATGTAAATACTAAAGTGGGCGTGGCATTTAAAGGGCTGACTAGATAATGCAAGGTATTTTTAATACACTTACAATAGTCAGATCATCTCAAAACTTTGTACCAATATACTAGAGGTGTCAAAGTATTTTTTCAACAAAAAATTGAAAAATCGATATTTTCATCAATATAAGGGTACCAAGTCCCCTTAGGGGACAAGGGATCTCCAATCTCGTTTTTTAAATTTTCAATATTTTACTCTATACATAAAATGAGAATAATTAATATTCTTTTCTAGTACATTGAGGGCACTTAGCTTTCACAAATAAGTATTTTTCAAGAATAAGACCTGTTTTTCAAAAAATTTTTCAAAACTTTTTGGAATTTTCAAAATGCTCCACTCGCACTTATTTTCTCCTGATTTCTCTCAAATTTCTCAAGATTGTTTACTGAAGTATTTGCCACAAAATGGTGCATAATTCTTTGAAACCACGAATATTTTTCAAATTTAAAGACCATGAAATAAAGCAAAAACATAAAAAAATAACAGGCAGATTAAAAAAAAAAATTACCTATGGCTTTAGATTCATACAAAATAAAAATCAATGCACATTTATGTTTATATATACACGGTAAACTTATATTAAAAAATTAAGGTATTTTAGGGGTTTTGAATTCACATGGAGCATTTTGAAAAATGCTAGAATTTTTGAAAAAATTTTGAAAAACAGGCATTATTCTCCCAAAAATACCTTATTTTGAATTGTAAGGATCTTCAATTGTACTAAAAATGAACTCAAATTATTCTCATTTTGTGAATAAAGATAAAAATTTAAAATTTAAGAAATCGTGGTTTAGGGTCCCTTATCCCCTTAACCCTGCACTTGTCCCACGGCGTCTCACAGACTCCAATAGCACTTTGTTTACATTTTGCATATTAATGGATTGCTCTGTAAGCCCAACAGATGTTAGTACCTTCGAAGTATTTATGGATGAGTCATAACTAACAGACAAAATTCCTGCAGTTGCTATCATTCTTTTATAGTAAATGGATATACAGTATACCAAAACACCCGATTGGCCTTTCGCCGAATTTGTAAAAATTGCTAATAGAAATACATTTTTTTTTTTAAATTTGCTTTATTTTTATTTATCCCATTGTAAAAATTGCTTATAATTTTTTTTACACTTGATTGATTTTTATTTCTATAAATTGATTATAGCAATTCCTATTTTTCCGTTTGCTTTAATTTATTTCATTGTAAAAAGTGCATATAAAATTGCATTTTCTAAAAAAACTTGATTGGTTTTCATTTACATCCATCATATCTTTAACTTAATAAATATTTATTTTTACAAACAGAATAACAAAACCCTCCATGCCTGCAATTTTTATATACGCGAGCAGTGCAGGGTTAATGGTTTACCTAAAGCGATGCTTTAGTTTTGATGGCCGAATAGCTAGGGCGCTGGCATTCGGTTCAGATTCTGTGGGTTCGAGTCCCACTGATGGCATGGATGTTTGTAGCCGTTCGGAAACGGCTTTAAACTGTAGGGCCCGGTCTGATTAGTCCTCCTGTAGCAAAATGTTGACTGTAGCGCTCCAAACTAAACCAAACCAAACCAAACCTAACGAAAAGCGATGCATCAGCTTATATAGCAAATTTTCAATCCTAAGTTAAGCAATGGGAAATTTTACTCGGGCTATTTTTCTAATCACAGATTAGAGAATGTATATTTTTTAGATCTGTTTTTTTTCATAGGGGGGTTGAAGTTGTAATAGGGGGCGCGTATTTTTTGAAATTTCAAATTTTTTCGCTGTTAATTTTTGACTGGACATTCAATTTCCGACGCCTGTCACTGCAAAATCAAATTATAAAAAAATAAATTAAAATTAAAAATATTATTTTGAAAAACACGTGCCTGACCTTCAAGGTTCAAATGCAAGAAAGCACAGTTTGAGAACCACTGATGTAATGTGAAGATTAAATAAAAATAATATCTATAAATCTGATCCGGATGAACAAGGTTTTACTGTACCTAACAAAATATAAAATATTCTTTTCTAAAAATCCACCCAAAAATTTGAGGTGCGTCTTACCGTCCGGTGCGTCTATTGATCCGAAAAATACGATTTAATAAATTTTTCTCTCTAAGGCTCGTTAAACCAAATTGACTCTTAACATTTCTTTTAATAAATTGAATTTGATCGAACACAGAATACATTTTTCGTAGAGCGCTCCCGCGCTTGCATTTTTTATTTGCGATAGGGATGCAACATCGACAACAAAACATCGATGTTTTGAAACATCGATGTTCAATATTAAAACATCGATGCTAATAAAACATCGCTCAAAAACCATCGATGTTCTTAAACATCGATGTTTTAGAACATCCATTTTTTTTAAAACTGGTTTAGTAACCTCTAACATTAATGTTACTTCGGTTAGTCGTGGGGGGGGGGGATTAATTTTACTCTCTGATTGGGCTGACACAAATGACCAAAACTTGGTTGCTAGAGTCAGTGCATATCACAGAATTTCCATGATACATTTCATTACTTTGACCGGATAAGTGAGAAAGAACTTATTTTTATAAAAACAATTGATAGGACCAAAGCCATAAAAAAAAATCCGTGATGTTTTCTAATTTAAATTGGCTGAATGTGAAAAATTATTGTAATATTTTTTACAAGTTGGATAATAATTTACTTCCAGGAGGCTTAAATAATTTAGTAAAAAAAAATCTGAAGTTGTTGCATTGAACAAGTGTTTAAGACCCTCGTCTTCAATAATTGAAATCAGCTGAGAATCTCTACAAATCATGTAAAGAATAGCTTGAGAAATTTTGCTGTGCATATCTCCACCAAATTTTTTTTATTATGGGGCTTTTTTCATTAAAAAATAAACATTGAGACAACATAAAATATCGAGCACAAAACATCGATGTTAAAAAAACATCGGCTTCAATAAATCGATGTTTGGAACATCGATGTTTTGAAAACATCGACATCGATGTCGCATCCCTAATTTGCGAAGAAAACATCACGGGACATATTTTATAAACAACTCTTTACACGGAGACTGGCTGACGCGTCAAGGTGTTTTTCGTAACAGAGTTCGCGCATCAGGGCATCTGGCACAACGGTATATTCGGGCAAAGAAATATTTGACAATACTTACATCAAAGTTGGCCGAGGTTCTCCTCCATTGCAGTAGGAAAAGCTTTCTCGTGCGATCGAAAGGTAAACGTCTGGACAGCACATAGACAACTTTGGATATCCAATACTAGAACAGCTATGTAAAAAGAATTACTTGCAGAATTTAGGAAAATTTTATTCCCAGATGAATGGGATATAACTGCTGCATAAGCATCAAATTGTCAGCCAATGAGGAAAGGTGTGATAAATTTAATTTCGGTAATGAAGTCGAGGTCAAATACCAAATTATAAGCGAATGGGGAAAGGCGTGACAGATTTAACTGCAGCATGATGTCAAGGCCAAATATCAAATTATAAGTCAATGGGGAAGTACATTACAAAATAATGAGCAAGAATAATAATTTAAAGCTCGAAAGAGCTGTACAGAATTCACGTGAACGTTTTAGATAAAGGCGTTTCTACTTTTGGTATTTAAATAGCATGGATAGAAATATCCTTTTAAGTTACCTTTCCACTATGAATTTTGAAAATATTGCCTTTTGCTTTGAAGCAAATATTTTGCCGTAGATCTCCAGTTTAGCAATTTATTAACTCTGCTGTGTACTAACCCTATTAAATTCGCCTACCTCAATGTTAACCTATGGAGAAAATCTGTTTACTGTTGACAGCTACAAATGCTGATAATCTAATGAAAATGGTGTTTTCAGATAAAACTTTTCTGCACCTTGCAACAGGATTCATTTTACAATTTTCGTGACCCAAAAAAATTTAGGAGCGTTAAAACACAGTATACCAGATTTTATTTACCCGAGTAATTTAAATTTTAAAGTATTATTTGCATTTTTGTAAATGAAAAGTACCCCCAAGGTAAAATTTCTTTCGCTATTACAGAGTGCAATTTTAAAAAAAAATCTTTCACTCCGAATTGGCAATCCTTGGACACATTTTCTCCATACGTTAACATTGAGGTGAGAGAATCCAATAGGGTTAGCACACAGCAGCCTTAACAAGCCTCAACAAACTCTCTCCTGAATGCGTATATGACGATTCGGTGATGTAAAATTGTCTTCTAAAAGTAAAAATATATTTTTTTAAAAATAAATTCTTTTAATAGGTAGTACAAATTTATTAGAATATCACTAGATGGAAGTATATGCGCGTCGATGAGGGACTGTATCAAGCATTCTTCACCTTATCAAGCATTCTTCAAAGCAAGCATGTCCCTAATTTCGAATATGCGTAATGCACTTTTTCTCTTTGTTGTAGCCACTCATGAAAAAAAGGAGAAATTTTAAATCGCGTTAGACAAAATAGTGTTGTACGAGTAAAAATCTTGTATAATGCGAATAATATTAAAGGAAAAACGTTGGAGTGACTATTTCCGCGTACTATATATATATATATATATATATAATACCCACGCAGCTGTAGGTATTTGGTGGGTAATCGTAACGAAGGGGAAGCACACACATGATGTAGCCAAGTCTAGGAATTATCCACAATATTTTAACACTGTATTCTGGAAAACTCATTGTGAAGATATACAGCACACATAAACACTATGGCGGCGTTTTGACGTATTTTGAAGCCTTACATCACAGTGACATCACAATTCCGGGACAGCCGGAGTTTTCACTAAGTATCAGATTGCTGGACGGAGAACGGACGCTGCGTGACAGATTAACACAGGACAGAAGGGTGCATGGACGAGACAATATACAAGGAGAGTCACGGAACAAAAAGCCGCGAAAAGGCACTTGCTCACACTTTTACGCCGAGTTCAGCGCCAGAGTGTCAAACCATTTAATTGATTAACGGAGACCATCTGACCTCGCACGTCAGAAATCGGAGGATCTCAGGGAACCATCTAGAACGATTGCATCATCCTGTTTTTGAAAACAACTTACTCTTTACACGTGCATTAAGGGACAATTTAGTTGGTTAGTTCGGTTATCTTTAGGTCATAAAATAGGGGTCTATACTTTTTTGAAACGTTAACGGGAAAATTTAGAATAGGCGTTAATTAACGAAGGTGAAACGTTATTATTTCATATATATATATATATATATATATATATATATATATATATATATATATATATAGGGTCATCGAAAAAGGTGCCGTGATTGCAACGTGAAATAAAGAACCATAAAATAGAACTCGTGGTGTTTATTTTTTCACCAAAAGATACAGAAAAAAAGTTTTGGACATTACCTAGTAGGTTTCGATAGGAGCACCCCTCACCGCTCGGCACACATCTAAGCAATGGTCAATTTACATCCAGGTATGCTCGATCATATCAGGAACAGTCACTATTGCAGCAGTGATTCTGTCCGATACATGACGTCGTCCCGGATCTTCCCAGAGTACATGATGTTTATCAGGTAACCCCCTTGAAAAATGTCTAGGGGGGGGGTCAAATCGGAGCTCCTTGGTGGCCAAAAAATTGGACCGTCTCTTACTATCCAATGTCAAAACCCGTGTAGGAGGAAGCGGAGCAGTTATGCTTACTCCACACCAACGGCGATAGCAACGAAAGACAGACACATTTTATCACCTATCTCTGTGACTGTCATAAAACCCTTCACATAGCCAGGAGACGGGGAGAAGAGGCAATTTACTTGCGAATGCGCATAATCTTCTCTTTCTATTCTGATTGGCTGTAGATCATGGCGGCAGAGACAAAAGTTGAACTTTTTCCAACTTGAAACCGCAGAGACCGGAGACGAACCGTGGGAGTGAGAATTTGTTTGTAATACGCATACGCAACAACGAAGATCCATGATTTTCGTCGCCGTTGGTGTGGAGTAAGCATTACAGTCACCATGACATGGAAAAATAAAACTCCCTGAGTTAACATATCATCTCATTGCCGTTCCCTTTGCCCACAACTGAAATCAAGGACACCTTATTCAATGATCCCGTATTATATATATATATATATATATATATATATATATATATATATATATATATATATATATATATATATATATATATATATATATATATATATATATATAAAACTAAGTCTAAAATCAGCTATTGATACTGATTGGGAAAGTTTTCAATGAGCAATCTTAAATCGTATTTGGGGATTGTTTATTACCATGTTTTTATTAACTCGCTTTCTTGTGTGTTTGTGTGTTCTGTACAGTATAAATCTTGCAATCGATTTTTAACTAACTTTCCGACTAGCTAGACATTTGAAACTTTTAGAATAGCTCAGAACACAATGACAGTGCATTCTTTTAATACTTTTAGCCGAAAAAGTCCGCAAGGTGGCGCTTCGATCGAAATCAATGCTTGCACTTTTGCGTAACGGCGTTTGACGATTTTAAAAACAGAATGCATGTGAATTTAGTTTGTTTACAAAAATAGTGTGCGAATAATTTTAAAAAAAATTATAAAAATTAAAGTTTATAAAGTCTGTGGATAGTGGAAACGACTAAAAAGTGATTAAAATTATATAAAAGAAAATGAAAAAGAATAATTAAGTGAAGGTTTGTGCAATTAAGAGAGAACTGTCAAGTTTATATGATTCAACAGAAAATTTAAAAACATGGTTTATAAAAAGTTCTTTTTATCTTTTAATTATTTTACGTTGAGTTTTGCTATTTTACACATGTTTAATAATACCTTATTTAAGACTATATTTATTGCAACTGAACAAATGCGTATTTTATTTAATCACCTCTCGATAAAAATGCCGTAACATTAATATCTCCTCCATTCCTCAGGTCACCGAAGACACCGCCAAGACTCTGATGGAGCACAATTACGAATGCGAATGCCGGGGCACCATATACGTGAAGGGCAAGGGCAACCTGACCACGTACTTCGTGAGGACACAGTTCGACAACCGAGACTGTTCCTAGCGTGGCGCCCGCTGCGATGCCGACCTAATTTCATCGTGATGCTCAAACGGATGAAGCCACGTGACGTCGAGTAGGCTTTCCCGCCACCAGTAGCGTAAATTGGCGTGCACCACCAGCGATTCATTTCTATCAGAACTGTCGAAGCTCTGATCACGAACATGACGAAACCTTGCTGAATTTGGGATGCAAAATATGAAAGTATCGTTTTATAGTCCACTTATGGCACATCAGAAGCAAAGTATGCATTCCCCAATGTATAGCAAGTGCTAGGTACCGAGAATTAATTTCCACTGAAGACAAAAACCCGGCAGAAAATCTTCTAGAGCTGTGTTTGCGTTAGTTTGTGTTATTTAACTTATATATATATAACGTGTTCTACATATATATGCAGTACATCGTGCTCTATCAATTGCTTGTTCTATACATAGTCTATGTGTTCTATTTCAGACAACGAGAGATCTAATATTCTTGTAATATCTCTGCTAAATATCATCTTCGATATGTACCTATCGCTGGAATACTTCTGGTTATTCAATGTTGGTAAATTACGCCATTTGTTTTTTTGTTGGAATTCGAATATGGATATAACTGGATATCAAAATTGAAGTCTACTCTGCAGAGCGGTAACAAAATTTCACAAAATGTCAAAGGAGATGATAATAGGCTCTAATTAATTAATTACTCAAAGAACTAAAAAATTGAACATCATGAAATGTTTATAGGATTTAATTTTTTTTTCTTTGAGGCATTTGAACGAAATATCATCGTTTAGTTCAAAATAATTTTAAGATAGTGTGATCTCGGTGTTTCTCATATTGTGACAGATCTATATTGTATCTATACAACTGTGTCAGATTTCTGTATGTGGAAATCTACTACTGTCATGTCACTTTTGAATAAACAGTTAGCAATATAAATAATTTAAGGGACTTTAAAAACAGGGTGAAACCATGAGAATGAACAAATATATTGCGAACGCTTAAGGATGGTGTGTTCTAACCCTATTGGATTAGCTCACCTCAATGCTAACCTATGGAAAAAATTTGTGTACTATTGACAGCTACATAAATGCTGATAATTAAATAAAATTGTATTTTCAGATAGTCTGAACATTTCTGTACCTTGTAATAGGATTCATTTTATAAACTGCGTCCACCAAAGGAATTGATAAGCGTTTAAAACACGCAGCATCAGATTTTTTTATCGGAATAATTTAAATTTTAAAATATTATTTGCATTTTTTTTAAAATGAAAAATGCCCCAAGGTGTTAATTTTTTTTTCTCTTCTACGGAGTACAATTTTAAAAAAAATCTTTCAAACCAAGTCCGAAATTCTTGTACACATTTTCTCCATGGGTTATCATTGAGGTGATCGAATCCAGTAAGGTTAGTACACAGCAGCCTTAATTTCTAACCGACATTAAAATGCTAAAATTGAGCGTAGTGCAATTTACGTAGACCTTTACCTGCACTGAGTTGGGCATCATTTCTATTCTTCCTTTGCCTAATGGCTAGAATTAACTTTCATTGACAGTGTAACACGTGGAGAAAATTTTCTTTCATTTTTTCTCATGAGAAAAAAAATATCCATATGCGGTGTCAGGTACGCAAACTATGAGTTCAATAACTGTTGGGAAGGGCATTTTGAAATTGATGGAATACTAAATATCCTACAGTTATCTCTCAGCAATAAGGACCCTAACCCAAACATTTATTTGCAAAGCTTATAATGACTGTACCAGAATGGTTAAAGAAATGCTTATCTGAGAGTGCTTACTAGTTATGTGAACATTAGTATTTTAAATGAATGGAAAATTTTTTAAATTAATTAATAACTTCAAACGAAGAACTAAGCCAGAAATTATGTACATGTAAAGTGTTCAATTATTTTTTATTAAAGTATTTACTTAAAATAATAAGATCAAAAATGAAAGATTTCATCATTAATAGCCATTTTTTTTATTTACTTTTAAGAATTCAAAATAGTATCTTTGTTGGGAGGATTAGCAACCATGATTTTATTAACTCTGCCTTAAAAGGCAAATCATATCATAAATTGAATTCCATCTAGAACCTTCCAGAATTTTGAACATTTAAATTAAAGTAATACATTATCGTAAAATTTACATTGTATCTGAATATATCATATCAATGTTTTTACCCCATTTCTTTTCAATTTGATTCTCATTTTAAAATAATGCGCATTATAGTATTTTCTGACATGATATCTATAGTGTTGATCTGCCTGCGTTAGTGCTGTCATAAAACGAAGTGAGAGAGGTGTTAACAGTCCCCCATGCGACTTCATGACCAATGCTAAACGACAATAATATGTAGAAGTGTGATGTATCTTCATTCTAAATATATAAATGAAACAGATATATTTTCGTAAAACTTACTTTGCCTCCTTAAAACTGATATTAAAATTTACTATATCATTCTGCTACTCTTGAGATAAAATGTAGCAAAGGCTGTTTGAAAAGTATTGAAACACTGTACTTCCCCCTGGCTCTACTAGACGGTAAATGACATTCAATGTCCGCCAGCTACGTTCATTTTGCGTCTTAATGTATATGCAAATCGAAAAATACTAAGTTGTCTGCCTATATTGAAATGGATATTTTGGTGCGAAATTTTGAAAAAAAATGTATTGCTCTATGTTAAAGGACAATATTTTAGGGTTCTAGAACTGTTTTACTTTTATTCGTACGATCATTCGATGAGAACTTATGGCCAATTGAATAAACCGAAAGCCATATTAAATGATCATAAGTTGCATCTTTAAATGTATTTTCTAGAGAACTCGTTTTTCAGTTAGCTTTGTAAACGAGAAAGCTAATAATTTAAAAGTTTTTAAAATATTTCGATGAAATTTTGCAATAATGTTTTACACATTACTCACTATGCTTTGACCTAAAAGCTAAGCTGTATGTGTTAACCGATTCATTTTAGAGGTGCCTGTACTTACAAAAATATAATTTAAAAGAAATCAGTGTTTTTTTCACCTTTTTTGGTATATTTTCAGTGATACTTTAAAATATTGTAAAACTTTTACTCCAGAACACAGATAAGTTGCACAGTAATATATAGGATAAATTAAATTAAAATATACTAGTTTGTACAGTCAAAACATGACGATTGGCTAGTAAATAAATGTAACACACAGTATACTCAACACATCATTACAAAATATTGAAAATCATAATAAGAATAGAGAAATACACTTTAAAAAATTACTATTGAACCCAATAAAAAGAAACACAGTAACTCAATGGGGCGAAATACGAGTAAACAATTTCAGTCAGGTTTAAATCTGTATCTCACAAACATAATGAAAAATAAAAATGGCAGAGAGAGAGCTAGAGAGATTCCTCGAAATAAACAAGTTAACGTGTTATGCGGCCCCGTGCTCAGTTAGTATCTAAAGCCAGATTTAAACATGTCACTGAGCATGCGCAGAAAGCAATTTTTAATTGTGAATTATCGCTGATGAATAGAAATGCGATTACAAAAACTAAATTTGATACATCTATATAATAAAATCTCCCGTTTAAGATCAAAATGAAGTAAATTGATGCAGTAGTTTTCTCTCACGGACTTCCCAAATAATCGGCTTAGGAACTTAAATATATAGATTTAGTTGAATTGAGTGTAGAGTCTCCGGTGTAAGCACTAAATTGTACTAAAAATTTAGAAAAAATTCCCTATATTTTAAAATGTTATGAAAATTTAATCAAATTTATACTCTGTTTTCACGACTTCTATATCACATGTGAACTAAAAATGTAAGTATTTAATCAGTACTGTATATTTTTGAAAAAAAATTGCTCCGAGGTTAGGCAGGTACTTCAAAAATGAAACTGTTAACGCAAATCTGCCATACGGATATCAACTTCCGAAAAAAAAATATTTATAATGAATACATGATACACTTCTAATCATTTAACTGGAGTTATGACAGTTAATGAAGGTCTCTAAAAATTTAAAATATTTTAACCATTAAGAGCAATATTTCATTTTATTTTCATAAAAGATTTGAGCGTTTTATTCGAAAACGAAGCGTTATTTATTTTCTCTCAAAGCAGAGTCAAAATATGAATTCCGAATAAATTGTATATGTACAATATTGTATGTTTAGTGTTTATAGACATAAACGTATAAAGGTATTTACTCAATATAAATAATTATATATATGTATTTATGTATGTATGTATAACAACATATATATAAATTAATATAAATTGTGATATTTTTACACACATTAGTTTTGATAGCCTTGTATCAAAATTTTAGTTTCTTTGTGTATATATATTAGAACAGTGGTGCGCAAACATTTTTCGACCAACTTACTTTAAATTAAAAAATCCGTCGACATTAATGACAATTTTTCGGTAGGGGAATTTTTTTTAAAGATTAGGAAAGTGTTAACATAAAATAAAAAACTAACCTCATGGCACAACAGTCCACTGTGGACCAAAGCCGGCGGTGTCCATCTCCGCTTTCTTGACCGTGGGCTAGGGGTACCATACAGAAAATGTCTCAGTCAGGTGGTCAACCTGACGTGCAACCCCCAGAGTTTAGTTCCCAAGCAAGCTTGGTCTTCATTTATCGACCCACTCAAGGGATGAATGTCTGAGTCGACCTTGCCCAGTCGCAGGACCAAACCCTGGACTTGTGGTTTGGCAGCTTGAGGGGGTCCGCAACACATTTTTTACATTTTTTTATTTATTGAGTTAAAATTTTGAAATTTTTTGTCATGGTTAACTATATAATTTAAAAGCAAAATATCACATCATAAAACTTCTCTTAAAGTTTTTTAAAATTTTTAAAATTTAAATTTTTTAAAAAAGTGGGGTAATTTAAAATCGTTACAACTCGAAATATTATTAGTCGAATTTCAAATTTTTTTCATTTAATTAAACAGAAATATATAAGTTTTAATTCTGATTCAGCATTTTTTAAAATATTAATTTTTAAAAAATTAAAACTATTTAGAGTAAGAATTTCAAAAAAAAATTATGTAACTTATTTTTTAAAATTCATAATCTCAAAAGTAAATATTTTTTCAGATTTGCTGAATTAAAGTTAAAGTAAAATAATTGAAAAAGACATCTTCCAAGTTTGAACTGTTTATCTTTGACAGTTTTTGACTTATAACAATTTAAAGACGAGAAATGGTGAAAAAACCCATCATGCAGAAAAACGCATTTAAATGTTTAATGAAAGCTTGGCTGCTATTAGAATGCTGCAAAAATAAAATAATATCTCCTGTTCTAATTAAGATAGAAACATCATTTAAGCGGAAAAGAACACGAAATATTTAATGCAATAGACTTTTTTTGAAAATTTGAAGAATAGTGTGTCCTGGACCCCCTTGAAGCTTTTAACCACTACGCCACCAGGAGTCCGCTAACATAAAATAGAGAAAAGAAATATTCCAACTTTGATTAACTATTTTTTTTAATCAACGAAATGTAGATTTTGGGTATGTATTTACTTTGCATAATAACAAAAAAAAGTCTCGCTTAACTTCTGCTCTTGTGCTTGGCAAATTTAGTGATTAAAACTTCAAATTTAAATATCAATTAGTACCGTATTTTTCTGACCATAAGACGAACCTTATTGCATAAAAAAATCGACTTAAAATTAGGGTGCGTCTTATGGTCCGAAGGTTATAGAGAATATTCACTTCTACCCAAACTTTGGGTACGTATATCTTGAACTGGAACTCTAAATAATTTCATTCAAACACAGTACTTGCATAACAACAATGTTTATTAAAATATTTGCAATTGTAAATTTTGCTTTTCAATATAAAGCAAGTGCACTACTAGTACGAGATATATAATATTTATGCAAGGGAAATACAATTCAATATATTTTCTGGTATAACCATTCATGCAACGACAATACAACTTGAGATACTCACAAATGCTTCCGAAAGTCGACCAGCAATGCTGCTTCGTAAACTTCGGGCCTAACAAGAACTCGCGTAGGTTTGAAGCAACCTAGCTATGCCTCCAGCGGCTGCTCGCAAAACTCAACTATTATTAAACCAGACTCTAAGCCTAGCTCCAGCTCGATACTTCGTTTCGTCAACTCTACTCCTCCTTTCACTTCCTAGCTCCTTCCTCAACACTTCGTCGACCCTTCTCTTTTCTCTCTGCTTGGTATTTATACCAACCGCGTATGCCGCAATTAGCATATCTTAAATGGCTTCTTTAGATTTATTCACGCAAAAGTTCGATTATTGTGAATCTTATGTAAACCTTACAAGGTAACATTAAAATAAAATGAATATTTGTTGTTGTTGTTGCTTATGCCACTTGACCGACAGCAACATCACATCAAGTCCCGAAATCTGTGAACGATGAAGGTGCGACTCCTGTTTTGACTGGCACCACAAGGGTCGGAGTCCGATTTTACCAAAGGACCAGTCCCGTAATTTTGAACCGAGTCAACTGACGAGACCAGAACACGTGACCCTGCACCTTCAGAGGTAATTTTGATGACTTGGAGGACAATGCAGCCACGACATATTTTACGTGCACCAGCCGCTATTAGTGTGCACGGCAAATTAATATCATATATTATATATTATATATAATATATATATATATATATATATATATATATATATATATATATATTATAAATATATTTCAAAAATATTATTTATTATATTTATTGTAAATATTTTTCATCTTTATTAAGTAAGAAATTGAAAATATCTTTATCTACCTAACAAAATAGAACATATTCTTTTTTAAAAACCCTCCCATAAATTTCAGGTGCGTCTTCTAGTCCGATCCGTTTTATGGTCCGAAAAATACGGTACTTCATTTAGGTTAAAATGAGCAAAAATTTAAACCAAAAAATAAAGGTCATGACTTCAAAATTATACGCTTTTTCTTAAAACATTGAATATTAAAAAAGTCATTTATTTATTTTTATAAAAGCAAAATACTTCGTTTTAGTAGTTAAATGTGTCTTAAGGTTAAGATTTGGGTTGGATTATTGGGTGCGAAATTATAGTTTATTTAGGAAAAAAACGCTGTCGATAGCCTTTCTATTTTAGTTAAAAAAAAGTAGCAAATTTTTGCTGATGGAGTTTTTATTGTAAGGCTGTTTGACACCTTATTTGGCAATATCCTATCATGAATTTTTTCAACATATAAAAAATATGAATGAAAATACTAAAAATATGTAATTTTAGAAAATTCAATCCATACTTTTTATTTAAATAATCCAATATGATATAAAATTAATTCGAAGTATCAGTTGACCCACAGTTTGCACACCACTGTATTAGACAAATGTTTCAAAAAGAAGCTTTTAAAACACATTATATGCATATTATAAAAATTTTCCTCCAAACACAATATTCTACATTTTACATTTGTAATATCTTGATGTGGTATCTTCAAAGTTTAAATTTTTGAACTGCTTTAAATCGAGAAATGTTTTAATGATAAAATGTCACATATAATTTTGCTATAGTGCTTGTAGAATGCAAGTTTATAGTGTCTAGAGCTTTATTTTACTATGTACAGCTCCCTTTCTTTTGTAATAGTTTATATTAGAACCATAAAAATGAATATAATTATTTTCGAATTGCAGTCGACGTGGTATGCTGATATCATTTCATCAGGACAAAATCTTGCAACGTATTTTTACAGGATGATATTCAAAGAAAATTTCAAAGTATTTTTATCTGGAAAAAAGTGCAAATAAATAAATTATTAATTAAATTATTACAGTATTTATATGAATTAATAACTTTAGACTACAAATTAATAATATTAGAAATTGTTTACACTATTTGCATAAAAAAATATCTTTTTATAAATCAATATCTTTTAACTTTTTAAAATCTGTCTCATGCTTAAAAATCAATGCTTTGTTATTTGCTATATCTTCATACCCAAGTTATTGTTATTCTGAGTCATTAAATTACCTAGATAGCTAATTAATTAAACAAACATCTATATTATTGCACGGTTTGTGAGCAGATATTTGAAAATAGATAATTGTTATGCGTTCTTATATGACAGTATAAGTTGGATTTAAAAACCGAAATTGAATATTAATATTGTTTATTTATCAGTTTCAACTAATTGTGTTTATTTGTTAATATTTGTTTTTTAAGGCGGCAGTACACTTTCGATTTTCGGAAAATATGAGGAAATTGACTAAGTTTTCAAAATTTTTAAAAAATTAACCAATAAAGCAAATTTAATGAAAATCTATGGATTGTTAGAATAAACATAACTTGTTGTAAGAAAAATATAATATTGATGTAAATTATTTAAATTAATTAGGAAACCTTAATTAAGTAACATTTTGTTTTCCTATTTTTATAATTATCATCTGCCAATGCGTGCATGGTAACTGATGTTAATTTTAATTTATTAACATTAAACAAACTTTAATTTAAAGAAAACATTTGGCTTAATATATTGACTTAGAATCTTTTAATTACCTTCATTTTCAATATTTATAATTAATTTTTTTAATTAAAAATTTTTCTCATGAAACCTTTTGTAAAATTTTTATTGCATAAAATAACTCTAAGATTTTATGTCTTTTTTTTGTTAAGAAAGTTACCATTAGCGCATGTAGAAAATTTCAAGCCTTTATCTCAAATAGTTTTTGAGATATCGCGTGGCAACTCAGAAAATCATATTTGGAGATAAATGCATTTAAAGTTAAAATTTTGTATAAAAATCACTGTTTACATGTTCACAATTATTTTTATATTTTATGATGGAATTGTCGTATCACAAAAAAGTGGTACTATATTGTTAAAAAGAATCTCGGTTTCAATTAACATAAAAAAATAGATTTTTGACCATTTTCGAAGTCTACTGTCCCTTTAAACTACTTACAAATACATAAAGAACAAATTTCTAAGGTCATAAAGCAATTGTAAACGAAGTTTTAAATTAATGCGACGTATATTTTTAAAGATATGTTTAGACGAATTTATTTTAGCCTGAAAATCATGGTGACTAGAAATGCGAAAAGAAATTTCGTAAGCGTAGCATTTAGACTTGAATTTTAGAGACAATCAGTAAAATGAGTGAAGTTATATATTTTTACTAGCAAATCATATTTAAATAGGTAGTGAACAAAACTGACCAAAGCAAATTCATTTTAAGAAATTCTCAGGTAACGTGTATAAAAAAAAATTTGAAATTATTTTATGGCATATTCTTTGAATATAGAAAGAAATATATTGAAGCCCTGTGATCGAATATTTAGAACAAATTTATAATTGCTTGTGAGGAAAAAGAAAAATTTTATATAGAGTTAAAATTGTTAGATTTTTGAGGATTAAACATGTTTTTAAATGTGAAGCTATTTACATGAATCGACCTTTCAGGCGTATTTAACGTGCTGACAAATTACATTTCTCCATATTTTTCAAAATATTCATCAGTTAGCAACATATTTAAATTTTGGAATCTAATTTAAACTGTAGATATTAAGCTTTTATACCATTACGTGAAACCCTTATTCTAACAAAGTATTCATTGTAAAGAACGTTTCGCTTCATCGTGGAATCAGAACGTGCAAGTAATTTGAACAGAAACTATGGTCTGTTCACTTACGTAATGTTTACCCATTTATAGTTTGTATTTCAAAGGAGCCCTAAAATGCTTTCTCTATATATAAGGAAATCATTGAGAGGCCATTATAACCTGTAGGGCAGGGGTGCCCAACCTTTTTATAGTACCGTACCTGTACGTTGTAAACAGTTTGATGACGTACCGGTAGACCAAAAATTTTGAAATGGGGAATAAAATGCAATGGAGAACAAAATAAATTAGGATATATAAAAAATCATTTTAAATAAATCTCCTGTGTTTAATACACTTACCTTAACAGCTTCTTAATATTTATTAATAATACAATTACTATTGATTAATAATATGCAATTAATTTAAAAATGTTTGAAACACAAAACACAATTTTTAGTAGAACTCAGACACAGTTATAATTCACAAACACAGTTATAGACAAAGTTATAATTCACAGGCGAGTACCAATTTTTTATGGGGCGGTCATAGATAACACATTCAGGTGTAGAGGGCATCTTTTGAGATTAGGTAAATCCCAATAAAGTATTACAACACAAACAATGGATAAGAAATTCCAAACTAAAATATTAAAACGTATGGATTATTAGTTATTATAGTCATTTCTTTTCTTTTTCCATAATACAGATTTTTAATAGATTTTTGTTTTAAATTGTAAAATCATTCGCGTACCGGTACTGGTACGCGTACCCAAGGTTGGGAACCACTGCTGTAGGGCATTGGTTTCCAACTGGTAATAGGTGATACGCGAGAGCATTTGAGGGGGTACGCAGAAGGGTTCAATACTATTACGTACAATGGGCTTGTTCAGGGGTTCTCAACCTTTCAGGCTCTGTGCCCCCCTTTGAACACTGATGGGATGTCACGCCTCCCCCACCACCATCAACATATATGGTACACAATACAAGTAGTACAATCGGAATTTGAAACTGAAGCTGGTTATTAAATGAAAATATAGAATAGATAATTTCATACACAAAATTTATTATTACTACACATATCTTAATTTGAAACATATTATTATTAGAACATATGAAATCAAAGAATTAAACACAGATCAAATATATTTGAGGTAATCAAAGATCTAGGTGAGGTTGTTTTACTTTTAAATTAGAGTTAGTTTTACTTTATTTTTTTTTTTTAACTCACGCCTCCTTCGAAATTCTTTTACGCCCTGTAGGTTGAGAACCGCTAGGCTAGTTGAACCTGACATAGAAGTCTAATAAGAAATAAGCATAAGCAACAGCAAGTTTCTCATTAAGTCTCCTGATAAAGACATTTTAGTGCTGGGAAATTGTATTTGCCCATTTGTTAGTAACAATTACGGTTTATTCTAGTTTTAAAGATTTATTTTCTGTGTTTTGTTTTTTTTATACTTAAATACATTTTGTAAAGCTATTTATATGTGTATTGAATTTATTTGACCCCCCCTTCAAAAAGTTATAACATAACCAGTTGTACGCCACGTCCCTACACAGTTATGTGGTGCTCAAGTATAAAAAGGTTGGGAATCACTGCTATAGGTTATTTTGACTCGGGTCACATTTCATTGCAATAATTGTTTCTGGTATCGTAGTAGGAGCTTTGGGTGTTTCAGTTGCACCTTATGGTTATCCCCGATTTGCTTTCAGTTGTAATCTTTTCGTAGTATCATCTTCGGTTAAAATACTAAACCTGGTTGACTTTAGTCAACGTAGCACACTTTGACACTTACTGAGAGCAACTCTTAACGCTTTATTTCCCAGATAACAGCTGTGTTATACGGGAGAGAAGTATGTAAATTAGCTAAGTTCACTAAAAGAAAAGAATTCGAGCAAGTCGATTTTTTTTCTCCTTTTATCAAAATTGCTTGTAATGTTTCTTTGTCGATCCATTCGAACCTTCCGGTTTGTATAATTAATTACAGAAAGCATTTAAGTAAATGATAAAACTATATATAATTAAAAGTTATATAGGCTTATATAAATATAGTTGTAAGTGGGCAAATTGTTTTATACATACATTAGTATACAATTGTCAGTGATTTAATGGTTTTCGTAGATCAATTGCAGAAAAAATTTAAGTAAATGATAAAACTATAAATAATTAAAAGTTATATAGGCTTATATCTATATAAGCCTATATAACTTTTAATTATTTATAGTAAATTAAAGACAAATTTGAAAGGGGACAAATTTTTTTATACATACATTACTATACAATTATCAGTGATTTAATAATGTTATCTTAAAACATTTACAGAAAGCTTTTAAGTAAATGATAAAACTATAGATAATTAAAAGTTATATAGGCTTATATAAATATATTTGAAAGGGGACGAATTGTTTTATACATACACTAGTATACAATTGTCAGTTATTCAATGATGTTATCTTAAATCAATTACAGAAAACATTTAAATAAGCAATCATAAGTATTATTTAAATAAGTATCATATAAGTAAATGATAAAACTATAAATAATTAAAAGTTATATAGGCTTATATAAATATATTTGAAAGGGGACAAATAGTTTTATGCATACATTAGTATACAATTGTCAGTGATTTAATGATGCTATCTTAAATCAATTACTGAAAACTTTTAAGCAAATGATAAAACTGTAGATAATTGAAAGTTATATAGGCTTATATAAATATATTTGAAAGGGAAAAATGTTTTATACATACATTAATACAAAATTGTCAGTGATTTAATAATGCTATCTAAAATCAATTACAGAAAACATTTAAGTAAATGATAAAACTATAGATAATTAAAAGTTATCTAGGTTTATATAAATATATTTGAAATGGGACAAATTGTTTTATACATACATTAATTTACAATCTTCAGTGATTTAAGGACGTTATCTTCTTTAACTATAAATAAATATTCGGTAAAATTTTGCACAAACATTTGAGGATCCATTTCCGTCTGAACCAGAAATTGAGTGCAAAATTTTAACACGTGGCAAGAACAATTTTGTTTGCAAAATTATATTTCTCTACTTGACTTTCTTCCATAAATATAACAAAAAGTTGTTTCGAATGTGATATTCTTTGCATCAGACGCTGGCAAGAGAAAGTTTTGAAAATTAGAATAAAATATATAGTGGAATAGTCACTTCTTATAACACATATCATCTGAATGTACATTAAAATATTTTTATGTATGTCCAAAGTAGAACCAGTAGTGGTAAAATCATTTACTGCTTACTGATTTATAACACGGAATCGGCGTATAAAAGAGAAATGCATTTTAGAAATTCAACCTGCATAACACAGCTTAAATGTAAAATGATTTTGACGGTCTTTCCTTTTCTTTCCTAAAGTTCTTTGTCGGAAAAATAGCAATCTATTCATTCAAAGTACCAAATTATGGTTCCCTGAACTTATAAGATATCAATAAAAACAAAGTATTTTGAGTAGATAAGATCTGAAATAATTTTAATACAAGCAAATGTATAAGAGAAAGTGTTGTGAATTGTTAATCAGTATACATTCATAAGCGATAATATCATCTAATTTTCTAAAGCTTCACGCACTTCAGAGCAAAAATGGATATTTTCATGACGGTATCTAATACTAGGGGTTTAAAGAGGACTCATGAAATACTCCTTTTAGGATATTCACGGTTGTGTATTCAGCAACATTACACAGTATCTGCCATTTAATTTTATAGGCTTGTGGTTTCATGTGAAATATTTGTGTAGCATCATTTTGTATCGAAATTTCAAGAGTCCGGTCTTATGTTCTGGCAAATATACGAATGGCTGAAGTAATTACCTTTTTTCAATCAAGCAGATTTAACACAGAATTTACCCTGTTCAGTCTATTAGTAAATCGACTTATTAAAGTAGGGTTGGCCAACAGGTTGCTCATATCTACCCTAGGACTTACGTTCTCGGTGTAAGTTTTAAACTGTATCTACGACAAGATTCCGTAATATTTCGTTTTCATTAAATACATTTCAGAAATTGTTTTGACTGTTTCAAGCAATTAAACGATGTAAATAGGAATGCCTCAGTACAAAGCATATTACTGAGGTAACACAAATGCGTTGATAAACATATTGAAAAATTTTTTTTCACAGATGGAATCAATAAATGCTTGAAATTTTCGTTCGAAAAAAATTAATACTAAAAATAGGAAATGTATTGCCCTTTTATAGAAATTGCAATTTTTGGTCCACTAATTTTAATCATGGGAGTAGATCGCTGACATTTCTTAGAGCACGTTAATCGATCGCGGCTCTTTTTAAAGTGTGAAAATTGTATCGCAGAATTTTTTAGAGCAATCAAATAGATTGTAGAGTATTTTTAGAGCGGGAACATGTTTTTTAAAGCTTGATAGTCAATCACAGAGATTTTCAGATCCTGATTGTCAACTGCACAGCATTTTACAGTATGAAAGTCGATCTCTGAGTATTTTTAGAGCATGTGAGTCGATCCCATACTTTTTGAACGTCAAAATTTATCGCGCAGTTTCTTGAAAATATGAAAGTCGGTTATAGAAGGTTTTAGAACGCAAAAGTTGACAGCACGGGATAAAAAGTTGGCCACCCCTGCACTGCAGCAATTTCGAAATTTACGAAATAAAATCGCAGTACTATGAAATGCTTCAAATATCAATAAATATCTGACTGCTTTGTTTGCATTTCAAAAGTGTCATAAATTGAGTTAAGTACTTTAATTAATTTACCGAAAAAAATTCAAAGAGAAAAAGCGTAAGAGTTCTTACATTACTTCTGTGAAATATTATATATATATATATATATATATATATATATATATATACATACAATGTTTTAGTTTAAAAGCGTAAGCATGTTTATGTCTTTCCTTTGATATACAATATTAAAAGGATTATGAAACCTACAAAATTAACAGCTTGATTGAAAGTGCTTGTTATACATCGCATGGAATATAAATTGTCAGGAGATGAAAGGCAAGGATTCTTGAATTACCCTAAGCAATTGTGCCAATCCAGTGCCTCCGTTGTAAATGTGTTCTGCTGTTACAGTTGAAAATAAAATTGCTTTTCAGCTGTTTGTGCTTGTTTTCTTTTCTCTTCCTTACGAAAACATGAATGAAGTATCAGGATAAAAAAACAAAGTTATTTCCTATCAGCATTCTATTTTTGGCACTGTGGGAACGAAATGAGACAACTCCTGGATACCAATGTAAAGTTACTTTGGCTGGTCAGGAGGGATAGCACGATGTAAACCCGTTCTCGTCAGCCAAGTGTCGTCATCTCCTGCTCCTTCCACGAATTGAAACGACCACGAGTTAAAACCTGTGCAGGTCCCAGAAAGCGAAATTGTATCTTTTATAATACAACAATCATACGTGACCGTGAATCCAACGGAAAATAAAGAACCATATAATAGAACTCATGTTGTTTATTTTTTCGCCTAAAGATACAGAAACAAATCAAGTTTTGGACATTACCCAGTAGGTTTCGATAGCACATCTAGGCGATAGTTGATCTCCACCCAGGGAGTGATCATAACAGGAGTCACAGTCGCTACTGCATCAGGGATTCTGTCGGATAAATGGCGTAGGTCCCGGATCTTCTCAGTGTACACAATGTTTTTCAGGAAACCCCATAGAAAACAGTCTAGAGGGATCAAATCTTGGTGGTCAAAGAATTGGACCGTCCCTTCCTATCCAAGGTCAAAACCCATGTAGGAGGAAGCGCAACATCACAGCGTCGGCGCATGCCCGCAGCGCAGTCAGGGTCACCATTACGTGGTTAAATAAAACTCCCAGAGTTAACAGGCATCTGCTGTTATTCAAAATCCGATCGGTCAATTGTTGTTCCGGGTGTGCTGAACTGAAATCACGGACACCTTTTTAGACGACCCTGGACTTTATATTGTAATTTATTGGATAGAAATCACTTTTTTACGTAGCCTCCATGACAAGTGTCCCTGGGCTTTAGAAATTCATGGGAACCTCTTGAAAAACGTTCTTTAGACTTAAGGTGATTGTGACCACTTATGCGCCGTCTGATTCAAATCTTCGTCGGACTCGAAAGACTTGTATCCGATCGCCTTATTCTTTGAGTGGTCTAAACACATGATAATCATGGGGAGTGAGGTCTGGCGTTGTGGAAGACTCTCGTATCTTAGATCTTGGAGGGTTGCAACAGTTGAATGGACAGTACGAGGTCGAGCATGGTCAAGTTGCAACAAAACACCTGTAGTCAGAGGTCCCTAAAAGAGGGTCAGCATAACCTTTCCTGCTCATTTTATGAGCGAAAACTGTTCGGCTTTGGTTAGGAGCTATTGCACCTTTCCTGGTCCATTCATATGTTTGTTGCAGTGACAGACATGCATCACCAAACTGAACTATCTTCGATGAATTTCCATGGGTTTTATTCCTTCACAGATCAGAAATCGAATAAAAGAACGCTGTTATTGTATGATGCATGTTTTAAGCGAAGCCGCGATTTTTAAAATGCTACCTAGTCATCATGTAGCATTCCCGCATCCTGCTGCTAATTGTCGGCCACTTTTCAACCCATGAGTATCACTGTTGCCAACGTACAGAACAATGCACGGTGTTTCAAACGTTTAACGCATTTCTAAGGCCGTCCGCACACGGAGCAACTCAAAAGAAACTGATAACCGACTCCAATCACAAACCAGTCCGTGATGAGTCGTAACCTATGTAATTGAATGGAGCCACGAACACGGCGTAACTGGTTACAAACCCGTCAGCAACGCGTTTGTAATCAGTCGCAGGCAACTAAACGTGTCGAGTCTCTAGCAACTTCAGTCGCCAGTTTCTCTTGCGTTGTGCGTTTTATTACACAATCTATGTTACAGCCGCTCATTTGGCAAGCTGCCAAATGACGTACACGGGTCACGTGAATTCTGCCTAGCGATGAAATGAAATTCTAACGTTTTTTGTTGTATGGAATATGTGGGCCCATATATACAGTCCATTTTTAAACGATTGATCAAAGACAATCTATCGTGACGATTTTTTAAAATAAATTAATTTCTGATAATAATTTAACTAAAAATAATGTCCGGAATAATGATGTTCTTCCTTCCATGAGAGGTCGCAAACTATTGATTTGAATCACTTTTGAGTCGGCCCGTGTGCAGAGCCGCATCACTAACGAGTTTGCAACCGATAAGCAATTTCAGTCGCTAACCAGTTCAGTTTCCTTTGAGTCGCTCCGTTTGCGGACGGCCTAAGGTTTTCATTTGACTCACCCATGTAATTCTAGTTCCCTTTTTATCAGACGCTTAGTTAGGTAGGTATTTGAGTAAAACGTCGAAAATATTGTACAGAAAATTTTTTGTTTAGAGTACAGTAATAACGCCTTCTAAGAGCAGCGCTGGCCAGTACCTCTCCGACATTATTTAGCTCTGTAAGTAATACATTAACTAAAGTGATACATTAACTTTAAAACAAGATATAAGTGATACATTAACTTTAAGACAGGATATAAATAATACATTAACTTTAAATCGGGATATAAATAATATATTAACTTTAAAACAGGATATAAGTAATAGATTAACTTTAAAACAGGATATAGATAATGCATTAACTTTAAAACATAAAGTTGAATTAGTTTGAAGAAGAAAACATTGTTTCAAGATTGACGATATGGAAACGGTCGGTAAGATAAAAATAATCGACTTTACGCATTTTCAAATATAATACGTGCTTGGATTTTAACACAGTTTTAGTGCAGTAATAATATCCATTTTCGATATTTCCAAACATACCGTCTTTTTTAATTGATACTCAATAGGAATCAGGAAAACAACTCGATATTTTCCGAGATTTATGGAGCATACGCTGAAATACTGTTTAAGAGTATGATAGTAATAAAATTTTACTGCTTTTCTACTACGATTTCTATCGGACCCGTTTAATATCCAACAATTCAATTCAAAATGTACTTACAGATGAATTCCTTTGAGTTCCTAGACGGAAAATGTTTTGCTCCATCTGTTCGACTCTCAGCAGTTTCCATTTGCTCGAACAGTTCGAAGCTTTCAATTACAGCTTGTTCGCATTGCAAGCATCATAACTTGACGTGAACGGGCATAAAATCTGGAATAACAGAAATATGTCTGTTTTCAACAAAAGAAACTCATTAGTAACTGCAATAAAGTGTTTCAAAGGAGGACAACAGATTTCAGAAAACCATCAGAAAAGTGTATATCTCAAATGAATGTTTATCGGGTGGGCGTGCGCATTTTTTTTTTCATTTTATTTAGTGAATAAAAATGCTTGAACAAGATTTTTCCATTAATATTAATTTTTCAATAAATTTAATGATTAAATAAACATTGAGCATCATTTGAAGTATTTAATCAAACCTCTTCTTTCTAAAATTTTGCTTTCGTGTAGTTTTTCGTGAATGAGCAATTTTGCAGTTTTTTTTTTATGATAAATTGAGATAAGAAAATTAAAAACTATGTTATAATTATTTGGAACCAAATGGTATCCATAGTACTCTGTTCCGATATCTGGGTTCGATAGGATTGAATAAAATCGTTTCAGAAAGTGAACTCAAAATAAAGGTTATTATTCTGTAAATTCTTGAGGCGCATACATAAATTCAAACAAAAAACACATAACAACTGTCTTCTGTACAGCAGAAGACTCTAAAAACACAAGTCAGGATACAGAGTCTTCAATATATTATAAGCCTAACGCAGTTCCAACACATGCAGTTCTCAGTAGAAATTGAACACTGAGTTCCAATGCCAATGTCAGGCATATTTATAGACTTCCAAAGAGTCCCCTGTCGGTCAGTCAGCTAGATATTTCCAGAAACTTCCAGAAAGGTCTAGACGGTAAGTTGGCGACCATTTGGCGCCATATCGCCAAATTTGGTGAAATATTGCCAAATTTTGCGACCAAAATAAGTCCCCAAATCCATCGCCAATTTGGCGATATCTCTCATATTTGACTAGATTACCATAGACTCGTAAAATTCGTAACAATTCCTAAATGTTTAAATAAAATTATTATATGGTAAAGTTTGTACTATGTTTTTCTAAGTTAAATATGTTTTTACTATCCTAAATTTTATTCTATCGAAGTCCCTCAAAACCGAAATGCCGACATATGTTCAAAGCAAATAAGTTATAAAGCTTAGAAGATTCAAATCAGGATAGTGTTAGTATCGCAGAGAGAAGAATAAAGCAAAGCATAAATCTAATTGTATCTCATGGAATACAGAATTTTTAAGTCTGATGATCTGCTATTTTAATTTTAATTCCATATCACTAATATTGCGAGCTCGTGTTCAATCTCTGGAAACAATCACAATCCATTTTTTCAGTAAGTTATCAAACAGCAGTTTTTTTCGATAATTTGCATCTTTCACGGCTATTTTTAAACTAGTTTAGAATATAATGACAAAAATGCAATGAAATGCACTTTACAAGAGCCCAAACTATTATGCAGATGCATGGCATACTATTTCGAAATCAGAGAGAAAAGATACGACATACCAATGCAGCGGTCAGATTTCTCAAATTACAAGCGAACCATGCAAGTTAATCTTTGACAGTAATCTTTGTAAATTATCGAAAATATCTACATTTTGCTTAAATTATCTAAAAATGTCTAAAATTTAGTTAAAGCGGTCCGAATAAACATGTAGCATCTAAATAGCAATGAATAACATTTGGATTCAGATGAAAATTTTCTAAATTGGCAACTTTACCAGCATGTTCCCTTATAACCTATGATGAAAAATTATATTAACATTTATTTGTGGCATTTTTCCTTTAGAGCATATAATCTTTTTCTACATTTACGACGACTCCCAATTTTACTTATTATTTGCGGCATAACGAAATTTAAATGAAAAATATACAGGAAAAAGTAGAACACAACAGAACTTCTTCTATCTTCCGTGTTACCAGGTTTCTTTAACTAGAAACCCAGGCTGTAGTGGTTCAACCTTTAACATAAGTTCCACAAGGAGTTTCGCACTGCAGTGAAACTTAAATACACTATAGAGGAAATCAGAAATGCCTAGCTGGGTTTTTCCGAAGCTTTATCTCCATTTCGGCTGAAATACGCTACATAGAGAAATCCTTAATTTGTCTCTGTCACATTTCTTACTTTCTCAAGATCGTCACACTTGTTGAGGACATGAATTTGCTTCAAGTTTTGCTAGAAACTTGGTCCATAACGTGCCATTTATGTGTCATTGTCCATATATACTCCATAATGTGTCATTTATATGCCATTGTGCATAACATTATCATTAATGGGAGCACTGTTTCCACCAAGTTTTTAACCAAGTTTCCCAGAACGAAGTTCCCAATGACCAAATTTCTAACGAAATTTGTAGTTCTGGTTTTAACAAAGGTTTAAGCCTTTATGAGAAAGAAATAACGGACTGTAAAAGATTACTTTCAAAGCTATCCTCAATCAGTTATTGACTTTCACTGCCCTTTTACAAGACAAAAAGCTGAGAAGAGAAGAAAAATGAATTCTCAGAAACAAATCAAACGAAATGTAAAAAGAAGTAACAGGGAAAGGGAACAAACTCCGCAAAAAGGTCGAAAATACGCAAAGAACACGGAAAAAAGATATTAATGGAGGAAGTTCAATGCGTAATTAGAAGTTCAGGTAGAAAAATTAGACGTTAAAAATGAGACGAGTGAGCACTGAAAGAAGATAAACAAACTAAGTTTTTGAAAATAAAATGTAATAAAACCACGGTGCAAGAAGAACACGGGGTAGAAAAAGAGAAATGGTGAACAAATAAATAAAAAAATAAAATGTAATAAATCTAAATATACAAATAACTAGAAAATAATTTAGGATTATGAAAATATATAATTTTAGGATCAGGAAAATGAAACATAAGAAAAATGAGATAAGAAAAATACAAACTGAGAAAATTAATATAAGAGACATGAAAATCAAATAAACACAAGCAAGTTAAATGTGATAAAACTAAGTATACAGCCACTAGGACATTAATATAAGAAAGTTAAACTAAAAATTAGATTACTATGTATTAAAATAATATGATTATATACTATTAAGAAAATGAAACGATAAAATTTAATGAAGATATACGCGGAAAAATTGTGAAAAAGAGACATGGGGAACAAATAAATACTATCGAAGGAAATAAAGCGTGTCCAGCGAAGGATTCCCTGATTTCAAAATAAAAAATCTCGAAAACAAAGATCTGTAGAAGAATGCAACAAACGGTATGTTTATCGTGAAAGCCGTAAGAATTTTATACACTGACTAGCATTATTGCCCAGCGTTGCCCGGGTAGATATATAGATATAAAATTTTTTATGCATTCCATCAAAAAAATATTGGGTTGCACCCCTCGCTCTTCGTGTTCTTCTGGCTAAACAGAATGCGCTTAGCGCGTTTCTACTGACATGATATACAAATAATAAGAAAGAAAGAAACTTTGAGCCTGCGAACCTTCGTCTGATTATACGTCTGATTTTATTGAGAATTAATAACACAGTGTTGCGTGATTCGCACGTTTGGATTGAATAAGTTTACAGTTTAATTAGGGTAACTTTAGGATAGATGGCCATAGTTTTTAAAGATTGAAATAAAAATTGTTAGAATGTAAACACAAGAAATATTTATGCATATTTAAAATTATTATACATATACTCATCATATTTTGGGCAAAAATTAATTAAACATTGAGAACAAAAAGTGGGAAACATAGTTTGAAATAAAATGGCAGATGGCCATCTCTCCTTCAAGCCGAGGAGAGATGGTCTCGGCTTGAAGGAGAGATGGCCATTCAATACAAGAAAGAAAATTTGAAGTTAAAATAGCAAAAAACAACACATTTCATACAGTTAATCATGAAAAACATATAGCAATTTGTAAAGATGCAATTATATCATGGAAAATGAGTGAATAAAATTCGAATAAACAACATTTGAAGTATATTTTCAACCCTTTATTTTTCGTAAAATTTTACCACATTTTTGGGAAAGGTCTTGATAGTTTGTACACGTTTCATGGAACCACTTCAGGCACCTTATGCATTTTATCTAGTCATCCTTTTTGGTTGTGTTATTGTATTCTTCTCCACTACCAACACAGTGATCCTCATCAAATTCTATTCTCGGAATCTGTAGAATCTGATAATTTCTAATGTATTTCATCTTCTTCGCTACCAGAAGTGTCATGTTTTTGTTTTTTGTCATTAAAACGGTGCTTTATATCCAGTTTTTTAGCAAATTCAAAAGCGAGAATTCTCACATCATCTCAAGTAAATGGGAATCCTTGTTTCTTTATTCGTTTAATGTGTTTCACTAATCTTTCTTCGTTTTCTCTTCCAAACATCGGACCAGGACCCATGCTGCCTTTATTGGAATTATTGGTCTTCAATCGGCGCTCCAAAGTCTTGCGTTGAATGGGAAATGCTACAGACGCCCCTTTTACCGAATAGGATCCCATTTGCACAGCCTCCATTGCCTTAGACAAATCATTTTGACTCCAGATCCCTCGATTTGAATGAGGCTTTCTTATGTATTTATATGTATTCGTATGTACTTATGCATTTTATGTATTTATTCGGCATCTTGAAAAACTGGAAAATAAACATCGTTCGGCACATTATATTATTATTATTTTTTAAATATTTATATTAGTTAAAATTGAAACAATTATATCCATTAATATAATTATAAACATAAAAGTTATATAATTATTTTAAATATAAGTATATTTAGTTAAAATCCTCACTCCGTATAATTTTGAAATATTGATTAAAGGTGGTCATCTCTCCTAGGTTTTTTATGTGGCCATCTATCCTGAAATTGAAGGATAGATGGCCACCCAATTTAAAGCGTCACTCCGCCATTGTACGTCTTTGTTTTAGACTTAGAAGCAGAGATTGGATTATATAGTGCCTTAAAAGTCCGCAAAGTTAAAAAAAAAAATGTAACGTACGTATTACAAAACTTTCAGATACCTAACTCAACAAAAATATTCAACCACTAATTAAATAAACATTAAAATTTCACTTATTTTTTATAATAGAAAAACACAGCTGTACCTTGCAATGAATGAACTCGTTGAACATTTCCTACGAAAAAAGTTTAAACTGCCATCAATGATCAAGTTTTGGAAATATTTAGTTTGGCCATCTCTCCTCTATGGCCATCTATCCTAGAGTTACCCTGTATTTGTTAGATACTGTTTAATTAGATTTAATTAGATTTGCTTGATCCATTGTTTAATTAGAAATAAGTTTTATAAGTTACATTTGCCTTTATTATTTATTTTCCCCTTAAAAACGCAGTTTTTTCCACATCACCCAAGAGACGCACTTTTTTTTCCACATGACCCAACAGGTAAAGTGCAAGATGCGTTATCCCCTTTATTTAATTAAACTAAGGCGGGATTCCGCATGAAGCCTATTTTCCTAACTTTGGTGATTCGGTTTTTTATTGTTAACAGGCCAAAAACCGTATAAAAAGGAAATTGTAAATCGGTTTTTAATTTTCCCAAGGCCAAAAACAGTTGAAAAAGCAATTCGTAATTCGGTTTTTAATTTTTCTAAAGCCAAAAATCGTAGGAAAAGCAAATTGTAAAACGGTTCAAACGGTGAGAAAAACTGCAAATAACAAAGGACACAAAGCAGAGCCGGGAAAGTTGTGTTAAAACATACTAATTTTAATTGCATTCTTAAAAAACTTCCATCTCAGTTAGTCTAGTGGTTAAATTTTATCTTTTACAGTATTTTAATATTTCTTTTGTCAATTTATTTCGTTGTTACGCACGTGACGCAAAATTAATTTAAGGTACAACAAAAAGAAAAGAAACCACCTGACCAGCATTTCATAAATTAAATTCTAAAAATTAATCTTTAAAAATTCACCAAAAATCAGAAAATGGAGGTAAAGATTCAAAAAATATTTCGTTTTAAAGGAATTTTTATGATCTTTCTCGTGATATAAATTTTATAACCCTCGGATTATCATTTTAAATGTAAACTTAAAAAAATTACAAAAACAACTTAAAAATTTAATTTTAAAAAAATCTAAAAAGATTTTTCAAAAATATTTCTTAGTGCACCCTTCCACTATAAGAAGAATCGCCATGCAAAATTTCAGCTCTTTATGTTCAACGGTTTGGTCTGTGCGTTATCTATCAGTCAGTAAGTCAGTTAGGCAGGGCCAAAGATTATTACCAACCCTCTTCTCCCCCGCGCATCGGATTTGACTGATAACGTGTTGTGGTGAAGGGGCTGCATCCACATTTTAGTGCTGCGCGCACCTCTTAAAGGCACAAAAAATCATTAAAAATTAATATTTAAAAAAATAATTGAGTCCCAAATTTTGTTTTTGCTGCGTTGACTTTCTCGGGTCCTAAACATTAACTGTGCCGAATTTGGTCCCGGTGGATGAAACAGTCTATGATTCTATAGCGGACAAACAGACGAGCTCTTTTATACATGTAGATTTTCGAAATAGTTACAAAAGCTGCTAACAGATGGCGCTCTACAACTCGTATCAGCATGCATAAACTCGTAGTCTTTGCAAACAGTCTTTGCAATCACTACATCACAATCTTTTCAAAATATCCACCATTTGTTGTACGGAGGTGGCGCAATAAAATTTGCCATCACACCCTGTAGTGTCTCAACAGAAATTGGTTCAACTGCCGCACATATCGCCGATTGAAGCTTGTCCAGCGTGGTGGGATGGTTCCTGTAGACGTGTAGACAGTATCTTTTAATGTGCTCCACAAAAAATAGTCACAAGGACTCAGGTTCGGCGAATATGGAGGCCAATCCATGCCTGCGGCTCTATTACGAGCCTGCTAACAGTGCCATCTATTAGCAGCTTTCGTAACTATTTCGAAAATTATATAAAATTCTTACGGCTTTCCCGATAAACATACCGTTTGTCGCATTCTTCTTCAGATTTTGCTTTTCGAGAATTTCAATTTTGAAATCAGGAACTCCTTTGCTGGACACGCTGTACATTGGTGTTCAGAATTAAGAAAATTTGCAAATTTTCGTAAAACAAATGGATGGGTTTTAAAGAAGTTTGGTATGGATACACAATTATAAGATAAAAATGTATACCATACAACATTCATGGTACGTACTCATGATCTTCAGTTCGGCTCATCAGCGCAGGATTGTCCAAAACCCCCGTTGCAAGATCGAACAAAAAATCACTCTAGTATGGGGTATGCACCCCTCTCACAGTCATACAGCTCTCACACGCGTTGCTGTACTGGAAACGGGGTAATTTGATGTGTCCCTGTGGCAATCGGTCCAATTCCTGCAGCAACGCAGTTTTCAGAATCTGAATGGTTCTCGGAGTGGGATGGCGAGCTGCGATTGCTCTCCCAAGAGAGCCCCAGACATGTTCAATACGGTTGAGGTCTGGATATCTGGCTGGACAATCCATCCGGCGAAATCTTCACTTTCAAGATAATCGTCGATCAGCGGAGCTCTATGTGGACGAGAGTTGTCGTAAACAATTATGAACTGAGGAAACTGAAAAGTCAAGCATACGACTGCAAGATCTCATCCCTATACCTCTCACCAGTCAGGGACCTTTTGTCAAACACATGTCAATCACAAAATTTAACGCAGATAAACAAAATTTGGATTATTGGGATAAAAAAGAGACGTGAAAAAGAAATCAGTAAAAACAAATTGAATGCAATAAAACTAGAGTTGGTGAAAAGGAAGATGAAAACATTAGAACTGGTTATAAATAAATAGAGATTCTATATAAATACTCCAATATTTACATCAAGCAAAATGAGTTTTAAATCTTCCTAGGCGCAGTTGTCCACTTGGCAAGGGCAGCGGGTTAGTGATCTGAAAGTCACTGGTTCGATGCTCATCGCTGACAAATCCACAGCCGTGTACAGTAATGGCGGATGGTGCACGTAAAATCTTTCGTGGGTGCAATGTCCTTCAAGTTCTCAAAATTACCTCTGGAGGTGCGGGGTCAAGTGTTCTGGTCTCTCCACTTGACTCGGTGAAAAATTACGGCACTGGTCATTTGGCCAAGTCGGACTCCGACCCTTGTGATGCCAGTCAAAACAGGAGCCGCCCCTTCATAGCCCACAGCCTTCGGGACTTGATCTGATGTTGCTGCCGGTCAAGTGGCAAAAGCAACAACAACGTAAATCTTCCTATACCACTGTTACTCCCAAAAACCTCTGAACGGAACACCGAAAATACTCCATTCCCATCAATTCCGAAATAACCGCGAAAGCAGTGACGTTAGAGTATCGAAATTACCGATTTTCCAGCTACCGATCAAACAAACACGGAACTTCCGTGACGATAGCACGGGCCCCTCGCGCATCGGGAGTCACAGAACCGCAGGGTTAGGGCCTGTTCACATAGGAATCCGTTGCGTTGCGTTGCGTTAAGGAAAAGATGACGTTGAGACGGAAATAAACCAATCATAGGCCTCCAAATGATTAGCAATGAAATTTTTAACGCCTATGATTGGTTTATTTTCGTCTCAACGTCATCTTTTCCTTAACGCTACGCAACGGACTCCTATGTGAACAGGCCCTTACTCGCATTTGCGAGTTTTTTAAAATCCCGAGAAGAATGGGTCGATACAGTCTCACCCACGACTGCGGAGCCAGCGATCTCGCCGTATAACGTCATACCGCTCAAGACTTCATGAAAGACCTTCCTAAAACTTTTTTTTCGTCCTAAAGAACTATACTCTGGCAAATGCATCCCAAACACGAACTCGTCACCGAAACCGACGTACGAGTTTATCGTTTTTTCGGCACTTAACTTTCAATAACTAGCACTGGAGACGCCCTTAATTCACCCTAAAGTTCAATTACTCTAAAAGACCTCTGCCCAGAAACCCGAAAATATAACGTTAGCACCGATTCCATATTGACAGTGAAAGCGGTGACGTCAGATTATCGAATTTGAGGGGCTTTCAAGCTCCCGTTCGAAGAAACAGGGAGCTTTCTTGACGAATCAACTTACCCCTCCCGGTTCTGGAGTCACAAAGTTGCAAGGTTGCTCGACTTTGCGACTTTTTTAAAATCCCGAGGAGAACGGACCGATACGGTCTCCGCTACGTCCGCAGAGCTAGAGATCTCGCGGTATGATGTCATACCCCTGAAGACTTCATGAAAGTCCTTCGTAAAGCTTTTGTTAATCCAAGGAAACTATGCTCTGACAAATGCATCCCAAAAACGAACACGGGGGCGCAGGTTTCAAGTTACTCGTGAAAGTGATCACATCAGCGAACCCGCCGTACGAGTTTATCGTTCTGTCGGCGGTTGTATCGGGTTGTTCGATCTTGAGACGTGAGATTTGGACATTCCTGCGCTTATAAGCATAACTGACGATCAAGAGTGTGTACTATGACTGTTGTACGGTATAACTGTGTTCTGTTATTTAACTGTGTATCCATACAAAAATTTCCTTAAAATTCAATCATTAGTTTGACAGAAATTTGATAAAGTGTGTAAATTCCCTTAATTTTGAACGCCAGTGTATAATAAATCGAAATATACTGATATTTAGACATAATGTAGTATGGTTGCATTAACAATTAAATTAATAAGCAATAAAATAAAATGATAACAAAAGGATTAATAAAACAAAAAATAAGGAAACTGCGCCAACAGTAAGGCCGTCTGCACACGGAGCAACTCAAAAGAAACTGATAACTGTCTCGAATCACAAACCAGTCCGTGATGAGTCGTAACTTATGTAATTGAATGGAGCCACGCACACGGCGCAACTGGTTACAAACCCGGGGTCGACGGGTTTGTAACCAGTTGCGCCGTGTGCGTGGCTCCATTCAATTACATAGGTTACGACTCATCACGGACTGGTTTGTGATTCGAGACAGTTATCAGTTTCTTTTGAGCTGCCCCGTGTGCAGACGGCCTAAGTGTACAGAAAAAAGTTGTATTTGTTAAGAGTATATAGAGAGAACAAATGAAGCGAAATAAATGAATTAAAACTATAAATACTGATAGTTAGACATGAATAGACTTAGGGTTAAGCTAAAAATGAGATTATTTTCATTGAATTGATATGATAATTATAGGATTAAGGTAAAAAAAATAGCAAATCTGAGTTAGAAACAAGACATATTGAGAAAATTATAAAAAAGTGATATGGACATTAGACAAGTACAAGCAAATTAAATGTAACAAAGCTATAAATACGCAAATAGTTAGACATCAATATAGGATAGGTGCATTAAAAATGTAATAGGTAAGATCATAGGTTAAACGAAAATGATAATTGTGGGATTAAGAAATGACATAGATAAATGCTTGGACATACTTGTACATAGATAAATGCCAAGATATATACAAGTTGTGAGCACTGATATAAAAAAGAAGACCCATGAAAATAAAACTAAATGTATATATAACCAGATAATAATAACTATAGGCTACACTGAAAATGAGAATAGTAAGCGTTAAAATAAGAGAATAAGAATAGCGTTTAGGAAATAAAATGCTGCAAAACTGACCCAAGATGACTAAAATATTGGGAAAATTAGCATATAAAAGGGACTCTGAATTAATAGATAAATATTAATTTAATTTAAGAAATTAAACAGAGATAATTAGACATTGATACCATTAAATCCCACTTTAAAAGTAGATTATTGAGCATTAAAATGAAATAAATAAACAAATATACACTAAACATTTAAGTATCAAAACTTTGTACAGATAAACAAAATTTGGATTATTTTCATAAAAAAGAGACATGAAAAAGAAATCAGTATAAACAAATTAAATGCGATAAAACTAGAGTTACAAATAATTAGATTCTAATAAAGGACGAAAACATCAAAAGTGTGAATATTTAGCAATAAAAAAAAAGAATTAACAGAAATGCGATTAAAAAAAGTAAAATATGCTAGAAATGAAGCAAGTTAAACGCAAATTAAAAATGTGACAAGATGCATAGAAACAAAATTAAAGTTAATGTAAGAAAATGAAACATGAACGATAATTAAACGTTAATGGAAAGAAAGAAATGTTAATTACGCAACCAGAAAGCCTTTTGAAGGTGAATGTTTGCTTCTTTGTTTTAGTTTTAGAAAGTTTGTTTTAGTTTTAGTTTTATCTGTTTTTGAAAATTTTTGTGGCTGACGTAATTTGATATGGAAAATTTAAATCCCTTCCTTATTCATTGTATTTGTTTCACCATCACAATAAATAATTTATTTCCCGTAAGGAAGAACCGTTATTTTCTTTAATAAAGCTTAAATGAGGGCTTGAAGATATCTGCCTGAAGAACGAATCCTTTTTGCTCCAATCCGAATCTCTCCGACCCGAATAAAAATAGTAAAGGTCAAACGATTTCTATCCAAACCGGAACATACACACATACACACACAAAAAAAAAAAAAAAAAACCTGATTGCTCGGATAAATTTACTATGTGGATTGAATCCAAACGATCGAATTTTTTTTATCCTTCTGAATTTATACGGCTCGGAGCGAAAAAATTTAGCTCCTTGAAATTTTCTCCGATTATAAAAAAATTACAGAAATCTGTTTCATCATTACAAATTGTGATTTAAGGTTCTCAGTCCTTTATTTATGTTATCTAAGGTGTTTCTTTTAACGTGTACTTCCCAATTTCCCAGAAGTAGGAAAAAAACAAAAGGATAATGGAATTCAATGCTGTTTTCTTTTGTATTTAAAATTAAAATAAATAGCATGTCGGGAAGAAATATATACCGCAAAATCTCAACTATAATACGCACCAGAGTATAATACGCATGCTTGATTTTGCGCGAAATTTTTGGAAAAAAAATTAAAATTCGACTATAATACGCATCCATAACTTTTTAATATTTTATTTAAAAATTGCACAAATATTTATTAACCTTTAGCTTACGGGACCCATTTTCCCGATTCCATATTTAGAACGGGAAACTTCATACCCCCTTTGTAAGAACGGCCATTAAGGGGGTTATATATATATATATATATATATATATATATATATATATATATATATATATATATATATATATATATATATATATAAATAGAGATAGATAGACATATATATATACATACATATATACATACATATATATATATATATATATATATATAAATACATATATATATATATATATATATATATATATATATATATATATATATATATATATATATGCATTCTTGGGATACATGCTATCCCACCCCGTCCGGAAAAGGTTGTCGAATTCGGTAGAAAAAAAGCTTAAATTGTTAATTCAAAACAAACAATACTGTCAAATTATCAGTCTTAGTCACTTTAACTAGAATACAGCTCATCTATTGTTGTTACGTCCATGTCATAATTATTGGTGCCGTCGTAATATATATAGCCATCGTCATCCTCACTTGACGATACGAACTGTGAGTTCCGTTTGTTTAAAAGGAATACCTGCCTAGTAAACGGGTGGATGAATCACGGAGTGCAGATGCGCACGCATCCGTGTTGCGACAATGTCCTACAGCTGCTGTACGTTCGGTTATCCAATGTTTAAAACTTTTTTTTGTACGCCAGTATAATAAGCACCCCCATTTTTGCGGACTAAAATATGAAAAAAAGTGCGTATTATAATCGAGATTTTACGGTAATATATTTTACTAAAGTAACCAATGCCTTACATTCACGAAATTTTATGTACCTATACGTATTAAAGGAAGCCAATGTTTTGGAAACGAATAAAGATTCATGTAGAGAATTGATAACACGTTGCTAAAAACACTGTTGTGAAAAGAATCCTTCTAACTCTAAGCAAATTAAGCAAACCGGTTGAATCTATAGACTTGATTTTAGCCTCGTTCGATTCAGAATGAAAAAATTCACAAAATCAGACTTCCTTCTCAAGACATTTGTTAAAAATCTCAGTCTTGAGAACTTTTGAAAATTTTGTGCTGAAATTTCACCATTTAACCATGGCTACATTTTGCTAGCCCGTGAACTCGTCCTTCCAAAAAGACAAGAATTATTTTTGTGCCAAACTCTCTATCTCAACCTATTCAAAAGTTATCATATAAGACGATAGATATATAGATCTATACGTAAGTATAGTACAAATACCCCCAAAAATGAGAAAGTTTATTAGATAAAAATGGGATATGGGATGCTTGAAACAATTGTCAGGTATTGAATCAAAATTAACTCCCCTGGTTTAAATAAATCGCCGTTTGAAGAAGAAGAAGAGCCTTATGCAAATGAGCGGCGCTTTTGTATTAGACGGGTAGCGTACACGCTTGACAGTGAGAGAATATCACTACGAGGCGAGGTCGGACGGAGGCGAGCGGCGAACGAAAAACAATTGGGGTGAAGATCGCTTTGCCGTACAACAGTCGGACATTATTAAGTTTACCGAAGGCATTTTGAAGTTAGCTGTCGTTCCAGCGACCTGGTGATAAAGCGAAGATAGAAATGTTAGCGTGACGTATGTACAAGCAGAGAATTCTGGTAGGGTTTCCGTAATATAACTACCGAGATTAACACACGTGATAAATAATTCTCCGCTGCCTGCTAGCAATTGAGTACGGTATTTATGTAGTCTAATTGTTTCGTAATAAATAGTTTAGTGTAGAAAACCTTGTCAGATCTTGTTAAGGGTGAGTTCGTTGTTTAGTATATACATTTCCTTAAGGGTAGAGGAAACAGTCGAACTTCACACAATTTTCTGTATAGAAGTATACTGGAAATTCCAAAATTTTAAATTTTAGCCACATCGGAATAGCTTAACAATCTTTCAAAATTAGCTAAAGAGGAAAAGTAGTAAAATCCTTTGTGAGAGATATTATATGCTCGCCTTGTAACAATTTTTACTCGGAGCAAATGAATTGCTCCGGATCGGGAAAATATCCAGAATGATAAAAATCGTTTGGAGTAAAATCAAATCCATCCTAAAATAATGGATTCGTGTGGATAGTAAATAAAAATTCCACTTGAACCAATTCGATCGGAACTTTTTATTTTGATTCACGTCTATTTCAAGCCCTACCTTAAATATAATATGGATTCAGAAATAAGAGAGAATATTTAGAGAATCGTCGATGGCAACGAGAAACAATCACACCACGTTTCTTCCTTATTTAGGTCATATTGACAACAGAGTATTCGTTATGCTCCCGGGGCAAATCCTCTTTCTGAGAAACGGATATCCCTTCTAATAACTCCCTTTTAGCAACTTTTTCTTCTGTGACACTATCCTCGACGCAACTTCTCTCTTCCGATAACAGTGCACGTAGCTATTGTCCTTTGCTTGCGGTTTATTTTTCGACACCGGTTTCATTTTAGTGAAAGAGTCCGGGACATCAAAATACGTTTCTTCCGCCATCACAGGATTATGAGTGTGGGGCTTAATCTATCTAACACGGTTTCATTGAAGCTGGAAGAGAAGTTATCTTACTCTTCCTGTATTGGTTTAGACTTTTTTTTTCATTTTCGTACCGACGAAATTTGTGCTCAAGAAGCTACAAAAATGTCAACACACTACCAAGATATTTTTGATGGAAGGATTTTTAAAAGAAGTATATTTCAGGAAGGATTTGAATAGAAATGGGAGATTCTATTAGTTTAATATATGATTGCATCTAAACTGTATAAACCTTTGAAACTGTTCAAAACAGAGAAAAATAAATACATGAAGAAATATATACCCCATAAATTAAATTTTCGTACTACAGCAAATAATTATCATTTTCCTTAAACGTATTCCATTATTTTTTAAATTAAACTGGCAACGATGAACCTACAAAAGAATTTTAATAAACAAAATTTTAATAACAAAAGAATTTTATTTTTAATTACATGTTCAGCAGTATTGAAGTTCAGAGGACCAAAAGTTTGAAGTCTGCACATGCGCGTACAGCAGGCGCTCGGAGGGAATTGAGTTTTACTCGCCAGATTGGAGGAAAATCTCATTGAGAGCGGAAGCTCGCGGCAGTCGTGGCCGAGTAGATTATAAAATGGCGAATCGCGGAAATCAACCTGGAGAGTGGTCAACTTACGATGTTTAATAAAGGCAGAGTTAATACGAGTTGGATTATTTCTTTAAAAGGCCTACCACTCGCCCAATTCAACAATGGACGTGACTGCATAAAATTGAATGTACACAGGAGCAAACACGCTGCTAGTCAATAGCCGACAGGATTCGAACCTGTGCGGGGAAACCCCAATGGAACGCTGCTTGTCATATATATATATATATATATATATATATATATATATATATATATATACATACATATATGTGTGTGTCTGTGTGTCTGTGTGTATATATACACATATACATATTTTATATATATATATATATATATATATATATATATATATATATATATATATATATATATATATATATATATACATATGACACGCTTAACACATCCATGTCTTTAATTTATACAGTCGTGGCACACAATGAAGATAATCCACATATAGCTTTTCTATATTTATTACGACTTCGTACGTCCCAGAGCGCCTTCTAATTATTTTTAACAATTCCTACGACCTTATTAATTGGAAACACTCCATCCCTAACATTTTCAGAGAGCTGCAACAAACCTCCTCATCCTGTGAAATCTTCTAAGCGTCTGCCTCCTTCTTTGTTCAAGTCCCGCTCAACTTATTTGCTGACATTACGTTAAGAAAGTTCCAGAAGCTTCTACTTACATAACTTTAAAACCCCTCGCTTGAATAATCTCTTTTTAAAACTGGACCGTCAGGTGGCGATCTCTATTGGTAACTTTTGCTATTAAAACCCCTCGTTTCTCTTTTTCCCCCGAGAATTAATAGTATTTAATTGCTAATTCCTATTTTTTCTAAACAAAACCCCCGTTTAAGTTTCCATGGTTGCCCCCACAATTAAGGCACTACATATATTTATATATATAATACAGGGTCATTGAATAAGGTGTCCGTGATTTTAGTTATGAGCACCGGGAACAACAATGAGATGGTATGTTAACTCTGGGAGTTTTATTTTTTCATGTCATGGTGACCGTAACTAAGCTGGGGGCATGCGCCAATGCAGTGAACCTCTTACACGGGTTTTGACATTGCATAGGAAGGGACAGTCCAATGTTTTGGCCATCAAGAAACCCCGATTTGACTCCCCTGGACCTTTTTTCTATGAGGTTACCTGAAAAGCATTGTTTACGCTGAGAAGATCAAGGACCTAAGCCATTTATCGGATAGAATCACTGCTGCAATAGCGACTGCTCCTGCTATAATCGAGCCTACCTGGATTGCGATCGACTATCGCCTAGATGTGTGCCGAGCGACGAGGGGTGCTCCTGCTGAAACCTACTAGGTAATGTCCTAAACTGGATTCGGTTCTGTACCTTTTGGTGATAAAATAAACACCATGAGTTCTATTATATGGTTATTTATTTCACTTTGCAATCATGGATATCTTTTTCGATGACCCTGTATAGAAAATTTATAATCTGGTTTAAAAACGATTGGTCGTTCATAAAAAGTTTTTAATTATTTAAATATTTAATTATTTAAAATTATTTTCTTAGAATTTTCATAACATCAATGTTTTGTTCTAATGCTAAATGAAAAAAAGATAATGTGTTAGAAAATAGCAAATTTCTTCCCGAACGATCATCGATTCCGTCCCGTGGAATAGGACGCATTATTGCACGAAATATACGAAAGAAATCCATGGCTGAGTGTTTTGAAACTTTTAGTTGAACTTCATAAATCAAGTGTCCTGTTTCTTTATCTTAATATTACAAGACGAAAATTTATATAATGGGTCACGAATTCCGAGAAAAATATGAACTCTGAATATTGAAATGAAGTTATATTTACACCAAAAAATAAATTTAATACCTGTGGCTTGGATATTGTAAAATAATTTTATAGACAAGAGCCTGAAAAACAATTTCGAAAACAGATCTTGATTTTAGGAGTAAAACATGCTGGAGGAGTAGTTCAGATACACGGGTGTATGATGCCTACTAAAACCTGCTAAAACTTCCTGAATTTATTGATTAAGTAACGAATCGTTACCAATATATTGACACTTCAAAACAAAACCTGAAATCTTCACTGAAACTTAAACAACCATTTCTTATGGGTTTTCAGCTACGGGTTTTCAGCTAGTACGGGTTTTCAGCTAGTTCATTATGACGAAAGTCATTCTATTTGGACAATGCGATTTTGGTTGCTTTACGACTGCCCTCAAGTCATAAAAGTGGCTCTTGATTTTCAGATATAAACTCCATTAAAAGTTTAACAACAAGATGTAGAGAGAAATAAAAACAAAAGATCACCTTGAAAACAAATTTTTTTTTCGTACTGACAACTGAATTCAATAATAAAAAAAAGTCGAGATAGAAAAAAGAAAAAAAGAAAAACTACAGGGTGGCCCAAAAATCCCTAGACCATTCTAGAATATAATAAAAATTTTTACACATATTTTTTAATTATATTTTGCTTCAGATTATTCCTCTGTAATCCTTGGAAAATAATTATGGAGAAACTCACAACAGAGCAACGGGTAAGAACAATCGAATTTTATATACAAATCAAACAATCAATTGTGCTGACCTAAAATGTTTACATTCGTTATTTTGGGGTCAGAAAACCACCATTTAAACAAGCGATACTCAACTTACCCCGCCGGAGTCAGGTACAGAGGGTTGTGAGAGATAGAGTATAACGTAACAAACCTCGAACCAACCAGCCATTAAAGACCCGTAAAGAAAGTATTGAAGGAATAAGCCAAGAAGCATCACGACAGATGATGGAGGAGTCCTTAGAATGAGCACGCCATTGTAGAGAACAACATGGTGGCTATTTGACGGACGTACTTTACAAAACTAGTTAAAAGTGAGTACCAAGAAGTGTATTTATCTATATATACACTGCTGGCCACTGTCAATGCAACACCCTGAAGGAAACATGCAAATAACATCAAATTTACAACATGCATTAGCGGAGGTGAGATATGCAAATGATTAGAATTTCAGCGCAGACGCACATCACGCGCGCCTGTGGCGCCAGTTCAAAGCGCTATTTAAGGCTTGGAAATTTCGACGATTTCAAGTTCGGCAATTGTGTTTTTCTTGTGGTTTTTCAAAAAAAACGATCAATTATGCCTCGTCGAATACAGCGATCATCTTTTGATCAAGTATCCGAGTTCGACAAAGGAAGTATAGTGGCCTACCGAGATTGTGGATTATCTTTCAGGGAAATCAGTAGTCGTGTTGGACGAAACCAAACAACTGTACAGCGGATATGTGATCGTTGGATGCAGGAGGGTACAACGGACCGGCGTGTTCGATCGCATCCGCCTCAGCGCACCACTTCACGTGATGACAGGCAAATTGTGCGCATGGCAGTGACGGATCGCTCAGTCACATCACGAACCATAGCACAGCACATGCAGTCTGTAACGCATCATCCAGTGTCTGCGCGTACCATTCGACGCCGTTTACAGCAGAGTGGTCTGTCCGCAAGACGTCCATTGCTTTGTCTACCCTTGACGCAGAACCACAGACGTCTCCGCCGCCAATGGTGCGATGACAGAAGGATGTGGACGGCAGAATGGAATGAAATTGTCTTTACTGACGAGTCACGCTTCTGTCTGCAACACCACGATGGTCGCATTCGAGTCTGGAGACACCGTGAAGAGAGGATGCTGAACAGCTGCATTATGCACCGCCACACTGGTCCTGAACCGGGTATTATGGTATGGAGCGGTATTGGATATCACTCTCGCACACCTCTAGTACGCATTGCCGGTACTTTAAACAGCCAGCGCTACATCTCCGAGGTGTTGGAGCCAGTTGTCCTTCCTTACCTTCAGGGCTTGCCCACAGCCATATTTCAACAGGATAATGCGCGACCACACGTGGCACGCATTCTCCAACGGTTCTTCGTCAATCGCCAGATTGAATTGCTTCCCTGGCCGCCTCGCTCTCCGGATCTTTCGCCGATAGAAAACATGGGGTCCATGGTTGCTCTACGATTGACCCAGATTCCATCCCCAGCTGACACAGCAGATCAACTTTGGCAACGTGTGGAAGCTGCTTGGTCTGCTGTACCCCAAGAACTCATCCAAAGTCTCTTTGAATCAATGCCGAGGCGTGTGGCAGCGGTGATCTCCAACAATGGCGGCTACTCTGGCTACTGATTTTGGCAGGAACCACACTTTACAGAAGTCTATAAATTTAATCATTTGATACTTCGTCAACATATTATCTACAAAATAAATTTTGTTGTGATATCTCTTGTCTTTCTTGGTGTTGCAATTTGGGTGGCCAGCAGTGTATATAAAACAGTTCCGTAACTGACTGACTCACTGACTGACTCACTGACTCACTGACATACAACGCACAGACCAAACTAAAGGTCCTAAAGGGCTGAAATTTTGCATGGCGATTCTTCTTATAGTGTAGGGGTGCAGTAAGAAGGAATTTTGAGAAATTCTTCATAGTTTTTTTAAAATTAAATTTTTAAGCTGTTTTACTAACTTTTGTCATGTTTGCATTTAAAATAATAGTTTAGGATTTATAAAATTTATATCACGAGAAAGATCGTAAAAATTCCTTCAAAATGAGATCTTTTTCGAATCTTTACCTCCATTTTCTGATTTTTGGTGAATTTTTAGGATTCATTAAGATTCATTTTTAGGATTTAATTTATTAAATGTTGATCACATCATTTCTTTTTCTGGTACTTTCAATAAATTTATCGTCACGTGCATAACAACTAAATAGACAAAAAAATATTTTTTTCTTGCTAATGCGACAGACGATTGGACATTATCCAAAAAAATATTAAGATACAGTAAAAGTTATTTTGTTCCTCAAACTGTACTATATTAACTGTACTATATTCTTTAATATTTCCTATTACATTTAATTTGAATATTTTCTTCTACATTATTTTGTCTATAAAATATCTCTTACGATTTTTTTATAAATATATTTTTGGGTTTTTTTTACATCAATTGAAAACATTTAACATCGTATTTATTATTATTATATATATATATATATATATATATATATATATATATATATATATATATATATATATATATATATATATATATTGACATCAATTGCATACATTGACCGTTGTATTTAATTTGAATGTACTCCGTAGCGAAGTGCGGGTTTTCAGCTAGTCTATATACTATAAAACAGTTCCGTAACTGACTCACTGACTGACTCACTGACTGAAATACAATGCACAGACAAACCACTGGACCTAAAGGGCTGAAATTTTGCATGGCGATTCTTCTTATAATGTAGGGGTGCACTAAGAAAGATTTTTGAAAAATTCTTCTTAGTTTTTTAAAATTAAATTTTTAAGCTGTTTTAGTAACTTTTTTCATGTTTGCATTTAAAACAATAATTTAGGGATTGTAAAATTTATATCATGAGAAAGATTGTAAAAATTCCTTCAAAATGAGATCTTTTTCGAATCTTTACCTCCATTTTCTGATTTTTGGTGAATTTTTAAAGATTCATTTTTAGAATTTAATTTATTAAATGATGATCACGTGATTTCTTTTTCTGGTACTTTCAATAAATTTATCGTCACGTGCATAACAACTAAATAGACAAAAAAAAATTTTTCTTCCTAATGCGGCAGACGGGACATTATCCAAAAAAATATTAAGATACATTTAAATATATTATGTTCCTCAAACTGTACTATATTAACTGTACTATATTCTTTAATATTTCCTATTTCCCATTTATATTTGATTTGAATATTTTCTTCTACATTATTTTGTCTATAAAAATATCTCTTACGATTTTTTTATAAATATATTTTGGGTTTTTTTTTTACATCATTTGTATACATTGATCATCGTATTTATTATATATATATATATATATATATATATATATATATTGGCATTAATTGCATACATTGACCGTTGTATTTTATTTGAATGTACTCCGTAGCGAAGTACTGGTTTTCAGCTAGTTCATTATAAAAGAATAAATGGCAATTTTTAATAAATGAAAGAATTTTTTTATTTTAAAATGATTTCGCGACTTTTGGGCAACCCTGTAGTTGAATCCATTTCATTAAGATTCAGAAGTGCTTTAAAAATCTAAAGATAATTGAACCAATTACTTGGAATATTCTAAGAGGTAAGATTTTCTTATTTTTGTTTGATAGAAATAGTAAGTAAGCTATCTCTCTAGCGACCATTTAGTTTTATCCTTATGTGTCTTAGACTATTTATGGTTAATTTACAAAGAATTGCTTTCATGAAAAGACATAAATGTCTGAATTAGACACGATTCGAATGACTTAGCCGTTAGATACAAATCACTCAGTCATTATGACAATTTGATGGCGATATGTTTATAATAGGTGTAAGCATTTCAACGTTTTTCCGAGACATTGTGCCGATTTTCTGGGCTCTAAACGACTACGAAAAATTCCATTTGCATGATGTTTAATTAATTCGCGTATTCTTTAAATTATCCAGCATTTCTCGATGGAAATTAAGACACTAGGGAAAGTTACTTGTTTCTCTCTATTTTTGACTGATTATATCAATTTTATTATCTACGATATCAAGTGCAATGTTAGAAAATTTTGAATTTCAGAAACAGCCCCTTTCCTGTTTCTGGATAGATAACTTAAATACAAATTTAACTTTCATATGAGTTTATTAACTGCCAGACTATGAAGAGCCTGATCGCTGGAGTCCCACTGTTGTCATGGTTGTTTATAGCCATTCGGAACCTACCTTAAACTGTAATTAGCGCGGTCACACCCGGTCTAATTAGCCCATGAGTAGAAAACGGTAACAATAGTGCTCTCAACCAATCCTTAAGACTGCTGTCTAGTTAAGTAGACTGCTGTCTGTTAAAACTGCTGCACTATTGGATTCTCTTACCTCAATGTTAACCGATAGAGAAAATGTGCCTAAGGATTGCCGACTTAAGGTTCACTCACACTACACTGACGTGTCGTGTTGACACGTCAGCTGACGTGTTACGAAAAAAAAATAAACCACTATTTTAAAAAGGAGTGTGCATACTACGCTGTCGTGTCGTGACGTGGGAAAACACGCTCTGGCGTGGGAACTGACGCGTCAGCTCCAAATATAAATTCCCAGATCTCGTCAGCAGGCGTCAGGTCGTCAGCTATGAATACGGAAGAAAAGCTCATCGAGCATGTGAAGAAATGGCCTATTTTATTTGACCATTTCAACAAAGATTACAGAAATAAATATGCACGCAATGAAGCATGGGAAGAGATTGGAAGAATCCTGGAAATAGTTGACAATATTTACATTTATTTACTAATTTATTGCAAACTTAGGCCGTTTGATTGATTTAACCAATATTTTAAACACTTTAAAAACACGTTTATAAAATAAGCGTTTTCTTAACATTGTCATAGCATAAAATTTGGTTTCTTTAATAACTGGCGGTAAAGTTGGTTACTGATCTTGTAAAATGTAAACAAAGAGGAAGGGGTGATTTAACAATATAAACAGGTGTTCGTCCCCTCGGTTTGTTTTCGATTTTCGTCTTTTAGATAGCAAAAATAATTTATATGTGCTTATTTTATTTATATTTATAAATATAGTATTTTATTTAAATTTTTCATAGCAAATAATTTTTTTTTTTTTTATGAATTAGCGGCAACAGTTGGCTACTGATCTTGTCAAATGTAAACAAATGGAGTGTGCAACAATACAATATAAACAGGTTTTCGTCACCTCTTGTTTTTAAACTTCCATCTTTTAAATATCAAAAATAATTTATATGAGCTTAGTTTATGTGTATTTATAAATTTATATATATTTTTTGATTGATAGTTACTTTCAATTAAATATTATAAGCAGACGACGGTCTTCGACCAAAAATTACCTACTTAGTATTTGAATTATTTGAATACTAGGCAGAAAAAAATTTCACTACAGGTTACTTACTTACATTCTTTAATAACTCAAAATTATAGCAACAAAAATGATAAATTTGTTTATAGAAAACAGTAATAAAAATGTTTACAAAAAATATTAATGGGCCATTCTGCCTTTATGAATGCTCTCCCATTGCCATGAACAGCTTGCAGCCCCTTCAGGAGAAACGGAAGTATTTTTTGAACTTCTCCCTCACTAGTCCAGTTTCACGAACATTATTTCCACGAATCGCTTCCACATTTCGAAAACTTCTTATTTCTTCCTCTCTTACTTGCACTTGCTGTTCAAAAGGTGCAATTGTTTTACAACTTCTGAGCATGTTCTGAAGACAGCATGATGCTAAAACTATATAATCACAAGTTTCCGGTTGAGTTTCTATGGGTTTCAGAAACACTCTCCATCTTCCTGCTAATATGCAAAATGCATTTTCTACTGTGCGTCGTGTTCTTGAATACCTGTAGTTATAAATATTTTCTTCATCGCTCTTTATTGAATTCTTGCTATAGAGATGCATCAAGTATGTTTTTAATGTGAAAGCCTCAGCAGCGACAATAAATCAACTACGGCCACTATTTATAGGGTGCCCCCATATTATTTATAGGGTCCACCCGCAACGATATGCACCTTGTGGGAACCAAACAACAACGGACGTGAATTCGTCACGACACGACACGTCAGCGTAGTGTGCACACACCGCCTGACGCTCACGTTTTCCCACGCCAGCTGACGTTGCGGTCAGCGCGTGTCGACACGTCACGTCAGCGTAGTCTGAATGCAGCTTTAGATAGAAAGATTATTTTAATTGTACTCCGTAATAGAGAAAGAACTTTTACACCTGGGGGCCTTTTCCGTTTTTTAAAAAAATGCAAATAGTATTTTTTTACTTTAAATTATTCGGGGGAAAATCTTGTATGGTGTGTTTGAAACGCTCATCAATTCCTTTGGTGGACGAAAATTATAAAATGAGTCCATGTTGCAAGGTTGCAACTTCAGGCTATATGAAAATACAATTTTTATTGGATCAGCAGCATTGATGTAGCTGTAAAAAAGTAAACAAATTTTTTCCATAGGTTAATACTGAGGTGAGCGAATACAATAGGGTTAGTGCACAGCAGTCTTACCCAACCAAACATTGGCCGAAAACTAAAACTTCAGAGCACTATCACTAAATACTTATTTTTTATTAATTAAGTAATTTCTTGCTTTCGTTTTTCCCTCATACAAACCTATTTTAACTTAACTAATTTTTTCCTTTTATATGACAGTATATTCAACTCTATATATGGATTCAAACAAGTAAAGGAATGCATTCAGCTTAGATGAAATGACTCTTTCTGTAATAACATCTGTTCTTATTTCTCTTATTTCACTTGCTTAGGAAAATGCTAAAAGTTTCTTTAACGGCAGCTTAATGCTATTATTAAAAAAATAAACTGAATGATATTGGAAGGCGACAGACAAAACAAACTTAATGTACTACCTTGTTTCTGTCTCTTTTATCAATATGTTTGCAATAATATGATTATTCTCTTACTTAACTAAATTATCTCTGTTAGTCAAAGGATATACTTTAGTAAATCCCCTTTTGTAATTTTTCTTCTGTAATGTTATCTTTGGGCAATGTTTCTTGTCCAACAATAACTCACTTAGTTATTTGCCCTTTGTTCTCTATAGCATCATTTTTTTAATAACTGTTCCTGTAAATATAAGTGTATTAAAATAAGTTTTTCTTTTACCATCAAAGGATTATCATAAAACTATAAGAATTTCATATACTGGCAATTTCATCTCATATTTAACCATATATATATATATATATATATATATATATATATATACTAGCTGAAAACCCGCACTATAGTACAGTTAATATAGTACAGTTTGAGGAAAATATCTTTTACTGTATTTTAATATTTTTTTAGATAATGTCAAATCGTCTGCAGCATTAGCAAGAAAAGAAAAATATTTTTTTGTCAATTTTGTTGTTATCACGTGACTATAAATGTATTTAAAGTACGAGAAAAAGAAATCACGTGATCAGCTTTTAATAAATTAAATTCTAAAAATTAATATTTAAAAATTCACTAAAAATCAGAAAATGGAGGTAAACATTCGAAAAAGATTTCATTTTAAAGGAATTTTTAGGATCTTTCTCGTGATATAAATTTTATAACCCTCAAATTATTATTTTAAATGAAAACTTACTAAAAGTTACTAAAACGGCTTAAAATTTTAATTTTAAAACATCTACGAAGAATTTTTTTTAAATCTTTCCTAGTGCACCCCTATACTATAAGAAGAATCGCCATGCAAAATGTCAGCCCTTTAGGTCCAGTGGTTTGGTCTGTGCGTTATATGTCAGTCAGTGAATCAGTCAGTTACGGAACTGTTTTATATATAGAGATATGTGTGTGTGCGTGTGTGTTTGTGTAACATGCCGGCCTGGCCCCGTGGGAATGAAAACCAGACACCGGCAGGCCACAGCGGGGAAATAAATCGTAGTCGTCGAGTAGTCAACAATAACAAATTGTTTTCACTTCTGAAAATACAACTTTATTGGCATTCGGCTACATCTTCTTGGGGCAATGACAAATTCCAGAATCGCCGCATATACAAGCACGCCTATTTATAATCTAATAGAGGTGTAGTCATGTGACTCGGAACTCTTGCATTGATTGGGTGGAGCCCTGATATCTGGGCTCGAGCAACTAGAAAACCGCAGGGATTGTATAGGGGTTCACAGGGGTTATATAAAAGATGCCTGAAAGTCAATTCCTTTGTTCTTGGAATCGAAATGCGTAACTAACAATCAACACGTTACACCCAAGCTTTTTTGAATAAAATTTGGAATTTTGAAAGGGTTATATACACTCATGGACAAAAAAATTAGCGCACCAAGAAATAATTGCGGGATCGTAACGAAACTTGCAATGAAGGTACATGTCGGGGAGATATGCAAATGATTAGAAATGCAGCGTGATTGCGCATTACGTATAGCTGGTAGAGGGCGTTGAACATCGTACTCTGTGCAGTATAAAACAGGTAACCAAAGTTTGTTTAAGTGTGCTGAATCATTTACAAAGGAAGAGCTGAGATAGAGATGCCATTACGCCGTGTTCGAAGACAATATAAGCAGTTGTCGCAGTTTGAGAGGGGGAGAATCGTCGGGATGATGGAAGCTGGGTGGTCAGCTAGGCGAGTAGCTCGTCAATTAGGCCGCTCTGATTGTGTTGTGAGGAGGTGTTAAGACCAGTGGACCCGAGAGATGTCATGTACACGAAGACCAGGTTCAGGACGCCCTCGACAGACCAGTCGTCGAGAAGACCGCCACATCGTAAGAAATGCACGCGTACAGCCAACTGCTTCATCGGCCGTCACCCAGGCACAGGTAGCACCTTCACTAGGGGCCTCTGTGTCTTCTCGAACCATACGAAGGCGCCTGGCTGAAGGACAGTTGGTATCGCGGCGCCCATTACGTGTGCTGCCCTTGACGCCCACCCATCGACGCCTCCGTTTGGAGTTCTGCCGCGCACGAGGAAACTGGACTGCAGCGGAAGGGAACCAGGTCGTCTTTAGCGACGAATCCAGATTCAATCTCGGCAGTGATGACAATCGTGTTCGTGTGTGGAGATCCCGTGGTGAACGCTTCAATCATGCCTTTGCTGTACAGTGACACATCGCTCCCACCGCTGGTGTGATGGTATGGGGTGCCATTGCCTACAATACACGGTCACCCCTAGTATTGTTCCGTGGCACCATGACAGCCCAGCGGTATGTTCATGGAATCCTGTAACCAGATGTGTTGCCACTCATGCAACGGATCCCAGCAGCCATTTTTCAACAAGACAATGCTCGGCCTCATACGGCAAGGGTGTCACAAGACTGTCTCCGCACTGTTACTACCCTTCCTTGGCCTGCCCGATCCCCAGATTTGTCTCCAATCGAGCATATCTGGGATCATTTGGGACGACGAGTTGGGCATCCCACGAGTTTGAACGAACTAGATGCAAGGTTACAGCAAATATGGAACGAAATGTCTCAAGACATCATACAGAACTTGTATGACTCAATGCCCGATCGTATCGCATCGTGCATTCGCGCTAGAGGGGGTCCAACGGAGTATTAACTCCTCCGTTCTTTTGCCTTTTTCTCTGAAATAAATTATCATTTTTCTTTGATTTTCTTATCATTTACTTATATCAAAGTAGTCATTACGTATGTAAAATTTCGTTTCATTTTGCCGAATCCTTCTTGGTGCGCTAATTTTTTTGTCCATGAGTGTATATATATATATATATATATATATATATATATATATATATATATATACATACACACACACACACATATATATATGTAGTATGTGTGTGCGTGTATGCGTGTATGTATTTATGTATACATGTATGTATGTATGTATGTATGGGCGTATGTTTGTTTGTATGTATGTATTGCGTGTGGGCCCGAGGTAGCCTATTGGTACAGCGTCGGCTTTCAGTACTAAAAGTTCTCTGATCGAATCCCGACAAATCACCGTTAAATTCACTCGTGTCTAGGCCGGATATGAGCATGTTAAATCCATAGACCGGAAAGTACTTCTATGAGGGCAGTGGATGGGGAAGGTAAGACCCCCCACCCCCAGATGTCTCTGCTGAGGTTGCTCGGTCAAATTTGTGGTACCACCAAGCCAAGTCGAACTCCTACTCTTGTTGTCCTATTATAAACCGGAGGCGCACTACTCAGCCCAAAGCCCATATGCATCTAGTATGGAACTTCCCGCCAGGTGGAATTAGGAGCAATAAAAACAACACACACACACGCACACAGACACAGACAGACAGACAGACACACCATATATATATATATATATATATATATATATATATATATATATATATATATATATATATATATATATATATATATATATATAGATATATATGTATAGATATATATGTATAGATATATATATATATATGTATATATATATACATATATATATATATATATATGTATAGATATATATGTATATATATATATATATATATATATATATATATATGTATATAAATATATATATATATATATATATATATATATATATATATATATATATATATATATATATATATATATATATATATACATACAGTGATTTCCGCTTATAAGAATCACGTTTGTTATTACTGTTTTTGATTCTTATAAGCGGTTAATTCTTATAGCCGAAATTTGAAATTTAGGTTTTTGGACAGGCACACACACACACGAACACACACACATATATACATATATTAGATAATTTACCATAATATACTCTTAAATTTGCGGTAATTATCTTTTATTAAAATTATTTTTATAATTTTAAAAATACAACTTAATTTCTAGATCTATAAGTAGATACACATGATTATAGTAAGAGCAGTGGCGTAGCTAGGGAGGTGCGGTGGGTGCGGTTCGCACCGGGCGGCACATATTTTGAGGCGGCATATTTTTATTTAGTATTAGTTATAAAAACCACTTGTTCAATTCATAAGTTTACTATTCGATTTCTACGAATTATGAATTACTATATGACTTCGAATATTTTTCCTCATCGTCAAGTCAATGTAGGATTGAAAATACACTGCTGGCCACCCAAATTGCAACACCAAGAAAGACAAGAGATATCACAACAAAATTTATTTTGTAGATAACATGTTGACCAAGTATCAAATGATTAAATTTATAGACTTCTGTGAAGTGTTGTTCCTGACAAAATCAGTAGCCAGAGTAGCCGCCATTATTGGAGATCACCGCTGCCACACGCCTCGGCATTGATTCAAAGAGACTTTGGATGAGTTCTTGGGGTACAGCAGACCAAGCAGCTTCCATACGTTACCAAAGTTGATCTGCTGTGGCAGTGGGGATGGAATCTGGGTCAATCGTAGAGCAACCATGGACCACATGTTTTCTATCGGCGAAAGATCCGGAGAGCGAGGCGGCCAGGGAAGCAATTCAATCTGGCGATTGACGAAGAACCGTTGGAGAATGCGTGCCACGTGTGGTCGCGCATTATCCCGTTGAAATATGGCTGTGGGCAAACCCTGAAGGTAAGGAAGGACAATTGGCTCCAACACCTCGGAGATGTAGCGCTGGCTGTTTAAAGTACTGGCAATGCGTACTAGAGGTGTGCGAGAGTGATATCCAATACCGCCCCATACCATAATACCCGGTGCAGGACCAGTGTGGCGGTGCATAACGCAGCTGTTCAGCATCCTCTCTTCACGGTGTCTCCAGACTCGAATGCGACCATCGTGGTGTTGCAGACAGAAGCGTGACTCGTCAGTACAGACAATTTCATTCCATGTCCACATCCTTCTGTCATCGCACCATTGGCGGCGGAGACGTCTGTGGTTCTGCGTCAAGGGTAGACAAAGCAATGGACGTCTTGCGGACAGACCACTCTGCTGTAAACGGCGTCGAATGGTACGCGCAGACACTTGATGATGCGTTACAGACTGCATGTGCTGTGCTATGGTTCGTGATGTGACTGAGCGATCCGTCACTGCCATGTGCACAATTTGCCTGTCATCACGAGAAGTGGTGCGCTGAGGTGGATGCGATCGAACACGCCGGTCCGTCGTACTCTCCTGCATCCAACGATCACGTATCCGAATTACAGTTGTTTGGTTTCGTCCAACACGACTACCGATTTCCCTGAAAGATAATTCACAATCTCGGTAGGCCACTATCCTTCCTCTGTCGAACTCGGATACTTGATCAAAAGATGATCGCTTGTTTCGACGAGGCATAATTGATCGTTTTTTTGAAAAAACCACAAGAAAAACACAATTGCCGAACTTGAAATCGTCGAAATCTCCAAGCCTTAAATAGCGCTTTGAAGTGGCGCCACAGGCGAGCGTGATGTGCGTCTGCGCTGAAATTCTAATCATTTGCATATCTCACCTCCGCTAATGCATGTTGTAAATTTCATGTTATTTGCATGTTTCCTTCAGGGTGTTGCATTTACAGTGGCCAGCAGTGTATAATCTCTAACAATTTTGCTCGGATACAGCTCGGATTTGCTTCTCCAAATTGAAGTTGATAAAAAATTATCTTCGTTCCACAATGAGAGATTTAAGACTACAAAATCTTGCAATATTGTCTATAGAACAAGAAATTACAAATAATATAAATTTTGAGAGCATTATACACGATTTTACTACTATGAAAGTTAGAAGAGTAAATATATATAAATGTGTTTTGTTTACATACACATGTGTACAATTTGTTTGTTTATCCAAAAGAAATGAAATTATTTATTTTTATTTATAAATATAAAAGTATAAAATAAAACATATTTTATAGAATTGTTTTTTATAAATTATGTATATGTTTTGTCTCATAGGTGGGGAAACTGCGACCTCCGTAAGTTTCTTGTGGTCTTTATAAAAGTTGCATTTATAGGTATATCAACTTAAGCGGCATCCTTTATTACCGCCTAATTTAAATATGGCATCCAATGGTAAAAAAGTTCCCCACCTATAGTTTGTCTCAATTACATTTATTTATTTATATTTGTTAATTTATAAAAACTACCAATTGATTGACTTAGAAAGGGCGGCAAATTGGAGACCGCCCCGTGAGGCAAAAGTTCTAGCTACGCCACTGAGTAAGAGAAGAAAAAAGTCCAATATTTGTTACCACATACCTGCTTAACAATTTTAAGATTTCAACTACAGGTAGGGAGCAAGAAAAAGTTTTCTATGGTAGTTTGACGTAATGAAATTTTCAGGAGGCTGTTTATACCTCTTTTAACACTAATAGTCTCAGACGAAGATTCACCTTCTAGCTTACGTTTCACGGTTTGATAACATGCTGAATTTACTAATGTCACGTTTGCCTAAGTGATGGTGGACAAATCGCCGAAGAATTTTGTGTTTCAGGGTCCAGGAAGTCGCATCCAGGATGTGGGAGGTGGGAATAAAAGAGTCCCTATTTTTGTTTGTCAGGAGAGAAAAGTGAAATCGGACCCGGACGGGTAAAGATGCGCCTGGGTCAAACTAATAGGACGGTGCTGTGCTAAAGCGTTTAAGGGGAAACTATTATGTTATGTCTAACAAAGAAAAGGATGAATTTTACGACTATATTCCATCCCATCTTATCGATATCGTTTCTTTTTTTTTTTTTTAAAAGAAAGAACTTCGTGCCTTTTGATGGTTTAAGTGGCTTTTTTTGAAAAAGTGAAAGGAAAGCGAAGACTGTAAACTGATTCTTAAAACCGGTGGATTGATTCTTTAAAGCGAAAATTTTAACATGGAAATAATACATTTTTTTTTGTTTTCGCGATATTGATTCTCATAACCACTGATCACTATAAGCGGTGGTTACTGTGTATATATATATACGAGGGTTGGAGCAAAAGTCATGGCAACCATTTTTTGGAAAATGTGACATATGAAATGTGACAATTGGAAAATGTGACATACACAGACGTGACATATACAGACGTCTTAACTACATGTGTGGACAATGAATAGCACTGATATATCGTAACACACTAATTTATTACGGTAGTATACAGGGCAATATGGCCTTCACCGTGCAAAAGAATGATAACACAGTACACATAAAGTTGACATGACAAACCTGGGCCTAAAGACCCTCAATGTAGTCCCCTGCTAGTGTCACCACACGCTGCCAACGATGTGGGAGGCGCTGAATACCATCAGCCTCAGCATTTGCAGCACCATGTGTGAATCGGGTCATCTGTTGGCACACTGCATTAGCAATATCCTCTCGTGTTGCAAACCGCCTACCACGTATTGGTTCCTTAATCTTGGGAATGAGATCAAAGTCACAGGGCGAAAGCTCAGGAGAGTACGGTGGGTGCTCCAATTCTTCCCATCCCCAATGTCGGAGTAACTGCCGTACACACCCTGCTTTATGTGGTGTTGCATTGTCGTGCAGGTTTATTGCACTGTCCACAAGATCCGGAAGTTTATCACGAACGCCACGTCGTACCTGTCGCACCAGGAAGTCCCTGTAGTACTGTGCGGTCACTGTTCTGCCATGAGGAACAAAGTGGCAAACAATGACACCCCTGACGTCATACGCGACGATCACCATCAATTTGACTGGGGAAGGATTCTGACGGAACTTCTGCTGCCTTGGTGATCCAGAATGTCGCAACTCCGCGGACTGACGTTTCAGTTCTGGTTCGTATGCCCTGGCCCAAAATTCATCGATGGCGATTATTCGTGACAAGAATTGATCGCCGTCCTGTTGCCAGTGTACAAAGTGGTCGGAGCATATTGCATAGCGCACCCACCTTTGAACTTCCGTCAGTGCATGCGGTACCCACCGCGAAGCGATTTTGCGTAGCTGTAGCTCATTACGCAATATCCTGTGGACGGTGCGTTTCTTGATGCCACTTGCCCTCTCTAACTCAAGTAACGTCCATCGTCTGTCTTCATCCATGAGCTGCTCGATGACGGCACGTGCCAAGTCGGTCCGCACACTCACCGGTCGTCCCGAACGTTGCTCATCACTGGTTGACACACGTCCTTGCTGAAACTTTCCTACCCACCGTGCTACAGTACGATATGGTAGGGCATTATTCCCAAGGGCTTCTACTAATTCACTGTGACATTCCATCGCATTTCTCCCTCGGAGAACGGCTATTTTGATGTAAGCGTGCTGCTCAACACGGGTTACTTACATTCCTAAGACATTAAAATTAAAGCTAATTTTCGTATACGAAAGTCCATTTTCAATTTATATGCGAATCACATTAAATGAATGTTACTCGTAATAACTAAAAAATGAATTAATGTGAAAGATTTATTGAGTACTATATACCTTTAAAAAAACAATAATCCATACAGTGGATACAGGGATCACAGTTACATTCTTTTAAAAAAAACTACGAATATCTTGCTGAACATCCAGTTTTGCGGAAAGTTCATCAAGAAATGCTCGCATTTATTCAGTCCATTAAAAACTTCATCAGGGACATTTTCCACGAATTGAAGTCAACGAAGTATTGTTTCAAAAGCCAAAAATTGGGAGATTTTATTCTAAAGTGTAATAAAATCTCCCAATACGTCGGGAAAAAAATTTCGATATATAGAGATTTTTTCGATATATAGAAACAGTTTTTCTATGTAAGGAGATTTGCTAAGAGTTCGATATATAGAAAATTTCGATATAGGGAAGTTCGATATATGGAGGTTCGACTGTATATACAGTGGACGCTCGTTAATTCGAACTCAAAGGTTCTCAGAAAAAATTTCGAATTATCCGAAGTTCGAATTATCCGATGTTAAGAGAAAATAAATAACTTTAAATGTGTATCACTGAAGAAGAAACTCTCCTAGTATGTATAACCTCAGAAAATATATTATACTATGTTATCTAAAGTTAAACATTTTAAAAAGCAATACAGACTTACCTTAATCATTATATGAAGCAGAAGATATGCAGTATAAAGTAAACTTTTATTAAAAATATGAATTACACTTTGGGGAAAAACTGTAAAATGGATGTTTGGTTCTGTTTATGATGCCTACATTGTTCAGCCAGCTTCTCGATTTCAAGTAAACATTTCAATTCATTTTCAGAGGAAGGTTCCATCTGAATAAATGCTTTCAGAGTTTTAATTTTAATGCTTTCACAGTCCATTATGGCTTTGTCCATTATGGCCGCATTAAAAATATCTTTTGGCAGGTAAGTAGAGAAAAGCCCTGGCAGGTTCCTACCGAAATTAGTGCATACGTCTTCGTTTACATCAGAGCTTTGGCTCCATACAGTTTGATAAGAAATATTTTGCCTTGACTTAAATCGAGAAAGCCATCCATCACTACATTTAAAATCGTCAATACCCATTCTACATGCCAATTCATCAGCCTTCGTCAGCACTAGGGGCCCGTTTATCGGAAAATTTCGAGATCTAACATCCTAGAACCATAGCAGTAGAGCTTTTTCTGGAACTTCTTGAGACGCATTTCCCATGCGTTTCATTCCTCTAGCAAATTTTGATTTTTCCCATGAATCTAAAATTGACTCCTTTTTTTTCAAATTAGTTGACAAGGCATTTTTTTAAATTCCATAGTTAGCTGCTAACTTTGTTTTACATTCGCCATTCTCTACTTTCTTTAAAATTTCTACCTTTGTCTCCAAAGTTAGGGTTTTGTACTTTCCACGTGTAGACATCCTGAATTTTTACACGTTCACACCACAAAATGAGGAAGAAAAACTAGACCACATTAACTTGTCTGGACTGCAGTTATAACTGACGCAGCTCCCTAGAATCTGTAGTAAAAACTAGTTTTTTCCGAAATTCTCAGAAAATCGATCCAAATATAGGAAAATTGCTTTTTCCGTTTAGCACTAATAAGAAGGACAATAGCTACTAACGTTTAGCGGACATGCAATAGTCTAGGAATGCAGGCATGTGCCTGTTTACACAGAAAAGAACTTTTGACACACAAAATAATAAATACAGTGTGTATTTTCTCCATTAAACGAGGAAAAAGAATTTTTTTTGTCAAATTTTTAGTTCGAATTAACCGAAGTGATAAAAATTTAGTTCGAATTAATGAGATATTTTTAACATTAACTCCAATGCAAGTGTTTTGGGGCCTTTGTTTTAGTTCGAATTAACCGAGTTCGAATTAAAGAGCGTCCACTGTATATGTATATATATATATATATATATATATATATATTTGTGTGTGTGTGTAGTTAAATTCTTTATAACAGTATAATCTTTCCGTAAATAATTTTTTTCTCAATACTTTTTGTGCCTGCAACGTATTTCGTGTAAGTAACAGTTCGATCCCCCTTCGGTCGACCAGTGTTCTTCATTTAAAGAGGGATGAAGTTAGCAAAATATTATGGCAGAGTGAATTCTCTAGATAACTATTTTTTCTTTTCTCGATAATTTTCTCGATAACTATTTATTCTTTTCGCGATATTTTTTCTTTTAACTATTTTTTTTCATTTCTATGTGTTAGGCTTATATTATTCCAGCTGGATATTTATTCCTCTCTTATGTTGCGTAATGTAGTTCCAGTAAATCATTTAAAAAAGGTGGATGGGTAGGGTAGTTCAACGAAAACGTAGAAGTAAGAGTTCCAGTAGGCTATGTTTGTTTGATTTGGCTCATCGTAGGTACCACAGTTATTTCCGACTCCGCTAAGGCTCGTTACGACAAAAGCGTAATTCACGAGAGCAATAAAGGTGATAGATTACACGTCTACAGAGTCTTCAGCAAATTAGATGTTCTGACTTGAAAGTGTGGATTACAGGATAACATTTCAGAATCTAGACGGAAAACGTAGCTAAAAATGCATATTAGTCTCAAATGCTCAGGATAAAACCAATAAAAATTGCTTCATTTTCTTCTCAAAATATTTGAACATTAGAACTTTTTTAAGGCTGCTGTGAACTAACCATATAGGATTCTCTCACTTCAATGTTAACCTATGGAAAAAATATTTCCAAGGATTACACATTTGCATTGAAAGATTTATTTAAAGAAATTGTTCTCCGTAATAGAGAAAGAAATTTGTTCAAGGATTACCTACTTGGATTGAAGGATTTATTTAAAGAAATTGTACTCTGTATTAGAGAAAGAAATCCGCCCAAGAATTACCCACTTGGATTGAAAGATTTATATATATTGTACTCCATAATAGATAAAGAAATTTGTCCAAGGATTACCTACGTGGATTGAAAGATTTATTTAAATAAATTGTATTCCGTAATAGAGAAAAAATTTGTCCGAGGATTACCCTCTTCGAATGAAAGATTTTTTTTAAAGAATTTGTACTTCGTATTAGAGAAAGAAATTTGTCCAAGGATTACCTACTTGGATTGAGATATTTATTTAAAGAAATTCCACTCCGTAATAGAGAAAGAAATTTGTCCAAAAACTACCCACTGAAATTGAAAGATTTTTTTAAAGAAATTGTACTTTGTAATAGAGAAAGAAATATTACACCTTGGGCATTTTTCGTTTTAAAAAAAATGCAAATAATATTTTTAAATTTAATTTATTCGGGGGAAAATTCTGGTTTAATGTGTTTCAAATGCTCATAAATTCTTTGGTGGACGAAATTTGTAAAAGGAATCCTGTTGCAAGGTGCAGAAAAGGTCAGGCTGTCTGAAAATACTGATTTTATTCGATTATCAGCAATTATGTAGCTGTAAAGACACATTTTCTCTATAAGTTAACATTCAGGTGAGTGAATCCAATAGGGTTAGTACACAGCAGCCTTAACGCTAAATTGCGATTTGTAAATCGCACATGTTTCCTATAACAATGACAATAATAACCTGAAAGCAAAGAAATTAGGTCACAAATTTGTCGAATAAATTTACGCAAAAAAAAAATGTTTTCATATAAATTAAACAATCCGCGAATCAGTCCATTAATAAAGAAACGAAATGTGAATGTTTACATTTGACATTCGATTCTACTTTTTTCCTATCACAAACCTGGCACGAGTACTCTACTCAAATACTACTTTTATTTAAACGGTCTGGGTTTAATTTATAGTGCCTGATTTTGTAAGCTAAATGGGAGAGTTAAGTTCTTAATTTAACTATCGAGTTATAAATACAAGTAAGATTTATTTTCGAATGAAACTTTCAAGGTATATTACGTATTTTTCAGAGAATATTGCATCGTTTCTGTAATGATAATATACCTTTATCTTGTTTTAAGACATTACGCAACAAATGCCGTAAAGTACATTACAGCCAGAGCTTCTTTAGTCTTTGTTTAGGTATTTGTAGTTCATTTTAACTTCCATCACATTTGTATAAAAATTTTCATATTAAGTGGAATTGTAACATTTGGTAATGAAAGGAAAAAAGAACGATGCATGAGTAATATTTGATTCGGTAAAAATTCTCTTTGTAGCTTCAAGAAAAATATTTTATCTCCTCTATCTCATTTTTAATTTTAAGAACATCTAATGATTCTTTCATTACATTTGGAACTAATAAATTCCTTTGGAAGAAAATTTAAAAATCTTCCGAAGTAAGAGCGAAATGTCCAGTATATGAGGCATTCACACGCCAAATCATTTAACTTGACGTTTTGAATTTTTTTAAATTTTAGTGTCGAAGCACTTGATTGATTCCTAACTTTTTATATTCATAATAAATTTCCTTAATAATAAGGAGTGATTAACATCACTCAATGACAAACTTTTTTTTAACCGTGGAGTAATAAATAATTTATTTCAGAAGCCAATCCAATTAACTCCATTTTCAAATTAAGTGGAATTGTCACACTTAATAAGGAAAGAAAAAAAAGATATGCATGCGAAATGTTAGACTCGGCTAAAATTCTTTCAGTTGCTTCAATAAAAATATTTTACCTCATCTATCTCATTTTTAATTTGAATTAAATTCTACTGATTCTTTCATTACATTTGGGCTTAATAAATTCCTTTCCAAGAACAAAATGTCTAGTATATGAGCCATTCACACGCCCTGTGAGAATTTATTGATATTGGGCGTCTCGCTTACATTTCTCACTAGTCTAATTTTCGACACGTCTCCAACGTTTTCAGGGAGAAATGACTCTGAATAATTACAAGATATAAAGAACTTTTTATATACCACGTTTTTAAATTTTCTGTTGAATCATATAAACTTGACAATTCTATGTATTAAAAAATACTTTTTTATATGTTTTTATTAACTCGCGTTCTTGTTTGTTTGTGTGTTTGTTTGTTAGTCTAGTACAAATCTTCAATCGATTTTTAATTAACTTCCCGACTAGCTAGATATTTGAAACTTTTAGAATATCTCAGAACACGATGACAATGCATTCTTTTGATACTTTTAGCCATCTTTAAGTAGTTTTGAACTCATTTTCAGTTAATTTTGTTTTGTAGACTGGTGCAGCCATCTATCGACCGGAACGAAAAGTTAAACGCAAGTTAACTTCCAATTAACTTCCTTTTCTTTCAAGTTGATGGGATAATTCATGAAAAAAAATTTTTAAAAGTATTTATTAGTTGGATATAAAAATAAATTAAAATCTGAAAAATAAATTATATTCCATTCTGACCAGGAGCGTAACTAGGCACTTAGGGGCCCCTGGGCAAGGGTGCAAATTGGGCCCCCTGGATAAATAATGAAACATATTTCTCTAGAGCTTTCCCTCCCACGCTTCATAAATTTTTTCCCAATAATACAGTAAGATATTCGATTTATACATTCTATTCACTGTAAAATAAAATTACCATTTACCCAAAAATGATATTTTACATTTTTGATTATACAGTCGATATAACTATTAATACAGTTACAATATTAAATTGAAATAAGCATTTGAAATGGAAAATATCAGAAGCACGATCCTATACCTAATAATGTCATGGAAATTATAAGTATAATGAAAGAAGCAGAAATCTAATAGTTATCTATATATATATAAAAAAACAGTTATGTAACTGACTGACTCACTGACTGACATACAACGCACAGACCAAACCACTGGACCGAAAGGGCTGACATTTTGCATGGCGATTCTTCTTATAGTGTAGGGGTACACTGAGAAAGATATTTGAAAAATTCTTCTTAGATTTTTTAAAATTAAATTTTTAAGCTGTTTTTGTAACATTCTTTTAAGTTTGCATTTAAAATAATAATTTGAGGGTTATAAAATTTATATCACGAGAAAGAGCATAAAAAGTCCTTTAAAATGAAATCTTTTTCAAATCTTTACCTCCCTTTTCTGATTTTTGGTGAATTTTTAAATATTAAATTTTAGAATTTAATTTATTAAACGCCGATCACGTGGTTTCTTTTCTTTTTGTGATGCTTTAAACTAATTTTGCGTCACGTGCATAACAACGAAATAAATCGACAAAAAATATTTTTTTTTCTTGCTAATGTGGCAGACGATTGAACATTATCCAAGAAAAAAATATTAAAATACAGTAAAAGATATGCTCCTCAAACTGTACTATATTAACTGTTCTTTATTCTTTAGTATATTCTATTAGATTTAATTTGAATATTTTCTTCTACGTTATTTTGTCTATAAAAATATCCGTTACGATTATTTTATAATTTTTTTTTTTGCATTAATTGCATACATTGACAGTTGTATTTAATTTGAATGTACTCCGTAGCGATGCACGGATATTCAGCTAGTTTTATATAACTCCTTTAATTCCATAAATTTATAGAGACAATGTAAAGATGTGTTGCTTATGATTGATTACACGAGCTTGCTGGGAAGTTTAACTTCTGACATTGCAAAACCGTATAGATCATATTAGACTACTAAAATGACTTTTACATAGATTTTTTCTGTGAAAAAATATCAATGAGCTTAGAAAAGTCAATTTCTTTAGCTCCTTCAATTTCAGTTGAAATCAGTGCCAAACCTGCAAGTCTTTCCTGACTCATCGTTGATCTCATATAACTTTTAATTATTTTCAATTTAGAAAAAGAGTGTTCTGATTTTGCTACTGTTTTCGAATAATCAGATACATGAAACAGGCTACATCATGATAAATAGACATTATTTAGCTGTGCTTTTAAATAGTAAGTCTGCCAAATCTTTTACAGAAATCATCTTGGTTATTTAATTTTTTAATGATAACACAGGGCTACAAAAGAAATTTTTTTTGGTGCCTAGGATTTTAGAACTGATTATAGCTACAATCGGGGCACTGAATCTAAATATGAAATCAGGTTTTCTCTATCAGCTCTGCTATTTTAGATACAGTAAAACCTCGTTTATCCGGACTAACTGAGACCATAGGCAATCGAAAATCCGGATAATCCGGGTGGCATATTACCATTCCTTACATGAATTCACGACATTACATAGTTTGGCGGCTGCTGATTGGTCAATTGAGTTTGCATCGGTAATTGCCATAATATTTGATCCTAAGCGCATTTTAAATGAGATAAAATCTATTTCTTAGTTGCTTTCATTTCGATAATTGCATTATATTTGATCCTAAGCGTATTTTAAATGAGATAAAATCTATTTCTTAGTTGCTTTCATCTTTATATATTTTTTACGTCATATTTTACCAGGAACGTGAATTTTTTTAAGTGGCGCCATCTATTAATGTAAAAGTAATTTAAAGTGACAAGCTATTTGTAAAAGAAATTTTCGCCATAAATGCCTTCATATTTCTTTTTTGTGCATGGAAAATTTTAAGAAATTACCAATTTCCGTAGTAATTTCACTGTAAAATTTTAGGAGTAGAATAAAATAGAGTAAATATTACTCAAAATTGAATTTTTTCTTAAATTTAAATGTTGAATTTAAAAAAATGAAAGCTTTATTTATTTTTAAATTTAAATGTTGAATTTTAAAAAAAAAATTTTAAATTAAAATCTTAATTACAAGATGCAAATTATGTATTTTTTGCTGTTTTGCACACTTTAGTTTTTAACCTTACTCTTAAAAAATAAAAATTATAAATACTCTTCCAAAAATTACCAAAAATAGTGATGGAAGTTTTGATTCTTGAAAAACAGACATGCTTTCATAACCATCAGCGCACCAAATATACGAATACCGATGTGAACTCGACCAATCAGCAGCCGCCAAACGATGTAATGGCGTGAATTCATGTAAGGAATGGTAATATGCATCCGGGTGTTCCGTCCTGTAGTAGCAGCCCGCATTCATAGATGGCAGCACTGATCCAGTAATTTCTTATTTTGTAACGGTGTGTGTAAACATGAACTGTTGTTGTTCACAAAAAACATTCTTATGTACGTGATGCGAGCAGGGCTTCTGCTTGCTTATTCCCTTTTGATGTATTTCCCTTAAGTGAAAGGTTTGGAGGACGTCTGGGAAGTGAAGCAATTCTTCCTTTATGTAAGTCAATTCATAATTCAATTCTTTATGCTATTTGGGTTTTTCATTTTCCCAGCGTTGACCCATCCCTTATATTCAATTGTATTCTATTAATCGCAAGTGTATTCTATTTAATGTGCAAATATTGTAATTATTTTGTTTCAAGTCAAAATGAATTTTTTAAAATCATTTACAGTCCATTAAATCTATAAATCTCACACCGGGTAATATGAGCAATAAGCAATGCAAAATCTTTAACTAAGAAGACTTACTTTGTTTTGTAACAAAATTACATGGTATTGTTTACAAAACATTAAAAAATTAAGAATAACTTTTCCCATCATTTCTTAGCAAAGAATTGGTAAATCTAATGAAGCTTTCTTAACAAGAAGCATTTTGCTACCATAATTTATTGTACAATCTACGCAGGAACTCTACATTGAATCAAACTAAAACGCGAATATTTGGCGTACTTGTAGTTACGTTCTTGCTATCATAGTTAAAAATTATTATCTAATGTGAACATTGAATAAAAATAATGTCTACAAATCTGATCCGGATCAACGAAAGCCGGATAAACGACGTTTTACTGTACATTCACTTATCTATCAATGTTTTTTTTTTTCAATTCAATACATTCAAGTATGGGTGATTTGTCCTCCTGGGAAAAATGAGTCTTCCTGAATATTTTTCAGATGATTGGCGCCTATTTATTGACAGCTCAAAGAGAAGTTTGAAATGTGTCCTTCTACACAGCAATATGGCAGCAAATATGGTTCAATATCAATTTCTCTTTCAACGAAAATGAAAGAAGAATATGACACCATAGCTTTGGTAGTGGAGAAGATAAAGTATCATGAACATCAATGGGTGATTTGTGTGGTCTAAAAATGTTAAACTTTCTCCTTGGACAGTAAAGTAGCTATACCAAATATCCTTGTATCGTGTACCTCTGGGCTTAAGAGAGAAAACATGGACATTGGGGAAAAGAATGTCATTAACGACCCCTTAGTTGGACGAGAGAAAATCATCTTTTCTCCACTGCATATCCAAGCTGGGCCTAATGAAGCAGTTTGTAAAGGCTCTTGATATGAACGGATCATTCTTTGTATATATAGGGGGGGGGAATACCTAAGTTGAGTACCGAAAAAATTGAAGCAGGAATATTTGACGGCCCACAAATAAGACAACTCGTTAAGGCTCCTGCCTTCGTAAATTCCATGAATGAGACTGAGCGAAAAACCTGGACGTCATTTGTTGCAGTTGTCGGAAATTTTCTGGGCAAATGTAAAGATGAAAACTGTGTTGAACTGGTAAATGAGATGCTAAACAGTTTCAGATCCCTTGGTTGTAACATGAGCATTAAGGTGCACTATTTACACAGCCACTTAGACCATTTTCCTGAAAATTTAGGAGACACCAGTGAGGAACAAGGTGAAGGATTTCACCAGGATATTAGAACTATGGAGGACCTCTACCAAGAACGATGGGATACTCACATGATGGCAGGTTAGTGCTGGAGTTTAAAAACGGACTGTTCCAAAATACACGAATGTCACGGAAAAGAAGTTTTGGAAGTGTTCAGTGACTAGTTGGTTTCATCGATGACTTTTTCCTCTTTCTTGCTCTTTGTAATTAGATAAGTACTACTGCAATATTCTCTATGATTTTTATGCTCCTTTATCATTTTTTAAAAAGTAATAATAATAATAAAAAAATCCGTGTTTAGTTTTTTAATTTTTATCCATGGATTTAACTTAAAATAGTGTAACGTATATTTCACTAAAACTAGCCGCTGCGCGACCACCATGGTCGCTTTTGCAAAACAACTCAACTGAAAATAACATATGTAAGGAATGTTACCATTACCTCTGTAATAAGCAGGATGTGAATGTGCGGTGATCTAAATTGATAGAAGAACCACTCAGCCTAAGGTGACAACCGATTTATGGCTACGACGCTTTACGGCGTCAATGAGTGAGGCTTGGCTCCGGGTTGAACAACACGGGCCATAAAAACATAAAACTAAGAAGACAGCAGCAATAAATCGGAAGTCAAAGAAGCAGGTGCATGTTGCTTGTGAAGTATCCCAGACGCGAACAGGCGTCAGGGAACAGGCTCAGTGGCAGCCAATGCGATGAAAATAAGCCGCGAACGAACCTATGGACAAAGTGGCTCGTCCCTCATCCCAATAAAGGGGTGGGGCGAGCGAATGAGAAGCCAAGAAGGCAACAACCAATGGAAAAACAAGAAAAGAAATATATATATGAGTATGAAGCGTTTTACAAAAATCCCCTTTACTAAAAAAGTGAAAGAAAGAATCTAATCTACTACAGGAGTGACGAGCATCATAAGAAAAAAAACTACGAAAAGATTAAATGCCCAGCGAAGGGTCGCAGATTACGACGAAGTCGACTTGAAGCCAAAGAAATGGAAAAGATAGAATGAAATTACCTCCGCATAGCCGCCCTATGAACGATCGGAAAGTGAGTCTACAAAGTGCCCACCAATGAAAGAATCTACAAGTGTGGAGCCAATTGACCTAGTGACAGAACGAACTTACTTCGAGGTGCTGAGCTGTTTTCCTGAGTGATCATCGACCTATGAAACCGTAGACTCTTTTAATTACGAGACCGCTGCTGACAGATCCGCAGATCGACATAGAGCATCCGAGCTGTTTCCCTGAGTGATCATCGACCTATGAGACCGTAGACTCTTTTAGTTACGAGATCCAGAACTCTTTCCGTTTTGAGATCCAGAACTCCTTTAATAGAACGGTGGTGCACAGTAACCAACGAACATTACTCTGACCATTTGTGTACCAGTGCGAAACGAGATAGTAAGCGACAGTACCGGCAGCCATGGGTGAGCATTGATATTAAATATATATTCTTATCACATCCCTTTGCTTATTACATACTTGCCTCTTGACCAAGGGTCGGCATTGCTTACTGTATGCAAATAATATGCACTATAATTGCAATTGAATATATAAATCAATACTGTGTTTGACTAAGACTATGAATTCGGCCAGATGCTAATTTATGTACATGTAAATATTTATATATGTAAATAAACTGTATATATGTATAACTAGCGAGTATTCTTTGAGAGTTGTTCCCATTTTTCTTAGCTGTGTATTGAACAGATTTGGTCGCAACGCGACGTTAATTGTACGTATACGATCACAGTCGAATAATCCCAGTCTGGGTTATTACAACCTCTCATCATAAATATACGTTGTTAAGGGGTATTCTCCATAAGGCTGATTCTAAAACATCATGATTAAAAAATATGAATTTCGATTACTTCAGATCAGAGTTAAAGATAAGACTGAGAAACTCAACACCAGTGATTTTAAAAATTACATCCCTCTCTGTATGTACTATTTTTCAAAATTAATATATCTACACTTTATCATTACATCAAATAAGAAATTGCTGGGGAAAATTTTTTCACTTAAAAAATAGAGTAAGGATTCTGCACGTACTAAAATATAGTGTGGATTACATAACTCTCTGTATGTATTATTGTTCACAATTCAGATATCTACACTTAATCATATCAAATAATAAATTGTTGGGAAAATATCTTCCCTTATTAAATGGAGTAAAAATTCAGTAAGTACTGAAAAAAGTGTAGAAAATTAACTATTACTGGATGTAGGTTGCTAATGCCGGCGACAGTTAAGCCTAACCTCGCGATCATTTATGCTCTATCTTTCACGCCTCTCTCTTAATGAACTATTTCTTCTTCGCTTTCTTTCTTGAGACCGTTCCCAATTTTCACTTAATCGTGCAGCTCGCTTTCGAACAATTCTGATTTCAGTGCGTAAATCCATGTTGACACGCGGTTGCAATTTGCGGACTGCCGTTAATGTTTACATCTGGTAGTTGCAGCCGTTGCCATTCGGAGTGTAGAAATATCATCGATTTTTGTGCTGCATACCTACGTGTTTTATATATATATATATATATATATATATATATATATATATATATATATATATATATATATATATATATACTAGCTGTACCCGTCCCGGCGTTGCTCGGGTAATGTAATTACCAATTTTTTAGTAGCCTTAACCCTTTGTTAATAGGCGTCGCTGTCATCCTTTTCCTCACCACGATACATTATTTTACCCATATAAATTTAATCCTTTCTGGCACATTTTAGCAAAATTTTTGACATAGGATTACTAATCGAATATCACTGCAATAGTAATCGATTTCCTTGAAAGCGAATATATCACATCCTCCACATGCTGAAATTCTTTGAAATCTTCATAGATTTTTTCCACAAATACACCACAAATTATATGATATTAACTAAGTGCTGGCCAAAAAAATTACGGCATTACTAAATGTGATTTTTTAATCGATTATCACTGCAATAGTAATCGATTTTCTTTAACCACTCAATCCCTCATAGAAAACAAACGCCCCAACACATCACGTGCATTAAGTCGAAAAACTGGTTTTTCTCCTATTTTCACTCGCTGTACCTTCGTCCGGAAATGAAGAACGAAATCTCCAAAATGAGATTTCTCACAAGAGTTTCCGAATCATAAAATAAATTATTAAAAAATAACTACAATTTGTAAATTAATTTTGGTTCTGGCTTTCGAAACTGTGATGTCTAGGGTCTCTGAGATAAAAATTTCGTAAAAATGTAACGATATTTACGTATCGATTCGACAATTTGGAAAAAAGGGTCACGGACAAAATCCCGATTTTTTCCGAAAAACGGGTGCGTACAGGCGATCGAAAAAAAATCACAATTAATCGATAAATTAAGACAGACAATTTTAATTGTGATTTCCGTATAGTGTCATCTTTCCCGTATAGGCTCGTCCGAAAAAAAAAATTCTTGGACGGATAGGTTAGGATTTACGGAGCTTTTACTCGTCCGGGAGCTCCAAATCGTGACTAAATATTTAATTGCGGAAAATCTAATTAAAAAATCGAAAAAAGGGCTTCGAGGTGCATAATGAGACCTCGGGAGGCTTCTTCGTGTCGAATCTCAAGACTGTCCGACCTACCGTCTTTGCGCTGCGCCGCGAGCAGACAAAAACTCGGTCACACACACACAGACTTTGCCTTTTATATATAAAGATGTTATAGCTTAGAAATTTGAGCTCCTAGGCAAAAACTGATGCCATATTTAAATTCAGGACATCAAATTCATATGAAATCAGCTTCAAATACCCCGGCACCAAAACCGCTGTTGACCTGTGTAACCTTACTGAGAGAATTTGGCCAGGAATCATTGGCGAAACATCATCTGAAAAGTCTCAGCAAACTTCCTGGCTTCATTTTGTAGGTCGTATCGGAGGCATTAGCAAGGAAGGAGTGTACAAGGAGGCAGGGGTATACTTCTCTGTCCACAACTGCCTTCATGCCACTAAACCTTCGGTCCAACTGGGAAATTGTAATGACAATCATTGGGTAAAATATCATCACTCTAAATCTTTCTTTGTTATCCACTAACCTCTCATCCTTGCAAACCTCACCGTAGTGCTTCTTTACTTTCCTGATTCTACTGTTAGGAAATTGGCTCACGATTCCCCACTTTGCACTAATGGCAGTAGCCTCTTTCATTGTTTCATCAAAAGATTCTCTTAAATGAGTAACTTCCAAGAGGAGGTTTTCCAAAGTCTCGTAAGCAGTGGCAATGTCTAATGTCTCTGATTGTAAGGATTTTGGTGCAATGTCAACGTGCTGTAATATTTTATATTGTATCACCATCAATGCCACAAAGCCGAATGATTCGACTTCTTTTTTAAATCCTGTTTCCTCATTATGTTCACTTGGCTTTTTGCTCATTAAGACTATTTTTCAATGTCTGAAGGATGTCAATAAAACTTTCTTTCAGTGGTTACATAGCATCTTACCTTCCAGACCAACGAGTTGGATTCGGCGTTTTTAGTGTGACGTTGGATTTACTTTCACAGCATGCTTGTAGCTCTTGCCATCGTAGTATATACAATGTTCCAAAAAAATTGTCCAAACTTTGCACTGTATCAAAAAATTGTATTTCGTAGTTTCCCTCTACAGCGTCTTTCAGAACAAAATTTAAGTTAAGCACGAGATGGGTATGATGTGCCAACTCTTGGATTCTTTTCTACATAAATCCCGCTCATCACTGAGGCCCCGTCATAACCCTGACCTCTGCATTTACTAATATCTAGTCCTTTCTTTTTGATGGATTGAACGATTTGTTCCGCGAGACTAGACGCGTATTGATCCTTTACTTCTGTAAATAATGTAAACGTTTCACAGATTTCTATTTCAGTTGGATTTCCGGCGTCGTCTTTCTCTATTTTTACGAATCGAAAAACCTCGCTTAGTTGGTCAACTTTACTTATGTCTTGTATGTGGTGTCAATTATAATGGAGAAGAATGGAGCAATTTGAAGATCTTCTGTGATTGAATCGGTCATTTTGAAAAGGGGTCTTCTCCATTTTTTAAAATTTTTCATGAGAAGCAAAAAACTATTTCGCTTTCATGCATTATTAGTTAGACTAAATTTAGTATTTATTATGTTTATAAGGCATCAATCCTGATGCAAAAATATAATTTGCTAATATTTTTTTAAACTGGGGCTCCCCAGAAAAGCTTTTCCTCTACGGGAGATGGTCCCTTTTCAAAATGAACTAAGTTTTCCATATATCCCTTTCAGGGGCAACAGCTTCCACCGTTTGAACGGTGCAGAAAATTTTTCCCAATTTTTTTTTAACCTAAAGAATCTTGAAAAATTTTCCAATTAAAGATTGCAAAATATTTTTACTTCTTTAAACTGATAATAGATGGCAGTACTAGCCATTTTCCTGCTCATTTAACTGGAATACATTGAATGCAAGTGAAAAGAAAAACTAGATTTAGGCGTTTGCACTGTGCAAACGGCGCCCCTCAAAGGGATATACAAAGCACATTTTTTTAAAAAACAACTTTATTTTGACAAATTTAAGGCAGTAAAACAGTACACAGTAAAGTAAATAAAATTTAAAAAGTATTTATCCTTCCACCTCAATAATTTACCATACATATGTTCTGTAAAGCAGTCCCGAAAACAGCAATACAATTTAACTTATTTTCACATCAATACAATTTTACTAATAACAATATTTTCACGTCAATATATAATTAGAGTGTCTTAGTATATCTTTGATACAAAATAAGCAATAACCCCTACCTTGACAGTTATTCAATCATACAACAAATAGCAGGCTAAATTAGAAAACAACTTGCTTCCCCAAATGATATAATTTACATCCAGCAACAAATTACTCCTTTTCAGTACACTTCGGAGAACTTGACATTGTCGCTAGCGCGACCGCTCCGCTGAAAGGCCTAGGTCTACGCCGAAGCAGTCTGCTAGACTAGCCGGGAGAACTTTCCACTCACCGTCGAAGCTAGGCCTCGTTCGTATTGTCTCTTCTAATTTCAACAAATACTGAAAAATAAAAATTTCTTTCACTAAATTTATGTTGTCTTGAATTATTCTGCACAAAAATATCAATATTTCACTTATAAATAAATATTATATATCACAAAAAATAACTTATACACCGGAGCTCGAAAAACATCAACCTTCTCCCTTCCAACTGGGATTTAAAAAAAAAAATTCTATTACTGCGTATATTTATATAAACCGATGTATAAAACTTTAAAATAAAAATAAAAAGCTATAAATATCGCATGAAAAACATGTTTTTGAAATCCCTTTCAATAGATAAATAAAAATGTTCATAAAACATGCATAACGCTATAAATTCTAATCAAAGCCGGGAAACACAATAAAATTGCTTTCAATTTTTTTACAAAATTAAAAGTTATGCTGTTTAAGAATAAAACATCTCTAGTCAAGCCATTTCTGTCTCTTTCAGTATTTTTTACAGACAAAAACTGCTTTCCTAAAGACAGAAAAACAAAATTATTCCAAATCTCTTTATGTGATTTACTATTATAAGATTTTTTCACGTAAGCACCTGTTAAGTGGGACGTAAAAAAACTCCTGTTTTATCAGAAGCTTAAAAAAAATTAAAGATTTATCCCATTTTCTGCTTTTAATTGGAATACTCGCAAGTATCTTCTAATAGATTTTATTTATAATCTGTTCCGGAAAATCCTTTGAAATTGTTTTCGCTTCTTTAATGAGGTAATTTCGAAACAGTTTAATGAAAAAAAAATATCTACGGATTCTTACCCACGTGGAACTTCACCTGCTTGGTTATTAAATGAAAGATTAAAAATAACATGAAAAAGGGGAAGTTTATTTTTGCTAATGTGTTATTCATCCATCTGTGAATTTGTATTACGGAATTTTCCGTTTATATTATTTGAATTTTCCTTGTAACAGCTAGTTTTAAGTAAAAAAAAATAAAAGATTGTCTTACTTTTCTTTAATTTACTAAAGCACGAAAGTAGATTACCTTCGGACCTTTGTTACCTTCGGACCGTAAGATGCACCCCAATTTTAAGTCCATTTGTTATGTAAAAAGGTGTGTCTTATGGTCCGAAAAATACAGTATATATCTATATCTATCTATCTATTTATCTACCTATATATATATATATATATATATATACACTGCTGGCCACCCAAATTGCAATACCAAGAAAGACAAGAGATATCACAACAAAATTTATTTTGTAGATAACATGTTGACCAAGTATCAAATGATTAAATTTATAGACTTCTGTGAAGTGTGGTTCCTGCCAAAATCAGTAGCCAGAGTAGCCGCCATTGTTGGAGATCACCACTGCCACACGCCTCGGCATTGATTCAAAGAGACTTTGGATGAGTTCTTGGGGTACAGCAGACCAAGCAGCTTCCACACGTTGCCAAAGTTGATCTGCTGTGGCAGCTGGGGATGGAATCTGGGTCAATCGTAGAGCAACCATGGACCACATGTTTTCTATCGGCGAAAGATCCGGAGAGCGAGGTGGCCAGGGAAGCAATCCAATCTGGCGATTGACGAAGAACCGTTGGACAATGCGTCCCACGTGTGGTCGCGCTTTATCCTGTTGAAATATGGCTGTGGGCAAGCCCTGAAGGTAAGGAAGGACAACTGGCTCCAACACCTCGGAGATGTAGCGCTGGCTGTTTAAAGTACCGGCAATGCGTACTAGAGGTGTGCGAGAGTGATATCCAATACCGCCCTATACCATAATACCTGGTGCAGGACCAGTGTGGCGGTGCATAACGCAGCTGTTCAGCATCCTCTCTTCACGGTGTCTCCAGACTCGAATGCGACCATCGTGGTGTTGCAGACAGAAGCGTGACTCGTCAGTAAAGACAATTTCATTCCATTCTGCCGTCCACATCCTTCTGTCATCGCACCATTTGCGGCGGAGACGTCTGTGGGTCTGCGTCAAGGTTAGAAAAAGCAATGGACGTCTTGCGGACAGACCACTCTGCTGTAAACGGCGTCGAATGGTACGCGCAGACACTGGATGATGCGTTACAGACTGCATGTGCTGTGCTATGGTTCGTGATGTGACTGAGCGATCCGTCACTGCCATGCGCACAATTTGCCTGTCATCACGTGAAGTGGTGCGCTGAAGTGGATGCGATCGAACTTGCCGGTCCGTCGTATCCTCCTGCACCCAACGATCACATATCCGCATTACAGTTGTTTGGTTTCGTCCAACACGACTACCGATTTCCCTGAAAGATAATTCACAATCTCGGTAGGCCACTATCCTTCCTCTGTCGAACTCTTATACTTGATCAAAAGATGATCGCTGTTTTCGACGAGGTATAATTGATCGTTTTTTTGAAAAAACCACAAGAAAAACACAATTGCCGAACTTGAAATCGTCGAAATCTCCAAGCCTTAAATAGCGCTTTGAAGTGGCGCCACAGGCGCGCGTGATGTGAGTCTGCACCGAAATTCTAATCATTTGCATATCTCACCTCCGCTAATGCATGTTGTAAATTTCATGTTATTTGCATGCTTCCTTCAGGGTGTTGCATTTACAGTGGCCAGCAGTGTATATATATATATATATATATATATATATATATATATGTATGTATAACAACGATAAATATGCGTAATATGGAGAGCGATTTCAAAATAAAAAAGACACCTTATTCCATAGGTTCTTAAACTGTGGTGGGGGTCCGCGTAGCCATTACCGGGGTCCCCGAAACAATTTTGACATTAACTTAACATCCCCCAACTTTTCGCTTTTATTCAAATAACTCATTTAATCCACAATCAAATGACTCATTTAATCACAAATCCACAACTGCACCCATCTCATTAAGTACAAATTATTTACAGAAAACATTATGATAAGATCTATTTTGACCAATATTTGACCAAGAAATGTTTGTATGAGTTTAATGTATTATGATTTGTAACTTTTTAAATTCTTTTTACTACTATTCTTATTCATTTTATGTTTTTTATTCTATATCCTAATAAAAATGTTCATCTTTATAAATGCGCAAGACCATTTATTAAAATAACCAGTGATACATTTTTACCAATATTTTTTATAACGTAGTGCCTATGAGATTATTAAGCCAGAAATTGAGTCTCAAGAACGATGTAAAATGCCTAGGGTTGGGAAGGGATTCGCACAAAAAAAAAATGTTGTTCAAGAGGGGGTCCTCGGACTACATAAGTTTAAGAACCTCTGCCTTATTCTGTTAACAAGTATACGTTGTTATGTCTCCAGATTTTCGAATCAAATCAGAAAAAGTTATAAGGAAAGCTTGACTAAATTGGAAACGATCTCACATATCCAGATCCATATATTTCTAACTGAAAACTATCGGCTATTTAGGAACAGTTATTTTCGATAAATTGCCCCTCGAAATTTAAAAAAAAAAGTCCGAAAATAATGTCCGAATATCTAAAACCACTGAAATAAGCTGCACATCACTTTTCTTGCGGAAAGATATCGCTTACACAGCGCCGGTAGCATTGCTAAATCACATATGTTTCATATTTATTTTTTACAACTATTGATGACAACACATTAACTAGTAATATCTAATTCAAAAAGTAAGAATGCAACTTTAATATCAACAAATTTCAACGCTACACTTCTAGTCTATTAATCTTGGTCACAATTTTCAAAAATAACAAAATTAACGAACTAATCAGGATTCATAGGTTAGGCTCTTCTATTAATACATTTTAAAATATATCGACAAAGGACTGCGACTTCTATCAAACTCCTACCCTATACTTCGAATAGAGCACCTCCTAGATTGCTTTAACTTTTCATCATAAGATGATTAATATTTTATTAAAAAACCACATAGAATCTTTACCTTTTTTATTTTATTTTATCTTTATTCTTTTAATATGCATTTTTGCTTTTCATTTTCTTTTAGTCTTCTTACAACTATTTCCATTTTTAATTTTGTACATCCTTAGTAGTTTGACTTAGACTTCTATTTCTCAAATCTTTTTGAATCCTAGTAAAAAAACTTCCCACTCATTTGTTCCCTATATTTCCATTTGTACCCTTACTTTACTGCTCCTCAATGTATTGTTTCGGAAGTTTTGTGTCCAGGAGTGGCAACGTTCCCTGACGTGGCTCCTGAAGACGATACATGATTACATGGGACACGTTATTAATTCTTGCTTATTTTCAGTATTAGGTTTTTTGTTTTATCCCCTTTTCTCCCTTCATACTTAACTATAATGGACAATTGAGGAACCCTTTTAAAGATTAAGATCTCCGCTTCGTGCGAATTGTTAATTTAGAATGACACATCTTATTGTTTGTTTAAAAATCAAAGTCTAAACATTATAAACAATTTTTCTACCCCTAGATGGCGTGCGTACTAGCTTTTTTTATTTTACCATTATCAATCGCACTGAACATTTAAATTTAAAAATCGTTTGCTTTTATTATCATTCTGTGATTTCATAAATGAGTTTTTATATTGGCAACATCCGCGTAGATGTACATCATTCTTTTTACACGGAAAAACCATATATATTATTTCGAGAAGGTGATTTTTTGTGACGATTCCTTTCTCTCCCTTCATACTTAACGAATATCGATAAATGACGTACCATTTTAAAGATTAAGTTCTCCGCTTCTGACAGATTGTTAATACAGAATGACACATTGTATTGTTTGTTTAAAAATCGAAGTGAAAAATTGACTTTTGGCCCGAAAGATCTTTCCCTTGATGCGTCGAAACGGCACGGTCAAATAATGTACACAAAGAGGTTTTGTAATGTATATATACCATTTTCCACGAGTTTGTGTCATATTTAACTTTTAATATTGTCTACAAAGGTGTTTTGACATGTACATATCTCACGTTCCACTGTTTTGTCTTATGCTTCACCTCAAATATTGTGACGTTTTGTAATTGGTTTTGTATTATCCTTACGCACCATTGCTATTTAACAAATAAACAATTGCTACAAATGAACCGGTTCTTCTTTCATCCTACTACGAACCACCAACCTCTCTATAAATTTATCGTATTTTAATCACATGCGAAAGTGTCATACGGGCCACCTAGTATAGATAAATAAATTAATGAATACACACAGACACACACACACACACACACACACACATATATATATATATATATATATATATATATATATATATACTGAAGTGCCACTGAATTAGGGATAGCAAAGCCTATGAAAATTGTGTAGCGCTGCGCATTATGTATGCGCAAGTGAGGGCGCTGTGGTAACTGCATATATAGCGCGTACTGTGGTTGTTCTGAATTAGTTGTTGGAATTGCCAGTATGGGTAAACTGCCTGATTTAGACGCCTTCGATCGCGGACAAATCGTAGGTGCGTGACGCATGGGCCATTCAATTTCCGAAATCGTCAGACAGCTAGGATTTTCAAGGTCGACAGTGTCAAGAGTATACCAAGAATACATGGATGGTGGAAAAAAACTAGCGATCGGCCAAACTGCAAAGGACAATTAGCCTTGACAGTGAGTGGTGAGAGACGACTCAGGCGTATTGTACGTAGCCAGCGAAGCCAAACATTAGCTCAAATTACCACACAGTTTAATGACGGTGCCAGTCGTACAGTCAGTAAACGGACTGTGCAACGCTCGCTTCACCGTATGGGTTTCGGGAGCAGTCGACCCACGAGAGTACCATTGCTCTATACTCGCCATCGGGCTGCACGTCTTGCCTGGGCAAGAGAGCAAAGAGACTGGAGTGTAGAGGACTGGAAACGAGTAGCATGGAGTGATGAGTCTCGATTCCGACTACTTAACGCCGACGGGAGGCTGAGAATATGGCGTCAGGCTCATAAAGCCATGGATCCTGCATGCCTGGCTGGAACTGTACAAGGGCATGGTGGCTCAATCAAGGTCTGGGGTGATTTTTCGTGGCACAGTTTGGAATCTTTGATGCGTGTACCAATCTCCCTCAATGCAATTCGGTACGTAGAGTTGCTGGGTGATCACCTCCATCCGTTTATGCTGTTCTGTTATCGGCACGGTAATGGAGTTTTCCAGCAAGACAACTGTACCTCTCACAAGTCCCGGTTGGCTACTGGCTGGTTGGATGACCATTCCTCTGACTTTTCTGTCATGCATTGGCCACCTAGAAGCCCAGACATAAATCCTATTGAGCATCTTTGGGATGTTTTGGAACAAGGCGTGAGAGGCCATCACACAGCACCAAAGAACCTTACGGAATTATGGACAGCTTTAGCCAATATTTGGCAAGCCATTCCCGTGGAACGTTTCCAGAAACTTATTGAATCTATGCCTCGTCGTGTGGCAGCCGTTATCAAGGCCAGAGGAGGCCCAACTCGTTACTAGGTAGGTATCCCTAATTCAGTGGCACTTCAGTGTATATATATATATATACATACATACATATCTCTCTCCCTATATATATATATATTTATATTTATATATATATATATATATATATATATATATATATACTCGACAACGATAAATAGACTTAAGAGGAAAACGATTTCAAAATGAAAACTACACCTCATTTTGGTAACGATGTAAAAACTAGAATGAAGAGGGAAAGTTTTAATTTTTTTTTTTTTTTTACTAGAAGAGAAAGAGTATTTTGAACAAAGGTCGTAAGATAGAAAAATTTCGCATCAACTATGAAAATATAACGACACAAAAAGTACCAAAATTCTAGATTTTAAAGAATGCAGTCCCTTTTTTCTGTTACTGCTTCTAGAAGAAAATTGAAAATTATCACTTTTTGAACAAGTTAACAGAAAAAAATCGAAACAATTGCATCATCTACAACAAACAAGACGGAATAAAAAGTTGTTCTGTCAAAAAAAAATTTGAAATCAGTAAACTATGTTTAATGCCATGCATTTAAAAAAATTTATTCATGTAAATACAGACAATGTTATATAGAATCCTAAATGTATTCAACAATAACTTTCTTTTGAAACAAGGTATTTAAATTACTTTTGACAATATACAAAAAAAAATAAAAGTAGATGTTGAAAACGAAATTATTTTTTTTTTAGTATTCAAAGAAACTATTTCCTGTTATAAAAAGAACATTAGCATACCGGAATAAGGGAAGTTTATTGTAAATAGAAACAGTTAATTATACTTTTATAAGGAGATATTTGCATTTAGAATTGCATTTAATGTTGTAAAGGGGCTATTTATACAAGATTCCGTGTAAGCCCGACAGAAAATACAGCAAATACGAGGCACAAAAGCGCGGAATAAGTAAAAGTATGATAATGAGTAGAAGCGGAAATAGAAAGTTTTGTTAAAACAGGGTCAGGGGTTACCCTGTGTCGAGTAATTTTAAAGGCTGTAAATCTACAGGGGACGGCAGGATGGACTCTCACAATTCAAAGGATCATAAAAAACGAATAAAACAATTTACAGAAGAAAGATTTACATTTTCAGTTTCATGGAGCCTTAAACGAGCACTAAATTTCTCTGTTTCGCAGTTACAGAATCGTTGTTTTTAAATAACGCCTCTATAACGAAACAGCGATGTTCACCGGACCAATTCATGGTGTCTACTGACAACTCAAAACCCGCACGAACTGTTGCCATTTACCACCCCGCCTTACCCCCCACCACTCCCTTACCATTGACCCTCAGAAATGTGAGCACTAGGTGATGGCTGAATGGCTAGGACGCTGGCATTCGGTTCAGATCCTGTGGGTTCGAGTCCCACTGTTGGCATGGATGTTTGTAGCCGTTCGGAATCGGCTTTAAACTATAGATCCCGGTCCAATTAGCCCTCGTGTAGCAAAAAGTTGACCGCAGTGCTCTAAACCAAAACAAACCAAACCAAACTTTCTTAAATGTGGGAGTCCATTCTGCCGCATCCTGTATGTTTGCTAATAATCTGGTGATTGTTTTAGGTTTACATTAATTTTTGGCGAATGAAAAAACATTTGAACTTTTGCAAAACAAGAATTAAATTCAAAAGCTGCCAGATTTAGCGACATATCTTAGTTAAAAGTGATAAAATATACTTTAGTAGTAACTAATCGGCATTGCAACTAATTTTAATCACTTTTCATTGAAAATTCAAGACTAAGTTTATAGAAAAGAGGTGTTCATGTCAAATGTACCTGCTACATATATCAGTTTAAATAGAAATATTTTATTTACAGCAAATCTATTTTTTGAATAAAAACCTGCTGGCTCAGTTATCATGAATTGATGATCTTAAAAGCAAGAAGTAAATCCTTATTTGTCTGGAAAAATCTCAAGAAGTTCAAAAACGATAAGAGTAGATAAACTGAGCCATCGCCATTTTTAATTTAATTTTATAATAAATATATTTTTCTTTCAGTTTCGACGATAGCTTCAGATTTTAATTCTTCTATCTATCAGCTGAAAGGGGAATGTTTCAGTAACGATAAAAGCATTTTAATTTCATAAAAATGGCGCTAATTCATTAATGAGGCTGTTAGCCTAGGAAAAAGAAGAGTAAGCGTTCGAATATTTTTGAAAGGCAAAGGTTTCGGCATTAAGACTCTTTATTTACCTCAAGCAAGTAAATTCTCAAAGTAATAAAGAAATATTGAAATAAGTTTGAAATTTTTGAAAAACATTAAAGAGTGAATCACTCGATTACGAGTGGTCTACTTAATTTGTAAATCGTATATATATATATATATATATATATATATATATATATATATATATATATATATATATATATATATATATATATATATATATATTGTGTATATATATATATATATACACACACACACACACACACACATATATATATATATATATATATATATATCTTATATATATATTTCTTCTGTCCGTGTGTATGTAACTGAACTCCTCCTAAACGACAGGGCTGATTTTTATGAAATTTTGTGTGTGCAATTTAGTTGATTCGAGAATGGTTTAGATTCACAATTTGATCCGATAGAATATGTTTTTATATTTTTAATTAATTAATAAAAAACCAACAATTTATAAGAGGGTGCGTCCGGTAAATGGAAGCTTTTACAGTTTGTGAAATCACCCCTCTAGATAATGGCGTCCACGTTAGGTTTAGTTAGCAAACAGCGAGAGAAAAAATTAAAATTAATAAAATCAAAAAGTTTCAAGTCATGTATTAAACCAGAATAATAAATGAAAATAATAATCTTTCAAGTCAGATTTTATACTCTAAAATGGATCAGATCCAACGGCATATTGATACTCTCGACACGCGATGGAAAATTCGAATCAACCACGTTAAGTGCCACGAGATATTTTTTAATCGCTACTGCAATCCTCCTCGCCTATATCTTTGTGTCTATTGAAGAGCTAAAGACTAAGCTTCTATCCTGCTAACTTATTTCTGACTAAAAACTCCTCTAACATGTATAATCACCAGCCCACAACAACTTTCCAATAGCGAATATGTTTCACTTTACCCACTAGAACACCGTGTTATCGTGGCGCATTCGGAAGGTCGCCAATTTGGAAAGTACCATGCTCTCGACCCGGGTTCGAATCCAGAGTTGTGTAAATTTTGCTAGACCTGTTATTTCGGCTTTTTTTTAAGGCTTTTTTATTTCAGCTTTTATTTTATTATTTTTTAAATTACTTAATTATTATTTTATTTTATTTTATTATTTTTTATTTTAATTTTTTAAAATTATTATTTTTTTAAAATTATTCTTATCATTTATTTTTATTTTTTTCAGCTTTTTTATGATGAAATACCGAATATAGCTGAAATCTGAGGAAGTTTATTATACATTTATACATTTTTAATTGGGTTTTCATATTATTAATATGTATAACATTTCGTATGCTTTTTTTTCTATGTTATTTATACTGTGTTAATTTTTAAATTGATTTTGGTTAACAAACATTCTTGAAATCCCGGGCATCGCCGGGTACTTCAGCTAGAATTACAACGTTTTAACAGGACAACGTCTGTCGGGTCCGCTAGTATATACATATATATATACAAGGTGCGCCCATAAAGTAACCGGACAATTTTTTATAAATAAGAAAAATATTACTCACCTTCAAATAAATTTATCTCCTTCAAAATAATCGCCAAAGGAGTCTATACAATTTTTCTAACGTTTCTTTAAGTCATCGAAACACTGTTTATAGGCGTCGGAACTAACCGTTCGCAAAATACGCGTAACATTTGATTTAATATCCAACGTTTTCAAATCTCTGTCCTTTCATGGATTTTGCATTTTTTGATTACAAAAGACTTGTTTACAACAAATTTTTTCCTGAAAATCAAACAATTAATCCTTATTTTTACAAGGAGGTGCTTTTTCGGTTAAGAAACAGGATAAGGCGAGTTAGGAAGCCTTATCGTTTAAGTGTTTGATTCTGGGCAATGGTTTGTTTTACACGATAATGCTTGGCCCCCTACAGCAATTTCTGTACAACAATACCCTGATAAGCATTCAATTACACTGCTGAATTACCCATCATATTCTCCCCACTTAAAGCCAGCTGATTTTTTTTTTCCTTTTCCGAAGCTTAAAATGTCCATGATAGGACAGAGATTTGAAAGCGTCTCGAATATTAAATCAAATGTGACGCGTATTTTGAGAAAGGTTACTTCCGACGCCTCTAAACAGTGTTTCAATGACTTGAAGAAACGTTGGAAAAATTGTATAGACTCCTTTAGTGATTATTTTGAAGGAGATAAATTTATTTGAAGGTGAGTAATATTTTTCTTATTTATAAAAAATTGTTCAGTTACTTTATGGGCGCACCTTGTATATATATATATATATATATATATATATATATATATATATATATATATATATATATATATATATATATATATATATATATATATATATTAGTTCCGCCCAATAAAGAAACAAAAGATATTGTCTATAAGAAAATCCTCTAAAAAGCAATTTCATTACTTTTTCATTGTAATTATCCTAAAATGTACCCCGTAGCGAAGCACGAGTATTCAGCTAGTATATATATATATATATATATATATATATATATATATATATATATATATATATATATATATATATATATATATATATATATATATATATATATATATATATATATATATATATATATATATATTTATATATATATATATATATATATATATATATATTATAAATAAATGCCATAACTACATATTTCAAAACTTGATGCCTCTAAAATACAGGCACTTCACTAACCTTTGAAATTTTTAACCATAGAAGAAAACTTCCTTTACTTCCTCGTCTGAGCCATAATCATTAAAATTAACCGGAATTCAGTCGTTTTTGATTTATTGGTCTGCAGGAGGAAAGAAAGCAGGTAAAAATCGAAGCCGCGCGGGATCTGGCTGCAGACGATGCTAATGAACCTCCCTTTATATGTAACAATGTTCATTAGAATTCAAGCTTCTTTTTCCAGCCTCTTGACCTTGGGCGCATCGGAAAAGCAATCTACAGAGAGTGCGCCTTGAAATATTCAGAGTAAAGTATTTTAAGATAATCTGAGAAAAAGACAAAATTGGCCGACATTTTTCTTGTCGCAGTGTATTAACAATGAGGAAAAAATATTTCATGTTTCAGATAAGCACTTCACTATCAATAGAGAATAGTGTTACACAGCTATTTTTATATTTTTGTTTTAGCGGTTTTGTTTCCAGTGTAATGGATTTTATTTGAATTTAGGAGATATGAAACTCGTGAAATAATGACTTAAATATCAATATATATATAAAGCAGTTCCGTAACTGACTGACTGACAGATAACGCACAGACCAAACCGCTGGACCAAAAGGGCTGACATTTTGCATGGCGATTCTTATTTTAATGTAGCGGTGCACTAAGAAAGATTTTTGAAAAATTCTTCTTAGACTTTTTAAAATTAAACTTTTCAGCTGTTTTCGTAACATTCTTTAAAGTCTGCATTTAAAATAATAATCTGAGGATTATAGAATTCATATCACGAGAAAGATCCTAAAAATTGCTTTAAAATGAAATCTTTTTCGAATCTTTACCTCTATTTTCTGATTTTTTGGTGAATTTTTAACGATTCATTTTTAGAATTTAATTTATTAAATGCCGATTACGTGGTTTCTTTTCTTTTTGTGACACTTTAAATTAATTTTGCGGCACGTGCATAACAACGTAATAAACTGACAAAAATATATTAAAGCACGGTAAAATATAAAATTGAACCACTAGGCTCATTGAGATGAGAGTTTTTTAGGACTTTAATTCAAATGAGTATGTTTTATGGAAATTAAACATACAAATTAATTGCATACATTGACCATTGTATTTAATTTGAATATTTTCTTCTGCATTAATTTGTCTATAAAATTATCCGTTACGATTTTTTTATAAATATATATATATATTTCTTTTAGCATTAATTACGTACATTGAACGTTGTATTTAACTTGAATATACTCCGTGAGGAAATGAAGTTCATTATTAAGTACGGGTTTTCAGCTTGTATATGAATATATACACTCTATAACAAAAAAAAATCGACGCGCCAAGAAGTTGCCCGATTGTAATGAAATTTCGTATGCAAAAATGCTTTGACCGAACATGCAAATGATTAAAATACGGTGTTCAACGAATGAATAGCCGGAGCTCCAACGCATCAGAACTGCGTTTCCAGCAGGTGTATATAAGGAGCAATTCTCGATCTGATGTTCAAAATTTCTGTTGCATTTCGACTGCGGATATCTTACGTCGACTGCAAAAATGCCTCGACGAAGCATTCGTGCTCATTACGAGCCTATTTCAGAGTTTGATAGAGGTGGTGTCATAGGATTGAAAGAAGCTGGTTGGGCAAATCGAAGAATCGCTCGACATCTGGGTCGAAGCGATGCAGCGATTAGACGATGTTGGCAAGAGTGGGTCAACAACGACAGATTTAAGTGTCAGGGCGGCAGAGGTCGACCTAGGACCACAACAGAGCGGGAAGACAGAACGATAGTCAGATCAGCTGTTACAACAACGGAGTCGTCATTATCAATCATCCGATATTGGACACGCACACAAGTGTTACTCTTACCATCGGATTAATGTTGAGGGAAATTCATAAACAACGGCTGTAAATAATCATCCGTGCTTAAGGCGACAATGAACCATGAAAAACTTTTTTTTTATTTATCAACCAATTGCTATGAAATTTTGTATACTTATACAGTGTTGTTTAGAGATGAAAAGGCTAAATTTAAAAAAAAAACAGAATGTAATTAATTAAGATATTAATTAAAATCAGTTTGCAAAATACCCTATTTAAAAATGCTCCATGCGTATCAATTTTTGTCTCAGATAGCTAATTTTCTTTCTTAACCTAGCTTTATATAGTTATAATAAAAGTTAGTAGACACTATTTGATTTACAGTCATATTTATAAAAACTAGAAAAGAAATCGATAAAAATAGGTCATTTAATGCAAAATTTTATCAAAAAAATTTTTTTTAAGGTAAAATTTTTAAGGTGTTTTAAAATAGTATAATGAATTTATTACTAAGTTTTATTCTAACATATATAAATAATCTTTTTATGAAATTTTATGAAAATTCAAGAAAAATTATGACGCATGGCACATTTTGAACTTACCGAAAAGACATGAAAGCTTGTTTTGAGAAAATAGCACTTAAAGTTTTAATTTAACGTAACATTTCCATTGTTTACGTTTGAAAAAATACTTATAACTCGGTTAATAATGATCGGATCAACATACTTTTTTTTTAATTTAAAGCTGAGGAGTTGCAGAATCATTTTCTGAAAGAATAAAATCGGTTTGGGGACATATTTTTGTCAATCTGAAGGTCAATTGTCGCCTTAACTACATAAAGTACAAGGTATTTTATTTCCACACACATATAGACAGTTCAAACAAAGAGATCAGCATAGCAACGCTAATCTAAGCACGAAGCTAAAACAAACACAATCATCTTACATCACGGTGAATTTAATTTTAAAGAAAGAAACCCTTACTATTAGTTGCCATTTCATGAATACCAAACTATCAAAATTCTAAATACACTTAATTCTGTTTTTACACGATATATTTGTTCCTGAAGAATACGTGTAAAAAATCGTGTAAAAAAAGGCATTGTATCTATGGAAGTAAAGAAGATTGGTTCCGGATCTAAAAAATCAGTAAAAATAATTTTAAAAAACCATATGAAAATATTCGTTTTAAACTTATTATTTTATTCTAACAAAATACACATGCAATAACATGTAATGAAAATGGAAAAAATTCTTCATGAACAAAAAAAAAATTATTTTACACAAAATTTTTTTAATTCATTTTCACTTTCTGACAATAAACGGCGCATAAGTTTTCGTACGACTGGAATATCACTGCTATCACTAGAAATGTTGTGTCTTCTTCCTCTCTTAATGAAATTCTTTCTGTGATCTCTTGAGCAAAATCAACACGAGTCTCCTCTGGTGCCGATGATTTCCTGAATTTACGAACGAATTCAGTTATTAAATGTTGTGTTAGTGTTTTGGTTAGGCCGTTATATGATTCTCTGTAAGAGGCTGTCAAGAACTGCAGTTCAAGTTGAAACTTCCCAGCGCGTTCCTCATTATGCCCGTATCACACTAAAGATTTAGCACAAGCTTTTAGCGCAACTGTTTCACTAAACCTGTTCTACCTGCAACTGTTGCACTAAAATACTGTGTGATAGAGTGTTTTTCTATCAATCTTTATCTGCAACTTTTCCCATTCTACATGGGAAAAGTTTCACGAAAAGCTTGTGTTGCACATAATTGTCCAATAGCAGGGCAGGTTTTTGGCTCACGTGACTCGCGATCGAGCAAGGAATAAAATATGGCCGCCAACACGGATCCGTGGACTAAAGAAGAAATTTTAAATTATTTCATCGACGAAGTTACAATTCGTGAAATCTGTGGAACCACAGTCATTACAGTTACAAGAATAGGACGTTAAAGCGGTTGACTTGTAAAGAGATAGGGGAGATAATGAGTGAGAAATGGCCTCATTACCAATCTTCTTTTACTAGCGGTAAGTAAGATTTTGCATGTCTTTTATACATTTCTTATCCGTAACAACTTAATAATTATTTATAGTATTGCCACGTTTGATATAATTTCAAAATAATTCTATTTAATTGTGGATCTTTCGGAACTTTTCGGATCATTGATATGGATTCATATCAATTGTCATTTTTATCGCCAAACTTCGCCAATGTTTGTCAACAGAAATAATCTTCGTGCATAGGATATTGCACTGAAACAAGTTACAATTTTTTTTTTCTGTATTCGGAAAACAATCAATCAGAATTTTTAATCATGTAGTAATAACTTCTTATTTAACAAAGTTAATTGTATTGAAAGCCATTAATAGTCTACCCTGCTTTATCATTATTGTTCAATAATGCAAGAGATATTTTTAATGCTAAGATTTTAAGTATTGTGGTTGCATTGATTTACTGTACTGACACTAGTATTTATGGTAAGCTAAATTTACGAACTTATGGATCACTTATGATAGTAAACATTCAGTTTACATGCAACTGAATAACAACAATAATAACACTTACATTTTTGTTTAAATTTTTGAACAAAAATAAATAAATTTCATTTTGTGTTTAAAGTTTTGTTAAAGAAATAAAACATTCTTAAAATTTGAGAGTTTTATAATTTGTGTTTTGAAAGAGAAAAATGTTTCACTTAACATTTTGTTACGAGTGCTTTAAAAAAAAGAAAAAAAAATATTTTATTTATAATTATATATATAAAATTAAGTACTATTTTATATTAGAATAATGTTTTATATTAGTTTATATATAATGTGTAATATGTATTGGTGTTTAAATTGTATTAAATCTGTAAATATTTATCATCAGCAATAAGTTGACAATTTTGAAAATATTGGATATATATCAAAATATCGGATATTTTCGATATTTTGGAACCCTGATCACAGCTCTCATTTTTTAATTTATTATTACATTTCAATATTCCATTTTAATGTCTATTTTTTACAGGATACAGAAAGTGAATTTGGGGAATTTACCCAAGAATCGGTTACTGCAGTCAATGAAAATGCAGTAATTAATAGCCCCCAGACCAATAAAAGGAAAGTGATGGAAACTTCATTAATTCCCCCCTAAAAAAAAGGGGGAAAGTGTGGATAAGCAAATATCCAGCACGTTGGAGCAAGTCAAGAAATTAATGGCATCTATAAATGAGGATAAAGACAATGTCGATGATGCCTTTTTTAATTATCTGAGATGTACATTTAAAAGTTTAAAAGATGTAAACTTAAAAGAAAAGGCAAGAGTTGAAATCCAAGGTGTTATCAATAAATATTGCATAGCAGACTTGAATAATAAATAATTTTTTAATAATAATAAATAATTTTTTAAATAAATTTTTTACTTCATGTTTCATTTCATTGATTTCGTTGACCATAATTTAATTTTACAAATAGCTGGTATGTTGCATATAACTGGTATTTATAGGTATTTTGGCATTTGAAAAATATATAGCAGTAGCATACAGCTCAGATTCAAAAAATTATAATATCTGAGAAAAAGTAATAAGAAATTATTTTCCATTTATTTATTTATGATACTATTCCAAAATTTATTGATATATCTGAGAGTTAACCTTTTCGTAGATGTCCATTTTTTTAATATTGTGTTAGTATTTTATGTAATGTAATTATTCTAATATTTTGAATATGAGCTGTACTAAAATATGAATGTAATTTATCTGAATTTTTTTTATTTCACACTTTTTTGTGCTAAGAATGTTGCTAGAAACTAATCTTTCCATTTGTACCACAAAAGATCAGATCCATATGGGTAACCCAATTTATATGGGTACAGAAAAAAGAAATCAAATTATTTTGGTACTTGGCAAAGTTATGTTCTAACATAAAATAATAATGGTCGTTCTAACCCCTCTTTTGAGACTAAGTTTTCGTATGCTGTTTTCATAATTGAAACCAGTGTAGTTATTATTTACAAGTTATACAGAACAAAAAAATTTTCAATCTTAACTTTGAACAAGGTACATTTATTAAAAATTAAATTCAATGTAAATTGCACATTTGCTCTTGCCATGGAACAGGTTCCACATTCTATTGAAGTCAGCAGCTAATGCTTTCCATTCAGTTTCATTACTGGGGCAATTTAGATAATCATCTTTTAAAACTGTAAAAATTGCCTTGCATACTAGTGGCAAGATTCCAGAAATGGTGTTTTGAACAATGCGAAAGTGAAAACTTAATGATTGCCACGTTTCACCTGAAAAATAAAGATAAATACTGTCAGTAAAGAATCAGACACAGGTAATGCTTAAAAGAAAAACATTTTAGCAGTTCTCTTTTAATGATCCATAGGTGTATTTTTTCATCTAAAGATCAGTCATAGTAATTTTGTTCAAAACAGAATAGTACAGAAAACATAAACAATGAAACATCAGTTTCTAATGTGCCTAACATGCCAAATCTAACATCTAATTACAGTAGGCTCTCTGTAATCGACACAGCTTGGGACCAATGCTAGTGTGGATTATAGGTCATTCTATTGTTTATGTTTTGAAAATTGTAAGTAAAACCAATCAACAGTTTTTTTTTACAATTAATGACAAATTAAAATAACAGAAATATTATAATAAATATTGTACAATGATTTTATTTGAATTTATTTAAATATACAATTAATGATTTTTAAAAAAATGTCACAATATATATTTTTACATGCTAGCTATTGAATTGTCAATGATTGGCATTGAAACTTAACATCAAATTTCAATGTTTACATCTGTTATGATGTGTGGATTATAGGTGCTTGCGAATTAAAGAGAGTCTACTATATTATATTAATTAACTATCAAATATAATATTTTCAATTTTTGCACAGTAAGCACCCACATAATAAAATGTTTATTTTAATGCAAATACATTTGTCAATTTCATGATTATAGATTTTGTGTGACCAACTTGGTCACTTCTGGGGTAATTATCGATCAGCAACAAATTTGATTAAAATAGATTGCCATAATATATATTATATAAATCAAAGTATTAAAACCGAAATACACTAGAATATGTAAAAGTACATGTGTATGTTAGTATCGACCATATTTATACTACCTAAAATAATTAATCCTACTTATACTTTATTGTATGCGACTGTGTTTATATTCTACAGTCCTGCCCATCATATTCATTAAATCATGATAATGATAATCTTGTACTAGTCTTTAATATCAATATTAAGATTTTAAAAAAAAGCAATGTTTATAAAAAGTCTATATCTTTACCTGTAGCTAAATATCTGAGAGTGAGTGCCAAACGTTCACCAGGAGGAATACTGTGTCTCATTTGTGTATTTCTTTTTTGTATCAAAGGTAATACTTTTTCAAGCAAATACTCAAAAGATGCTGTATCCATCCTAATCCACCTTCTATAGCCTTCAGTATCCTAGTATTAAAAAAATAAGATATGTTTAATTTTTCATAATTGTATTTCATGTATAGAAAATTTCTATGAGCAAGATATTACAGCAACCTTTTCAAACATTTCACTAAAACCAAACAGTTGGGGGAAAAAGAAATAATCCTCTTTTAGGGGACTTAAAGAAGGGTCAAATATTCTGCATAATAATTCTATAAATATTATTTCTATAATAATTTATTAATTCTAGCAAAATTTGAAAGAAAATATCTTACCTGAAGTGCCAGTTCCCTCATCAAATTCTCATAACATCCTAGTTTATTTCTTTTTTTTAACCATTCCCTTGTCCAAATTTTTCTTTCAGATTTTTTTCTTCTTGCAATTAATGCTGCTGTAAGGCAAATTATTTTAGCACATATCGTTTTTTTAGATGATATGCTCATAAAATTGGATGGAGCCATGATTTGAATAGGTTATGTCCGAGTGAGCAATCGATTCGTAATACATGCGCTAAGAAATTTGTATGCTATGCCTAAAGCCTAATGGTCGATAACAGGATTGGTACGGTAACCCGTCCGCTTCGGTTTGCGAATCCGTTTGTCAAACTCCAGCAACCCTTCACAGACACTCCGCGAGGAGAAATGCTTGACGAAAAGCTTAAAGTTTCACCAAATTCTTCAGTGTGATACGGGTTTAAGGGTCATGTTTGACAAATTGATTACCTAATATTTTGGTCAGTTTCAGACCTTCTTTTAATAAATCTGCATTTTGGACGAGATCATTTTCTTCATTATCATTATTTTCTGTGCCATTCGGAGTCTTAAGAACAACCTCTAATATTTCATCTTCGCTTAAGTCTTTATCGACTAATAATTCATCAATATCTTCAAACGATAGATCATCGAATCCTTCTCCACCAATTATGTGTGTCATTGTAATGATGTTAGGGTTTGGTTCCAGAACATACCGACTTCCTAATTGTAGCTTCATTTTTCTTAATTGTTCTTCATGTGCGATAGAATAAAAGAAGAAAATGTTTTTGCGGACTGAATTCTTGGATCAAAACAGAACTGGATACACTATCGCCAAAAATAATACGCCACAAATAAAATTTTGTTTTCTTAGAATTTATAAAAAATAAATAAATAAATAAATAATATATATATATATATATATATATATATATATATATATATATATATTTGAGAAATTGGATTGGACCGCTCGTGTTAAATCAAAATGACTCGTGTAAAAAGAAAATGAAAATTTATTTTGAATTCGTGTTAAATCAAATTCGTGTAAAAAAAGTTCGTGCAAAAACGGAATTAGGTGTACATACAATCAGATTGTTGGTGCTGACATCTAGTGGCGAAAGAATAAAACTATAAGTACTTTCAAACAAGTGTACAACATGACCGTTGACAGACGACAGCGGTACGTAGACGACATTCTGAGACCCGTTTTGTTACCTTTCCTCTGGCGCCACCCCGGACTTAACTTTCAACAAGATAATGTCCGGCAGCATACGGGCAGACAATTTTTAGATATTTGTTAATAGTGATAGAAAAAATCAAATCTTTTGACATTTATAAAAGGGTTAAGGCTGTCAATTTTGCATACAAAAGTAAATTTCTTTGTACAAAAAACTTAAGTCGAAATTATTATTCTGCGATAGGTATAAAAGCCAATAACTTGGTATATTTAAATAATTTTTTTTTACTTAAACCCTTTATACCGGGCACCATATATATATATGTGTGTGTGTGTGTGTGTGTGTGTGTGTATGTGTGTGTGTGTGTATGTGTGTGTGTGTGTATGTGTGTGTGTATATATATATATATATATATATATATATAGGGTGTCCCATAAATACCACCCAAACTCTGCACAGCCAGATTCCTCGTTGGGAGTACATAAAAAAAGGCCCAAAGAACTGTACCTGTACGATCCATAGTTTTCGAGAAAAATGGGAAAAACAAAGTATGACGTCACATCCGGTGCAAGGAAAAATATTTTATTTGACACATCAACAGCAGTATTTGCATATCTTTTCCGACGATAATGTTCAAAATGTATATATATATATATATATATATATATATATATATATATATATATATATATATATATATATATATATATATATATATATATATATATATATATATATATATATATATATATATGTATATATATATATATGTATGTGTATATATATATATATATATATATATATGTATATATATATATATATATATATATATATATATATATATATATATATATATATATATATATATATATATATATATATATATATATATATATATATATATATATATATATATATATATATATGTATATATATATATATATGTATGTGTATATATATATATATATATATATGCATATATATATATGTATGTATATATATATATATATATATATGTATGTGTATATATATATATATCGCAGTATAATCAGCTGAAATAATCAATAATTCTCCGAGGAAATAAACAATTGATCATAATAAGTAGTCTCCCCTAACAACATAGTTGTTTTTTAAAGAGGGAAAGAATTCGCTTGAGAAAAAGGTGGCAGTGTTGTGATTCCTAATGAATGCAGCTATCATTCTTTCATTGCACCTATACAATATTCATTACGTCTCAATCATTTATCTTCATCCTTAATTACTCCTTTATCTTAGATGAATAAATCTACCAATATAATTAAAATTTAATCTGGAATCCAGAGCGAGGACATTCTCCAGTACAACAAGGTTATCACGACCTATCAGTTTATAGTGAAGAATTTTCGAGACGGAATTCCAAAGAATACCAGAGGAGCGCGCGTTCATTTAGGAATCCGTCTCTGAATAGTTGCAGTTAATTATCGGTATTACATCTGATATAAAATTTTATAAATTTAATCTCAATATTGGCTGACAAACTCCCGTGAAAACTGCGTGTATCTTCCGTTACCGACATTCTAGGTGACACTGTTTAGTAGAAAATTATTTTGAATAATCTCTATATATAAAACAGTTCCGTAACTGACTGACTGACTCACTGACGTACAACGCACAGACCAAACCGCTGGACCTAAAAGGGCTCAAAATTTGCATGGCGATTCTTCAGATAGAGTAGTGGTGCACTAAGAGAGATTTTTGCAAAATTCTTTTGAAATTAAATTTTTAAGCTGTTTTTGTAACTTTTTTTAAGTTTGCATTTAAAATAATAATTTGAGTGTTATAAACTTTATATCACGAGAAAGATCATAAAAATTCCTTTAAAATGAAATCTTTTTCGAACCTTTACCTCCATTTTCTGATTTTTGGTGAATTTTTAAAGATATATTTTTAGAATTTAATTTATTAAATGCTGATTACATGATTTCTTTTTCTGGTACTTTAAATAAATTTATCGTCACGTGCATGAAAACTAAATAGACAAAAAAAATTATTTTTTTTTCTTTCTAATGCAGCAGACGATTGGATATTATCCAAAAAAATTAATATCCTTGCGATTTTTTATAAATATATATATATATATATATATACACTCAAGAGCCAAAACATTATGACCACCCCTACATTTTGCAATGAATTCGCCTGGATGACGTGGAAGGCACGTGATCAGGTGGAAGTGGTATTTAACTGCTGCTGGAGAGTCTGAAGAATAATTCTTTAACTTACTTCTATGTGTGATGGGAAAGGCTGCGGATCTAAGCGACTTTGATAGAGGGCAGATTGTAATGGCTCGAAGGATCGGAACAAGAATTTCCGAAACTGCAAGACTCGTGGGTTGTTCGCGACCTACAGTTGTTAGTACTTATGCAAAGTGGATGAATGACGGTAAAACCAGCAGTAGACGACATGGTGTTGGACGTCCACACGCTATCAAAGAAAAAGGTCGTCGGAGACAGTTTCGCATGGTGAAGCAAAACCGGAGCCAGACAGTGGCTCAGCTGACAGCCCAATACAATGCAGGGCCAAGTAGAATAGTATCGCAGCACACTGTTCAGCGGACACTGTTGGATATGGGGCTACGCAGCAAACGTCCCACTCCTGTGCCTTTGCTGACCAAGCGTCATCGCCAACTGCGCCTGCGCTGGGCCCGGGAACATCGCGACTGATCCATGGATCAGTGGGAGAGAGTTGCCTGGTCAGATGAATCACGGTTTGTCATTCATCACGCCGATGGCCGTGTCAGGATACGCCGTCTTCCAGGCGAACTGTTGCTCCCTCAATGTACAGTAGGTCACACACAGGCCGGTGGTGACGGTATTATGCTTTGGGGGACGTTCTCTTGGGCGTCTCTGGGACTCGTGGTTGTGGTAGAGCAGACCATGAATGCTACAGGGTATCTGAACATCATTGCGGACAAGTTGCACCCTTACATGGCCTCGGTTTTTCCAGCTGGAAATGGAATGTTCCAACAAGACAACGCCCCGTGTCACAAGGCTAAAATTGTGTTGGAGTGGTTCCAGGAACATGATGCTGAATTCCAGTTAATGTCCTGGCCGCTTAACTCACCGGATCTCAATCCGATAGAACACATTTGGGATGTCATGGGACGGCAGCTCAGAGTTCAAAGACCACCAATTCGCAATATCTCGAATTTGCGTGACCGTTGCTTAAACATCTGGTACAATCTGTCTCCGGCCATCTACCAAGGACTTTTGGCATCCATTCCAAGGCGGGTTGAAGCTGTGTTGCGCGCCAAAGGTGGGCCAACTCGTTATTGACAGGTGGTCATAATGTTTTGGCTCTTAAGTGTATATATATATATATATATATATATATATATATATATATATATATATTACATCAATTGTATACATTGATCGTCGCATTTATTATAAATATATATATTTATTTTTTTGGCATTAATTGCATACATTGACCGTTGTATTTAATTTGAATGTACTCCGTAGCGAAGCGCGGGTTTTCAGTTAGTGCAGTATAAAAGTTTAGTTGGCTGCATACGGGTCGCAAGATTTGAAGGCCCAGCATCGACTCCGTCCGTATTCCACCCCGCAGATAGGTTGGATTTTCTGTTGGATTTTCAACCATACTTTGGCATGGTGCTGTTCTCTCGTAGAGAACAGAACCATGCCGAAGTCGGAATTCGAAACCGAGCCCTCTCTGCTTACGATAGCCACTATATCAGTAGTTCATAATCGGTGCTCCGATAGAACCCACGAAGCTATATATATATATATACACTGCTGGCCACTGTAAATGCAACACCCTGAAGGAAACATGCAAATAACATGAAATTTACAACATGCATTAGCGGAGGTGAGATATGCAAATGATTAGAATTTCAGCGCAGACTCACATCACGCGCGCCTGTGGCGCCACTTCAAAGTGCTATTTAAGGCTTGGAGATTTCGATGATTTCAAGTTCGGCAATTGTGTTTTTCTTGTGGTTTTTTGAAAAAAACGATCAATTATGCCTCGTCGAAAACAGCGATCATCTTTTGATCAAGTATCCGAGTTCGACAGAGGAAGGATAGTGGCCTACCGAGATTGTGGATTATCTTTCAGGGAAATTGGTAGTCGTGTTGGACGAAACCAAACAACTGTAATGCGGATATGTGATCGTTGGATGCAGGAAGGTACGAGGGACCGGCGTGTTCGATCGCATCCACCTCAGCGCACCACTTCACGTGCTGACAGGCAAATTGTGCGCATGGCAGTGACGGATCGCTCAGTCACATCACGAACCATAGCACAGGCCATGCAGTCTGTAACGCATCATCCAGTGTCTGCGCGTAACATTCGACGCCGTTTACAGCAGAGTGGTCTGTCCGCAAG
>OU015502.1:9874041-9954041 GCA_907164885.2 Dolomedes plantarius
GCTACTTTACTATACCTAGACACCACTTTTATGATATAGAAGCATCCGTTCCGAAATTAAGAGGGTGGGAAAGGACTTTAATGGGCATACTGTATATAGATATATATATACATTACATACATATATATAATATATATATATATATACATACATACATATATATATATATATACATACATACATATATATATATATATAGATATAGATATATATATATATATATATACATATATATATGTATACTCGACAACGATAAATAGAACTTATGAGGAAAATGATTTCAAATGAAAACTACACCTCATTTTGGTAACTATGTAAAAACTAGAATGAAGAGGGAAAGTTTAATTTTTTTTAGTAGAAGAGAAAGAGTATTTTGAACAAAGGTCGTAAGATAGAAAGATTTCGCATCAACTCTGAAAATATACGACAGAAAAAGTACCAAATTCTAGATTTTAAAGAATTCAGTCCCTTTTTTCTGTTACTGATTGTTAGAAGAAAATTGAAATTATCACTTTTGAACAAGTACAGAAAAAATCGAAACCAATTGGATCATCTACAACAAACCAAGACGGAATAAAAAGTTGTTCTGTCAAAAAAACATTTTTGAAATCCAGTAAACTATGTTTAATGCCATGCTTTAAAAAAATTATTCATGTAAATACAGGACAATGTTATATAGAATCCTAAATGTATTCAACAATAACGTTCTTTTGAAACAAGGGTATTTAAATTACTTTTGACAATATGCAAAAAAAAATAAAAGTAGATGTTGAAAACGTAATTATTTTTTTTAGTATTCAAAGAAACTATTTCCTGTTATAAAAAGAACATTAGCATACCGGAATAAGGGAAGTTTATTGTAAATAGAAACAGTTAATTATACTTTTATAAGGAGATATTTGCATTTAGAATTACATTTAATGTTGTAAAGGGGCTATTTATACAAGATTCTGTGTAAGCCTGACAGAAAATACAGCAAATACGAGGCACAAAAGCGCGGAATAGGTAAAAGTATGATAATGAGTAGAAGCGGAAATAGGAAGTTTTGTTAAAACAGGGTCAGGGGTTACTATGTGTCGAGTAATTTTAAAGGCTGTAAATCTACAGGGGACGGCAGAATGGACTCTCACAATTCAAAGGATCATAAAAACGAACAAAACATTTACAGAAGAAAGATTTACATTTTCAGTTTCATGGAGCCTTAAGCGAGTACTAAATTACTCTGTTTCGCAGGTTACAGAATCGTTGTTTTAAATACGCCTCTATAACGAAATAGCGATGTTCACCGAACCAATTCATGGTGTACTACTGACCACTCAAACCCGCACGAACTGTTGCCGATTACACCCAGTCTTACCCCCACAACCACTCCCTTACCATTGACCTTCAGAAATGTGGGCACTAGGGGATGGCTGAATGGCTAATACGCTGGCATTCGGTTCAGATCCTGTGGTTCGAGTCCCACTGTTGGCATGGATGTGTTAGCCGTTCGGAATCGGCTTTAAATTATAGATCCCGGTCCAATGAGCCCTCGTGTAGCAAAAAAGTTGACCGCAGTGCTCCAAACCAAAACAAACTTTCATAAATGTGGGAGTCCATTCTGCCGCATCCTGTATGTTTGCTAATAATCTGGTGATTGTTTTAGGGTTACATTATTTTTGGCGAATGAAAAAACAGTTGAACTTTTGCAAAACAAAAATTAAATTCAAAAGCTGCCAAATTTAGCGACATATCTTAGCTAAAAGTGATAAAATATACTTTAGTAGTAACAAATCGGCATTGCAACTAATTTTAATCACTTTTCATTGAAAATTCAAGACTAAGTTTATAGAAAAGAGGTGTTCGTGTCAAATGTACCTGCTACATATATCAGTTTAAATAGAAATATTTTATTTACAGCAACTCTATTTGTGATAAAACCTGCTGGCTCAGTTATCATGAATTGATGATCTTAAAAGCAGAAGTAAAGCCTTATTTGTCTGGAAAAATCTCACTGAAGTTCAAAAACGATAAGAGTAGATAAACTGAGCCATCGCCATTTTTAATTTAATTTTATAATAAATATATTTTCATCAGTTTCGACGATAGCTTCAGATTTTAATTCGTCTATCTATCAGCTGAAAGGGGAATGTTTCAGTAACGATAAAGCATTTTAATTTCATAAAAATGGCGCTAATTCATTAATGAGGCTGTTAGCCTAGGAAAAAGAAGAGTAAGCGTTCGAATATTTTGAAAGACAAAGGTTTCAGCATTAAGACTCTTTATTTACCTCAAGCAAGTAAATTCTCAAAGTAATAAAGAAATATTGAAATAAGTTTGAAATTTTTGAAAACATTAAAGAGTGAATCACTCGATTACGAGTGGTCTACTTAATTTGTAAATCGTAATATATATATATAGATATATATATATTATATATATATTATATATATATATAATATATATATACACAAGGTGCGCCCATAAAGTAACCGGACAGTTTTTTTATAAATAAGAAAAATATTACTCACCTTCAAATAAATTTATCTCCTTCAAAATAATCGCCAAAGGAGTCTATACAATTTTTCCAACGTTTCTCCAAGTCATCGAAACACTGCTTATAGGCGTCGGAACTAACCGTTCGCAAAATACGCGTAACATTTGATTTTATATCCGAGTCGTTTTCAAATCTCTGTCCCATTCATGGATTTTGCATTTTTCGATTACAAAAGACTTGTTTACAACAAATTTTTTCCTGAAAATCAAACAATTAATCCTTATTTTTACAAGGAGGTGCTTTTTTCGGTTAAGAAACAGGATAAGGCGAGTTAGGAAGCCTTATCGTTTAAGTGTTTGATTCTGGGCAATGGTTGTTTTTACACGATAATGCTTGGCCCCCCCTACAGCAATTTCTGTACAACAATACCCTGATAAGCATTCAATTACACTTGCTGAATTACCCATCATATTCTCCCCACTTAAAGCCAGCTGATTTTTTTTTTTCCCCTTTTTCCGAAGCTTAAGATGTCCATGATAGGACAGAGATTTGAAAACGTCTCGAATATTAAATCAAATGTGACGCGTATTTTGCGAAAGGTTACTTCCGACGCCTCTAAACAGTGTTTCAATGACTGAAGAAACGTTGGAAAAATTGTATAGACTCCTTAGTGATTATTTTGAAGGAGATAAATTTATTTGAAGGTGAGTAATATTTTTTCTTATTATAAAAAATTGTTCAGTTACTTTAGGGCGCACCTTGTATATATATATATATATATATATATATTAGTTCCGCCCAAGACGAAAACAAAAAATATTGTCTATAAGAAATCCTCTAAAAAGCAATTCATTACTTTTCATTGTAATATCCTAAAATGTACCCCGTAGCGAGCACGAGTATTCAGCTAGTATATATATATATATATATATATATATAGATATATATATCTATATATATATATATATATATATATATATATTATATATATATATATATATATATATATATATATATTTATATATATTATATATATATATTATATATATATATATATATCTATATATATATATTATAAATAAATGCCAAAACTACATATTTCAAAACTTGATGCCCCTAAAATACAGGCACTTCACTAACCTTTGAAATTTTTAACCATAGAAGAAAACTTCCTTTACTTCCTCGTCTGAGCCATAATCATTAAAATTAAACCGGATTCAGTCGTTTTTGATTTATTGGTCTGCAGGAGGAAAGAAAGCAGGTAAAAATCGAAGCCGCGCGGGATCTGGCTGCAGACGATGCTAATGAACCTCCCTTTATATGTAACAATGTTCATTAGAATCAAGCTTCTTTTTCCAGCCTCTTGACCTTGGGCGCATCGGAAAAGCAATCTACAGAGAGTGCGCCTTGAAATATTCAGAGTAAAGTATTTTAAGATAATCTGAGAAAAAGACAAAATTGGCCAACATTTTTCTTGTCGCAGTGTATTCAACAATGAGGAAAAAATATTTCATGTTTCACATAGCACTTCACTATCAATAGAGAATAGTGTTACACAGCTATTTTTATATTTTTGTTTTAGCGGTTTTGTTTCCAGTGTAATGGATTTTATTTGAATTTAGGAGATATGAAACTCGTGAAATAATGACTTAAATATCAATATATATATAAGCAGTTCCGTAACTGACTGACTGAGCAGATAACGCACAGACCAAACCGCTGGACCAAAGGGCTGAAATTTGCATGGCGATTCTTATTTTAATGTGGCGGTGCACTAAGAAAGATTTTTGAAAAATTCTTCTTAGATTTTTAAAATTAAACTTTTCAGCTGTTTTTGTAACATTCTTTAAGTCTGCATTTAAAATAATAATCTGAGGATTATAGAATTCATATCACGAGAAAGATCCTAAAAATTGCTTTAAAATGAATCTTTTTCGAATCTTTACCTCTATTTTCTGATTTTTTGGTGAATTTTTAAAGATTCATTTTTAGAATTTAATTTATTAAATGCCGATTCCGTGGTTTCTTTTCTTTTTGTGACACTTTAAATTAATTTTGCGTCACGTGCATAACAACGAAATAAACTGACAAAAATATATTAAAACACGGTAAAATATAAAATTGAACCACTAGGCTCATTGAGATGAGAGTTTTTTAGGACTTTAATTCAAATGAGTATGTTTTATGGAAATTAAACATACAAATTAATTGCATACATTGACCATTGGTATTTAATTTGAATATTTTTCTTCTGCATTAATTTGTATATAAAATTATCCGTTACGATTTTTTTTATAAAATCTATATTATATTTCTTTTTAGCATTAATTACGTACATTGAACGTTGTATTTAACTTGAATGTACTCCGTGGTGAAGTACGGGTTTTCAGCTTGTATATGCATATATACCACTCTATAACAAAAAAAAAAATCGACGCGCCAAGAAGTTGCCCGATTGTAATGAAATTTCTTTTGCAAAAATGCTTTGACCGAACATGCAAATGATTAAAATACGGTGTTCAACGAATGAATAGCCGGAGCTCCAACGCATCAGAACTGCGTTTCCAGCAAGTGTATATATAAGGAGCGATTCTCGATCTGATGTTCAAAATTTCTGTTGCATTTCGACTGCGGATATCTTACGTCGACTGCAAAAATGCCTCGAAGAAGGATTCGTGCTCATTACGAGCACTATTCAGAGTTTGATAGAGGTCGTGTCATAGGATTGAAAGAAGCTGGTTGGGCAAATCGAAGAATCGCTCGACATCTGGGTCGAAGCGATGCAGCGATTAGACGATGTTGGCAAGAGTGGGTCAACAACGACAGATTTAAGTGTCAGGGCGGCAGCGGTCGACCTAGGACCACAACCAGAGCGGGAAGACAGAGTGAAGTCAGATCAGCTGTTACAACAACGGAGTCGTCATTATCAATTCATCCGATATTGGACACGCACACAAGTGTTGCTCTTACCATCGGATTAATGTTGAGGGGAAATTCATAAACAACGGCTGTAAATAATCATCCGTGCTTAAGGCGACAATGAACCATGAAAAAACTTTTTTTTTTATTTATCAACCAATTGCTATGAAATTTTGTATACTTATACAGTGTTGTTTAGAGATGAAAAGGCTAAAATAAAAAAAAACAGAATGTAATTAATTAAGATATTAATTAAAATCAGTTTGCAAAATACCCTATTTAAAAATGCTCCATGCGTATCAATTTTTGCCTCAGATAGCTAATTTTCTTTCTTAACCTAGCTTTATACAGTTATAGTAAAAGTTATTAGCAATATTTGATTTACAGTCATATTTATAAAAACTAGAAAATAAATCGATTAAAATAGGTCATTTAATGCAAAATTTTATCAAATTTTTTTTTTACTGTAAAATTTTAAGGTGTTTTAAAATAGTATAATGAATTTATTACTAAGTTTTATTCTAACATATATAAATAATCTTTTTATGAAATTTTATGAAAATTCAAGAAAAATTATGACGCATGGAACATTTTGAACTTACCGAAACGACATGAAAACTTGTTTTGAGAAAATAGCATTTAAATTTTTAATTTAACGTAACATTTCCATTGTTTACGTTTGAAAAATACTTATAACTCGGTTAATAATGATCGGATCAACATACTTTTTTTTAAATTTAAAGCTGATGAGTTGCAGAATCATTTTCTGAAAGAAACAAAATCGGTTTGGGGACATATTTTTGTCAATCTGAAGGTCCATTGTCACCTTAACTACATAAAATACAAGGTATTTTATTTCCACACACATATAGACAGTTCAAACAAAGAGATCAGCATAGCAACGCTAATCTAAGCACGAAGCTAAAACAAACACAATCATCTTACATCATGGTGAATTTAATTTTAAAGAAAGAAACCCTTACTATTAGTTGCCATTTCATGAATACCAAACTATCAAAATTCTAAATACACTTAATTCTGTTTTTACACGATATATTTGTTCCTGGAGAATACGTGTAAAAAAATCGTGTAAAAAAAGGCATTGTATCTATGGAAGTAAAGAAGATTGGTTCCGGATCTAAAAAATCAGTAAAAATAATTTTAAAAAACCATATGAAAATATTCGTTTTAAACTTATTATTTTATTCTAACAAAATGCGCATGCAATAACATGTAATGAAAATGAAAAAATTCTTCATTAACAAAAAAAAATTATTTTACACAAAATTTTTTTTATTCATTTTCACTTTCTGACAATAAACGGCGCATAAGTTTTCGAACGACTGCAAATATCACTGCTACCACTAGAAATGTTGTGTCTTCTTCCTCTCTTAATGAAATTCTTTTTGTGATCTCTTGAGCAAAATCAACACGAGTCTCCTCTGGTGCCGATGATTTCCTGAATTTACGAACGAATTCAGTTATTAAATGTTGTGTTAGTGTTTTCGTTAGGCCGTTATATGATTCTCTGTAAGAGGCTGTCAAGAACTTCAGTTCAAGTTGAAACTTCCCAGCGCGTTCCTCATTAGGGTCATGTTTGACAAATTGATTACTAGTACCTAATTTTTTGGCCAGTTTCAGACCTTCTTTTAATAAATCTACATTTAGGACAAGATCATTTTCTTCATTATCATTATTTTCTGTGCCATTCGGATTATTAAGAACAACCTCTAATATTTCATCTTCGCTTAAGTCTTTATCGATTAATAATTCATCAATATCTTCAAACGATAGATCATCGAATCCTTCTCCATCAATTGTGTGTGTCATTGTAATGATGTTGGGGTTTGGTTCCAGATCATACCGACTTCCTAATTGTAGCTTCATTTTTCTTAATTGTTCTTATGGTAGCTTCATGTGTGATAGAATAAAAGAAGATAATGTTTTTGGCGGACTGAATTCTTGGATCAAAACAGAACCGGATACACTATCGCCAAAAATAATACGCCACAAATAAAATTTTGTTTTCTTAGAATTTATAAAAAATAAATAATAAATAAATAAAACTATATATATATATTTGAAAAACTGGATTGGACCGCTCGTGTTAAATCAAGATGACTCCTGTAAAAAGACAATGAAAATTAAGGGCCTGTTCACATAGGAGTCCGTTGAGTAGCGTTAAGGAAAAGATGACGTTGAGACGAAAATAAACCATTCATAGGCGTTAAAAATTTCATTGCTAATCGTTTGGAGGCCTATGATTGGTTATTTTCGTCTCAACGTCATCTTTCCCTTAACGCAACGCAACGCTACGAACTCCTATGTGAACAAACCCTTATTTTGAATCCGTGTTAAATCAAATTCGTGTAAAAAAAGTTCGTGCAAAAACAGAATTAGGTGTACATATAATCAGATTGTTGGTGCTGACATCTAGTGGCTAAAGAATAAAACTATAAGTACTTTCAAACAAGTGTACAACATGATCGTTGACAGACGACAACGGTAAGTAGACGACATTCTGCGACCCGTTTTGTTACCTTTCCTCTGGCGCCACCCCGGACTTAACTTTCAACGAGATAATGTCCGGCAGCATACGGGCCCGTGTTGCTATGAATTGTCTTCAAGCTTACCGAACACTTCCTTGGCCACCTAGATCGCCTGATCTCTCCCCTATAAAGCACATTTGGGACGAGATGGGAAGGCGATTGTAACGATCCCGGAATGTTGCCGATTTAGCCCGACAGTTGGAGACAGTTTGGTAAGAAATACCGCAGGACGCCACCCGGGAATTTTATCAGTCTGTTCTATCTACTCAAATTCGATATCTAAAATAGTTCATGGGAGAGCTTCGAAAGCTGAGTCTTTTGCAATCCTTTTAATAGACTTTATTTCACACTTAGACGGACGCACATGAATCACAGACAAAACATGTATATATACTCAAATCAGAAGTTGGGGCGATCGTAAATCTCAAACCGAGAGTCTCACGTCTGCACATTGTGGCTCTCGGCCCTCAACTGTGATTGTCTCGAAGCCAAAAATCGGCGCTACCACTCCACTCAACTAAACTGCAGATCTTGTGCCGGCAACAAGTCTATGCCACGCCGGGTGACAACTTGCATCCAGGCCAGAGGTGAACTAACGCCGTATTGACATCCCCATTTTGTAATCATCAAACTCTGGCATAAATAATTCAATAGTTCTAAAATTTTACCGAGTCGTTTTTTTTCTCAGTGCATGTTCATCAAACCCACCAATTTTTGTCACAATCGGACAACTCCTTCTTGGTACGTCGATATTTTTTTGTTTTGCATTTGATTTATAATTTATTTATGTATATATATATATATATATATATATATATATACTATATATACACATATGGTGCCCGGTATAAAGAGCTTAGGTCAAAAGAAGTGATTTTTAGATATTTGTTAATAGTGATAGAAAAAATCAAATCTTTTGACATGTATAAAAGGTTTAAGGCTGTCAATTTTGCATACAAAAGTACATTTCTTTGTACAAAAAAACTTAAGTCGAAATTATTATTCTGCGATAGGTATAAAAGCCAATAACTTGGTATATTTAAATCCTTTATTTACTTAAACCCTTTATACTGGGCACCATATATATATATTGTTGTGAAGGATCCACAATTTGGACATTTTGAACTCCTTCCAACGTCATAGCCATTTTGTTTTTCCAACACGATTACGGGGCATAAAACGGCCATATTGGTAAAAGGAGGAACTGCACCAATTTTCCAAGAAACATCGCACCCCCTGAATTCCTCAGGACGGGGGAAAGAAATTCCAGGAAATTCAACGGACATCCAATTTTCTTGGAAATAAGCGTACCACGTGGGTCAACCCTGGGGATGTCGGAGCATCCTAACCTCGAATAAAAAACTCGAAGAGGCAATAAATTTACGTGAATAACTGACCTGGGGAGGAGTTATAATCAAAAATGGGGGAGCCCCGAGTGTGCGAGAAAAACGACGATCGGAGGGAGAGCGAGAGAGCGATTTGAGGTGGCGAGCTGCAAAGAAAGCCTGGGGAAAAAAGTCGCCCCGTAAAATGGCGAGATGTCAATGTTCAACCGCCAGCGCCGATTCTTCCGCCTCCTCAAATGAAGGCCCCATAACTTTTAGCCCGATGCCTAAAGCCTCCTCCGGTAGAAGTGCCTCAACGACGCCATGCTCTGCTGTTTCATCAAAAACTCCCCAGGTTGGTCATTTCTTCTGCTTTTAAATAGTGCTCATGCCGTTTGAGAGATTACGAGACTTTATTTCACTCGACCCGTAATGGTTATGCCTCAGGAAGCGGATGAAGTATGCCCTAATTCTGTTAAAATATGTATAGCCAAGATCTTAAATATAATATGTAAACCCGACCTTTTCTTGTAAAATATTGTATAATAAATGTTGTTATTTTTATTTATAAACGCATAGTTCCCTTTGGAGTTCACTTCCCTAATTTTACACAACGCAAAGGGGTATCTCTGGTACCCCTCATAACATATATATAGGGTGTCCCATAAATACCGTCCAAACTCTGCACAGCCAGATTCCTCGTTGGGAGTACATAAAAAGAGGCCCAAAGAACTGTACCTGTACGATCCATAGTTTTCGAGAAAAATAGGAAAATCAAAGTATGACGTCACATCCGGTGAAAGGAAAAACTTTTTATTTGACACATCAACAGCAGTATTTGCATATCTTTTAAGACGATAATGTTCAAAATGTATATCCACTGCTGGCCACCCAAATTGCAACACCAAGAAAGACAAGAGATATCACAACAAAATTTATTTTGTAGATAACATGTTGACCAAGTATCAAATGATTAAATTTATAGACTTCTGTGAAGTGTGGTTCCTGCCAAAATAAGTAGCCAGAGTAGCCGCCATTGTTGGAGATCACCGCTGCCACACGCCTCGGCATTGATTCAAAGAGACTTTGGATGAGTTCTTGGGGTACAGCAGACCAAGCAGCTTCCACACGGTGCCAAAGTTGATCTGCTGTGGCAGCTGGGGATGGAATCTGGGTCAATCGTAGAGCAACCATGGACCACATGTTTTCTATCGGCGAAAGATCCGGAGAGCGAGGCGGCCAGGGAAGCAATTCAATCTGGCGATTGACGAAGAACAGTTAGACAATGCGTGCCACGTGTGGTCGCGCATTATCCTGTTGAAATATGGCTGTGGGCAAGCCCTGAAGGTAAGGAAGGACAACTGGCTCCAACACCTCGGAGATGTAGCGCTGGCTGTTTAAAGTACCGGCAATGCGTACTAGAGGTGTGCAAGAGTGATATCCAATACCGCCCCATACCATAATACCCGGTGCAGGACCAGTGTGGCGATGCATAACGCAGCTGTTCACCATCCTCTCTTCACGGTGTCTCCAGACTCGAATGCGACCATCGTGGTGTTGCAGACAGAAGCGTGACTCGTCAGTAAAGACAATTTCATTCCATTCTGCCGTCCACATCCTTCTGTCATCGCACCATTGGCGACGGAGACGTCTGTGGTTCTGCGTCAAGGGTAGACAAAGCAATGGACGTCTTGCGGACAGACCACTCTGCTGTAAACGGCGTCGAATGGTACGCGCAGACACTGGATGATGCGTTACAGACTGGATGTGCTGTGCTATGGTTCGTGATGTGACTGAGCGATCCGTCACTGCCATGGGCACAATTTGCCTGTCATCACGTGAAGTGGTACGCTGAGGTGGATGCGATCGAACACACCGGTCCGTCGTACCCTCCTGCATCCAACGATCACATATCCGCATTACAGTTGTTTTGTTTCGTCCAACACGACTACCGATTTCCCTGAAAGATAATCCACAATTTCGGTAGGCCACTATCCTTCCACTGTCGAACTCAGATACTTCATCAAAAGATGATCGCTGTTTTCGACGAGGCATAATTGATCGTTTTTTTGAAAAACCACAAGAAAAACACAATTGCCGAACTAGAAATCGTCGAAATCTCCAAGCCTTAAATAGCGCTTTGAAGTGGCGCCACAGGCGCGCGTGGTGTGCGTCTGCGCTGAAATTCTAATCATTTGCATATCTCACCTCCGCTAATGCATGTTGTAAATTTCATGTTATTTTCATGTTTCCTTCAGGGTGTTGCATTTACAGTGGCCAGCAGTGCATATATATATATATATATATATATATATATATATATATATATATATATATATATATATATATATATATAATATATATATATATATGTATATATATATGTATATATATATATATATATATATATATATATATATATATATATATATATATATATATGTATATATATATATATATATATATATATATATATATATATATATATATATGTATATATATATATCGCAGTATAATCAGCTGAAATAATCAATAATTCTCCGAGGAAATAAACATTTAATCATAATAAGTAGTCTCCCCTAACAACATAGTTGTTTTTTAAAGAGGGAAAGAATTCGCGTGAGAAAAAGGTGGCAGTGTTGTGATTCCTAATGAATGCAGCTATCATTCTTTCATTGCACCTATACAATATTCATTACGTCTCACTCATTTATCTTCATTCTTAATTACTCCTTTATCTTAGTCGAATAAATCTACCAATATAATTAAAATTTAATCTGGAATCCAGAGCGAGGACATTCTCCAGTACAACAAGGTTATCACGACCTATCAGTTTATAGTGAAGAATTTTCGAGACGGAATTCCAAAGAATACCAGAGGAGCGCGCGTTCATTTAGGAATCCGTCTCCGAATAGTTGCAGTTAATTATCGGTATTACATCTGATATAAAATTTTATAAATTTAATCTCAATATTGGCTAAAAAACTCCCGTGAAAACTGCGTGTGTGTTCCGTTACCGACATTCTAGGTGACACTGTTTGGGGAAAAATTATTTTGAATAATCTATATATATAAAACAGTTCCGTAACTGACTGGCTGACTCACTGACGTACAACGCACAGACCAAACCGCTGGACCTAAAGGGCTCAAATTTTGCATGGCGATTCTTCTTATAGAGTGGGGGTGCACTAAGAGAGATTTTTGAAAAATTCTTTTGAAATTAAATTTTTAAGCTGTTTTTGTAACATTTTTTTAGCTTGCATTTAAAATAATAATTTGAATTATATAACGAGAAAGATCATAAAAATTCCTTAAAAATGAAATCTTTATCGAACTTTTACCTCCATTTTCTGATTTTTGGTGAATTTTTAAAGATTTAATTTTAGAATTTAATTTATTAAATGCTGATCACGTGATTTCTTTTTCTGGTACTTTAAATAAATTTATCGTCACGTGCATAAAAACTAAATAGACAAAAAAAAATTTTTTTCTTTCTAATGCAGCAGACGATTGGATATTATCCAAAAAAATTAATGTCCCTTGCGATTTTTTTATAAATATATATATATATATATATATATATATATATATATATATATATATATTACATCAATTGTATACATTTATCGTCGCATTTATTATAAATATATATAGATATTTTTTTGCATTAATTGCATACATTGACAGTTGTATTTAATTTGAATGTACCCCGTAGCGAAGCGAGGGTTTTCAGCTAGTGCAGTATAAAAGTTTAGTTGGCTGCATACGGGTCGCAAGATTTGAAGGCCCAGCATCGACTCCGTCCGTATTCCACCCCGCAGATTGGTTGGATTTTCTGTTGGATTTTCAACCATACTTTGGCATGGTGCTGTTCTCTCGTAGGGAACAGAACCATGCCGAAGTCGGAATTCGAAACCAAGCCCTCTCTGCTTACGATATCCACTATATCAGTAGTTCATAATCGGTGCTCCGACAGTACCCACGAAATTATATATATATATATATATATATATATATATATATATATATATATATATATATATATATATATATATATATATATATATATATATATATATATATATATATATATATATATATATATATATATATATATATACATATATATATATATAATATATATATATATATATATATATATATATATATATATATATACATATATATATATATATATATATATACATATATATATATATACATATATATATATATACATATATATATATATTATATATATATATATATATATATATATATACAGTGGGTGATCAGTTTACGACATAATCCGTTCCAAGACTATGTTCGTAAACCGAAATGTTTGTAAACCGATCATCGATTTACCATAGATTTTTATGGGACTTCGATTAATTCGTTCTGGAGGCCCTAAAAATTAAATTAAAAGATAAATATATACTTACTAAGATTATTTTTACCAAAATAATACAGTCTTGCACATTAATCAATTATTATTTTGTTTGTTAATCGGTCGTTAAAGAACATGTCCAATGTGGATTGCTTTTCTGTCTTCTTCAGAATTAACCGGAAGTGATTAATAGCATTGTCGTTGTAGAGATCCCCAACCTTATTGACATCGGCTTGGTTTCGGTGCCATTCTAAGACCGTTGCTCTGACATCCTCCCACTTCTTTAAAAGATCTTTAATAGCAGATGTCGTCATTGGCCCTCTTTCGTCTTCCTCTTTTTCAGAAGGAGATACATTTCGCTGGTGTTCTTCATTCAAGATTTCTTGGAGTTCTTCTGTCGTTAGCTCATCTTCATGTTACATTATGAGCTCTTCAATGTCATCTTTGTTCACCTCCAATTCCATATCTTTCTCAATTGCCACAATTTCATTCATAATTTCAGGGGCATTATATCCGTCTCCCTGAACACAAGATGGACACAGTTATCGCCAAGCAGAAATCAATTGTCGTTGAGTGAGTTCTGACCACACCTTTTGAATGAGTCGGATAGCTTCAAGAATGTCAAATTTTTTTTTCAAAAAAATTTTTAATGTCATTGTAATGATGCGCCTTCAATTTTAAGAAGAAGAAAATTAAATGTAGAAAGAATTTAAAATCAAAGGCTTGCTTCATTACATTGATTTCGGATAGGAGAGTAGGAATGCGGTCTACATGGGAGGTCTCGAAGATGGTAGACTAAGATAGCAAGTTAGGCGCCGGTTGCGACGTTAAATTAGAATGCCCTTTTGTACTGAATATATGAGAGCGGCGTAAGTGATCGATGTGGGTGGCCATCGGCGGCGTAGAAGATGACGTAACAGGAGGCGTTTAAGTCACTAACGAATGAGTAAATTGGGACTTTCCTGAATGGGTGAAATCTTGAGAGATTGTGATAAATATAGCCAATGAGATTTGAAGAAAGAAAATTGAAAGGCGAGAGAGAGTGAAGGATAAAGGAGTCAAGAGAGAGAAGCGTTAGAGTTTTGTCGGGGCGAGCTTGCCCGATCCTACGTTCCTATTTGGAGGGGACCCGACTTCCGAGGCATAAGGACAACCGGTCGACATAGTTCCCGGACCTTACTCGCAGGATCCAAGAAAATATCGAGCACCGGATCCAGAAGAGAGCGGCTAGACTTCACCGTACTCCGGAGACCAAATAAAGGAAGAAGCAGTGACGTTCCTGTGAAGCAAGACCCCCCAATTTCCAGACCACAGCGAGCTGAGATTCTATGAAGTGAACGTGCGATTCGGAGGGAGAGAACCGCAACCCTGCTGTTTCGATGATTATCCTGCCCCTGCGAAATAGAGTGAGTGAAATATAATTTTTGATACATTCAGTCCCTGGTCATTTAAAATTTAATGCTTGAGTGTGGAAAAGAAAAGTTAGGGTTATAGATAAATACTTGTGTATGAGTAGTTTTTCGTATGCTCCCTGCACCTCGTAAAGTAGTAGGTAAACGATTAAATGTAAGGATTGAGGATATGAACGTAGATGATTCTTTTTTTTTTTAATAAACTGTAAATAATATGTAAATTGTAAATAAACTATAAGTTTGTGTTAAAGAAAACTTGATTTCGTTAATGAGTTGATGTCCGTTATTTATGAAGAAAGATTGTTGGTTAAGCTTTTATAATTTGTTCTTAGGCCAATCATGTCCAGAGTCTGGGGTGTTATTCAACCAAATATCTAAACACAACGCACCCAACTACCCTTTTTATAACATAAATTAGTACTACCACAATTAAATACGAATTCACGCCCAAACCAAATAAAGTCACGACAGGCCCTATACGACAGTCATTGTTGAGGATAATTGGCACACTTCGAAACACCGACGAAACAGCGCGAGAGTGTACAATTTCTTGAAACTCGCAATAATCTCCTGATCCATTGGCTGACTCAACGAAGTCGTATTCGGAGGTAGAAACTGAACTGTCAGCCAAGGAAAGTCTATCAGCAAATTATCTTCAAGGTCCTTTGGGTGTCCTTGTGCATTGTCCAGTAGCAGCAGTGCTTTCAATGGCAAGTCATTGGTCTCAAGGTAGTCCTTGATGCTGGGAGCACAAACTTCAAACAGCCATTCTTTGAAAAGTACCTGCGTGACCCATGCCCTCTGATTTGATCTCCACATCACTGGCAGTCTTTTCTTGATTATGGAATTTTTTTTAATGCTCTAGGATTCTTAGAGTGATAAACGAGAAGTGGTTTAAGCTTCATATCATTACTAGAGTTAGCTCCTAAAAGTAACGTCAATCGGTCTTTCATGGTTTTATGCCCAGGAAAACTTCTTTCATCTTTTGTGATGTAGGTACGGTTCGGCATGCGCTTCCAAAACAAATCGGTTTCATCACAATTGAAAATTTGTTGTGGACAATACCCTTCTTTTTCAATGAATTCTTGAAATTTGATACAGAACTTCTCAGCTTCTTCTTTATCTGCACTAGCAGACTCACCATGCATTACCACATGTTTAATGCCAGATCTCCTCTTGAACTTTACAAACCAGCCAGTGGTAGCCTTGAATTCTAACTTCTCGGATGACGAACCTATAGTTTGTTCCTTCAACTTCTCAAAAATTTCTCTAGACTTCTCTTGAATGATGGCCATGCTAGTTACATCTCTTTTCATTTCCCTTTCGTTTATCCAAACTAAAAGCAACCTCTCCATTTTTTCATGGATCGCACTTCTTTGCTTCTCAGATGTGATTTTCGTTACTCCTTTAGCTCCCTGAGTCTTCTTAATGATATCTTTCTTAGCTAAGATTGTGCCTACTGTAGACCTGTTCAAGCCATATTGCCTAGCAACATCAGATATCTTCTGCCCAATCTCTACGTTGGCTATAATCTCTTGTTTGGTTTTTTTGGCGAGCTCAGTTCTTGACACTCCACTTTTTTTAGGCCTCATAATATTGCCATATTTTCTAATATTTTTATTTTTATTTTAATTTATTTTTTCTATAAGGGATTCAAAAAAGCACAGATACAAAAATTCAGAAGGGCAGAAACCAACTAGCGTACATAAAGGTTACGAGTACAATTCACAAAGTCTCGGTGCAAACTACGCTGTATGTGACCCTGTCGTGTGCTCCGAGCTCCGACGAGAGGTTGTGACGAAATAAATGTATGACGTAGCGAGCAGCGCCCTCGCCGTTTTTAGAATTCGACTAGATGGAACTTCGCCATGTACGCATGGCTCTTCGATTAATGGCAATTTGTAGACCCCCACTTTAAGGGTTGTACATACATGTAAAATAAATGTTTATAACTAAAATTGTATCATTTGTAGACCTCTTGATTAGAATTATTACATAAACTCACTGATCCAACCCTTGGATGATCTTGGACTACTAGAAACTTTTTTCGACCTTTTGTCACAGAGGTGTTCGGTAGAATTCGTTTTAGTTCGTTATCCGAACATATGATTGTTGTCCGAACACAAAAATATTTCGTGAAAGTGTTCGTTGTCCGAACTGTTCGTATATACATATATATCGTATATACACCCACTGTATACATATATACATATATATATATATATATATATATATATATATATATATATATATATACATATATATATATATATATATATATATATATATATATATATATATATATATATATATATATAGGGTGGGCGAAAAGTCCTTGACACATTTCAGCTACCTCGATACACAATTCCCTCAGAGATGGATTGGACGAGATGGTCCACTAGTATGGCCACCTAGGTCTCCAGATTTAACTCCGCTTGATTTTTTCTTGTGGGGATATGTCAAGGACAAAGTCTTCGCTTCGAAAATGACCGGCATTACACAGCTCAAGACACGGATCATCGAAGTCACACGAGCTAGACGTCACTTCTAGATGTGACACGACCTACGAAAGATGCCCATATCGAAATTTGGTAACAAGAAACTTATTATGTAAGGGTAACTATTAAAAAGTTTTTCACATAAAATGTCATTCTATGGACTTTTGGTCCTGTGGCGCCCTCTTTTGGTAGCAGTTCGAAATTTTCTGTTGATAAAAAAACTTAACATTCTATTAAAGAAGTGACCGCAAACTGAACTCTTTTATGGCAATTTCTATTTTATATATTATTTTCTGAAATGTGTCAAGGACTTTTCGCCCACCCTGTATATATACCGGGTGGCCATAATTAAACTGACAGTGCTCACAGTGTTCTGTAGCGCGATCTATTTGCGAGAATGACGCCACATTTTGTAGGAAGATTAAACAAGACGGGGGACGAAGGATTCCGCGAAAAAATAAATTTGTTCCAAAAGTCACCGCTAGGGGAATATTTGGCGCTGTGTAATAGAAAATAGAGTGTTAACAAATGCAAATTAATACGGAATAAAATTACCTTTTATTATGCACATTTTCTTATTTAGTTCAAGTGCAATATGGCAACACTATTAAAAAAGAGTAAAATCTACATAAACTCCGATAAAGTCTCGTAATCTGCAATATCACGTACGCTGAGCAGAAGAAGGAGTTCTTTATTCAAATTTCACGTTACATCCATTGGCACAGTGCCAGCTTCTTGGGTTTTAAAAGGCAATGTGTTACGTTTCAAATCAATCGGATTGAAAGTTTATGTGCAATGTCTCCTTCTTTAGTCGAGCGTGCGTTACTGGTCAAATTCTTTTACCTCAACCAGTGCAACGCGTCAGCCGCTCTTCGTGCTTTTAGAACGCACAAAAAAATACGTAAAGGTAACGGTCCTGTGTCAGTTAATGGGCTAAAAGCAATGGTTGCGACGTTTGAGAAAACAGGTTCTCTGAAGGTTCAGTCAGGCAGAGGACGAAAACCTGTACCACAGGATACAATCGAAGCAGTTGCCACGGCGATTGTCGACAGAGGACCAGACAATATTGCTGCCACCTCTAGCGCTCGTGGATTAGCTCGGAATATGGATATGCCTTACAGTACGGTATGGAAAATCTTACGAAAGATTATCAACTTCTATCCGTACAAGATCAGCCGTGTACAGGAGTTACTGTACCCCGACCATGATAAGCGATTGACTTTTGCTCTCACCTTTCTTGCCAGATTGGAGGTGGATGATGCTTGGCCGTGGAAAATCTTATGGGGAGACGAGGCCCACTTTTACCTGCATGGAACTGTGAATACCCAGAACTGCCGAATTTGGGATGACAAATCACCACATGCAGTCACAGAAATTCCCTTACATTCACCAAAGGTAACTGTTTGGTATGGGTTCACAGCGGAATTTATCGTAGGTCCATTCTTCGATGAGAACATTACCCCGACAGGACCGGAAACCTGTTCTGTTACCGGAGAGAAATATCGCCACATGTTGAACAGCTTTGTCATTCCGGCACTTCAGCAAATACAATGCCTGGGGGAAGTCATTTTCATGCAAGATGGAGCCCCTCCACACGTTGCTGTACGGGTGCAACAGCTGCTACGACAGAAATTCACAACAGAAAGAGTCATTAGCCGGTACTTTCCAACTGCATGGCCACCTCGGTCGCCTTATCTTACCCCATGCGACTTCTGGCTATGGGGTTACCCTAAGTCCAAGGTCTATCAAGGAGTGGTCCAGGACCTGGCTACGTTGAAGGATAACATATCACGGACTGTACGGGACATTCCTGCAGACATGTTACTTTCTGCTGTTGTGCATACTGTGCACAGAATGCAATATGTGGTCCACAACAACGGCAGCCACATTGAACCTCATTTGAATGCAAAATAAAAGGTAATTTCCGTCTTGATTTGCATTTGTTAACACTCTATTTTCTATTACACAGCGTCAAATATTCTCCTCGCGGTGAATTTTGGAACTAATTTATTTTTTCGCGGAATCCTTCGTCCCCCGTCTTGTTTAATCTTCCTACAAAATGTGGCGTCATTCTCGCAAATAGATCGCGCTACAGAACACTTTGAGCACTGTCAGTTTAATTATGGCCACCCGGTATATATATATATATATATATATATATATATATATATATATAGATATATATATATATATATACAGTAAACCTCGTTTATCTGGACTAACTGGGACATAGGCGATCCGGATAATTCTGGTAATGTGGCTAATAAGCAAAACAAAATTCTTCACTAAGCAGACTAACCGTTTATTACGATAAAAAACTAGGTTTTGTAACAAAATTACATAGTATTGTTTACAAGACATTAAAAATTATAACAATAACTTTTCTGAGTCAATCCTCGTCGACGCCCTGTGACACTCTAGTAAAGCTTTCTTAAAATCAAAAAAAAACATTATATTACCATAATTTATTGTACAATCTATGCAGGAACTGTACATTGAATCAAACTAAAGACCGAATATTTGGCGTACTTATTGTTACGGTCTTGCTGTCATAGTTAAAAATTATTATCTAATGTGAACATTAAATAGAAAAAGTCTTCAAATCTGATCCAGTTTATCCGGATATATATATATATATATATATATATATATATATATATATATATATATATATATATATATGCGTGAGGTCCGGTTGATTAAAAATAAATGTTTCATCGTTTCAAAACGACCACAAATTTTAAAAAATTATGCACAAAATTGGGAACAAAAATGCTTTTAGTTCCCAAATTTTTGTTCAAATTCTAAAAATTCCTGTTTTTTCCGCTTTCTGAGGTGTTGAGTTCGAAAAAATCCTTGTTCTGCTTAAAAACTTCTAATATATTTCTGATTCGCAGCGTCACGGCCATTTCGCAGTGTCATAGCCATTTGACAGCTAGTAAAGCAAACGCGAGCTGAAAAACCTCGTTCTTTTTTTACCATGTTTTTATTAACTCGCTTTCTTCTTTGTTTATGTGTGTGTGTGTTTGTCCGGTACAAATCTTGCAATCGATTTATAACTAACTTCCCGACTAGCTAGATATTTGAAACTTTTAGAATAGCTCAGAACACGATGTCAATGCATTATTTTAATACTTTTAGCCATCTTTAAGCAGAATTAAATTCATTTTCAGTTAATTTTGTTTTTTAGACTGGTGCAGTCATCTATCGGCCGGGACGGGAACGAAAAGTTAAACGCAATTTAATTTCCAATCAACTTCCCTTTCTTTCAAATTGATGGGATAATTCATCAAAAAAGTTTTTAAAAAGTATTCATTAATACATAGAATTGTCAAGTTTATATGATTCAACAGAAAATTTAAAAACATGGCATATAAAAAGTTCTTTTTATCTAGTAATTATTAAATTTTCTTTTGCGTTAAATTTGTCATTGTTATTTAGTTCATGTGTAACTTTTTATTAAAGTTGTTTATCACAAACAGTTTGTTTATTTAGAAAATAAAACCCATTTTTCCCCTAAAAGGACTGGGTGGGAAAGGGTCCCCGACGATTTTTTTTTCTTTTTTTTTTTAACGAGTGGCCCCTGATCAACAAAAGTTTAGGAACCACTGCACCAGAGACAGGCCGATCCATTGTGGCGCCTGAGGCAAGTTTTGAAAACGGAGCCTTTTCAAAGTTTTGAAGAGACTCTTAAGTAAAGAATGTATCTCTATTAGAAAGAGTCTACTTAACAGAAAAACGGATATTCTTGGAAATATATATATTTTTTTATATAAAAAAAAATTTTAATTTTAAAAACTAGCCTCTGTGCAACCAGCATGGTCGCTTTTAGTTTTATATTTTCTTTCGCAAAACAACTCAACTGAAAGTAACATACACTCAAGAGCCAAAACATTATGACCACCCCTACATTTTGCAATGAATTCGCCTGGATGACGTAGAAGGTACGTGATCAGGTGGAAGTGGTATTTAACTGCTGCTGGAGAGTCTGAAGAATCATTCTTTCACTTACTTCTGTGTGTGATGGGAAAGGCTGCGGATCTAAGCGACTTTGATAGAGGGCAGATTGTAATGCCTCGAAGGCTCGGAACAAGTATTTCCGAAACTGCACGACTCGTGGGTTGTTCGCGACCTACAGTTGTTAGTACATATGCAAAGTGGATGAATGACGGTGAAACCAGCAGTAGACGACATGGTGTTGGACGTCCACACGCTATCAAAGAAAAAGGTCGTCGGAGACTGTCTCGCATGGTGAAGCAAAACCGGAACCAGACAGTGGCTCAGCTGACAGCCCAATACAATGCAGGGCCAAGTAGAATAGTATCGCAGCACACTGTTCAGCGGACACTGTTAGGTATGGGGCTACGCAGCAAACGTCCCACTCGTGTGCCTTTGCTGACCAAGCGTCATCGGCAACTGCACCTGCGCTGGGCATCAGCGACTGGATGCGACCGGGAACATCGCGACCGGGAACATCGCGACTGGTCCATGGATCAGTGGGAGAGAGTTGCCTGGACAGATGAATCACGGTTTGTCATTCATCAAGCCGATGGCCGTGTCCGGATACGCCGTCTTCCAGGGGAACTGTTGCTCTCTCAATGTACAGTAGGTCATACACAGACCGGTGGTGGTGGTATTATGCTTTGGGGGACGTTCTCTTGGGCGTCTCTGGGACCTGTGGTTGTGGTAGAGCAGACCATGAATGCTACAGGGTATCTGAACATCATTGCGGACCAGTTGCACCCTTAGATGGCCTCTGTTTTTCCAGCTGGAAATGGAATGTTCCAACAGGACAACGCTCCGTGTTACAAGGCTAAAATTGTGTTGGAGTGGTTCCAGGAACATGATGCTGAATTCCAATTAATGTCCTGGCCGTCTAACTCATCGGATCTCAATCCGATAGAACACATTTGGGATGTCATGGGACGGCAGCTCAGAGTTCAAAGACCACCAATTCGCAATATCTCGGATTTGCGTGACCGTTGCTTAAAAATCTGGTACAATCTGTCTCCGGCCATCTACCAAGGACTTGTGGCATCCATGCCAAGGCGGGTTGAAGCTGTGTTGCGCGCCAAAGGTGGGCCAACTCGTTATTGACAGGTGGTCATAATGTTTTGGCTCTTGAGTGTATGTAAGGAATGTTACCATTAACTGTAATCATAAATATACGTTGTTAAGGGGTATTCTCTAAAAGGCTGATTCTAAAACATCGTGATTAAAAAATGTGAATTTCCATTACGTAAGACTGAGAAACCCAACACCAATGATTTTATAAATTACATCCCTCTCTGTATGTACTATTTTTCAAAATTAAGATATCTACACTTTATGTTTACTTCAAATAAGAAATTTTGGGGAAAAAATGTTCACTTAAAAAAATGGAATAAAAATTCAGCAAGTACTAAAATATAGCGTGGATTGCATCACTCTCTGTACGTACTATTGTTCACAATTCAGATATCTACACTTAATCATATTAAATAATAAATTGTTGGAAAAATTTCTTCACTTATAAAATGGAGTAAAAATTCATCAAGTGCTGAAAAAAGTGTAGAAAATTAACTATAACTGGTTATCGGTTGCTATGCCGGCGACGGTTAAGCCTAATCTCGAGATCATTTATGCTCTCTCTTAATGAATTATTTCTTCTTCGCTTTCTTTCTTGAGACTGTTCCCAATTTTCCCTTGATCGCGCAGCTCGCTTTCGAATATTCCTGATTTCAGTGCGTAAATCCATGTTGACAAGCGGCTGCAAATTGAGGATGGACGCTAATGTTTACATCTGGAAGTTGCAGCCGTTACCATTCGGCGTGTAGAAATATCGTCGATTTTTGTACCGCATACCTAAGCGTTCTTTATATATATAGATGATAGAATTTTAAAAAAGTAGAGAAATTTGAATATAAATTGTTTTGTCACAAAATATGAAAACTTCTAATATATTTCTGATTCGCAGCGTCACGGCCATTTCGCAGTGTCATAGCCATTTGACAGCTAGTAAAGCAAACGCGAGCTGAAAAACCTCGTTCTTTTTTTACCATGTTTTTATTAACTCGCTTTCTTGCTTGTTTGTTTGTGTGTGTGTTTGTCCGGTACAAATCTTGCAATCGATTTTTAACTAACTTCCCGACTAGCTAGACATTTGAAACTTTTAGAATAGCTCAGAACACGATGACAATGCATTCTTTTAATACTTTAATCCGAAAAAATCCGCAAGGTGGCAGTTCGATCGAATTCAATGCTTGCACTTTTGCGTAACAGCGTTTGACGATTTTGAAAACAGAATACATGTGAATTTAGTTTGTTTACAAAAATATTGTGCGAAAAATTTTAAAAAAATTATAAAAATTAAAGTTTATAAAGTTTGTGGATAGTGGAAACGACTAAAAAGTGATTAAAATTAAATAAAAGAAAGTGAAAAAGAATAATTAAGTGAATGTTTGTGCAATTAAGATAGAATTGTCAAGTTTATATGATTCAAAAGAAAATTTAAAAACGTGGTATATAAAAAGTTCTTTTTATCTTGTAATTATTGTTTCTTGTACCGTCTTTTCTGTAGAAATGATTGTTATATCATTCAATCGCTCTTGAGTTTTTCATAGATAATTCTTAAAAACTTTCAGTTTAGAAATAAAACCACCCTCAGCTGCAATTACAATAACAGGTAGAGTTAGTAGCATTCTTAGAGTTACAACAACGTTTGGAAATAGGCTTTCAAAATGCAATTCTCATAATCTCAAATTCAAGAGGTACAAAATAAAGAAGTCTAAAAATAGCCTAATAATATAAGAATCTTTAATAGTATAAAAAATAGACTAAATACTCGCTTATATTTGTATTTTTCTTCATTTATTAGATTAATATTTTTTTCGTTAAAATTTTCGTATTTTTACTATGTCTCATTTTGGTACCTGACTTATGGGACCGGCACTGCACTGCACTATACGATAAGGGAGGAGGCATCTTTCAGTGGAAAAATAATCATAAAAGCAAACGGTATGCATAATTCCATTTTAAGACCATTGTAGAGGTGTAAGCTTATAACATGGGTATTGTCCTTTCTGTTTTAGACCTTTTAATCCCCATAAACCTTAAATATTTAGCGTCATCTCATTGCATATAATCTAATAGCCTAGATTAAGCGTTTAATCTTCATTAAACCAATCAAATCGCTAGTTTTTTATCAACTTGTTTAATAGGGACTTGTCTGCAGGATTTAGCACTGTTAACATCCAGTATGACTATCGAATACAGTGAAACTCCGATTTAACGTAACCCGTATTTAACGATTTCCTGCATATAACGTCATTTTTTATTAGTCCCAATAAATTTCCTATACCTGTAATGTTGAAAAATCCCAGATTTAAAGTTATCATTTTGAAATATTTCCCGCATTTAACATTTTTTCAGCGGAAAAAAACTCAATGAAAGTTTTCTTAAACCTTGATGAAAAAAAAAATGAAATCTCTCTTATCAGTACGTGTAACTAGTACTTGGAATCTCCCCTCTCTTCGTTCTCTCTTACCAGGTACAATTTTCGAAATTTTTCCTTCCTTTGTATAAAGAGAAGAAAGACTAGAGATGCGACATCGATGTCGATGTTTTCAAAACATCGATGTTTTGATAAAAACATCGATGTTATAAATATCGATTTATTGAAATCGATGTTTTGTGCTAGATGTTTTACATTTTTTAATTTTAATTACAATTTTTTTTAATGAAAAAGCACCATAATTAAAAAAATTAACCACCTAGCATAATTTCCGCACTCAGTAAATGTAAGTCTGAATTCTGAAAAGTATTCAAATACAAAAGGGGGTACGGTCCCCTAGCAACGAGACAAATGGCAATCAACAACCAATGAACCAATTAGAGCGCTTGGAATGTTCTCGACACTCCAGAACCTTCCATGGGGTTTTATTTTATAAATAGTATAAACACGAGAGCGGCCGTTTAAGTTTTTGTTTTGTTCTGGTTTTATATAAGTTAACGTTAATATTATTAGAAAGATGTCTCCCAAAAGTATATATTTTGTAAAATATTTTTCCAAAACCTCTGACAAATTGGCAAAATGCAATATTTGCCTTAAGTCCGTCAAACTTTTGGAAATACCACGAATTTATCTGGACATTTGAAGGCAAAACATGGTGATATTTGCAACGAGTATTTTGAGTCATCAATGAAGCCCATCAAGGCAATAAGTAAACTACACTATCCAGATGCTGCTGCCCCAGCCATTCCAAGCATTTCGGTGACTGAAAGGAACATTCAGAAGAAACCGTAAGTTCGTATTCCACTATTCCTAGGTTCCATCAAAAAACTTTGAAAAACAGTTTCCCAGATGTGATTTCTTGAGGGTGGAGATATGCACAGCAAAATTTCTCAAGCTATTCTTTACATAAATTGTAGAGATTCTCAGCCGATTTCAATCTTTGAAGACGAGGGTTTTAAACACTTGTTAAAAGTTACTGTGCCTTGTATACTGTTCCATCACGAAGAACAACAGATTCAATGATAGATCAGAAGTACGAAACAGTGTCATTTATGTTAAAAGAGCGTTTGAGCAACGTCTGAAATGTGTGTCTCGCAAACAGATATTTGGACGGAAATATCGATGCTCAAAAACATCGATGGTTTTGGGGCGATGTTTTATTAGCATCGATGTTTTAATATTAAATATCGATGTTTCAAAACATCTATGTTTTGTTGTCGATGTCGCATCCCTAAGAAAGACCACCAGAAGACAAAGGGCAGGTTCGTAGAATTCTACTGATCAAGGTGACTGCCTACATTAAAAATGTCCTTTTTTGACTATTTTGGTCAATTTTATTGTTTGCAAGAATCGTGTAATTCAATCTTTCCTCTTTCAAAACCGTTTTGATTTTCATTCTACATCAATTAGAAGCAGAGTTATATCTATTTTAAAAAACATCGTCTGCTACAAAATTGAAGTGACAGACAACTTTAAATGCGTTTTTCTCAGAATTATGTTTTTTAGCATAAATCTCTACCGTTATCAGGATATTTCACATAATAATACATATAATTTAGTGAAATTTTTACGAAATGTTTTATATGCTATTGTTAATGAAATGACGCACAAAAATTGATGCGTAATAAATAGTTTTTTTATTTGGGGCTGTTTTTATAAGGAAAGAATGACGATTCGGGGGAAATTTTTATATTGGAACATAAAATTGTTTGTATTATTTTTGCATTTTAAAATTTCTCTTAGATTGTGGGTCATTTTGAAGAAAACTGTCATATGCCCCATGTGTGAGAAGGAAATTAAAATTGTAGCAATAGAGTTTTGTGCAGAGTGATAAGCGTTTTAGCTAAATTTCATTAAAAATTACTTCAAATTGACCAATTTATAAAAAATATGGTATTTACAGGTAAGTTTTGTGTATTTTTTAATTTTCAACTTTGCAAACAATTTTAAAGGAAGCCGATTTAATGGAGCAAAATTTGGAAAAGATGGGAAAACTGGCTAAAAGAAGAAAAAAAATGCGAAATCGTCACCGTTTGAGGGATTGGAAAATTTCCTATTTCAATGGTACAACGAAGTTCGTGCAACAAACATTCCTATAATTACAAGATAAAAAGAACTTTTTATATACCATGTTTTTAAATTTTCTTTTGAATCATATAAACTTGACAATTCTATGTATTAATAAATACTTTTTTAAAATTTTTTGGATGCATTATTCCATCAACTAGAAAGATGGAAGTTAACTTGCGTTTAATTTTTCGTTCCGGTCCCAGCCGACAGATGGCTGCACCAGTCTACAAAACAAAATTAACTGAAAATGAATTCAAAGCTGCTTAAAGATGGCTAAATGTATTTAAATAATGCATTATTATCGTATTCTGAGCTATTCTAAGAGTTTCAAATGTCTAGCTAGTCGGGAAGTTAGTTAAAAATCGATTGCAAGATTTGAACTGGACAAACACACACACAAACAAGGAAGTGAGTTAATAGAAACATGGTAATAAATGAAAGAGAAAGCAAGGAGTTTTGAAAGAGAAAGCAATACAGATTGCTTTTAAACTAGTAATTCAAGGATTCACAACCTCAAAGGGTTGGATAGACCGCTTTAAAGAGGCACAATTTATCCTACAAGTTTATTTGTGGCGAGTCTGCTGGAGTCGATTCAGAGACTGTCCAAGAGCGGATGGAGAACACATTGCCATCTTTTATACATGAATATTCTAGTAAAGACATTTTCAATGCTGAAGAGATAGGATTGATTTATAATCTTCTTCCTGGTAAGACAAGTGGTAAGGACAAGTCCTGATAAGACACTGCAGTAAAGTGTGAAAATAGCCATGGTGGAAAACTATCCAGACTGTGAATGACGGTTTTGCTGTGCACGAATTTTAAAGGGAGTGAAAAGATGACATCATCAGGTGTCGGAAAATCCAAAACACGGAGATGCTTCAAGAATGTAAAGAGCTTGCCTACTGAATATGACTCAAACAAAAAATCTAGGATGTAAAGAATAATTTTTGAAAATTTTTCTTGCAAATTGGACAGACAAATGGGCTTACAGAAAAGTAAGATTCTTTTGTTTGTTGATCAATGTATAATATGGGCGAACGGAATTTTCTCCTACCAATTGTACAAGCAAAATCCAACCTTGTGATTTGGGATCATACGATCGTTCAAAGTAAACAATAGAAAACAACTTTTGAAAAAATCTCTTCTTAGTATAGAATATGGTGGGAGGAAAAAATAGATAAACGTTCTTAAAGGTCTTTCTACAGCATGGAGGAGAGTCGAGGGAAAATGTATCTCAAGTTCTTTTGCAACAGATGACTTTCTCGAGCACAGAGTTGATAAATTTGAATTCAAGGAGAAAGAAAATGAAGATTCTAATGAAATGGTGGAGTTATTTTCTTGCTCAGATATTGTCGTAACACTTTCAATAACCTTGTAAATACTGCTGTTAATCTACTCAACGCTTTTCGCTTATTCATATTGTGTCATAATACCACGCAACGTAATTAGGGACAGCTCCCTCATGATTCCTACGTTTATAGATTTTCCCCAGACAGGTGGGAAAAACACGCAAAAAGCACCCTTTTTGCACAATCTCTCTGTCTCTCACTTATCAGTAAATTCTTTCTTAAATCCCCAAAAGGGGGTTGCCAAACGATAGGCTATAACATTCACCATTTATCCTTTTCCCCTCGTAGAACACACAAAAAAATTCTTTGTACTACAGCTTTGGCGGAAGTGCTGGCGGTTTCCAATTTCCAGATGTTTGCCTCATCAAGACACGTGAACATACCAGCACAGGATCGGCGTCTGAAATCGCAGAAACAGATGTCGAGTAGCAGCTGCCAAGGATGGATGCCTCGACGATTAGGGTTACTGATGCCCTGGGAGGAGGTAGTCCGAGGAAACGACTGGAAGCCATGTTGGCCGCCTAACCCTCCTTTGCTGAGCTAAAATCTACAATGTAAATTCGTGTAAACGGCACTAAGCCACCGACCCTAAGCCCCATCTGGTTTAATTTAAAATAAATTATGAAGTTCTTCATTTTAAAAATCCAATTGCTTCTGTCACCTTTTTTTGTTTTCTCTTTTTCAGTGTAACCTGATTAAGTCATCCTTATTCTGTTGCACTCCACCTTCATCTTTCCAATGCATCATATTATTTTTCAATGCCACAGATATAGATTTCGAGGATTACCTAGCTTACGATTCGTCAAACGTCGTCACATCACAGATTCCGATTCAAAGTGATGTGAAAAACTCAGAATCGGATAGGTCGAAGATGATGATGAGGAACACGGGATTCCTTTTGCGACAGAAACCATTCAAGCTTTAAAAACAGTGAAAACGTTCCTTTCAAATAGTGAAAGACAAGAGAAAAGATTACAAAAACTTATATATGTTGAGAATGCAATAATTGGTGATGTAACTGCTAAAAACAGGACTCAAAGTAAAACAACCGATTTCTTTAAAGCATAATTGGAAATGAAGAAATAAAAGGTATGTTACCCAAATTAGTCTTTATTTTATGCTCAGTGGTTTGTTTTTGTCTTACCCCGATTTAAAGTTTTCGAGGATATAGCGTCATTTCTTTACGGTCCCTTAAAGAACGTTAAATCGGAGGTCTCACTTTAAAAAAAAAAAAAAAAAAATATATATATATATATATATATATATATATATATATATATATATATATATATATATATTTATATATATATATTAATATATATATATATATCTTATTACTAAAAGCGAATGTTTGCGTGCGTGCGTGTGTGTGGGCGACCCCGAGACGAATCTGTGAAACTTACAGCCATGAAATTTGGCACACGGGTAATGCAGACTATGGGAAAGTGCACCTCGAAGCCCGAATTTTAAATTTTATTCTAGAAAATTTTTTATTTTATGTTTTGTGGGATATTTTATGTTTTTTTAACTTCAGATTACGATATCTCGGCAAAAAATGATCGTAAAGTCTTGATCTTTTTACAGTCTAAGACTACAGACATTTCTCTTTCAAACAAGACCTCATTTGTTTAAAAATAATTTAAAACAGACTAATATTTTTATCAAAATATTAAATCCACTTTTTCCAGAAATTTACGCTCTTTTGAGGATCTACGGTCGATGCTCTTTGAGTATTTATCTTACAAAGAAAATGTTTACATCATCTGGAAGATGAAAGCTTTCTCATTCATAGAAACCTTATTTCAAGTCTCTATCTTAAAATTTCGACTTTTAATTGAATTTTTAAGAACGATGTTTAAACAAATTTTAAACGTGGTTCTTCAAAAGCGGTAGCGAAGAACGTTAAATTCTCCCCTTGTATTGTAAACAATGATTGAGTCATTCAATTATGTTTTGTGGGATTATTTTATGTTTTTTTAACTTTAGATTACGATATCTCGGCAAAAAATGATCGTAAAGTTTTGATCTTTTTACAGTCTAAGACTACAGACATTTCTCTTTTAAACAAGACCTCATTTGTTTAAAAATAATTTAAAACAGACTAATATTTTCATCAAAATATTAAATCCACTTTTTCCAGAAATTTACGCTCTTTTGAGGATCTACGGTCAATGCTCTTCGAGTTTTTATCTTACAAAGAAAATATTTACATCATCTGGAAGATGAAAGCTTTCTCATTCATATAAACCTCATTTCAAGTGTCTATCTTAAAATTTCGATTTTTAATTGAATTTTAAAGAACGCTACTTCACAAATTTTATACGCAGTTCTTCCAACGAGGTACTCTAGGAGTGGGAATCAATCATTCATAAGAACTGCGCATGCGCACAAGGAAACGTTTTATTTACTTTTGCCGGTGTTCACTTTGTCTGTATTCTGTCAAGTTTTGTTTAATTTAGTTACTTTTTGCATATTCTTTCTTTTTATGCTTCTGTCTGAAACTCTGGAATATTTTTTATTATCATTCTAATACTGCGAAACTTAACAATGTTTACCAGGGGTGTTTTAAAACAACTGTTAATTATATTTGTGTTGAGCTTTGATTATGTTTGTGTTTAGCTTTGAGAAAAAATAATTTTGTAAAGGTTTTTTTTTTTTTGGTCTTTTATGCTAAAATAGCACTTAATCAAAAAAAGTAACAAAAACTTACCTGTAAATAGCATACCTCTTTTATAAATTGATAAATTTGAAGTAATTTTTAATGAAATTTAGCTAAAACACCTATCATTCTGTACAAAATCCTAAAGCTAATATTTTAAACTAATTTTAGCTTTTGATTGTGGAAATTTTTTATGTTAATCATGTTAGCAATGTATTATATATGCATTATTTTGTACGTCAAATATAGTTGCACATTAATTTTATAGAAATTTGTGGTATGACTTTCTTAAGTAGCATGATTTATTTTTTCTCGGTGATATCTATTTCTTAATTGTCATATTTTGAGAACATAACATTTTTAAATTCAAAGAAACACAAATAACAGTTTAGGTTAACAAGATTTACTGTCAAGAATTATATCACTCACATTTTGATGCCCCTGTAGCAGTAGTGAATTACATGGTTAACTGGAGTTACTCATTTTGTTCCATTTTAAAGGAATTAGGCTGTGGTTCAAATGGGAATAGCGTTTAGAAACATACGGCATATGAGGCAGATATTACGGATCAAATAATAGCCAAAGATAGCAAGTGTCTATAGGCAATGCGTGGATTATCCCGTATTGCCCTCTACTAACCACAATTTTCAATGCCCATATAAACGTAGAGTACTGTAATTCAGTTTTATAGTGTTGCGTGTGAGTGGAACACTGGTGTGTGGTTTTCAAATGATTTTAGCTTTTACTGGAAATTAGCAGAACATTAGCATCCAAAACAGTAATCGTTTGAAAAGTTTTTATTTATATACACAACTCACTACCATAATACTCTTAAAATTTATATTTTAACACATTTCGGTTACTGCTGTTGTTTGTAAACACACAATCTTCATTGCCATGCTCATTTCAGAAATTTCTCATTGAGATGATGCTCATTTAATGCGTGTTTTCAAAAGTGAAATATACCATGTTCTGTAAATGCCCCGAAAATATTTCTATACAGGAGATGTAGGCAGATTAAAGAATTTAAGTAAACTTTTGTATAATTTATACATTTGTGTGTGTTTAATTATTTAAATTAATAGATTTATATTTTTTAAACATTTTATTCTTGCTTTCTTTTAGGGGTTTATAGAGTTGCGTGTGAGAGGAACATTGGTGTGTGGTTTTCAAATGATTTTAGCTTTTACTGGAAATAAGCAGAACATTAGCATCCAAAACAGTAATCGTTTGGAAAGTTTTGAATTTAATTTATTAAATGCTGATCACAAGATTTCTTTATTTTGTGATACTTTAAATTAATTTTGCGTCACGTGCATAACAACGAAATTAATTGACAAAGAAAATATTAAAATACAGTAAAAGATAAAATTTAACCACTAGACTAATTGAGATGGAAATTTTTAAAAATTTAGTTCAAATTACGTAGCATGCTTTATGGATATTAAATCAAATCTATATATAAAACTGTAATTTCCTCTCAAAATATGCTTCACCATGACGATAAATAAGTCCCAAGGCCAAACTTTAAAATATGCTGTCGTACATTTACGAGAAAATTCTTTCTCCCACGGTCAGTTTTACGTAGCTTGCTCACGTGTAAGTTCGCGGACGAGCCTGGTCATATTAGTTCCGCCCAATGAAGAAACAAAAAAAAAATATTATTTATAAGAAAATCCTCTAAAAAGCAATTTCATTACTTTTTCATTGGAATTATCTTAAAATGTACCCCGTAGCGTTGCACGGGTATTCAGCTAGTATATATATATATATATATATATATATATATATATATATATATATATATACTAGCCTCCTAGCCTCCTATATATATATATATATATATATATATATATATATATATATATATATACTAGCCTCCTAGCCTCCTATATATATATATATATATATATATATATATATATATATATATATATATATATATATATATATATATATATATATATATATATATATATATATATATATATATATATATAATATATGTATATATATATATATATATATATATATATATATATATATACATATATTATATATATATATATATATATATATATATATATATATATATATATATATATATATATAATATATGTATATATATATATATATATATATATATATATATATATATATATATATATATATATATATATATATATATATATATATATATATATATTATATATATATATATATATATATGTATGTGTGTGTGTGTGTATGTATGCATGTATAAGCTCCCCACATTGTATAGTGGTTAGTGTCGTGAGCTTCCACACTGTGGCTTGGGCTCAAGTCCGAATAAGAATTGGTCGTTATCGTGTTGTCCTTTCATGGGGAGCAACGTTGGCTGACCTAAATGGTGCTCCCATTATAAAGTAGCCAGCAAGACTTCCCGGTGAATAACAAAAAGAGAATGTCTCACGACAAGTGCCTCTGCATTCCAAAGAATATATATATATATATATATATATATATATATATATATATACAGGGCCGGCGCTAGGGGTGGGCAAGCCGGGCCCCTGCCCGGGGCGGCAACCTTAGGAGGCGGCAAATGGGCTGTAAAATTAACTAGATAATGAAGAAAATGATTAAACCAAGATTCATCTGAATACTTATGAAAAATGAATAGGTGGACTTTTAATAAAATTTTCTTTTAATATGTTTTACGAACTTTTAATTATAGTTACCCACTCACTTGTTTCTTTGTTTTTTTTTTTTGTTCCCTTATTTACTTATTTCAAGGCGAGATTTTGTTGGCTTTGTTTAGGGTAAATTGTTAAAAAAAACACTTTCTATTCCATGGGTGACGTTTCGGCTTTAACCAAATCTTGAATCTCTGAATAAGGTTTGATTAAAGCCGAAACGTCAGCAATGGAATAGAAAGTGTTTTTTTTTAACAATTTACCCTAAACAAAGCCAACAAAATCTCGCCTTGAAACATTCAAAAGATATTTGAAAACGCCTCTGTTTCGTTTTAAAAAAACACAATTATTTTTTATTGAAACATTTTCTTAATTGTTTTTAGAATGTCTGATGGACGTAAAAGATTATCGGGTGCTCAGTACAAAAGAAAAAGGGTCGAAAAACAAGTTCAAATTCAAAAACAGGCTGGAAGTCTGTCAAGTTACCTACAAGGCACGAAAAGGAACGATACAGACACGGAGATATTAGAAGTTGATTCAAATCTTAATTATGAAGCCATTACCAATCAAGCTACCGATATTGGTCAAGTGGAGCCTACTCCAGGAATATCCAAAGAACCTACTCCAGGGACGTCCACTGAACCTACTCCAGGGAAATCCAAAGAATAGACATTTGCTACGATAATAAATTCAGATCCGGGTTTCTGGCCAACTAGCTTATCAGAAGCCGAAATATATTTTTTGGTAAAAGAAGGAGCAACCCAACCATTAAAGGAATACAGTTTTCTGTATAATGATACCGGTCGAAGATTTAGCGCAGTTCATTATTTGAGAAACATAAAAATTGGTGAAAAAGTCATGCGTAACTGGTTAGTCTATTCAATTACAAAAAACTGTGTTTATTGCTTTTGCTGCAAACTTTTTGGTTCTAATTTAAGTTCTCTTTATACTGAAGGTTTTAAAGATTGGAAGTACCTCGTTGAGACTTTAAAACAACATGAAACCTCTAAAAACCATATCCAAAGTCAAAAATCTTGTATTGAATTTAGTCAAAGAATACAGTACTCTAAAACGATTGACAGTCACTCACAAAGACTCATTACCGCAGAGATAAATTATTGGTACGAGGTGCTTCTATGAATTGTTTCAACAATAAAAATGCTTGCTCAAAATTGTTTAGCTCTCTGAGGTACAAGTGACAAACTTTACGATTTCGGTAATGGTAATTTTTACAAATTATTCATTTACTTGCTCAGTTTGATCCAGTAATGGAGGAGCATATCCACAGAGTGCTCAAAAAAAGAGGAGATTAAAGTCCACTATCTCAGAAAATATATTCAAAATGAAATAATTATTATTTTAAGTGAAAATATAACATCTCACATTATTAGCGAGATTAAAAAAGCTAAAAATTATTCAGTAATTCTAGATTGTAATTCTAGATTGTACTCCTGATGTCAGCAAGATAAAGCAAATGACAGTCTTAGTAAGGTATGTATCCATTGACAAGTCCAATCCCAATGAGGTTTCCATCAAAATTAATGAAAGCTTTTTAGGCTTTCTTCCGGTTGAAAGATCGACGAGCTCTGAACTCTCAACTCTAATACTTAAAAGACTTGAAACATTGGGATTGAATTTGCAGGATATCAGAGGACAGGCTTACGATAATGGAGCCAACATGAGAGGCGATAAATCGGGAGTACAATCTAGAATAATAGCGTTAAATCCACGAGCATTTTACCTCCCATGTAGTAGTCACTCATTATACTTGGTCGTTAATGACATGGCAAAGGCATCGTTTGAAGCCGCCAAATTTTTTAATATGGTCCAAAAAATATATCTATTTTTTTCCTCCTCAACTTTTTAATGGACCATATTAATATAATATGTTCAGGGACTAACTTTGAAACCCCTAAGTGATACTCGTTGGGAAATCCGAATAGATGCATTAAAACCACTGAGGTATCAATTAGGAGGGATATACGATGCTTTATTTGCTGTTTGTAATAATTCGGAGATTGACAACTCTATAAGAGTTGAGGCTTCTGGACTATTAAGTTGTGTTAAGCAATTTAAGTTCTTATGCTCCATTGTAATTTGGTACAAAATCTTTAATTGTATCAATCCAATAAGTAAGCTATTGCAGATAAAAGACTATGACTTACCATCTGGTATGCCAACTCTTGAAAAATTCTAAAGATATTTTCAAGGATCTTAGATCGGACACGGTCTTTAATAAAATGCTTTGCGGTGCTCGAGAACTCGTCGACGAAATTGACATACCGGCTAATTTTGAGCTTATCCAGCCACGTCATAGAGTTCGAAGAAGGAATGTTAATTTTGACTGTGACGCACGAGATGATCCGATAGAAGATCCTACTTTGAAATAATATAAGGCAGAGTTTTATTTTTTCACACTAGACCAAGCTATCAATGCACTTGAATCCAGGTTTGATTTGATCAGTATCCACAGCAACTATTTCCAGTTTTTATACAATATTTATGATTTAAAAGATACCCCTCAAAACGACTTACTAAAATATTGTAAAGATCTAGAAATAGTGTTAACTGATGGGAATTCATCATATATAAACGCACTGGACCTGGCAGACGAGATAGTATCGGTTTTGGCCTTACTAAATAAAAAAGAAAGTCCAATCGAGATTTTAAAATTCATTTCAAAGCTGGATTTTCCTCCAAATCTCGGTATAGTTTTAAGAATCTTACTTACTCTCCCGATAAGTGTGGCAAGTGGAGAAAGAAGTTTCTCCAAATTAAAGTTAATTAAATTTTTTTTACGCTCGAGAACTACCGAGGATCGGCTAAATGGCTTGACTACATTAGCCATTGAACATGAGCTAGCTGAAGAAATTGGTGTAAAAAAAATTATAAAAAAATTCTCAGAATTAAAAGTGAGAAAAAACACTTTTCAGTTTAACTGTATTTTTAATAATTAGGTTTTTATTTTTAGTGGTTCTATAATTTGTTTTACTATCTTTTTATTATATGCATTTTATAATTATATACTAGATTTGTGTCTTTTCTTTTTTTTCTGTGCAACCTTAATTCCAATTTAGTGCCAAACTCATAAATCAAGAAATTTGTGTTTTTGGCAAATCAAAACTTCAACATTTTTAATACCAATTTTTTTGCTCACGTTTTATTTTACTACTAAACATGGGAAGGGTTTAGGTTATCTCTTTTAATTTTTGTTATAAAGGGGCGGCATTTTATCTTTCTGCCCGGGGTGCTAGCGCCAGCCCTGGTGTGTGTGTGTGTGTGCGTGTGATTACAAATTGCTCTTAAAAATTCGATCATAAATTGTTATAAGTAGGTAATGAAGAACTTAAATATTATTACTCTTAGAAGTGAGGCTCTCTGACGTAAATCATTTCACCATTTATAAAGTTATTTTCAAATAAGACCGGTCAAATTTCTCACGGGAATAAAAGAAGTGAAAAGCGAGTTCATTAAAACTACATACATAGTCCGTTATTATCACTCTAAAATGTCACTGTGACGGCAGTTTCCCTCTCTCCTTTGCCAGCGCGGGAGTTAATTATATTTTGATCACGTACGAAAACTTTAGCAGTAACCGTTTGATGGATTTTGCTGTTGTTATGCTCGGCCAGTTGCCGAGTTTTACGTCCCCATTCATAACTGCGAATGACGCAAAAATAAAATTACTTTCCAACGTGAAATCTGTTTCTGTGGAGCGAAGACAATAAAATTCTGGAGAGAATTCGTAGTCACAGAGCTGGAAATGGGAAGAAACGGGATACAGGTTCTAAAGCTGAATGTATGTATAAATATACCCAGTTACATTAGAAAATATTAAACATAGTACAGAATACAGATAGACAATTCTATACGCAGAGCATACATATGTATTGGTAGGTCAGGGGAGGTTTCTGCTTTTAAAAGTCAAAGTCACACACATACACACACATGTATACATACATATATCTATATCTATATCTATCTATTTATATATATATATATATATATATATATATATATATATATATTGCTCAGATCATACTTATTAGATACAATCCATTGGTTTTTAGACAGTATCGGCACCGCTGATGAAAAGATACTGTCTAAAAACCTGTTATTCACTTATCTATTCATATTTTTCACTTATCTTTTCATGTTTTTGGTTCCTGGCTGTAGTAGTTTATGGCTTATACTGGTTTTTCACTTACAACTTTGTCTAATATACATATATATATATATATATATATATATATATATGTGTGTGTGAGTGTGTGTGTGTGTGTATCGGGTGGTTATAATTAAACTTCCCCAATAAACGGCATCCTACAGCGCAAACGGGTGAACGGAATGCAACGAAATTTCGTATATGGGTTATACATGAGATGCGCTCAGTAAGGTATAGTAAGGCTCAGTAAGGCTCAGTAAGGTTTACGGAGTTCCTAGCAATGCGAAGCATTGCACTTCTTTCACCTCCGAACGGATAATGAATTAATAAACCTTTAGTGATTTTCAGAAGTAAACGAGTTGCCAAACATGAATTTAGAATAATCGCACGACTGTTGCCTGGATGCATGATCGCTCGCTGCTTAGGCCTGAGCAGAAAATTCCGTTTCCCCATAGAGGAAGGGTAAACCGATAACTGTGTGCTAAAGAGCAGATACCTTGACGATGACTTTTGCTAAAATGAAACAGAATGACCGCTTCCAATCATCAGATTGATTATTGGACCACTGGTTCCACTTAGAGGCAGGGAGGGGTACCGAAATCGCTTCCCCAGAATTAAGGGAGGTTATTGCAGTACCAAAGCAATTATGTTAAGATAAAAGAAGAAATTAAAGTATTTAAACTTGATATATGAGGAGCCTAGCTTCGTAAGGAGAATGGTCGACCAACGCGTGCCCGATTTCACGGGTCTTTGTAGTATGACGTGAAAGGGAAATTAAAATTTGGATTAAAAAGCTGAAGAAACAAAAAAAGTAGCCCTCACATATATAAGGCTACTGCTATTTGTAGATCAGGTAACGTATCCGATTGATCGAGTTACATCTGGCTGATCTGTATACATCCGTTTGCCAGCTGCACAACAGGTTGGATGAATGGATAAACATACGGATGTAGTTGGATTTTTAATAAGGTGACCCAATGAGTCGATTCTGCAGTGTTCAGCTACGGAGTATTTACTTCTCGGTAATTTTTCAATGAAAGATCAGCAAATGCGTATTTCTGAATTCTTTTTTTTTCCTGAATTTTTCAAAAAATCCTTTCATTTTAATTTATGTTTTCGAAATTATATCTGTTGCAATAGACAGACAATTCACTACCCTACAAAAACTATGAAACATTTTTAATTTTAAAACCTACGCGATCTAAAAAATCTACATAACTAAATTCAAATGGAAAAACAATTAAAAATGTGCATTGACTAATTTGCGATTCGAAAAATACCAAGCGGGAAAGACTCCGTAACGTATAAAACTGAAAGCTTGGTGGAGTACCGACTCCAGTCCTTATAATCACTTAGGGCTCGATTTAGAAAAATCTTACTATAGGCACAACTCGGAATGGGGGCCCCCTAACACTGATGTGGGCGTAAAATTTCGAAAATTGACACATAAAAAAATAATCATGAATCATTGTGAAAGTACCATCTTACCAAGAATTGGCTATTTGAAGCGAAGAAGCCTAGAACATTATTATCAAATAACAAAATGCAATATAACATATTAACTTCATCATTAAAACACCAATACAATGTAACCAGAAAACTTATTAATCCCTGATATACACTATAACATACATATGATGAACTATACATATAACTATACATATGATGAACCAATCAATCAATCAGATTTGAAAGTATATATACAAAAATTTTTGCTACTAAAAAAGGTAAAATAAAAAAAATTTAATTGGGATTTTTTTCTTTTTCCTTTTAAAATTAAAATTTTGGGAGGGGGGCCAACATTCGGGGGCCCCTAGGCTCGGGGCTCCCGAATGTAGGCTGTAGGCGTAATGGAAAATCAGGAACTGTAATCACTTATTTTTGTTATTCTGCAATGTAACTCTAACCTGTCTGAAGTCACAATGTCTCATATTACTATCCCACAAACGTTTGGAAAATATACTGTAACTGGTTGGTTGGGGGTTTAATGGCGCAAGTTCCAGAGAGGACATGCTGCACCAAACACATGGTAAAAACCGAACAAAACATATACATAAGTCAACATTTTAAATCACAATCTAACAAAACGATAATAGAATTGCAGTAGAACCCCGATTTTACGTTGTCCGTTTCGTACGTTATCCCGCTTCCTACGTCATTTTCTTCTGGTCCGTGAAAATTGCCTATACCGATAATGTTAAAATATCCCGGATTTTACGTTATTTCCAGAAAATCCCGCTTAATACGTTTTTTTCTAAAGGCAAGATCAAAATTATTTTTGCTCTACTAGGCTCACACAAACTTTTTCGAGTTATTTCTTTCAAGAAAACTTGTTTCTTATCAGTTTGAAGCGTTCTGACATTTTTTCTGTTCCGTCTTATTGTCCTTTTGTTTGTGTGTGGTAGGCATAAGCGGTTTCTTCCCAGTGTCAAAATCAGAAGGGTGGGGGAAGGAGAAAAGCACGGGGCGCAAGTGGGGGAGAATAACGGCAATGCCTTTCGATTCTTCGATCACTCTCTGTCAACAAAAGTGAAAGAGGTGATGGATCTCTTTTGGTTTGATTGTCCAATGTTCACACTTCACATGGAAAGGGGGGGGGGGGGGAATTCTATGACCAGACCATGCAAAAGGTGCCATGCTAAAGTTAGAACTCGTCTTTAGCATGTTGCTACTGCAGACCTCCCTTCAGAAGAGACCCGAGACCGGTTTTAAGGTTGCTGCCTCGGGGAGGTCGATTCTCAAAATGAGGGGTCGGGGATAATCAACACCCCAGTACCATTTCTCACGGAAAGTATTTATCGCTCTTTAGACATTAAGAAAATTATGAAGGTTTTAATTATTTAGGCTTTAAGAAAACCATCGCATGTTTTGGTTTCCATTTTCATGTAATCAACGTATTTTGGGACTTTTTACCCTGCATCGTATTACTTACTATTTCCCGAAGTAATGTAAGGGAGTTTCAGAAAACCTGAATAAAATTTAGAGTCATGTTTTTTTTTATAAATACTGGATCATACAAAAATTTATTATTATAGATACAGATTTCAAGTATTTTGGTTTTGCAACTGTTATTTTTTCTTTCGCCAAAGGAGACACGATCTTTTTCGGTAATTTTGTTTTCATTTAAGGGTCTTACTTTTTTACTGAAGGTGCAGTTTAGCATCATGTCACATTTAGTTTCATTTCTCATTCCCTATAAAACATAAATACATGAAATTTTTGCCACTGAAAGCTTAATATATGTTGTATGTAGAATAATTATTTCAATGTTCTACAACTGGTATTTTAATTAATTTTCCATTTTTAATTTTGATGAAAATTTTAAAATTGTGTTTTGGCTTGCATCCATTGCGCGCAAGACTGTAGCAAAATTATTGGTTTTAGATTCCCAAAAAATATTGATAAAGTTGTAAAACTAATGTATATTTAACGTATACTCCATTTTTAAGCAATTAAAAACTTAAATTTTTTAAATTTAAATTTAAATTATAAAACTTTGAAAAAATGCATTTTTTTATTGAAAACATGTTAATTTTAAAAAATTAATGCAATTAAAAATACTAAATTTGAAGTATACATTATTCCTTGCATCAAAATAAACGTATTCACCAACTTTTATAGAAATTGCTTTATCAGTTTCTTTATCAGTCAAAAAATGACTGCAAAAAAGACACAACTCTAGTATAATTTTACCCCAATTTCCCCCTCCAAATATCGGAATAGAACTGCACTTTAAAAGCGCCGGCCTTAGTTATTGCGGGGCCCAACTGCAGAAATTGCGATAAAAATATAATGTACAGATATTTTGATAAAAATATAATTACACACTGGCCTGTGGCGGCCTTGTGGTACAGAGCGCTGGCTTTCGGTGCTGAGGGTGCTCGGATCGAATCCCGGCGTTGCGCCACTGAAAATGCCTCCGTTTATGTCGTCCTTTTATAGGTGGGTAGTGCTGGTCCACTTATATGGCACACCCATAATAAAATATTTGAAAGTGGTGTATGTCCACTTTAAAAAAATGAGTTAACGGTGATTTTAGTAAGATATAGACACCTTTTTTTCGTACGATTTTTTCATAAAGTAAACAAAAGAATTTTGGCTATAAAATGTTATCGCAAAAAAATTTCTTTTAAAGTGGAATAAGTCCATTCCTAATAATTATAATAAAATCAACTTGCTTATTGCAATTATTATTGATTAGTACGACTTCAGTGTACACTACGCTTTAGCATATATTACTTAGCTAGTGTCTTAAAAACAACATCGTTAACAAGATAACGGTATTATTGTTCTGATTAAGTGGTCAGAAGTAATTTCACTGATTTGTTTGATTTTCTTTCGCAATTCCTACTGTTTGGTTTGTGTTTCTTATACTAATAGATTGCAGCGCGAGTATTATTTAAATATTTTTATTAAAGCAGAAAATCAAAGTTTTAGATAAATAACATTTAATACAGTTGTTACAATGAGTTCACATACCTATAAAAAAGACGATAATATGTCAATTTGGTCTCATAGTGATGTTGGTAAGTAAGAGTTTACATTAAAATATCCATTTCACTGAAGCTAATGTATATAAAAATATGGACTTGAATTTCCACTTGTTTTTATTTTTTATAATATGTTATTTTTGAAAGTGGTATAAGTCCATTTGGAGTTAAAAAAATAGTTTATTTTTTAAATAATTTTAATAATTATTATTTCATAGTAAAATTTAAAAGGTGTATAGTGTTAAAAACATCACTCGAATTGATTAACTTTTGCCAATATTTTTAAATTCATTCAAATACAAACCTTTAAATATCTCGATACGTGAAAAAATGGACTTATGCCACTTTCAAAAATAACAGCTTGTATGTTAAAGCCATTTCAGTTTAGACATATTTTTAATTTTCCAGATCAAATAGGTTCAACTGGCAAGGTCGGCCCTGTCCTTTAAAGTGTGCTACCCTAATGACCTCTTCTAATCAAAATTCACAATTAACTTTATCAACACTAAAAAATTTTCCCATTTTCCGCAATTTGAATAAGGAAAATTTTCTTCAAATTTTAATTTCCCCCTCTTTGAAATATTTTCTCATAACTTGGTTTTTGTTAACTTTTAAACTGGCCAAAAATATGGCTAATAAAAACGGGAAAGATGTTTTGCTTGGTTGCAAATTTATACCTTGGAAAATAGACTTCAGAAATGAGCATTTAAACATTTCAGATTATACAGCACATCATGGCAGTTAATATTCCAAAAGGTATAATAGTTCCAATAGGTAATATAGTGTTTAAAATTTCCTTTCAATTGAAACTGCAGATGTGTATTTCTCCCCATCTGTTTCTTGTAAACACTGCGTTTTCTTTAGACTAAACCATTGTCAATAGGTAGAAAAACACCCGTTCGACTCTTCCTTGGGACAAATGCCGATATTTGGCGAAAAGTGGGGGATGTTTGGTGACAATCTCTTCCTCTCTCCTCATCAAAAAAGAACTCTCCCCGAGTGACGAGTTTCTCAGGGATCTTCTCTTCAGAGGTCGACTGTACCTTTAGCATGTGCCAGACCATGCTAAAGGTAAAACTGGTTTCAGCTGGTCTGTAAAAGTTCGTTTGAGCATCGTAACCATTTTTCTCACTGTCAAGCGTTCTTAAAACCCGATGAAGGATGTCTAAACGAAAATGTTTCTCTCTATCCGAAAAGGCCGAAATCGTCGAAAAAGCTAAAGAATTTCATGGCACTAAAATTGATCTTGCTAAATCTTTGGGTATTGCATATTCAACTTTGCAAATGATTTTAAAGCAAGAAGCTTCAGTAGAGTTAAGTGCTGAAAAAACGAAAAACGCTTAAGACATCTCCGTATGATGATGTTGAAAAAAAATTTAATGGAATGGTTCAAGGAAGCCCGGGAATCGAAAATTCCAACAAACGGATCCACCTTTAAAGAAAAGGCACTTGAAATTGTTGAAAGGCTTAAATTCCAGGGCTTCTCTGCATCGAATGGTTGGATCGACAGATTTAAAAAAAGGAACAATTTATGTTTTAAATCTATCTGGGGAGAATCCGATGGTGTGGATATTGCAATTGTGCAGCAGTGGAAAGAGAACACTTTGCCAAATTTATTAAAGGAGTACAATCCAAGAAACGTATTCAACGCCGACGAGACGGGACTATTTTTCAACTTGTTACCCTTCAGAACATTGACGGTCAAAGGCGAAAATTGCCACGGGGGAAAGCTTTCAAAAATACGCTAACTGTTTTACTATGTACTAATGCCGACGAAAGTGAGAAATTAACGCCTCTTGTGATCGGTAGAGCAAAGAAACCACGGTGTTTCAAAAATGTGAAAAGTTTAACCACGGATTACGCTTAGAATAACAAGGCGTGGATGACTCAATCGCTGTTTGAAGATTTTCTTCGAAAACTGGATAAAAAAATGCGACTACAGAAGCGAAAAATCATTATTTTTATTGATAACTGCGCCTCTCATTTGGATCTTAAATTGAAAAATGTGCGAGTAGAATTTTTTCCAGCAAACTGCACCAGCCAACTTCAACCTTTGGATCTAGGAATTATCCGATCATTTAAATCACATTACAGGAAACAACTGGTTAGGAAATAACTTCTTTTTATTGGTTTCGGTGACCTGCATGATGCTTCTACAGCAAAGATAAATGTTCTAGAAGCTCTGAATTTGATTTCTGCAGCGTGGGACAGTGTCGACAAAAAATGCGTTACCAATATGTTTAATAAAGCAGGTTTCTCGGAATCCAACGATGAAGTTAGCCCTTCACCTTCAGATTACAATGAAACGGAAGAAGATTTCTTGGCTGAAGGTGAAAATCTTCCGGAAGTCGATGACGCGTATATCGACTGCGACGCACATCTCATCACTTCACAAATTCCTCAGATATCTAATTTAATGCCAGCTTCCGATGATAGTGGTAATGAAGATGAAGAAGAAATAACGGAGGTTGTAGTACCCACAGCTCATCAAACAATTCAAAGCATAAAAAATCTGAAACAATTTTTAGTTTCGAATGTAAACCAAGAAGCAAATTTGTGAAAAATTGTTAGTATTGAACGTGCTGTAGTTGAAATTGTATTGAAAAGCAAAAAACAAGTAAAGATTACACATTTTTTCCGATAGTTCATCCGGTGAGTGTCAGTTTTTGAACAATATGCTTATTTTTTTTTAACCCCAATTTTACGTTTTCACGTTTCGTACGTTTTTTACCGCTGGTCCCATGAAAAACGTAAAATCGGGGTTCCACTGTATATACGTTGTAAAACCGTGAAAACGTTGTAAGCAAGTGTAATAAAAGTAGTCATGTCATAGTCACGAGGAAAAGTCAAATATGGTAAAATAACAGTGGTCACTGTAACTGAATAGCCCAGTTAACTTTCAAGCGCCATTTTTCAAACTCCAATCTGAGATCTAGTGTTTTTACTCGTTACGCATTCTAGTTCTGTTACTATTTTTATCAACAAACTTATTACACCCTTACTTTGCAATAGAAATTATTTTGATCCTCAATATTTTTCAACCAACCTCAAAGAGATCATTAATTTGTCAATCCAAACGAAATTTCTCACTTCAGCAGAGTAACCTTTGACAACTAGCTCAGCGAGACGTCATTCTGTCATATCACCACCAGGTAACGTTTTATCCCGGAATAAGTGATTTGGAAATGCTAATAGAACGCGAGAGCTACTGTCTTATCATGAGAGCATTTAGTGCGAGAGACATATTAACACATCCAACTGTATGTCTAACTAAATTAGCTTGTGCTGCACTGCTCTGCGCATACGTTCATCAAGCGCCAAGTTTGATTGGCCCTTGTGGAGAACTCTGAATCTGTTTCAGTTTAGAGTTAAGGATTATAGGCTAAGATTATAGACAGATTGTGTAAAATATGTGGGATTTATATACGAGGGTAGAAAGGAGGATGCATTTCGTACGCTCAAAATAAGGCTGTCATTCGATTAAGAAATTATACCACTAACAAATAAATTCGATTTTTTTTAAACTTAGTCGAACATCAGACTGCGTAAGTTTTTCTCATATCTGACTATTTTCCATATTTGCTATCAATTATTAAATAGTAATGTTTATGACTTTTGCAGCCTTGTGCCATATTAAAATTATTGAAGTTTATAAAACATTGTACTGTTCGGGATTACGCAGTAAAGCGTATAACGGCTGGGCTCTAGAAACTTTTTTTTACCTATCCCAAGATATTAAATCAGTTCATGGATCCCAGTGGCGTTAATTTTACAATTCAGGGGGGAGATATTATTGTTGTAGACACCCTTCTTAGACTACGTAATAAAGCCTAGACAATGCCTATTGTTAGGCTTCCATTAAATTTAAAATGCCTATAGAGGGAGCCACTAGAACGAAATGGTTTTTGTGCTGTCATAATTAGAGCATGTTTTGAGAGTGTGAGATGTAACTTTGAAGGAACTGACTGTAAAAGATACGTGGCTTTAAAAATCTTGCACCACTCGTCGTAGAGCGGATTTGTTATCGTTGTATTAGGACAATGTGGGCATGGCCGGATGTCCGGGCCTGCGGAACTGACGTTGAGCGGATTGCTGTTGTGGCATCCGGTCATCGGGATTCAAATTTTCGTTTATGCTAACGTAGTGGTCGGCGTAACGTTTCGAATTCTACTTTTTTTTAATATAAATATATATATATATATATATATATATATATATATATATATATATATATATATATATATATATATATATATATATATATATATATATATATATATTAAAAGGAAACCAGTTTAGAACTGAATTACGGATTTTAGGAATTTAGAATGCAGGTTCAGTGTGAACTTGAATCTGTACAAAGTAGCTTGATGGATACTTTGAAAAGCTCTTCTGTTACTGCAGGTTTCTGTTTCGCTTATGCTAACTGATTCGTAATTTATTTTGTTTCTTATGTATTTTTAGGGAGTGTATATAATACATTTTGACATATTATATGTATGTGCAATATTTGCTATTTTAACAATTTTGTCTTATTGGTGATAAGCTGATATTCTCTGATTTGAAATTAATTTAATTCAACAATTTAGATAAAACGTAGTTAAGTTTTGTTTTCACAGTCTTTTTAGTTTCATTATGCTGAAGTTTAAAACTTCATTTCTATGAAATATAATTTCTTCATTACGAAGATTTTAAATGGAACTTTGTCAATTAGAGACCAAGCTGTTTAACCCTGCATTGGTCACGCGGCGTCTCACAGACGCCAATAGCAATTTGTTTGCCTATTGATGGATTGCTCTGTATACTCAGCAGATGTTACTACGTATCTTCGAAGTGTTTATGGATGAATCATAGCTAACAACAACAACAGCAACAACAACAAAAACTCACGTAGTTGTCATGATTCTTTTATAGTATACGGATATTTGCCAAAACACCTGATTGGCGTTTTACCAAATTTGTAAAAATTGCTAATAGAAATATATTTTTAAAAATTTTCTTTATTATTATTTATGCTATTGTAAAAATTTCTTATATAAATACAGTTTAACGTAGGATTACGTTCCTCCATAACCGTCCTGCGAAAAGCAAAATTTCAGACGCCAAAACCATCCGTCCATCCGTCCTCGCGAGTTGTAATTTTGTCAGCGCGCCAAACCCAGTCTATCGCTTGGACAAGTTAAAGAGAAAAGTACAAGATGCGTCAAAATTTTCACATACATATATATATATATATATATATATATATATATATATATATATATATACAGTGGTACCTCCCTTAACGGACATTCCCGAATAGCGGACACCTCTAATTAACGGACACTTTTACGAGTCCCAGTCCATTTATAGAGGACAATCCATGTTATTCCCCCTAGATAGCGGACACTCTGAATAGCGGACAGGTATTTTTGAAATCCTTTCAATTATTTTGGCAAAAATTTCAAAATTATTCTAACAAGCAAGATAAAAATATATGCTTATGCGTCTTTACAAAGCCTAGATGTTTCAAGAACATTGATGTACGAAAACTTAGTATTTCGTGGAAGTCAAATAAGAAAGCGTGGATGGCCGCTGAGATAATGAATGATTGGTTGGTGGAGTTAGACAACAAAATGAAAAAACAAAAGAGTAAATCATTCTTTTCATGGACAATGCTACTTCCCCTCCTGATGATTTAAAGCTCAAAAATGTTAATTCAGTTTTCTTGCCTCCTAACACTACTTCGATGCCACTACAGCCACTTGATCCGGGAATATCCGCAACTATAAAGTAAGATACAGAAAGCTGCTTCTGAGACATGTATTCTGATACATGCTGCTTCTGAGAATACATGCTTTCACAGATAATCTTCTGCAAATCCAGCGAAGAGTTGGAAAAATCGGTATCTGTTTTGGGTGCAATTTCCTGGACTACATCAGTCCTTAAAAAGTTGGAACCTGGGTGCGTTCTAAAATGTTTTAAGAAGGCGGGATTTTTGAGTACAAGCGAAGTGGCTACTGACAGTACTACGGAAAAATCGAAAAGAACTTGCGGATCTAGTAGCCAATTTGGATTCAAATGTTAACGTTGAAGAGTATGCCAAGATCGATGACGTTTTATCCATTGAGGAAGAAAACCTGCATGTTTCCAATTTCATTCATCGGGACACCACTGAAGCACTGGCCCTTTCTGAGGAATCGGAAATGGAAGACCGCGAAATGAAAGATTATTCGGAAGCACTGAAACACAGCGAACGATTAAAACAGTTCTTTCTGAACAATGAAGATTCGGAGGGACGAGCAAAGCTAAGTCCTACGAAGATTCACCTTGAAAAACAGGTTTGCTGAGTGAAAAAGAGAAATCAAACTTCGTTAACAGATTTTTTCAGTAGTAATTAAAATAAATTAGCTCCTATATATTGTATTTTGGGATTCTTTAATGCAAGATAAGAGGATTAGCACAAAATTAACAGGTAAAGTAGTAAATAGTTATTCTTTTCTTATCAAATTAATTTTTCCTTTCTAATTAAAATTGCAGTCGTAATTTTCAATCAAAAGTCAAACAGAAGTGCAAAAACTTTTTTTATAAAATGGTTGTCCTCCCCAATAACGGACACCACCTAATAACGGACAAAACTTTTGGTCCCGTGACTGTCCGATTTTCGGAGGTACCACTGTATATATATATATATATATATATATATATATATATATATATATATATATATATATATATATATATACTAGCTGAAAACCCGCACTTCGCTATGGAGTACATTCCAATTAAATACAACTGTCAATGTATGCAATTAATGCCCCAAAAAAATAAATAAATAAATATATATATATATATAATGTGTGTGTGTGACTTATGCCACCCGCTCTAGCCGTAGGCTAGACCAGGTCCAAGAGGCCAAAAGTTACTATGAAATCGTTAACAAGCAAAGGGTCTCTATAAATACCCTCCTTGGCAAGCCCCAGGCAGTTTAGAATATGACCAGGAGAGGCTTCAGCAGCATTGCATTTAGAGCAAAAAGGGTAAGATTTTTGCCCCTGATTGTAAACAAGACACTTTAGGTGTCCACTAGTAAATCTGTTAAGGGCGGTTTGTATATATTTGTAATAAATACGGTGATCAATATATACAATTGATGTAGAAAAAAATATATATATTTATAAAAAAATCGTAAGGATATTTTTATAGACAAAATAATGTCCAATCGTCTGCCACATTAGCAATAAAAAAAATATTTTTGTGTCTATTTAGTTGTTATGCACGTGACGATAAATTTATTTAAAGTGCCAGAAAAAGAAATCACGTGATCAGCATTTAATAAATTAAATTCTAAAAATTAATCTTAAAAAATTCACCAAAAATAAGAAAATAGAGGTAAAGATTCGAAAAAGATTTCATTTTAAAGGAATGTTTAGGATATTTCTCGTGATATAAATTTTATAACCCTCAAATTATTATTTTAAATGCAAACTTAAAAAAAAATTACTAAAACAGCTTAAAAATTTAATTTTTAAAAAATCTAAGAAGAATTTTTCAAAAATCTCTCTTAGTGCATCACTACACTATAAGAAGACTCGCTATGCAAAATGTCAGCCCTTTAGGTCCAGCGGTTTGCTCTGTGCGTTGTATGTCAGTTAGTCAGTCAGTCAGTCAGTCAGTTACGGAACTGTTTTATATATATATATATATATTATATATATATATATATATACACATACGTACATATATAGAGAGATACATTTATACATACAAAAGTGGTAAGCAACTATAAGTAATCCTACGTCAGTAACCAGCGGTAGTTTCGTTAGAAGAGACTACCTGAAATTTTTTTTCATTTGCTTTAATTTATTTTATGATAAAAAGTGCATATAAAATTACATATAAAAAAATTGATTGGTTTTCATTTACATTCATCATGTCTTTAACTTACGGTTTTAATAATTTTTCATTTTTACAAATAGAAAAACTGAAACCTAAATAAGATAAAGCGGCACCTATCATACGCCATGCGAACATGCCAGCAATTGCTGTTTCATATTATAAATGGATTCTGCCCTTTTTTGCTAGCCTTTTTATTTTGTTTATTCCAAATGCGAGATCGAAATCTTCAATTTAAGCCCTACCATAGAGCAAGTTTTCAAGTAACCTGTTTGACATATATATTGGGCAAGTTGCTGTATTGGGCAAGAACTTAAATTCGTTGGTGAGGCAAATCTTATTTCATCTTACAGGCCGTACTCCTACGTCACCCAAATATCTAATCCCTGTCGAGACGCGATGCATTCGGCGAGACCTTTTCCTTGATGCCAGATCTAATTCAATTCAGTGACGGAGTTCTAACTAACATCGATGTACGCAGAGATTCATAACTTGAATGGGAATGCATCGTTCAAAGGGGAGCACTATATTCTAACGCACAGAAAAGTACACGGAAAACAGTGTGGAATTTAGCAAAAGTTCCAAAAATTTCGCTGTTCATTTCTTTAAACCCGTCTGCACACGGAGCAACTCAAAAGAAACTGATAACTGACTCAAATCAAACCCGTCCGACGGGTTTGTAACCAGTTGCGCCGTGTGCGTGGCTCCATTCAATTACATAGGTTGCGACTCATCACGGACTGGTTTGTGATTTGAGTCAGTTATCAGTTTCTTTTGAGTTGCTCCGTGTGCAGACGGCCTAAGGGTAAATATACTGTTGAATCTCAAATTTTGATTACTCGTTATTCTACAATCAATAGTTACATTAGATTTGTATTATCGAATTTTAAACTCTAATACTGTAATAGCATCACTAATAACTACAAGATAAAAAGAACTTTTTATGGACCACGTTTTTAAATTTTCTGTTGAATCATATAAACTTGACGATTCTCTCTTAATTGCACAAACCTTCACTTAATTATTCTTTTTCACTTTCTTTCATTTAATTTTAATCACTTTTTAGTTGTTTCCACTATCCACTGACTTTATAAACTTTAATTTTTATAATTTTTTTTAATTTTTCACACAATATTTTAGTAAACAAACTAAATTCACATGTATTCTGTTTTCAAAATCGTCAAACGCCGTTACGCAAAAGTGCAAGTATTGAATTCGATCGAAACGTCACCTTGCGGATTTTTTCGGCTAAAAGTATTTAAAGGATGCATTGTCATCGTGTTCTGGGCTATTCTAAAAGTCTCAGATGTCTAGCTAGTCGGGAAGATTGTTAAAAATCGATTGCAAGATTTGTACGGAACAAACACACAAACAAATAAACAAACAAGAAAGCGAATTAATAAAAACATGGTAATAAAAATTTCCTAATTACAGTATTGTAATGTATATAATTTAACCCGATATGAAATTTGACGGATTTCCAAAATTAGGGTCGGGACGGTAGATACTTTACGGTTTAGCATCATTTCGGCCCTAATACTTTTGAGAAGAGTTGAAATTTAGACGAAAGTCGAACTGTGAAAGTTAAGATGATGTCCCTACCCTAGTCCAGCGAGACTCCTGAAATTGCTAAATTTTCACAGTGTCCGACCTCTAGAAATGGGAAGAAATTTGACCACAAATGAAATTCGACGGATTTCCAAAATTCCAATCCTTGCGCTTGAGGGTTTCCGCATGCTTATCTGCTCGTAATTAAGTATTCCCGCTCGTCATTAGTGCTCAAGCTTGAAGGTCTCCACTGGCGCTAACCGATGAAAAGAGAGAACATCTAAAGAAAACTTAAGAAAAGTAGAGAATCATGATAATGACCTGATTTTATTTAGCACGGTTAAAAATTAATTTCCTGAAGAAAATAATTATATAGTACAGTTTGTCGCACGTTATTCTTCAAGAAGATATTGATTGAATAGTAAAAAACATATTTATACAACAAACTTTTTATTCACCAACTTGAATATATAATTACAGTTTGCGAAACATGCGATTATTTATAATTTTCCAATTTCATCTTTAGCGGTATTGAAGGGGGTTATTTACGCTAAAACACATTGTCCGCAGGATAATTGAAATTGACGAAATGTCTAAAATTCCGTACAGGAGTCTAGTAGTTTTTCTGGCGTTCTTAGCTAACAGAACGAGGCCTGATATTTCATACACAATGTGCATTTTTTTCTGAGTTTCAACAAAATCGAGGAATGATTCATTGGATGGGACTTCTTAAGTTACTAGGATATATAAAATGTACTAAAAGTTTAAAACTTGACATTTCTAATATTAGTAATCCAAATCTTATTGCTTATTCTGACGTTGATTTTGCAAACAATTGTGATAGGAGAGTTTTTATGGGAGGTCATATTATTTTGGTTGATCAGGCTCCAGTAGTTTGGCGTTCTTTTAAACAGAAATCGGTATGCTTGAGTAGTATGGAATCTGAATTTGTTTCCTTACCGGAAGCATCGAACGAACTCATTTGGTATGAACGTACACTCTTAGACAAAAAAAAACGACGCACCAAGGAGTAATGCAAATTGGACACAAATTGATATGCATACAGGTTTCGACGGAAAATGCAACATTTTAAAGTTTGGCGGTATGCATGAACATATGACGCTGCAGCGCATCTTAACTGCGCAAGTGGTATGATATTAAGAAGGAGAAATTTCGATTCCAGGTCATAAATTCTTTTCGAATTTCATTCCGTGTACTCAGGTAGACTGTAACTATGCCTCGCATACAGGTGCGTGAACAATATGCACATATGTCAGCATTTGAGAGAGGACGTGTAGTTGGGCTCAAAGAAGCCGGTTGTTCTAATCGGCGAATCGCTCGACATTTGAATAGGGGCGATGCCACTATTAGACGATGTTGGCAGGAATGGGTGAACCATGGCCGAACACAGCGTCAAGAAGAAAGCGGTCGGCCTAGAAAAACGACAGAACGTGAGAACCGAGCAATCGTCAGAGCGGCACTTACAGCCCCAGATTCATCATTATCATCGATCGTACGGGCAACCGGTGCTTCAGTGACCGCAAGGACCATTCATAGGCGGCTCAGAGAAAGGGGGCTGAGCTCACGGTGCCCCTTGCGCCGACTACCATTCACATCTGTACACCGACAAGCCCGTTTGCAGTGGTTTCGGGCACATTCGACCTGGATTGTCACTGACTGGAGTAGAATTGTCTTCAGTGATGAGTCCCGCTTCGAATTGAGCCCTGATTACCAGCGAATGCGTGTCTGGAAACGCCGCGGACAGCGGTGGGATACCAACCTGACTGCAGTGGCGTAGCGAGCATAACTGGCGCCCGGGCCACGATACCTTTGTGGCGCTCCCCCTGAAAAACATATAGTAATATAATATATAGACCCTATATTGGCGCCCTCGATAAACATATAATAACATAATATATAGACCTTATATTGGCACTCCCCCCCCGAAAAGCATATAGTAACATAATATATAGACCTTATGTTGGTTCCCTCCCCTAAAAACATATAGTAATATAATATAAAGACCTTATATTGGCGCCCCCCACAAAATAATATAGTAATATAATATATATACCTTATATTAGCACCCTCCCCGAAAAACATATAGTAATATAATATAGTGACCTTATATTGGGGCCCTCCCCTGAAAAACATATAGTAATATAATATATAGACCTTATATTGGCATCCACCTCGAAAACATATAGTAATATAATATATGGATCTTACATTGGCGCCCCTCTGCGAGTGGCGCTCGGGGCATGATAGACCCCCTTGCCCCCCTTTGCTACGCCACTGTCTGTGGCAACAACGATTTTATATTCTTTACGAAAATAAATTTAAATTTAGACAAGGCATTTACGGTCCATGATATGCTGCTAGCATAATTATTCACTTTTTCTTAAAATTTATGTGATACCCTCAACACCAATAACCGACGCGCTACTCCAAACCCTTTTTTAATGCTTAATTTTGTTAATTACTTTACGGGCATTATTGCCAATTTGATATTAGTTTTCATTTTCCCAAATATTCAATATGCGAATTCGGCCATATAGTGTATAATTTGGCGTTGTGTCTATTCAGCTAAACTTTTTTTCATTGCTAGGTTAGAAACATTTCCACAAGTTACCGCATGCAAATAATCAAAGAAAATAGCGATGTTTATGAAGGCTTTTATAGCGCGTAATACAAATAGAGTTTGAATCTTGATTATTTTGGCTAATGCGTGTTTCGTTTATACGTAATTTGATTACGAATCTACGGTAGAACAGAAAACATTTACAGTCTTAATCCTTTTAATGTGTTTCGAAGACACCGCGATATCGGCGGTTATGCACCGGACTCACGTAAAAAGATACACTCACGTGAACTCACGTAGGTGTTTTTCACGTGTTTCACGGAGAACTCACGTGAAAAAATTTACAGAGATATGTTAGAATTTCGCTTTTAACAATTGTCATAATCGGTTATCGAACCTGAGTATTTGACCTTTAGGTCGACGCTTTCCGAAATGATTTATTTCGGCATTAGGAGAAATGCTCATTTTAAATATTTCCCCTCGTAAAATTATTCAAAATACAAAAAACATGTCTACATATAAGGAAAAAAACCCATTAAATTTAACATAACATATTTCTCGCATAATCAGACAGTCTATACAGAACTGGATGAACTTTCGTTAACGGCTTTCTAAGCCTGATATAGCTGCTAAATCAACGCGAGACGACAAAAACCCTTTTGCAATGCTGAAGAGCTACCACGTGTGTCCAGTGAATCACGTGTGTCACGTGTGTCCGTGAATGCTTTATTATATTACTATTACAAACCATTAATATTAAAGTAATAAGTTATATGAAACTTATAGAACCGTGTATTGATGATTCAGTAAGTTTTCGCGATGATTTATCTATTTGTTTGTCTATGAGGGCAAAGACCTATATAAACTTTTGCTCCACGTTTTAGAAATTTCTTGCTCCAATCGATAATACTTCCTGTGAATATTATGGTCCAAATACTATTTAGAAAATTAACACAAAAACTACAACTAAAGCAGCATAAACCTTAGAACCAAAGTATTGTAAAATAATTAGCGTTCAACAATAGCGATAGCTGCGAATAGCGTACTTTATAAACCAACTCAAAATAATTAATATTGAGCGGTATTCTTTAGTTTATAACGTCTTTTTCCAGAATCTTCCTAGCATCTATATATTTAAGTTGCTAAGCAACTTTTTGGGCTGTCGGTGAGAGAAAACGACTGCATCCATTTACTTCAATTTGGTCTGAAACGAAAGCTTGTAATCCATAGATTTGTCAAATTTGGTTTTTGTAACCGCAATTTCTATTAATGAGCGATAATTTACAATTAAAAATTGATTTCTGCGCATGCTCAGTGGCATGTTTAAATCTGTCTTAAGAAACTCACCGTTTCTGCGCATGCTCAGTGACATGTTTTAATGATAAACACGTTTATTCCGGGGAGTCTCTCTAGATCCTCTCTACCTTTTTTCATTTTTATGAAAATTATGTTTGTGAAATATAAGATTAAACCTGATGGAAATTCTTTATTTCGCGCTGTTTAATTAGCAAAAATTTACAATAAAAAAATTGCTTTCCGCGCATGCTCAGTGACATTTTTAAATCTGGCTTTAGATACCCACTAAGCACGAGGCCGCTTAACCCTTTATAAGGTAGCGGGAAATAATTTCCCACTTCACAAAATCAGTTCTAAAAAGGCAATGGGAAGTATTTTCCCACAAAATAGGCTGCTAATAGCTAACATTTAACCTTTGAGTGCAAAAAAAAGTCAACAGATGGCACTTCAAGTCCATTGGATATTTTCAAAACAAGTTTGAAGCAGTGAACTACCACGCTTTGTCTTAGGATTGACTTCAGAATATATCTCCTTCAATCATATGGATGATATAATCACACAAAAGTAAGTTTCATTTTATTTTATAATGCATTTATGTACTACAAATTTGTACTCTTATTTTTTTGTTAACGTTTTTAATTATTGCGAAATATTTCTTTGATGTTTAGTCACTTGGTGGGAAATATATTCCCATTGCCCCTTGGGCTAACAGGTGGTGGGAATTATATTCCCACTGCCCTTTAGGTAAATAGTTGGTGGGAATATATTTCCCACGGCCTTATTACGATGTACTTTTGGTTTTGTTTATGATCTGAATAATGATAAAAAATGCTTGTTTTTATTATATTTCTTCTGACATTTTTATTTTAGATAATGGATAAAATTTTTAAAACTAAAGAGGAAGCGTTGGAATATATGTATTCACTTCCTGACTACAACGGACTCGAACGACTCGAATGAAGATGATGATGATGATGAAATAGAAGACACAGTGAATGAAATTTTTTCAGCAACAACATGTCAAAATCCTCATGGACATGACACCGATATAGATTTAGATGATGTATCTGTGACTGAGCCGAACCCACTAACGCGTCAACAAGCTGATAGAAAACGCAAGCAAGCAAAAAGTTATGAGAGGAAGAAAATACCAAAAACAACAAGAATAACCAGACAGACCGCACACATAAGTTTATTACCGGATCTAACAGATATATGTGATTCCGATGACGATATAATTGATCCTGATTTTGTTTTACCTGCTGTTGAATCGGATGAGGAAACTATCGTCGAATCAGGTGATGAAGCAATTCTACAATATGATAATGCGATTGTTAGTGAGCCGGATGATTCAACTTCTGAAAATGGGTGGCAAAGTAAATTTCAAAATATTACTCTTGCAAGTTTCTCACAGAAAGCAAAAGTAAATAATGCTTTCGATGGTGAAGATAGTCCAGTATTGTGTTTTCAACGATTTTTTGATGAAAATTTGATTCATCACATTGTGAAACAAACAAATTTATACGCCATGCAATTAGGAGTAAAAAACTGGAATTCTACTAATGCTGATGAGATAAAAGCATACTTTTCGATTCTCATATTTATGGGAATCCATCAACTACCTCACCTTGACCATTACTGGTGCAGTGATCCTGCTTTGCATGTACAGTCTATTGCAGAAATTATGACTTGCAAACGGTTCAAAAAAATTCGCCAGTGTTTACATTGTAATGATAATTCTCAAGCCAAAAATAGGGACGATCCAAATTTTGATAAACTTTACAAAATAAGGCCTGTAATCGAAATGCTCAACAAAAAATTTATCAGTGAGTACTCTCCTTCACATTGGCAATCTATTGATGAATGTATGGTTTTGTTCAAAGGCCGTTCATCGCTCAAACAATACATGCCGAAAAAACCGGTGAAAAGAGGTTACAAAATATGGGCACGCGCTGATGCCACTACTGGTTACCTGTGTCAGTTTGAAATTTATACTGGTAAAGATAATGCAACGCAAGGTAATTTGGGTGAAAATGTAGTAAAAAAAATGTGCGGTGAAATACAAAATTCAGGGTCATTTATTGTATTTGATAATTAGTTTTACAACAGTGCAGCTTTTTGAAGATTTACAAAACTTAGGATTGTATGGATGTGGAACAGTTAGAAGTGACAGGAAAGGTTTGCCAGATTTTATGAGAAAGAAAAATAAATTAGAAAAAGGAGAACATTTATGGAAAACAAAAAAGAAAACATCAGCTATTCAGTGGAAGGATAACAGGCATGTTACACTGTTGACAAGTGCTCATGACCCTCAAAGAGTCATGAAAGTGAAAAGAAAGCAGAAAGATGGAAGTCGAATTGAAGTTTCCTGTCCAGTAGCAATATATGAATACACATGCTACATGCGAGGAGTTGATCGGTTCGATCAAATTAGAGAATCTTATTCTGTAAGCAGACGTTCAAGAAGAAATTGGATGCGACTGTTTTATTTTTGTCTGGATGCTGCATTAACAAATGCGTTTACTATATTTAAACTTTCGAAACCAAGTGATAATAGAAAGCATTTAGATTTTTTGTTATCTGTTGCGAGAGATCTTTCACAAGCGTATGTTACAAGCAAATCTCGTAAAGGAAGAACCTCAATAAATTACCTTAGAAAGGAGAAAGCACCAGACGGAAAACAAATGGGTGTTCCGGAGGAAATAAGATTCACCAATGTTGGTATTCATCTTCCTATAGAATTGCCAACATACAGAAGATGTAGAATGTGTTCAACAAAACAGCATGAAAAGCGTACTAAAGTTGAATGTAAAACTTGTATAGTGCCATTGTGTGCGACACCATGCTTTACAAGGTTTCATACAAAATGAAAAAAATGTAGCTACAGGATTTATTTTTTTTAAAGCTGTCAACAAACGAACAAATTAATGTTATTTTTTTCAATAAATAAGCAATTTTTTGTAATTGTGTCAATATAGTAATGTGGTTTTTATAGGGTGGTGGGAAGATATTTCCCAGAGCATCATGGGCAGAGGGAAATTATTTCCCACCCTGTAAAATAAAAATGGCAACACTGACACAAAAATGACCTTGTGAATTTTAATATATGTTATCTGTAGGCAACATTTTTTATATAAATTACTTTTTGTGCATGCAAAGTTTTTTTCGCCTTATAAAGGGTTTTAAATACATTAATTTGTTTCTGCGCATTATTATCATTTTCAACAATTGGCAATGATGTGTTGAGTATAATTTGTGTATTAGTACATTTACTTACTATCTGGCCGTCATGTTTTGACGGGTACCAACTACACTGGTGAAATAAATTAAGAGAATTTGCATATTTTATCGAATTTCATGAAAAGAACTGAACTGAATGTAAAACCACTGCTTCTAGACAAAAATGCAAATCTTGTACGTCAAATACGTAAGCGTACACGTGTGTGTAGACGGAGGCAGTAGAGAAACAGGCTTTATAAGCGTGCGTAAGTTAAGACGCATTTCGTTCGCTAGCACACCTCGGCGAATTTCTTGGTGTTATTTTGCAGCAATCGGTTAATTTCAAATTGTAACAGTAAAAATGAGTAACCGCCAACGTTTAGAAGATGGAATGAGGTGGCGAATTGTGGGGAGGCTAGAAGCAGGCCAATCTCAATTCCAAATTTGTAGAGAGTTCAATTTAACGCCCAGCGTCATGTGTAACTTATGGAAAGAGTTCCAGGATACCGTATCCATCAAGAACAAGCCTGGGCAAGGTCGTCCAAGAGCCACGCCGGCCAGAGAAGATCTTCATTAGTCGATTATAGCGAGGCGTAACAGGAGTACAACAGCTTCTCAGCTCTGTCGTGACTTGTATGCAGCCACAGGAACCCATGTATCAAGGGTGACTGTTTCCTCAAGACTTCATGAGAGAGGGTTGTTTGCAAGAAGACCTGCTGTTTGCGTCCCGCTCATTTCTACGAACAGGAGAATCCGTTTATCTTGGTGGAGAGAGCATAGAGATTGGAGTATGGATCAATGGGCGACCGTTCTCTTCACTGATGAGTCCCGGTTCAGCCTAAACACCGATTCTCGCCGTATGTTCATATAGAGAGAACCAGGGACCCGCTACCTACCCTCCAATGTCCGCGAAATCGACCATTATGGCGGAGGAGGTTTAATGGTCTGGGCAGGCATCATGTTGGATGGCCGCACATCTTTCCATGTCTATGAAAAAGGCACTGTGACTGATGTGAGGTATAGGGGTGAGGTCTTGGAGCCCTATGTTCGCCTTTTCAGGAGTGAAGTTGGCCCTGAGTTCATTTTAATGGACGATAACGCGAGGCCACATAGAACTCTTCTGGTCGACAAATTTCTAGAGAGTGAGGATATTCGCCGGATGGATTGGCCAGCCACATCTCCTGACCTTAACCCTATAGAGCATGTCTGGGACGCTCTGGGGAGGGAAATTGCAACTCGCAACCCCCCCCCCCCCCGAGAACCATCCAAGCAATGAAAACAGCGTTGCTGAACGAGTAGACCAATTTTCACAGGAAATGATAAACTGCCTTATTTCAAGTATGAAATCACGCTGCGAGACCTGTATATTTGGAAGAGGGGACCATACCCCCTATTAACCCATCTATTAACCCATTTTCTTTTTTGTTTATTCTGCAACCGCTGTTTCATACCTTCCGAATCCAACGAGTGTTACGCATGATCATGCGTGTGTATTACAATTATTAAATGGTTATTTGTTTTGTATTGTATGAATGTATGTACATATCAAATTTCATTAAAATCGTTACAGTAGTTCTAGAGATAATCTACCAAGTCTGCAAATTCTCTTAATTTCTTACACCAGTGTAGTTTACTTTAATTTCCATTCATATAATGGCACTTAATTCGGGAATAAAAAAAGTTATTGAAATGTCAGATAAAAAAAAATGTTATGTATAAAAAAAAACTGCATCGCAAAATTAAAATTTTTCGATTTAAGGATCTTGATATATAAGCGATTTTTCCAGTCTTACATCAGACTTTGATATCCTTCCCGAATGCTACGAAACACCTTTTTTTAATATCTAAGAACAGCTCAAAGAAACAAAGTAATAAGTGTCAAGATAGCAAACTTGCATATCAGCTAGAATGCGTTTTAATATTTATGTAATTTAATTTTAACTTAAGTAAAGAGACTGTGACTTACGAGACAGTTAAGGAAAACGCAAACTGCAACACCCAACTTCTTAAAATACACAATATAATTAAGTTTAATTATATTTTAAGAAGTTGTATGTTTCTACTTATTAAGAGAGACAGTAAAAATTTTTGAGAAGATGATTACTTAAGCTTTTGAAAAGAGGCAAATGTTAAACTGTCATGATAAAATTTTCTTAATTGTCTTGAATTTGTAAGAAGACAACATTTTTATTAAACTTTCTATCTCTTTATGAAAATTTGTCCAGTTGTTTCTCTTTTGAAACGTATTTAATTAGTTTTCATCACGCACACAAACACAAATTTCTGGAAATTTCTTAAATTGTAAACGATTAAAATGTATTATGTAATGTGGTTTTAAGATTTACAAAGGTTTGCCGACTAGAATGAATAATTTCTTGCCTAATATGTATTAAACAATCAAAATGTATATAAATTTCTTAATTTTTCTTAAAGTTTATCTAATTGTAACTAGCTCTTTTAATCAGTTCTTTCAAAATACACCTATACCTCGCTATACGGCATTTCGCTATAACGGCCTTTTTTAATTACGGCACTTTTTCGATTTACGGCCCACAGTGTTTCTTCATACGGCCACAACAACGGAAAATGATGATGGCAGCATATTATAGCTTAGTGATTCTTCATGTTAATGTTCGTCATCACATTAAAACAGTTTTTAAACATTTTATTTTTTTATTATATGTATACTCTAGCTGAAAACCCGTACTTCACTACGGAGTACATTCAAATTAAATACAAAGGTAATTAATGCCAAAAATATGTGTATACAGTAGAACCCCCATTTTACGTTGTCCGTATCGTACGTTATCCCGCTTCCTACGTCATTTTCTACTGGTCCGTGAAAATTGCCTATACCGATAATGTTAAAATATTCCAATATGTAAACCAGGAAGCAAATTTGCAAAAAATTGGTATTATTGAACGTGCTGTAGTTGAAATTGTATCTAAAAGCAAAAAAACAAGTAAAGATTACGCATTTTTTTCAATAGTTCATCTGGTAAGTGTCATTTTTTGAATAATATGCTTAGATTTTTTTAACCCCGATTTTACGTTTTCCCGTTTCGTACGTTTTTTACAGCTGGTCCCAAGAAAAACGTAAAATCGGGATTTCACTGCATATATTTATAATAAATACAACGATTAATGTATGCAATCGGTGTAAAAAAAAATGAAAAAATATATTTATAAAAAATCGAAAGGGATATTTTTATAGACAAAATAATGTTGAAAAAAATATTCCAATTAAATCTAATAGAACATACTAAAGAATATAGTACAGTTAATATAGTACAGTTTGAGAAACATATCTTTTACTGTGTTTTAATATATTTTTGGGATAATTTCCAATCGTCTGCCAAGAAAAAAAAAGCAGAATTAGCAAGAAAAAAAATTTTTTTTTTGTCTATTTCGTTGCTATGAACGTGACGACAAATTAATTTAAAGTACCAGAAAAAGAAATCAAGTGATCGGCATTTAATAAATTGAATTCTAAAAATTAATCTTTAAAAATTCAGGGGTGCGAAAATATACTATTAGATAGCAAATTTTAGCACCCCTACACTATAAGAAGAAAGGCCATGGAAAATTTCAACCCTATAGGTCCAGCGGTTTGGTCTGTGCGTTGTATGTCACTCAGTCACTCAGTCAGTGAGTCAGTTACGGAACTGTTTTATATATATATAGATATGTGCATATGATATCATTTGTTTTTTGGTTATATGTTTATTTTTTAATTTCTGTTTATTACATTATTTTGTACTTTTATTTTTTTGTAAGCATTTTTATAGAAACTAGTTGGTAGCCGTCAAAACATAACGGCTGGATAGTAATTGAATGTACTAATAAACAAATTATACTCAACACATCCTTGCCAAATGTTGAAAATCATAATAATGCGGGGAAACAAATTAATGTGTTTAAGCGGCCTCAAGCTTAGTGAGTATCTAAAGCCAGATTTAAAAATGTCCCTGAACATGCGCAGAAAACATTTTTTTAGTTGTTAATTATCGCTCATTAAACAGCGAGAAATAAACAATTTTCATCATGTTTAATCTTATATTTCACAAACATAATTATTATAAAAATAAAAATGGCAGAGAGAGATCTAAAGAGACTCCTCGGAATAAAGTGTTTATCATTAAAACATGTCACTGAGCATGCGCAAAAACAGTGAGTTTCTAAAGCCAGATTTAAACATGCCACTGGGCATGCGCAGGAATCAGTTTTGAATAGTAAATTATCGCATATTTTAGAAATTGCGGTTACAAAAACCAAATTTGACAAATCTACAGATTACAATCTTTCGTTTAGGACGAAAATGAAGTAAATGGATGCAGTAGTTTTCTCTCACGGACTGCCCGAAAAGTCGGCTTAGCAACTTTAATATATAGATAAAAAGCTTTATGAACTAAAAACTATATAATTCATAAAAAATTGGAACAGATCTAATTAAATTTGTATGGATTTGTATCAAAATAATTGTTTCGTTATACGGCTTTCCGGTTTACGGCCAACTTTCCCGGAACGTATCTAGGCCGTATAGCGAGGTATGGGTGTATATATATGTAATATCGGCGACATGGAGGAACAAATAACAGGCCAGAGTGGATGACGTCGCCGATACACATGATGACAAACCGAGCATTTTCCCGCAAAGACTCCCAACGCAGACACAGGAACCACAGATACGTAATTGAATCTAAAGCATTTTATTAAGCTTTCCAAGTCGTCCGCCCGGGATTATATGACAGACCGATTCTTACAGAGTGTGTCTAATTTTAGACACCAGATAGTTTTATAAAGTCATTCCATCACGTGACACAGAGGTGTGACTTACATTTTGATTGGATAAAAGTTATTTGTTGATGCTCTGATCTGATCTAATTCGGTAGCCACGCCGCGTCGAGCCTAATTTCGTTAAAAAGTCAGCCATCTTTAATAATATTGCCTGGGGTTACAAAGGCTATTACTATGGGATTTCTATCTAAGTTTTACTGAGATGACAATGCTAAAATTTAGAATATCTCTTGGATTTTAACACGAATGCCCAAGGGAAAATAGAATAATGTTAGATTTTAAAATGGTATGGGGTTTTTAATGTTATAGAATATCCCCCCCGTCCGAGAAGAGGCTGACCAACAATGCCTGCATTGGAGGACAGACTCACCCGACCATGTGAGGAAAATGGGCGTCGACCACAAATTTGGAAAAGTTTGAAAAGGAACATATGTTTTAAGTTAATTTAGTATGATGATCACATGGCAAGACATGGCACATTTCAAATTTGAATACATAAAAATACACTAATGATTTACTAATTATGAACACAATAAAAACAAAAAAAATGATAGTAACTAATGATCAATTATAGAAAATTGTAAATTATGTAAATTTCTTCCTGTATTGTTGCTTTGAAAAAAAAATTAAACTTAAAAATAAATTTATCATCAACTGAAAATTGCTGTGCAGGGCGGGCCCTCCCCACACAACAGAATCTCAGCAGAAAAAAAATTTCAATTAAATTTAACCAAAAAAAAAACTAAGTTATCAAATTTTCACTTTACATCAATTTTAATTTTGAGTCGACTCACACAAATAATAGAATATAACAATGAAAATATCAAAATCAACAAACAAACATGTTAAGTAAATGGAATAGAACATGACAATAATAATTTGAAGTTATTGTACGTTCCTCCTCATCGTTCACTACTATGGAGTGAGTCCAAAAAAAAATCTTTATTTACTTATCTTGTAATGATTTATCTGTGCAACATTTTTAGTCCTTTCACAGTCATTGGTATGTTGAGGAAAAAACATCAATTAAAAAAAATCACAGTCTTTTTAGTGCTGTGTCATTCCTGCTTCACAAACGTAGAATGCATAAATATCACCTTATCTCGACTTGTTTACATATAAAGAAAGTTAGTTCTTTAGTTACATAATAAAAATCACAGTTTATAATAAAAATCACACTTTCAAATATATCAATTGTACATAAAAATTACAAAGCATATCACTCATTATCTAGTTTTCGTATCTTTATTTATCTCATTATTTTTTCTTAATATCCATTATCTCCTTTATTTCAATATTACTTATTATTAACAAAAATCTCTTTTTAATATCTTTTATATTTCTTATTATTCTCATTTCATCATTTCTTATATTCATTTTATTTCGACAATATTTATTCATTCCAAAATTCTATTCAATATTCTTTAATTATACTTATTCATATTTATTCTAACTTTATTTATTTATTCTCAATACTTTTCACTTTATTTTCAAATTATTTATCTACTATTCATTTGTGTACATTTATTATAAGTTTATGTGGATCCATTTCCTTGTTTTGAAGGTACCTTGTTGTATGTGTGTTCCCCAACTCTTAGTCTCAAATTCTTTAATTCTACCTCTAAGCAGTGAGGGTTGTGTTTATGTTTGTGTAACAAGTGGGTTTTCTTTCTCCATATTGTTCTCTGACTAATAAGGAGGAAGAGTCTTTTAGCCTTACAGTGGACTAACCGTGAATCTCCGAACAGGATATGACTGCGTTGGAAAACAGCATCTTGCATAGTACACAGATGGAGAAAAAGGAAAAGGTGCAGTTGTCATACCTGTGGGAGTATAATATATAGAAATGGGAGGACAAAAGGGAGTGGCCATCCCAGCCCTGTTTTAGTCATTACTCAAGCATATGATCTTCAGCACTTTAAGTGACTGAGTTGATGAATTAAAAACAAATAGTAAAAAAAATTAATAAGATCTTAAACAGTTGGGACGGCATCCAACGCGCTTGTAGAGTTGGGTGATAGGAAAGTGTTTTTCAAGAAATAGGAAATTTACTGAAAGGTTAAAGAAGTAGAGTTGTCATAGCCGGTGTTTAAATTGAGATCCAAAAAAATTCACATATAATAGTATTCTTAAGAAGAAAGTTTAAGTTAGACAGTTTTTTTTTTTTTTTTTATATCTTTAGTAGGACAACACATAATTAATTATATCAATTTAAAAAAAATATAATGATGTTAAGCATCACATAGAAAAGAAAGAAAAATGGATCTTATGTTTGTCATTATTCGTGGTGTAGTTTTAAGTTCTCTGGTGCATTATAATATCTCAATCTGCAAGCATGGACAATTTCAGAATCTCGTTTAGTGTGAAAGTTTGGTCTATCAATTTCATAATTAACTTTTGACATTTGTTTTAGAATAGTGTAAGGTCCAGAATAGGGTGAGCTTAATTTTCTAGTATTAGGATAGTGAAATTCTTCGAATAACACTAAATCTCCAACATTAAATTTAGATTCTACAAAACGTGCATCATATTTTACTTTATTCCTATTATGGTAATTAATTGTCCTTTCTTTAGCTAATTTTCTCGCCTCATCTGCCTGAGGATAAAAATCTTGTTTTTTAACATGAGGTTCATAAGGTAATATTCCAAAAAGTAGGTAAGCTGGGGTCATTTGGGTGACTGAATTTAATGCCGTAACTTGCCGCGTCGTTTATTCGAGCCACGACTACATCTTCATTGCCTGTGATGTGCTGGACGCCCACTCTTTCCTTGGGTTGTCCAGTACGTTACAAAGAGACGGCAGCATTCTCACCTGCTGCGACCACATCCCACTGGATTTTCCAAGGCATTTCGGCGTTTTCGTTTCAGCGTCACCGCGTGTTTAATTTTCGCTTTAGCCGGTATGCAAGCCCTAGCGCTGTACCGTGAATAAATAAAAATAAAAATTTGTGCAACCGAGAATTTTACAGTAACAAGACAAGCATCACATGACCAGGTTGTATGTCTACCATCATAAACTTTTAAAAATTGTTTATATAAACCGCCTGAACGGTACATGTAACGCTTTTTTGATTTTGTAACTGCCTTGAGAAGACGTATTCGCCGTCTAATAAAATTTAATGCCTTAACTTGCCGCGTCGTTTATTCGAGCCACGACTACATCTTCATTGCCTGTGATGTGCTGGACGCCCACTCTTTCCTTGGGTTGTCCAGTACGTTACATATATATATATATACATACACACACACACACACACACATATATATATATATATATATATATATATATATATATATATATATACATACACACACACACACACACACATATACATACATATACATATATATAGATATATATACATATATATAGATAGATAGATTGGTAGAGAGAGCGAGAGAGAGGGAGAGACAGACAGACAGAGAAACATGTAAAAATATATATAGAAACTCTTGCCGAAAAATTCAAATAACAAATGCCGAAAAATTCAAATAACAAATGCCGAAAAAGTCAAATAACAAATGCCGAAAAAGTGTAAAATTTTCCCCGCAGATTGTAATAGAAATGTCTGTATTTTAGAAGCTTGTTTCTTATGACTTTTCTTCACAAAGTCTGACGCCCCAATCCCTCCCACCCTTATTGAGTATTTAATTACATAGAAACTGGACAGTTTAATTAATAGAAAAACAATTATATATATATATACATACATACACACACACAATGGGTAGAATCGCTCTATGAACCAACAAAGAAAGTCTGAGGTCCTAGTTACAGAATCTTAAGTATTTCTGTACGGTTGTTCTGTAAGGTTGCTTTGTAAGGTTTCGATAAGGTTGAACCACTTATCGAAATGAAAGAGGGAAAAACGAAAATATTTCCTTTCCATATTAGCATTTTTATTTAGAGGGAAATCTTTTCAATGACATATTAAGATTTTGCAATGACTAACAATACATAACACAGTGATGCGTTTTAATAAAAAAAATGGTTTTCAAAGTTTCTCCTGCAGATTTATATATATCTGAGGCGATCAACTAAGTCAAATAGATTTTGTAAAATGTTACAATGGATTCAACTAGACAGAACAGTTACATTCATTGTACTTAAATTTTAGATAGTGGGTTTGTGAAGTAAAGGGTATTTTAGGCAGATGAATTATAAAATATTTCTGAAATTTAAAACTGAATTTTTCGATACCGAAAATTGCCACCATACGTTGAAAATTAATACTGAAAACTTTTTTTTTATATATCTGCAAAGGTCGTAATACTATCTCCGAAAACAAATATCAAAGTGAAGTCTCACTCAACAGTGCATAAGATTAATCTGAATATAAATACGCAAATTTTTAAAATTCCTTTTGAGGATTATGGAACCCCTCAAAATATAGGCCTCTAGGATCAAAACTTCTGGCTTATGCTTATGATATTTACGTTATTTTTAGAGAAATCTTAGAAATATTTAAATAATATTCTAAATTAAAGTTATAACCATTGTTTCATATGTAAATTTCCCCCTTACATTGTTTTAAGAGGGTGTCAACCTATATGAATTTCAAAACATGGGTTTTTCCATTCATCAAAATCATAGCTATTTATATAACTACACAACTTCGGGCCAGCGTGTTTCGCCTTGTTTGGACTCTTTTACAGATTTCCTTTGTTACTCCATTTCAGTTTAATTCATAGAACTGGAACTTGAATACGTAAAATACAATACAATGCATTCACAATGAGTAAATTTGATGGTTTTGCAGAGGGGGGTGTCTTCATGTTTGTCAACAAGAGAGGGGACAAAGGGCTCGCCAGTACTGTTGACCATTCTATTGTTGAATGGCTTCCAACAAAAGGGCGATTTCGGGACGGTTTCACGGAACAGGTGATCCGATAAGGTGAACATCTTAACACAACACTAGTTGGTACACGTGGAAACATGACGGCTAGATAGTAAATAAATGTACTAATACACAAATTATACTCAACACATCATTGCCAAATGTTGAAAATCATAATAATTCGCAGAAACAAATTAATGTGTTTAAGCGGCCTTGTGCTTAGTGAGTATCTAAAGCCAGATTTAAAAGTGTCACTGAGCATACTCGGAAAGCAATTTTTTAATTGTAAATTATCGCTAATTAAACAGCACGAAATAAACAATTTCCATGAGTTTTAATCTTATATTTCACAAGCATAATTATCATAAAAATGAAAATGGCAGAGAGAGATCTAGAAAGACTCTTCGAAATTAATGTGTTTATGGTTAAAACATGTCACTGAGCATACGCAGAAACAGTGAGTTTCTAAAGACAGATTTAAACATACCACTGAGCCTGAGCAGAAATAAATTTTTAATTCTAAATTATTGCTAATTAATAGAAACTGAGGTTACAAAAACCAAATTTGACCAAAAAACCAAATTTGACAAATCTACAGATTACAAGCTTTCGTTTAAGACTAAAATGAAGTAAATTGATGCAATAGTTTTCTCTCACGGACTGCCCAAAAAGTCGGCTTAGCAACTTAAATATAGATATTTAGACCGTGACTATGTAGGTCTGTATTCTCATGTCATAATATTTTAAACTTTATCCTCAACTAGTTGATACCCGTTGAAACAGGACGGCAGGACAGGAAATACATGCACTAATACACAAATTTTACACCATTGCCAAATGTTGAAAATCATGATATAAAGGATAGATAAATACACTTTAAAAAATTATTATTGAATTCAATAAAAAGAAATAGGATTACCTAACAGAGCGAAATAAACAATTTCCAGGTTTAATTCTATAAAACTTAATTGAAAATAAAAATGGCAGAGAGAGAGCTAGAGAGATTCCTCGAAATAAACAAATTAAAATGTTTAGGCGGCCTCGTGCTTAGTGAGTATCTAAAGCCAGATTTAAACATGTCACTGAGCATGCGCAGAAAGCAATTTTTAATTGTAAATTATCGCTCATTAATAGAAACTACAGTTACAAAAACCAAATTTGACACATCTATACATTAAAATCTTTCGTTTAAGGCAAAAACGAAGTAAACTGATGCAGTAGTTTTCTGTCACGGACTGCCCATGAAATTCGGCTTAGCAACTTAAATATAGAGATTCCAGTAATCCACTGTGCGGCCCATACGGCGCTGATTCTTTTGCATCACATCATTTTCTCTGATATTTAAAGAAAGTTTTGCATGTGCAATATTCTATATTGAAGTTTTTTCTTCTGACATCCATGAGCCTATAGCTCTACTTTTTAACCCTGAGTAAATTTATCTAGTATACTTATGTACATTTATCCAGTAAAGTAAATTTAGCTAGAGACATATCTAGATAAATTTACATTAGGATAATTTCATAAGTTTATCGTACGCAAACTTTCGATAAAATTGTAATATTTAAAGAAGATTTATGCATATGTAAGATTCTAAATTAAAGTTATTTCTCCTGACATCCCCCATGAGCCCGGATAAGTTATCTTGGAAAAAACTGACTAAGGCACACACATACTATATATATATATATATATATATATATATATATATATATATATATATGGCAGTTTTAGCACGTGTGACGAGTACCGAGCAGAGATCGAGTATTGAAGCACTTTTTTCTCGCCTAAATGCAACTAGTACCGAAGCAGAAGAGTTAAAGATGACTGTACTTTGAAATTTTTTTCAAAACTTACAAAAAATTTGAGATTAATCGTAAATTTTCTCTGTTAGAACAATCTCTGTTAGAATCACGTTCCTTAATTATTGAATCCTGTTTTACATTAAGCTGAATTAATCCACAATATTAATTTTATCTATATCTTGAAATTTTAATAATTTCATAATTCTGGTTTTTTATTATACAGTGCTATCGCAACATTAAAATGAATTTTAATTTTTATAATATTTTGTAAATGCTTGTTATGAATAAAATTACTGTAAATACTAGGGTTTACTTTACGCGAATTGGTACTTTGGGGGGCAATATCTTAGACTTTATCATGAATACAATAACAATTTATGAAAGCGTGTTTCTTAAGCTAATTTAGATTGAAACATTTAAAAATTCGGGGCCCACTTAATAATAGAATTGCTCAAAAAACAGGAATTATATTCATAATGAAGATAAGCAGTAAAGCTCAAAAACAAATAATAAATTTAAGTAAATTTAATGTTTATAAACCTTTGTGAATTACTCCATATCGTCACCTGATTGCAAGAACTAGGTAACTCGATTCTTCAGGTTCTTGAAGATCTCAAATGTGTACTTCTTGCAGTGTGAAAACACTTGTTCTGTTTGTGTAATTATTACACTAGCCAACAGATGGCATTAAGTTAGCGGCAAAGTGAGTTGTCTAGTTACTGTATTCAATTCTTATGTAATTTAGCTATAAATAGCCAGATATCTCAAAAATATATATTTTTTTTTTGGAGTTACCTAGTTCTTGCATTCAGGTGACGATATATCCTTACCAGTTAGAAAAAATAACTCACGCTCTCCTTTGAAAACTTTCAGTTTTAATTACGGTTAATTTAAGTTTAAAATAAAAATTTCCTTGCCGCTCCTATAACGTAAAACTTCGAAGCCAGGTCTTAGCATATGCTTAAAAATATGCATTTTTTTTAGAACTTTTTGCTAACAGAGAGGTTAATTTATGTTTTAAATAAGGCTTTAAAGTTACAGAATGAATGTAAGATTTCAGTTGCAGAAGTTCTGAAAAGCCCAACTCTGTGCACTGGTAAAAAGAGTAATTATATATATATATATATATATATATATATATGTGTGTGTGTGTTTATATATATATGTATATATATATGTGTGTGTATATATATATATATATATATATATATATATAAATATATATATATATATATATATATATATATATATAAATATATATATATATATATATATATATATATATATATATATATGTGTGTGTGTGTGTGTGTGAGTCTCATATTTAGGGTAAATACCTGGGTTATCTTAAAAAATTCCAATTTTTCTTTTCCAGTGATAAACAGTAGAATGTTGGTGTTGATTTGAAATTATTTAGATATAAAATTTTTTTATGAATTTGACTTATATTTTTATGCATGTTCGGTAACGTAAAACTGAATAATTATAATAAACAGGATTTTAAGAATTTGCCTTTGTAGCCGTATTGTGTAAAAACAGGAAGTCTCTCCTTTCATTTATTGTGTTAACTTGAGTATTACATTTTATTGAAAAGTATCTTCCTCGTTATTTCCATTTTCTAGGCAATATATTCTCGATTATATATATATATATATAACCCCCTTAATGGCCGTTCTTACAAAGGGGGTATGAAGTTTCCCGTCCTAAAGAGGGAATCGGAAAAATGGGCCCCGTAAGCTAAAGATTAAGTAAATTTCATTAGTTTAGGGTTTAGGAGGTGAACAATAAAATCTGATGGGTAGTAGACGTATTAGATTTGCTCAGCTCGACCTAAGGAGAAAAATTTTCCAGTGATTGTCGACTTGGTTTTAAGGATTTGATTTTAAATTTTACTCCGTAAAGGAGAAATTTTTTCTACTCGGATATCTTTTTCAACCTTTGAGAGAAACGTAAAAAAGAAAAATTAATTTGAATTTATCACCACCACTCTGGATTCCCTAGAACTAGCGTATTTCAAAAGCCAATACGACTTTTATTTTTCCACCAGGAGTTGTGCAACGAATCGAAAAATATGCATATTTTTTATTACTAATTTATAGGGCGTATTTTAAAGGGTTTTTTTTCTAATCAACATTCAGTAACGATTCTAACTTATGTAGTAACGGTAGTCTGTAAATCACTCATCCGCGAACAAAAGTCGGTAGTGAAGATTAAACAGAAATCAGCTCGTGTTAAAAATAAGTACGGAAATAGCTTCGTAACATGTTCCCTTACACTCGGAGCTCGCTATAACGACTGCCGCGTGCCATAAAAAAAGATCGTTTTAACGGGTGGTCACTATAGCGAAAATTGATAAATAAATTCTAAAATAAATAATTTCCATATTAGTAGTACGCGATTATAATATAATGCTATTCTTCGCTTTGTTATCAAATTTGCATTGACAATGTACATTTATTAAGTGTATACAAATTAATAGAACCATAATTTATAAATTAAAAATTTAAAGTAAAAGTGATTGAAATCACAAAATGGGTCTTACTTAAATTTATTTCCTAGAAAAATAATAAGAAATCATTGCTTGTATTTTGTGCATTTGAGGTGTTTCTAAAACATAATCTTCCTTTTTAGTTGAAAATCGCATCTGAGAATTAGGGACACAGTATTGGGTTAAATGATTACGGGTGATTGTTTAAGAGGTAAAAGAATATGACAAGAGATTTCATTTGGTACTTTTTGCACTCGGCGTTGTATTGGAAAGGTCGTTATAATCCAGAATATATTGCCTAGAAAATGGAAATAACGAGGAAGATACTTTTCAATAAAATGTAATACTCAAGTTACCACAATAAATGAAAGGTGAGACTTCATGTGTTTACACAATACGGCTACAAAGGCAAATTCTTAAAATCCTTTTTATCATAATTATTCAGTATTACGTTACCGAACATGCATAAAAATACAAGTCAAATTTATAAAAAAATTTTATATCTAAACAATTCTAAATCAACACCTATATTCTACCCAGTTTATCACTGGAAAAAAAATTGGAATTTTTTTAGATAACCCAGGTCTTTACCCTAAATATGAGACACACACATACTCACACACACACACACACACACACACACACACATATATACATACATACATATATATATATATATATATATATATATATATATATATATATATATATATATATATGTGTGTGTGTATATATATATATATATATATATATATATATATATATATATAATATGTGTGAGAGTACAAACACCTTTTAGTGTTTTAATCTATAATTCTGAATGTGTGTGTGTGGGGGGGGGGGGGGGAGGTTGACATACTAGCATACTAAGTCCTGAAACTCGGTAAATTCACACGTGTTGGAACATTTATGCAGGTGGTACCTACCATTCTCTCTCTTAAGATCGTCCCAGGCTTTCGAATGAAGATTTTTATGGAATATTTATATTTCATCTATATTTAGTATTTTGATCGTTAAGATTGGAATATTCTGGGAAATTTAATTATAATGTATCTCTTTTGCTCCTTGGTACGACCCCACACATATTTTGAAAAATTTGGCACACTCAATATTCTTTCTATAAATCACGAACTTTAAATTCAATGCATGAAATGAAGCGATGATAAATATTATTCAGTACCTTAAACGAGACTATACTCTTTTACAAACAGCATTTGTAAAATGGACGAAAAAATTATTCAAAAAGACAGATGTCGTAATAAATTTGTAGGATACTTGATTGAAACTGATCGATAAACTGGGTTTTTCATTTTCTAGACAGTATTTCCTTTCCAGCGCCACAGAAAAACTTTTCTGAAATTCCTCGTTTTCCGCCCTAGGGCTTCAAAGGCCGTATCTCTACTTCTTAGCCTTTTAATTGAATTTTGATGCATACGCTGAAATAGGAAGGATCGCTAGAATTTAATTATTTGAGTTTTCAATAAATGATTTCATATTGAAATTGGTGTTGACGTACTTTACACTTAGGAGAAACTTATTGTAGAAATAAACAATTTTAGATTTGCACATAGATTAAATTTTAAAATATCCGAAATGTTTACCATATCAGTTACTGATTAGGGTTATTTAATAATATCAGCGTTGAAATGTTGAAATTTTAAAAAACTTTCCTTCATTATTATCGGCCTTTTCCTTATATAATTTGGCCAGGTGATGGCCGAATGCCAAGGCCCTCGCATTTGGTTTAGATACTGTGGGTTCGAGTACCACTGTTGACATGGGTGTTTGTAGCCGTTCGGAATCGGCTTTAAATTGTAGGTCCCGGTCTAATTAACCCTCGTGTAGCGAAAAGTTGACCGTAGCGCTCCAAAACAAACCTTTTATAATCAGCCTCTATATATTGTTATTTCTGTAAAATCAAATGCCTTTTTCAAAAATTTAGTAACAGTGACGAGTGTAGCTTTTATAAAGCACTTTATCCCAAGAAGATCAGGTAAATTGTATAATTTTTCAAATTAAGTTCTAAATTACCATTATTATTTATGACTCATAATTTACTGAAAAATCTCTTTTTCAATTTTCGCTTTTGATGTGATTGTTAACTCTTGTAACATGGGCTTTTTATTTTGTTTGTTTAATCGGAATAAACACGTTAACAAAAATGCATAAAAAATATATCTAAATTGTTTTAAATCAATACCTATATTCTATTCAACTTATTACTGAAAAAGAAAGTTTGGAATTTGGAAAAATAAAAAAATTGGATTTTTTTAAGCCTAGGTCTTTGCCCAAGATGAGACTGACACACACACACACACACACACATATATATATATATATATATATATATATATATATATATATATATATATATATATATATATATATATATATATATATATATATATATATATATATATAGTCGATTCCGGTTAATCCATATCGGAACGCGATCACTAACCGGCTAATAACCGGCTGATCCAATTAAGCGAACATGCCCTATGTTACAAGACGTGATTCAGTCCGAATTAGCGGCTAGTTAGATTAACCGGTGGTCCAGTTAACCGGAATCGACTGTATATATAAATTTTCTATTCAAAATTTTCAATTGAGACAGAATTTCGTGCTAACAAACCTGACTTTTATATCACTTTGATTATTAGCATTATCATCAAACAAACAAACAAACACACACACACACACATATATATATATATACAGAGGCTGTTCACACATTTTTTAGATGATGTATATGGTATTCACAAAACTAAATTACATAAAATTCTTGTATTTTAAATGTTCTATTTGACATCCCTTATTCTGAACTATCTTTCGACACCGCAATTTCCAGGATAATAATGCCTTTTGAAGTGTCAGAAGAGGTATTCTATCCCATTCCTCCTGAACAGCTTTCCAGAGTCCTGTAAGGGTTTTGGAACGACGTTTGGATAATGCAGATTTTAAAAGTCCGAAAACACAAAAATCCATAGGTGATCGGGAGATTAGTAGGGATATCAGTAAAGGGTATGGCCTTGATACCAGTTTTTTTCATTTCTTTTAGGAAATTTACAGTGGATTTTGATGTGTGACTGCTAGCTTTGTCCTGATGGAGTCTCACAGATTGATGGCACTGTGGGTAAAGCGATGCTAATTCATTCAGAAAAATTGCCGATAAAATATGTTTCTGATAGTATTTGGAGTTAATCTTGACATTTTTTTCCACTCTCTTTATTTTTAACTTGCCATTATAAGAAAAACCAGCAACAATCATGAATCCCTTAGAAAAACTTTCTTTCGATTCTTTGAACCATGTACTTAATTTTTTTCCCTCCCCTTTTATGGTAATAAATGGCTCTATTTTTGTTGCAATCATTTAAATACACCCATGATTCATTTATTGTGACAATTGTTTTCCATTTTTCTTTGAATAAGTGTTTCTCATATAGAATTCTGCAGCGTGTCCTGCGTTCAGCGATATGATTTGGAAGAAGACGATGCACATTGCGTTTTTTCGCTTTCTTAAGATTTAAATCAACGTTTATCATTTTGTTTACAGTGGACACCGAGCATTTTAATGATTTTGCAACTGTCCTTTGACTAGGGGGATTTTCTTTTAACATTAAACAACGTACCTTTGCAATAGTCGAAGATGTCCGTTTTTTCCTTGGATACTTGTTAGGAATTTTTGCCCCACTTGAGGCTCCAATTTGACGTTTTTTTCCTTTCTTGTTGACGATATTACCTATCGACGCTTTAGATATCACAAAACCACGATTCTCACATCGTTTTTGGATAACGGAGTATGGATATTTCTCTTCGGAAAGAGCATAAATGTAGCCTTCGAACCACTGCTTTGTTAAAAACGTCATTTTGAAAATAAACAAAACTTTCAAGCGACAGACGATAATTTTGACTTTTAAAAACATAGTACAATTGCAATTACTTCGTTTGCAGCAAACGATTTGTTATTACCGCTTACCAAAATCGTCTAAAAAATGTGCGAACAGCCTCTGTATATATATATATATATATATATATCCGTATTTTATCCAAACATATTTATTCACTGAAATTAAAAGGAGATAATGAGATTTTTATTACATTGTTTGTCAGAATTGATCAATGAATTGTGTTTTTCTATACGCCATGTAGACGCGGAATTATCATTTTCGAATCGAAGGATAATGACATTTACGATTGACGAAATTGGAATTTTCAAACTCCTTGTAAGCAAGTAAATATCGTTTTTAATATTAAAGATTAGTAGCATTTCATGTTAACAATTCCTTTGTTATAATTTGCATTAGACATAAGTTTTTTAGTCCCTATTTGTTCTATGCGAATTTATTCTCTGAAATTAGAAAGACTTGATAGGACCTTTTGAGGATTCGTAGTTCCTAGGTTTGTTTAAAATGCATTTTCTATTCACCACGTAGACAAAATATTATCATTTTAGATAGTAAAGATTGGTAGAATTTCATGTTAATATATTTCACCGTCTTAAAAAAACCTCTTATCATTATAATCATCAAAACTCATACTTTTCCATCCCTATTTAACCGAATTCAAATTTCACTTAAATTGGAGATCATGGGATATTATATAGTTTCTTAATATTGATTAAATGTGCTTTTTATATATGTTAATGATTGGGTATAGTTTTATTATTTTATCTGCAGGGCTACATCGACTGGTTTACATGCCTGGGAACTAGGCCACGTGTTGTTACACGTGGTCACCCACTAGGTTGAAAAATTTACTACACCTTGAGGGAGGAGAATGCCCTACCGCACCTTTTGTCAATTCTATTGTGGGGTAGGATGGGTTGACAGGTGAGTTTACATTGGGGGGAGTTTCCAGAATGTACACTTTCCAGGACGAATCACTTTCGCTTGCTCTAAGGGGTTGAAAGATTGCGCCTAGGAAAGCACCAATCTAAAGCCCTGGGAAGATTTTCCTTATTGTAGTTAGAACAAGTTCAGAGCTCTGAAGGCTCCACCTAGTTTGTGAGTTCAGTATTCTGATTGCCTATTCAGTATTTGGTGTTAGTGTCTGGTGGCCTTAGCGTTCTGTAGCAAGTTTGAAGAGACCAAGAATTCTACACGTTAGTTCCCTCGCATGAGATATAACATTCTTGGACCATGGAGACTACTGGAAAACAAGGTAAGTTGATTAATTTAAATTAAATATAATGAAATTACAGAGTAATATATTTTTCTGTTTCAAACACCAATTCCGTTATTTTATTTTATTTTTTTGTCGAATCAGGGATATAAATGGATATCGTTGCTTTGAATTACCCAAAATTAATATATATCAAAAAAATTCTTCTCTCTATATAATTTTTAGTTAGAAGTTTGTTTAATTAGTTCTGAATTTTTAAAAATCTTGTTATTGTACGTATATAACTTATGTATTTATAAAATATAACTTATTGACGGTAACATAGTAACGGTTTGATTAAATTATTAATGTGTTAGACAAAATGTAGCAGCGGTTGATTATTACCACTAAACTGAGTGCATCTAAATATAGATTTCATTTAGGAAATGATTGTAAAGTAGAGTAACCTGAATAACTCTAAATGAATATGTAGGGTTTGATTAAATTATTAATGTGTTAGATAAAGTGTACCAGCGGCTGATTATTACCACTAAACTGAGTGCATCTAAATATAGATTTCACTTAGGAAATGATTGTAAAGTAACCTGAATAACTCAAAATGAATATGTAACGGTTTGATTAAATTATTAAAGTGTTAGATAAATTGTACCAGCGGTTGATTATTACCAGTAAACTGAGTGCTTCTAAATATGATTCCATTTAGGAAATGATTGTAAATTAAAGTAATCTGAATAACTCAAAATGAATATGTAACGGTTTGATTAAATTATTAATGTGTTAGATAAAATGTACCAGCGGTGATTATTACCACTAAACTGAGTGCATCTAAATACAGATTTCATTTAGGAAATGACTGTAAAGTAAAGTAATCTGAATAACTTAAAATGAACATGTAATGATTTGGATTATCTTATTCTGAAAATATTTTGCTTTCAAAGTATCAAGAAAATTTGAAGATTAGGAAATTAATTAAAATCTAGTTATAATTATAGGAAACTTAATTTTCATAGTTATAAATTATTGCATATTTTTGATTAGTTTACAGATAAATATTCATAAACGAAAGTTCTGAATGAATCTAATTTTTGCGGATGTTTTTGATAAGGTATGAAAGCTGAAATTTTAAAATTAATTGTTCGCAAATGAGGGCGTCTTTTTAAAATGAGTGTTTAATGTAAGTGTTCTTGTTCTGTAGAGTTCAAAGCAGGTCTATAATTTTGGAATTGCCGACAATTTACGTATATCAAAATATTTTCTGATTTTAAAAGCATCTAGAACAAAAGGTAGTTTTTCAGAAAGTGGTAAAGTAAAAAGTGCAACGAATCTATAAAACTCTTGAAACGATTTGTAGTGTTTGATTTAAATATTTTATGTAACATTTTCTAAGTAATCTGATGTATAAACATTCTTAAATTCACCTTCTGATTAACTTCATTTATTTAACTACTTTATTTGAATGTACTTCATGAGCTGTTGATATGTCAAATATTTAAACATTTCCTGTAAAACGAGGTTCTCTAACTTAACGAAAGATTTACACAAGAAACTAATTTCTTGTGTTGAAATATACCGTATCGAATAGGTCGAGGCAGACATAATGATTTGATCAACTTACAAATTTTATTAAATTATCTCAGCTTTTGAAAACATTTAAATTAGAAATTTCAATGAATTTAGCTATAAAATTATAAAGATCAAAGGCTTGTAGAAAAATCTTTTTTAATCTATGCAAACAAGTATTTAAAATATTTTACATTTTGATGTGGCAAACTGATATCAGACATATGATACGCATAGCTCAATATAGCTAGTCTTTCTTTAAGATTTGAGAATTTTTTACATGTTTGTGTTAAGTTTAATATTTATTTGTAAATACTGCTGTTTCATTAGAAGCAGAAAACCTTTTTCAAAACATATTTTAAAAATTTAATTCTTCAGACGTTTTATTAAAACTTTAGCCTAGTAT
>OU015502.1:9959041-9986541 GCA_907164885.2 Dolomedes plantarius
TTTCCTACCGCTTACGGCGCCATCTATTGATACATGTTGGAACTATTTTATTATGCTAAATCGTTTCACCCTTCTTCCAGTATATTCAGTTCAAATTTGAAGTCATTCTGATCAGTGGTTCTTTTTTTGCAGCCTTTTGAAAGTGAGACTTTAATTATGGACACCCCAGGGTGTATATTGTATGCCATAATTAAAGTCCCACTTTCAAAAGTCTACAAAAAAAAGAACCACTGGTCACAATGACTTCAAATTTGAACTGAATATACTGGAAGAAGGGGGAAATGGTTTGGCATAAAAAAAAAAAGTTTCCTACCGCTTACGGCGCCATCTATTGATACATGTTGGAACTATTTTATTATGCTAAATCGTTTCACCCTTCTTCCAGTATATTCAGTTCAAATTTGAAGTCATTCTGACCAGTGGTTCTTTCTTTGCAGCCTTTTGAAAGTGGGACTAAAATTATGGACACCCTGTATATATATATATATATATATATATATATATATATATATATAATGTACCGTATTTTTTGGACCATAAGACACACCTTTTTACATAAAAAAACGACTTAAAATTGGGCGTGCTTCTTCTGTTCCGAAGGTAACATTAACATAAAATTGAAATTTTACAGTCGAACGTTATAACGAACTTCAAGGGACCAAAGGTTTTGTTCGCATAATCCAGTGGCTCGCTATATCCGAACCGTTAAGAAAAATGCTAGAGTTCACAAAATGTATAACTCACTAGTTTCAACGTGCATTCAGTAATGATGTATTAAAAAATGATAAAATCTGTTTAAAAGGATCATTAAGAAATCAAATCGACTAAAATCGATTTCATTAAACTGATACAATACTAATTAAATTACGTAAAATAGGAACACGGCGGGACCAAAATTTTCGTTCGTTACATCCGTGAGTTCGTTATATACCAGGTTCGCTGTAATGGGGCTCGACTATATTATATATATTATATACATTTAATAAACATTTTATATATATTATTTATATATATATATATATATATATATATATATATATATATATATATATATATATATATATATTCTTCTTTATTAAGTAAGAAACTGAAAATATATTTATATACCTAACAAAATATAAAATATTGTTTTCTAAAAATTCTCCTATAAATTTGAGGTGTGTCTTTTAGTCCAAAAAATGCGGTATATTTCTACACGGTCCTCCGTAGGGGATAAAGTTGATACTTCGCTAGGGCTTTCAAACTGGAGTTACCTAGAAGTGTCGTGAAATGTTTGAGTGGATGTCCCTACGATGTAAGTGATCATTGTTTAAGGGGGCAGTGGACCTTCAAACCTAACTTCTTTTGTTTTGAATGGATTTTCTTGAAATTTGAATATGTGATTAGTACCATAGATATGTAAAAGTGGTTAAAATTTAAAGATGAAATATTAATAATTTAGGAATTATGACTTATTAATTATATCAAAAATTGGCCTCATTAAAAATGCTCCATGCGCATTTCTTTTGCGTGTAATATGGTAATTTTTATTTACAGGATACCTTATAGAACTAACAATGAAACTTATTGCTTATTTTAAGCATTTATTAAAAATATAAAGAGAAAAAAATAATAATAATAGTGAAAACACCCTTTTTATGATGCAAAATACCTATATATCATCTTTTCAAGTACAAAATTTAGAAATTCTGAGCTACGAAGTATAATTTTTTTCATTAAGATTTATTTGATATACAGTTAAGTATGTAAAACTTAAATTTCGAAGCAATACGATAAATAGAAATGCTCCTGGAGCAGTTTGAATATTCGTATGACTTGAAAATTTTCATTTTGAGAAAAACGAATTTAAAGTTATTGCTATTAGTAACCACATAATATCTAGATTAAATACATTTCCCTGTAACTAGGAAAGTAATCACAGAAATTAAAAATTCTTTTTGCAACACATTCCTACTCGTCCGTAGTTTCACAATTCAATAAAATTAAAAAAAATTAATTTTTGGGCAAATTTCACAATTTTGAAAGTCCACAGTCCCCTTAAGAAAGTAAAAACAACTATGAGGTATATCCAATCTTTTAGATACTAATTCTTATTCATCCACCTTGCAGGAGAAGGAACTCTTACCTGAGATTTACCGGCTTTACGCTTGTGGGTCTAATAATCGTGTTCATTCTCTGCGGTCTTCTAAATATGTGGATCCACGAATTCAGCCAAAGCAAGGACACCGAACTCATCATGATCTTACTGATATTTTTAGCAATGGGCCTGTATTCGCTCTTTATAATATTGTTATTCCAGTTTGTGTGCACGTGTCGCACGAATTGCGATTTCGCCGATCAGGATGTTGTGTAAATGACCCGATTTTTGTACAAACTGTATATACGTATATTTTAAATAAATTATTTTCAGAGATTTATTTAGTTGTTTTATGTTTTTTTTAAAACTCTATTGGTAATTGGTATACATCGGGTTAATGTTTTAATACCTTGTCTCTGGTGTCAGAAATTTAATTAACAATCATGTGTGGAAGCCTGAAATTTTGTTTTTAGCATTATTGACAAACTTTTGAAATCAAAGTTTGCTATGGGGTGTCTTGTGGAACAGGAAATGTTTTTAAAAAGTTGAGAATGCTCAATTTAATGGAAATTAATATATTTAAACGTTTCTGAAGGACCTTTGTGAAATTTTTTAGGGTTTAATGTTCTAATTTTTGCGCTCTTGATTCATAATTTGAGGAAAGAGAAGGCAGTGTAATGTTTTCCTTCATTTAATATGTATTCCTTAAACTTAACGCATCAAACTGTTTCGAAAATATTTCATTCGTTTTTACTACAAGTGCATCAGGTAAACAGAAGAGATTTCAATAATACACGAGCTCGTTCACTAGTCAAATTTCTCAATCACAGAAATTTTAGCGTTATTTCCTCAAGAGGGGGTGCAGATATATTTTGTTCTTTCCATATTTAGAAGTTAGAAAACCTAAATATGATTATATGTTCATTTGCGAATGTTTACGTTTTAAGACATGAAATTATTATTGATAACTTAAAATTTGAAATATTGTGATAAAAAATTGGAATTTGAACTAAATACAACTAAACACACTCAATCACAATATTTCCAATTTGAACTAAAATTGGAAATATTGTGATAGAAGAGCTAAGATCGTCCACTCTGAACCAAGGCTTGAAATGGATATGAACCAAAATAAAAAGTTCCGATCAAACTGGTTCAAGTCTAAATTTTTATTTATTTATCCAAATGAAACCAATATTTTCGGAAGGATTTGATTTTGCTCCAAACGATTTTTATCGTTCCGAATATTTATCCGACCCAGAGCAATTCATTTGTGCCGAGTAAAGAATTGTTCCGAGTCTGAGCAAAAAATATCTCTCACAAACGATTTTGCTCCTTTTCCTCTTCGGAGAATTTTAAAAGATTTTTAAACTATTCCGATGAGGCTAAAATTTAAATTTTTTGAATTTTCAGGATAGTTCTATAAAGAATTTTGTTTCAAGCATCGCAGATCCCAGGGTTACCTAATAAACTTTAACATTTTTTGGGTATGTGTAGATATATAGATCTATATTTAGGTAGATAAAATCGATTTTGATAGATATAAAAAGCTATACTTAGGTATAGATCTATATACCTATCTTCCTATGTGATAACTTTTGAAAAGATTGAGGTACAGAGATCACCTTTGGCACAAAAATAGCCCTTGTTTAGTAGGGGGGACGAGGTCATGTGCCAGCAAAATGTGGCCATTGGAAAAATGGAGAAATTTCAATTAAAAATTTTCGAAAAGTTCTCAAGATTGAGGATTTTAAGAAATGTCTCGAGTTGGGTATCTGTTTTTGTGTATTTTTTCATTCTGAATCGAACGAGTATAAAATCGAGTCTACGGATTCAACCAGTTTGCATAATTTGTTCAGAGTTAGAAGGATTCTTTTCACAACAGTGTTTTTTCGAAACAATTTTTGAGTTGAAATGGAAATAACGTGTTTAAGTTCACTACATGAAACTTTATTCGTTTCAAAAATATTGGTTTTTTTATTACGTATAGGTACATATAATTTCATGTATGCAATTAATATATTTTGTAAGAAATATTATATATTTCTTCAGGACACTATTTATTTCTAATATTGAATACAAAGAGGAAATATTGAATTCCATTATCATCCTGTCTTTTTTTTTTTAGAACAGGGAAACTGGGTAGTAAGAAAACCTTAAAAGAAACATCTTAGATACATGAATAAAGAAACGAGAACCTTAAATTACATTTTAGAATGATGAAATAGATTTCTGTAGATTTTTTTTTAAAATTGGAATAATCCAAAAGCAATACCGGCCATGCCCAAAGGTATACGGTAAGTAATGACTAACGACTCGAGGTGCGATGGCTTACAAATTTCAACAATTAAATTTCATTTCTTTCATTATTCAAATCAGCAAAGCTCAAAAGCCTCACAGCTCAATACACGAGATAAACTCAAATATATCCAACTACAATTAATCATATAGACAATTGCTACAATTTATAGAATCACAATTGACACAAAAATACAAAATTTACTTTCAAATATAAACAACAAACCAGAATTATAAACTTAACTTTAAGTCTAAAAAAAAGTACCTTTACAAACAATATAAGCATAACCATTATAGTTATAAGTAATAAATAATAAATATAGGCCAAGTTTCGTTATTCCCAGCAAATTTAGGAAGGAGAGGTACCCTGAAAAGGGTAATGATCAGCTAATAGGTCGTTCATTACAATTGTTATGAATCCACGACAATAATAGTAGAAATAAAATTGGTTAGCGGGCCCATTCAACACTGCTCTAGAAAGTTTGGAACGTGGATCTTTCCATCTGTCACATACTTTCAGACAGTGTTCCGTAGTCTGTACAGCACTGCATCCGCAAGAGTCAGGTTTATTTGGAATAAAATTTCAAGGAGCGAAATTTTTCGTCCCCCCCCCCAACCCCCCCCCGCGACAAAATGTCAGTATAGTGCAACTAATAATAATTAATTTAAATAAACATAAAATACATCTTAGTTAAATATATATTTCTTGATTAAACATAAATTAAAGCACAAATACAATAGAAAAAAATACATGTTGGCAATAGAATTTAAAAAAAAAGTATCTATACAGAAATTTTGTACTCCTCCCAGTCAATTTTCGAAACGATTTCAATAAATTTATTAAAACAATCTACATTTGCCGCTAAACATGATTTCCGAAACATGTACATCGCTAGGTAGAATTTAAAATCTGCCTTACGATTGTAACCACGAACCATGCCGAATAGATTTCTCAGTGTTACATTCCCCCCCCCCCCCCCCTACAATAACTATCCTACAAACAAATGTAAAACCATCAGAATAAGAAATTTTAACTTTAATCCTCATCTCTGACCCACAGTTTTTGCAATTCGGGCTCTTTAACAACCCAACCTCCGGGAAAAAATTAAAAAGTAACTGTTATTTAATATTTTGACGGAGTATTAAACCAAAGCATTACACCAAAGTAAAAACCGGCAACACAACAACCAAAACAAAGGGCGCCAGATTTGGCGAGAAATCTCTTGGGGGGGGGGGGGGAGATATCATACTTGTACCTTATGGGACTTGATTAAAGTTTCTAAGAAGTGATGTAAATAGTAAAATCATCGCAAAAAGATATAAGAGATAAGATCTGATTTATTCCGAAATAGTACATTGTATAGCTCAGGAGTGGAGAAAATTTTCTTGTGCACGTGCCCAAAAAAATTTAAAAGCAATATTATTTATGATGCTTACGAGAAAGCTAGGTTTTTAATAGGAGTAACTTTTAGCAATGACTTCCTCATTAATTATAACAGATTTGTAGTGTGTTATTAAACGAATACAAGCTACGAAGGAGCATTGTCAAAGCATTTCGTATAAAACACACAAAAAATGAACACCAATTATTAATTAATTCGATTTTAATCGATAAAAATTGATATTTAGTCTCTGAGATCAAAACAGTTTCCCGAACTAAATGCATCAGGCCTTTTATGTCTGAAATTTTGCTTTATAAAGTTCATTTCTGATTGAAAAAAAAATCCTATGCATATATTGAAAAAATCCACGAGATAGTCATAAGTTTTGAGTACAGGATATGTTTAGGTTTTGAATTTGAATGATTTGAAGTTTCATGTCCGGTCAGACGATGGACGAGCGACTAGGCGGCTGGAATCCGGTACCAGAGTCTGTGGGTTCGAGCCCCACTCTTGGAATGGACGTTTGTAGCTGTACGGAATCGGGTCTTAAGCAGTAGGTACTGGTCCAATTAGAATCTTCGTATAGGAAAAACTTACCGCAGTGGTACTATATCATTTCTAAAACAGACAAGCGTTTGTTTCTATATAGAAATGGATCGGAAACCTATTAAAAGAGTTTCAAGGTACGATCGCTCCCCGAATCATCGTTTTCCCGTATGTGTCGGTTATTTCATCCAGTCCCGACGAATCATAGTCCTTTGTTATGTTCCCTCATCTATAGTTTACCTGCATTTATCCTTCAGTGCGATCGGTCCTTTTGAAAACGATAGATCGTGGTTCCACTGTATTTGGCATTTTATTTAGGTCAAACAAAAATTTTAATTAAGATCACGATTCAAAGACAAATAGCATATTTGAAGCAAAATTTTTTATTAAATAATTCAATGTGATGTGAATTTACTTCCAACCATAAGCTACCCTTCCAATTATTTATGCGAAACACGATTTGAACACCAGTGGTATAGCTCATAGTCATGAAAAACAAAAAACAAAAACTATTTTAAAATGAGTAGTATCATAAAACAGCATGACAAGTGGTTCAGAAACTCGTTTCAAGGGTTCAGAAAGATTCAGAAATGGTTTGGATAGCTAAATTTCTAGATTATTTGTTAACACTCGTATACGGAGAAATGTATTTAATTTTAGATCGGTTTTCTCCCTCCCTTCTTCAAACATTGACAGTGGATGTGAACTCTCTCAAAAACATTATTTTTTCAGGCTAAATATGTAATAGAATAATTGAATACTAAATACACTGAATTAGGGATATCTACCTAGTAACGAGTTGGGCCTCCTCTGGCCTTGATAACGGCTGCCACACGACGAGGCATAGATTCAACAAGTTTCTGGAAACGTTCCACGGGAATGGCTTGCCAAATATTGGCTAAAGCTGTCCATAATTCAGTAAGGTTCTTTGGTGCTGAGTGATGGCCTTTCACGCCTTGTTCCAAAACATCCCAAAGATGCTCAATAGGATTTAAGTCTGGGCTTCTAGGTGGCCAATTCATGACAGAGAAGTCAGAGGAATGCTCATCCAACCAGCCAGTAGCCAACCGGGACTTGTGAGAGGTACAGTTGTCTTGCTGGAAAACTCCATTACCGTGCGGATAACAGAACAGCATAAACGGATGGAGGTGATCACCCAGCAACTCTACGTACCGAATTGCATTGAGGGAGGTTGGTACACGCACCAAAGATCCCAAACTGTGCCACGAAAAAACACCCCAGACCATGATTGAGCCACCATGCCCTTGTACAGTTCCAGCCAGGCATGCAGGATTCATGGCTTCATGAGCCTGACGCCATATTCTCAGCCTCCCGTCGGCGTTAAGTAGTCGGAATCGAGACTCATCACTCCATGCTACTCGTTTCCAGTCCTCTACACTCCAGTCTCTGTGCTCTCTTGCCCAGGCAAGACGTGCAGTCCGATGGCGAGTATAGAGCAATGGTACTCTCGTTGGTCGACGGCTCCCGAAACCCATACGGTGAAGCGAGCGTTGCACAGTCCGTTTACTGACTGTACGACTGGCATCGTCATTAAACTGGGTGGTAATTTGAGCTAATGTTTGGCTTCCCTGACTACGTACAATACGCCTGAGCCGTCTCTAACCACGCACTGTCAAGGCTAATTGTCCTTTGCAGTTTGCCCGATCGCTAGTTTTTTCCCCCCCATCCATGTATTCTTCGTATACTCTTGACACTGTCGACCTTGAAAATCCTAGCTGTCTGACGATTTCGAAAATTGAATGGCCCATGCGTCGCGCACCTTCGATTTGTCCGCGATCGAAGGCGTCTAAATCAGGCAGTTTACCCATACTGGCAATTCCAACAACTAATTCAGAACAACCACAGTACGCGCTATATATGCAGTTACCACAGCGCCCTCACTTTCGCATATATGATGCGCAGCGCTACACAATTTGCATAGGCTTTGCTATCCCTAATTCAATGGCACTTTAGTGTACTTTTCCTGTTATAGAATTCGATGGAAAACAAGACCGCATTACATCTGCATGACATAGCAATATTGATATTATATAATTAACTGAATTATTAATTTTTATATTTGTTTCTTTTCTTTAAACGTACGAATCTTTAACTGCTTCATATAGCATCATATTATAGTAAATTATACGAGTATCTAAATATTCTCAAAACACGAAGTATCCTTTCTATTTTGGGAATACTTAGATACGAGTATCTAAATATTCTCAAAACACGAAGTATCATTTGTATTTTGAGAATACTTAGATACTCGTATAAACAGAAACCATTTAAATACATTCCTTTAGAAAAAATGTGAATCCAAACTTCTTGCTTGATGTTCGCGTAGATCCCACGACATTCTTTTTAGAAATTTTCAATACAGTGTACTGATATTCATAAATGAAACATGTATAAAAACAGCGTATGGAAAATATTTGTACATGGTCAAAAGTATTCAGCTTTGCATTATGAGAAATGGTTTAGTCATTAAATATAAATAAATCATAATCGATCGTTGTCCATCATTCGTCTGGCTGTGTGATTAAAGAATAATTTCGGTGTTCAGGTCTATGCAAAATCACAAATAATCCCTAACACTTGATTTGGCCAGATTCTCTTTTTTAATTATAAAATATCGAAACTTAAAGTATCCTTTCAGCAGTACTTCCTCCTAATTCAATTACACAGAGCTCAATAAATAAATCTGAATTTGCCGGGAACACAGGTCAGTCCAGAAGTAAGTTCTAAGTAATATGTAAGGTAAAAAAAAAACATAGCCCCTTCAATTTGACCGGCCAGGTGAAGTCTGTAAGGAGAACAGTTATAGCAACAATGCACAACGCTTAAGGCTGCTGTGAATTAACCTTTTCCTTACGAGGTGGGATAGCATGTATCCCAAGAATACGGGACCAAGAATGAATATATATATAAATATATATATATATATATATATATATATATATATATATATATATATATATATATATATATATATATATATATACATATATATATACATATATATATACATATATACATATATATATACATATATATATACATATATATATATACATATATATATACATATATATATATATATATATATATATATATATATATATATATATATATACATATATATACATATACCGGGTGGCCATAATTAAACTGACAGTGCTCACAGTGTTCTGTAGCGCGATCTATTTGCGAGAATGACGCCACATTTTGTAGGAATATTAAACAAGACGGGGGACGAAGGATTCCGCGAAAAAATTAATTAGTTCCAAAAGTCACCGCTAGGGGAATATTTGGCGCTGTGTAGTAGAAAATAGAGTGTTCACAAATGCAAATCAATACGGAAATTACCTTTTATTTTGCATTCAAATGAGGTTCAATGTGGCTGCCGTTGTTGTGGACCACATATTGCATTCTGTGCACAGTATGCACAACAGCAGAAAGTAACATGTCTGCAGGAATCTCCCGTACAGTCCGTGATATGTTATCCTTCAACGTAGCCAGGTCCTGGACCACTCCTTGATAGACCTTGGACTTAAGGTAACCCCATAGCCAGAAGTCGCATGGGGTAAGATCAGGCGACCGAGGTGGCCATGCAGTTGGAAAGTAGCGGCTAATGACTCTTTCTGTTGTGAATTTCTGTCGTAGAAGCTGTTAGTCGTAAAGCAACGTGTGGAGGGGCTCCATCTTGCATGAAAAGGATTTCCCCCAGACATTGTCTTTGCTGAAGTACCGGAATGACAAAGCTGTTCAACATGTGGCGATATTTCTCTCCGGTAACAGAACAGGTTTCCGGTCCTGTCGGGGTAATGTTCTCATAGAAGAATGGACCTACGATAAATTCCGCTGTGAACCCACACCAAACAGTTACCTTTGGTGAATGTAAGGGAATTTCTGTGACTGCATGTGGTGATTTGTCATCCCAAATTCGGCAGTTCTGGGTATTCACAGTTCCATGCAGGTAAAAGTGGGCCTCATCTCCCCATAAGATTTTTCACGGCCAAGCATCATCCACCTCCATTCTGGCAAGAAAGGTGAGAGGAAAAGTCAATCGCTTATCATGGTCGGGGTACAGTAACTCCTGTACACGGATGATCTTGTACGGATAGAAGTTGATAATCTTTCGTAAGATTTTCCATACCGTACTGTAAGGCATATCCATATTCCGAGCTAATCCACGAGTGCTAGAGGTGGCAGCAATATTGTCTGGTCCTCTGTCGACAATCGCCGTGGCAACTGCTTCGATTGTATCCTGTGGTACAGGTTTTCGTCCTCTGCCTGACTGAACCTTCAGAGAACCTGTTTTCTCAAACGTCGCAACCATTGCTTTTAGCCCATTAACTGACACAGGACCGTTACCTTTACGCATTTTTTGTGCGTTCTAAAAGCACGAAGAGCGGCTGACGAGTTGCACTGGTTGAGGTAAAAGAATTTGACCAGTAACGCACGCTCGACTAAAGAAGGAGACATTGCACATAAACTTTCAATCCGATTGACCAAATTACTCGCAGATTCCGATTACTTGCAGATTGGGATCCTATCTACTGCTGTTTTCCAAAATAATGCCAAAGACCCAGTGCATGTTTTAGGACGATACGGCAGGCGGGTTGTCACGTTTCTAACTCTATTCTGAATTTCAGATGCCATTTTTTTTTTACTGTGGCCTTCCTGTAACTTAGTAGAGTGTATATCTATATATACATGGAGATGATGTTATATACGAAATTACATTTAAATTTGATTGGTACAAAGCGTCGGACCAAACTTTCTAATATTCACCAAAAGACTTGGTAAAAAAGAATGTGTGCCTAAGACGGCAGCTTAAGGCTCTTGTCTGCTAACCCAATTGGATTCGCTCCCCTCAATGTTAACCTATGGAGAAAATGTGTCTACTATTAACAGCTACATAATGCTGATAATCCAATAAAAATGGTATTTTCAGAGAGCCTGAACTTTTCTGCAACTTGCAACAGGATACGTTTTATAAATTCCGTCCACCAAAGCGTTTAGAACACACTATGCCAGATTTCCCCCCCCCCCCCCTAATTAAATTTCAAAATATTATTTGCGTTTAAAAAATAAAAACGAAAAATGCCCCAAGATGTAACATTTCTTTCTCTATCATGGAGAACAGTTTTAAAACAAATCTTTCAATCCAAGTCGGCAAACTGTAAACTGTGAACTATAAAGTTCAAACTGTCAGTTTGAACTTTATAAATCAGTAATTGGCACAATTAAGTTAGAGAATATTATGAAGCTCTCAGTTCGGAAATTTTTGAGACAGGTTTAACTTATCTGGGCATAAATAGTAAATTTTCTTTGTAGTGTTTAACCTTTAGCTTACGGGGCCCATTTTTCCGATTCCCTCTTTAGAACGACAAATTCCATACCCCCTTTGTAAGAACGGACATTAACAGTGTTATATATATACTAGCTATTTACCCGGCGTTGCCCGGGTATTTATTAATACCAATTTTTTATTACACAGGAAAAGGAATGGATTCTACCTATAGTGTAAAATCTAAGTAATTTAATTTTCAGGTATTTAAAAGTAAGTACAGTATACAAATGATAAAGTAAAATTGCAAATTCACTCTATTATTAATTTAACTTAAATCTTGATTATAAACAACATTTTTAGTTTCCTATATTCCTCTCAGTGACTCCGTAAACTATGGATTCAACACTAATCTCGGTCAGTTTGGACTTTGCTTTACCCCTTCTTCCAACCCCCACCCCACCAATGATGAAGGGAGGCTGTACTTGCACTTAAACGGCATGGAGAGGGCCCTATTCATCTCAGCGACACAAAAACTGGATTCGACACTACTCTCGGTAATTTTGGACATTTTATTTCTACCCCTTCTCCCCCTCAATGGTGTTGGGATGAATAGGGACACTTCCGATGCCATTTAAGTGAGAGTGCAGCCCCCATCAGCATTGTTGGGTGAGGTGGGGGTAAGAAAGTGTGAATATAAATTACCCCTTCAGGGGTATAAAGAAAGTGTGAATATAGAAAGTGTGAATATCTCCCACCATTTTATATCAATTATGGTTTCGACACTACTCTCGGTATATTGGACATTTTATATTCACCCTTTCTTTGCTCCCCCCCCCCCTTCCCCATTGCTGATGAGGGCAGCTGAACTTGCATTTAAACGGCATCGGAAATGTCACTATTCGTCTCAGCGACCCTGAAAACTATGGTTTTGACACTACTATCGGTATTTTGGACATTTTATATTCATTCCTTATTCCTCCTCCCCCCTCCCCCAATGCTGATGGGGGGGGGGGCTGAACTTGCACATAGCCGGCATCGAAAGTGCCACCATTAACCTCAGCGACCCCAAAAACTATTGATTCGACACTAATATCAGTCGTTTTCGATAATTTTTACATGTGCCCCCTGCCCCCTTGCTAGGGGTGTATTTTCCCCCCCCCAGTGTTTCTTTCCAGATTGTAAGTGATATGTGTACCAAGTTTGGTTGAAATTGCTCTAGGCGTTGCAGAGTGATGATGGAACATACACACACACACATACACACATACATCCATTTTTATATAATAATAACCTCTCACTGTGTAAATGTATGCCTGATTACTTTTTTGCATTAGCGGTACTTAAAACCCATATGTCGTGGCACAGGGGTAAATTATTTTAATATCTTGTGTCCAATCACAAAAAGTGTGGTACCAAATTGGTACCACAAAAAAATTCGATTTTCTGACCATTTTAAAGTTGTTCTGTCCACTTAAACAGCATCAGGAGTATTGCTCTCGATGCTGACAGAAGAGCTAGCTGTTTGCCCGGGTATTTATTAATCTCAATTTTTTTATTACACAGGGAAAGGAATGGATTCCACCTATAGTGTAAAATCCAAGTAATTTAATTTACACGTATTTAAAGCGATGAGCGGAGGGGGCGGAGGTGTCAAAGAGATTACACGTATTTAAAATTAAGTACAGTATTCAAATGATCAAGTAAAATTACAAATTTACTCCATTATTAATTTAAGTTAAAATTTGGACAGTGACTCCAAAAACTATGGATTCGATATTACTCTCGGTCATTTTGGACATTTTATTTTTGACCCCCTTCTTCCCCCCCCCCTATGCTGATGGGGGCTAAACTTGCATTTAAACGGCATCGGAAGGGTCCCTATTCGTAGCAGTGACCCCGAAAACTATGGGTTTCACACTAATCTCGGGCATTTTTATATTCACCCCTTCTCCCCACAATGCTGATGGGGGCTAAACTTGCCCTTAAACGGCATCGGAAGCGTCACTATTCGTCTCAGCGACCCAGAAAACTATGGTTTCGACACTACTCTCGGTATTTTGGGCATTTTATATGCACCCCTTCTTCCCCCTCCCCCCTCCCCCCCCAATGCTGATTGGAGCTGAACTTGCGCTTAAACGGCATCGGAAATGTCACTATTCGTCTCAGCGACACCGAAAACTATGGCTTCGACACTACTCTCGGTATTTTGGTCATTTTATATTCACTCCTTATTCCCCTCCCCCTCCCCCCCCCTATGCTGATGGAGGCTGAACTTGCACTCAAACGTCATCGGGAGTGTCACTATTAGGCTCAGCGACCCCGAAAACTATGGATTCGAAACTAATATCAGAAGTTTTCGATTATTTTTACATGTGCCCCCTGCCCCACCCCTAGGGGTGCTAGGGGTATGTTATCCCCCCCAGTGTTTCTTTCCAGATTGTAAGTGATAAGTGTACCAAGTTTGGTTAAAATTGCTCCAGGAGTTCCAGAGTGATGCTGGAACATATACACACACATACACACATACATCCATTTATATATATATATATATATATATATATCGTTTATCTAAAGCTTGCAAATACTCAAACGATTATAACGTTAGATAAACGATATATTCGTGCTTTGTGGTTAATGGCTGCTTTAGCGCATGGCCACGAAAGCTATTTGTTGTTTTTCTTCACCTTGTGTGTATATACATATATATATATATATATATATATATATATATATATATATATATATATATATATATATATATATATATATATATATATATATATATATATATATATATATATATATATATATATATATATATATATATATATGTAGTATATATATATATATATATATATATATATATATATATATATATATATATATATATATATATATATATATATATATATATGTATATATATATATATATATATATATATATATATGTAGTATATATATATATATATATATATGTACACATATATATTCTTTCTTGGGCCCGTATTCTTGGGATACATGCTATCCCATCCCGTTAGGAAAAGGTTAATCCTTGGACAAATTTTCTCCATAGGTTAACATTGAGATGAGCGAATCCAGTAGGGTTAATACATAGCAGCCTTAAGCAAAGAGTATACTGCAATTTGTCACAGATTGAGAACATAACATAATCAGGATACTAAAATGTAACGAAAGCCAGATAGGGCCAAACTAGATGCCCGAAAATAAAGTAAGCGCGTTCTTTCCACTGGGGCCTCTAGGGAAGCGCACGCATTTCACGCAAACATTTGCCAAAATTCTGGAGCCATGACGTCGGGATTAAACATCATATCCATCATCTTGGAAATAGGTCACGGCTTTACAGAGATAAGACGGGGAGTGGGACTTTATGAAGAGTTCAATATTGGTTTTACGTTATTCTAATTAACTTTTAAAACGTGTCATCATTAACTGCCAACGTCATTAACGGCGATAACGTAATGAAAAATTGCTAATGGGTTATCAAACCCTTTTTTTTTTTCGTAATCCATGCATTTAAGAAATTCCACCAAACGAAAAATTAATCAGCTATGAAAATCCATGTCGACATTTTTAAAATGTAATATTTTTAGGTGGTCATAAACGGGAATTTTCACGCTTCATTTTCAAAAATGCAATGCATCTATTTTTCCGTAAAAGGATACTAAATTATTTATTAACCGTCCAAAATGACTTCTTGATGGAATTTCAAAATTACTGGGCAAACATAAGATATTAGTAACTTGGGGAATCAAGTTACTGAACACTATTAAGTTTAGAGATTTTAGAGACAGTTTTCATTGTATTGGGTAGCAAGGATGAACTTTATTTGCTGTATTCTGTGATGAAAGGAGACATTTATTTCTTGGCTAAAACAGAATTTTTTAAATGTAATGCTTTTAAGTGGACATAGTTGATAGTTCTCATGTATAATTTCAAAATGTGCTATGCACTTATATGACAATAAGAAACTGTCAGTTTGAACTTTATATATTAGTAATTGACACAATCAAGTTAGAGAATATTATGAAGCTCTCAGTTCGGATATTTTTGAGACAGGTTTAAGTTATCTGCGCATAACTGTTAAAATTTTCTTTGTAGTGTTTAATGACGAATAACAATAATTTATTTCATTACTGAATAGCAAACAAATTATACAGACATCTGGGAACTGGGGCCACATTAGCGAATTTGTCCGAAATTAACTCGGCCAAAGGCACAGTCAGAGTAAGGAAAGGTATAGATCACCCCCAACCCCACATAGACACAAAGGATTCTACAAACAGGTGGAAAAATAAATAATTCTGGTGTTAATTTTCCTAAACTTTTTCTTCTCAGAAAATGGTTTTCTTTTGGGCCTGTGGCGGTCTTGTGGTACAGCACGCTGGCTTTCGGTGCTGAGGGTGCTCGGATCGAATCCCGGCATCGCGCCACTAAAATGCCTCCGTTTGTGTCGTCCCTTCATAGGGGGTAATGCTGGTCTGCCTATATGATACCCCCATAATAAAATGGCCAGCAAAACTGCGATGCATTATAGGCGAATGTCTTCCAATGCCTCCGCATTGGGTAAAAAAGAAAAAAAAATCTTTTTAACTGATAATTATAGCAAAATACACACATAACTCTTTATATCCCCAATAGAAAATAAAAAAAGCAACTAGTTTTTAACTAATTAATAGTACTTCATCAGGCTGACGAGGATTTGGTGCGATCGTCTCTATGGGCATTGCGTGAATAGCTGCGGCGTTTGCCTTTTTCGCACTGCCCGTAGAAATGGACTTCCAGCTTCAGTCCCATCTCCCTGAAACATATGTGAATCGTTTAAAAACAGCAAGAGCATTTGGTCATGACGAATCCAGAATGAAAGCAATTTCAGTATGAGATCAGGAATTTTGTATCCTCATGAGCATCCTCAAATCCAGATAAGTGTCCTCGAGTCTTCATTTGATTCGTCTCTCACACAAGTGCCATTTTTTCACCAATGCTCAAATTGACATCGATCGATCTTGGAAGGTTGCAAGGGGTTAGCCCAGCATTGCAAGCATAGAGTTGTTGTTGTTTCTAATGTCCCTGGGCGGAAGCATTCCAGACCAGGTCCGTTGAGGGGTGCGGCTGTGGTTTAAAATGGTACCACAAGGGTCGAAATCCAATTTAGCCAGATGCCACCTCAATTTTGACCGAGCACCTCCAGGGGCAACATCAGGGAAGATCGTAACCTCCCCACCCTCTCTGACGTCATAGAGGGGATTTCCGGTCAACGGTTTAAAGTGCCCCTATCCGACCAAGACACGAAGGTATTTGATGACGCCTCTCGGGATTCGATGCGAGCACCCTCGGCACCGAAAGTCGAAGAGCTACCACTAGGCTTCTTCGGACCCAGGCTAAACCTCTTCCTCCTCGCTCCCGTCAAAATCACGCGGGTTTTCGCCTTCTCTTTCTCGTGCCCGTGATATTTCCAGGCTGGAGTGTTCAAATGTAACGCACCAAAAAAATTAAAACAATCCATTTCAATTACCCTGAAAAACTTTTATTTCTTATTTTACATACCAGATGGCAGCACCAGACAATTTATCATGAAATTGGGGATGGGGTTTTTTAAAACTAGATGTGGCAGATCAAGAAATACATGGAATCCTCCGGAAAAATAGACATTATTACAGTTTTCTTGAAAATTTTGCGATTGTTAAGGTGTTGACTTTCTTCTATTCTCTTACCTTAGCCTAGTGGGAAAATGAAAGAATTATGAACCACTCGAGGTAGGATGTGAAAAGCGGCAAAAGATAACCTTGTCAGTTGATAATTGATGCTATTTCTCAAGTATTTCCCTTGATGAAACGAACCATTGTTGTTAATGATTGAAAAGCCTTTCGTTTGCACAAACAGCTTTTAAAACCTTGTGACCGATAATAAAAAGTTTTTTTCGTTCACAATAAAGCAAAATATTTCGAGGTCGATTTCCGAAAACACTTTGCTTTTCTCCAGAAATGAAAGCCTTCTGTCAAATTAACACAGAGGGCTTTTTCGAATTTGATGTATTGCTTTCTGTGGCTCTTACATAATTGCTTTTCTGACAGCTGTAGGGCTTCAAGAGTTTGTCTGAAAATAGAGGCACACAATTTTTGCTTTTACTGGGACGTAGAGAAGAATTTATTAAAGCGTTAAAAGTTTTTATTGATGAATTCACCGTAAATATATTAAAAATCTGAAACCATTTCAACTGTAGCGAGGAAATCTTTATCTTCTAGCGAGGAATCTTCTAGCGAGGAAATCTTTATTTGACGCGGTTCCTGTACAAATCTCCCTTTCTCGACAGTTCCTACGTAAATGTCCGACGAATGATTGGTTTGGAAAGATTGCAACTCAGTTGTTATATACAGGGTGATTTTTTTTAAACTGACATTACTCAGAGCCATCTGTAGCGCGATCTATCAGGCGGAATTCCACCAAAATTGATAGAGGGACTAAGGAAAACATGGGAAAGAGTTTCCGTGGGGAAAAAAAGTTCCAAAAGTCACCGATAGGGGACGATATGGTGCTGTTGTTGTCAACGAACCCGAGAATTTGCATAAAAGGCAAGTAAAACATCAAAATGTAAATTCATGACTACGTAGTCGACAGCAGCGCCAGTATTTTGGGCTATACAGATCGGTGCGGAATCTGTTGCGCTTTCGCTTTAACGGAAGAAAGGGTCATCAGTCGTGTTTTTCCTCGTGCATGGCCACGGGGAAAAAGCGACTCGTTCCCCAGACCTAACCCATGTGACTTTTTTTGTGGGGTTATTTAAAGTCTAAGGTGTATCTTGTGGAGTTTCGAACTCGGCGGCCCTTAAAGACAACATTTCCCGGTCTTTGATGAACATTCCTAGTGACATGTTACGCTTGGCCGTCGAAAACGTAGTGTTCAGGATGCAATGTGTCGTCTAAGAGGACTGTGGTCACATTGAAGGAAGGAGAAGTGAATTTGCTGCATAAAGTGGTGTTGCAGTGAAATTTCTTTGTAATTCATTTGTGTGCTTACAATTTTTTCGGTATTCATCCCTCATCTTTATATCCTGAAATACTGCCGTTGCTGTCGACTACATAGTCGTGAATTTGTATTTTGACGTTTTACTTGCCTTTTATGCAAATTCTCGGGTGCGCCGACAATAAAAGCGCCATATCTTTCCCTATCGGCGACTTATGGGACTAATTTATTTTCCACCGAAACTTTTTCCCATGTCGTCTTTAGTCCCTCTATCAATTTTGGTCGAATTCCGCCTGATAGATCGCGCTACAGATGGCTCTGAGTAGTGTCAGTTTGAAAAAAAATCATCCTGTATATAAATACAAAATTAGATAGTAACACAAACTGTCGGATAAGTTATGATTGCTATCATTTGGAGCTTAAAACTAAACCACTACTAATTCTACTCTTTGTGAAAATTTCCAGGAATTACTAGTATTAGAAAACATACCAATATTTATGAAAATACACCAGCATTGAACATTCTCCGAAGTCACTGATGAATAAATTCTAATCATCTTCCAAGTTACAAGATATGAAATCGGATAGACAAAGCAACAGTTATGTGACAACCAATCTATGGCATGTGCACACAGCCGCCGAGTTAACTATTCGTTTTTTTCGTTTTCATTTGAGTTCTTTTTAATTCGTAAAACAATAAAGATAAAAATAAGTCGGGATGATTTAGGGATTAAATGTAGAGGCATTTGCAATTTTCTTCAGAAGTAAAATAAATGATAGGAAAATGTTTTCTGAAAATTAAACACACCTTGTCCCTGGACAAATTGATACTGAATTTCAATTTCATTTTCATTAGAAGCTTTCGCGAGCGTGATTCAGGTAAACACTGTGTGCTTAACAGGATCAAATTATTTATTTGAACTCCCTCTTTGAACACTCTAATCGCATGTGACATCAACACTAAAAATATGGAAATAGAAGAGGCGAAATTCGTAGTATAAAATGATCGAAATAGAAAAATATGCCGTAAACAGAAAATAAAGGCAAACGTGTGAAGTTATGACGTGACACATGTTTTCCGATTTCTTTTATTCAATAAAAAAAGTCTCTTGAACTCGGTTACTGCAGAGATTTTAAAAAAAATCTCTCTTTTTTCCGCTGCATTTTTCTGAATCTGTTATTAATATGATTTACTGACTCTGTCATTTGTATAATTTCCTTTTTTGCTCCCTGGGATGACACTGGAAACTGAAATGGCACTCAAGGTACACTTACCAACCCTACCATATCAGCTTTAATAGTAACATTTCATAGGACACACAGTTTGCAATACGTCTAATCTGAGAGAAAAAAATAATGCTTTCAATTTTGCCCCCGAGTAAAAAATACCTAACATTTCCTAACATTTGAAACTGAGATCAGCAATGTTTAACTGCAGTCATTTAGCTTGATTCAAACTGAGGTGATCGGGGGTTTCAGAAATTTATGTTCACAGTATATAACAGAGAACAGCAAAAAACGAACATTATATTGTCATTAGAAAACAACCAATATAACTACGGTGTGACGACGTGTGTGGTAGCCAGGGTCCAACTGGCGACTCTTTGTCTGGCTCTTGAATGAGTTTGAGATTGTTAGGGCCAGTTCACATAGAATTCGTCAGAGTCCGCGTTACTCTTATTGACCTATTTTAAACCAATCACAAGCCTTTAACAATTTCGTGGCTAATCGTTTGGAGTTTTGTAATTGGTTAAATATATTTCAATAAGAGTAACGCTGACGCTGACGAATTCTATGTGAACAGGCCAACACTCACAATGCGGGACGGCAAGCTGAATACGTAACTAATTTTAGACAGGAACCGGTTGCTACTGATGTCTTGCGCTTGATTGAGATGTCCACCATGGCTGGACGCGCTGGTCGACGGAGAAGACAAGAGAAAACGAAGCGGGGGAGTGGCGACTGACCAACGCCCACGACAGGGATAAAGAAGGGAACAGTGGATCTTCCTTGGGTCAAGTGCGGACGGCCTGCCTGCGGTTCCATCGTTGATCGTGGGTGGTAAGAAATTCGGAGCCAAGGAATACAAGAATAGATTCGATACACCCCCCCCCCTCTGGTGGAAGCGGGATATAAAAAGGGACAAACGACGCTATGAGAGACGCTATGAGAAGACGCTCATGCTTACTCCACACCAAAGGCGACAGCAACGAAAGGCAGTCACGTTTTGCCACCATGCGCATGATCTTTTCTTTCTATTCTGATTGGCTGTCGAGTATGGCGGCAGAGACAAAAGTTGAACTTTTTCCAACTAGAAACCGCAGAGACCAAAGACGGAGACGAACCGGGACAGTGAAAGTTTGTTTGTAATACGCATGCGCAACAACGAACATACATGATTTTCTTCTCCGTCGCTGCCGTTGGTGTGGAGTAAGCATTAGAGAAGACGCTGGAAAAGACGCTGCTAGGCGAGATGCTGTTAGAAGTTTACGACTGTACTTTCGTTAAATGTCCGTTTTTAATTGTGTAAATATTCTACCTATAATATTATGAAGTCCTTAAAGTGGTCTAACTCCACTTTTTAAAATAGTGGAGTTAGCCTCACTTTCATGATCATACAAGTCATTTCTATCTTATTTTTAAACTAGTACGCCTCCAGCTTATTTCTGCTGCCAACAGAGGACATTGCAAATCAGACTTCAGCAGTCATTTCTCAGCATTCATTAGACTTTAAGGCTCTATCTCAAAATGAACATGAATGGAGTTGGACCACTATTCAAATATGGCCTTCATATGTTATTCTTTCGAATAAATGACTTAAATATTATCACTAGGTTCTGTTTTGACTGAACGCCACCGTTCTCTCACACGTTGAAATATTAGTTGTGGTCCAAGACACCACAACCCCACAAATAACAACAGCATGAAACTTTAATGTTACTCCATATTCATTTCAGTTCCATATTTTATTCAGAAAGCAATCGATACTATCATGCGATATATAAACCCAACTAAAAATATCTAACTCTAGATATCGTAAAAGGATGCCTCGGGGGGATTAAAAAAGACACAGATAACTGCGAAAAACGTTCTACCAAGATACGAATAAAATTTCTGCTGTATTAAGAAAACAAATAGTGTTCACCCGATAAAATAATAAAAATGCGAACGGCTTGTTAAGAAAATTGACCATGCAAAACTTTTTTAAAAAATTAAAATTAATGAAAATATAGAACCTCAAAGCCAAATCATTACCTCCTATATAAAAAGTAATCTAAATTTACAAAACTTCAAAATCGTTATTTCCTGTAAACTTACAACAAAAAATTTACTGTATCTCTAAAATTGCAAAAACCCCTTAGGTAAACCCCCTTCAGGGCTATTGTTTTTTTTTTTCAAAGAACTCAGTACTTTTATTAAAACTTTGCAAAAACTTGTAACATATGTCATTAATTATACTTTTTGCAGTTCAGTGACTTGAAAAGTATAGTTTTTTTTCCTTTCGGAAGTTGTAAAATGCTCTTTTTTTCACTTCTTTATTATTATTCTTTTATAAACTAAATGACGGAACTCATTGTAAAAATCACACCAAGTAATCAGAATTGGAATTACTTGAGACAGTAAAAGGAAAAGAAAAAAAATCTCAAATGGCATTTCTTTCAAAAGTTACTTTTCCCCTCATGATCGATATAAAGGTATGCTTAGCTTCAAACTTTAGAAAGAAATATTATTTCAGATAAACGCCTGTTCTTGCATTTTGTGATGTAATCCCACATCCGTGAGTTTTATTACAAAGCAACAAATCTTCATTATAAGAAAAAAAAAGTTTTTATGAGAACTCTAATATATATTTGATATCGTCCTAATTGACAAAATTCCCCTTAAAACATATTGAATTGAAAATAACTTTATTTATTTAAGAGGTAGAAGTGGAACCTAATAAAATAACCTTTGTCTGACCTTTCTAACTTTTGTTTACAGATATTGTTTTTCATAATATGATTATTATTTGCATGTAAAGGTCAAATTCAATCTTCAGCAAATTTTATTAAAAGTTGATTTCGCAAAATCGAAGATTGTTATAAAGAGACCTAACTTTATTTAAGATAAACAACCAATCTTGAAGTACGTAATATTATCGCTGATTCTACCTTTCATTATACTTATGAAGAAAAAAAAAACAATTATAAGAAGGTATTAAAAATAATTAATACATTGTTAAATATTTTTATTTAGAGAATTCACGATTTTATTTTCTTGTATCACTTGCACAATCGTATATATAACTTCATCGGCTAAATTAGTAATAAAATTAAGTTATAAGAAAGTTTGTTTCTAATGCGGGAACATTTGTCCTGAGATATTCGCACTTTAAACCGCGATAGTTTGTAGACTAATTTTAATGTAGGAGCACACCACGCAAGTGAATTAGTATGCCCCCTTGGTGCCACCTCAGTTATGACCGAATCACCCCAGGTGTGACATCTGGACGGTTCATACCCTCTTCCACCTGCTGACAGTAGTTAAAGAAAGTAACCAAAATTTATATTAATAATACGTAACTAGATCGTTGATGAATAATTTTTTCCCCTTGCAACTTGTGATACTATCATTGATCTGTAATTTCCATAACCTATTATGATAAAATAAATCTAAGCTGTGTGAAACTAACTAGGGGAATTTTTCCTATATCACTAGATCTCTAGATGATCATTTTAAATGTTACGTTAAAAAAAAAAGATTATCACACACACATACACACACATGGATTACCGTTTCGGTAAGATACTATATTTTCAAATTACATGTGTTATATTATTTTAGGATCACTTCAAAATTAATATACAACACAAGGAATAGATATTTCAGTAAGAAACTATATTTATAATTTACCTGTGTTATATTATTGTAGGATTGCTTCAAAACTAATATACAACACAAGAAATATATATTTCAGTAAGAAACTATATTTTATTTTACGATTGCTTCAAAACTAGTATACAACACAAGAAATAGATATTTCAGTAAGAAACTACATTTTATTTTAGGATTGCTTCAAAACTAATATACAACACAAGAAATAGATATTTCAGTAAGAAACTATATTTTATTTTAGGATTGCTTCAAAACTAATATACAACACAAGAAATAGATATTTCAGTAAGAAACTATATTTATAATTTACCTGTGTTATATTATTTTAGTATTGCTTCAAAACTAATATACAACACAAGAAATAGATATTTCAGTAAGAAACTATATTTTATTTTAGGATTGCTTCAAAACTAATATACAACACAAGAAATAGATATTTCAGTAAGAAACTATATTTTATTTAAGGATTGCTTCAAAACTAGTATACAACACAAGAAATAGATATTTCAGTAAGAAACTATATTTTATTTTAGGATTGCTTCAAAACTAGTATACAACACAAGAAATAGATATTTCAGTAAGAAACTATATTTTATTTTAGGATTGCTTCAAAACTAGTATACAACACAGGAAATAGATATTTCAGTAAGAAACTATATTTTATTTTAGGATTGCTTCGAAACTAATATACAACACAAGAAGTAGATATTTCAGTCCTATATTTTATTTTAGGATTGCTTCAAAACTAGTATACAACACAAGAAATAGATATTTCAGTAAGAAACGATATTTTATTTTAGAATTGCTTCAAAACTAATATACAACACAAGAAATAGATATTTCAGTAAGAAACTATATTTTATTTTAGGATTGCTTCAAAACTAATATACAACACAAGAAATAGATATTTCAGTAAGAAACTATATTTTTAATTTGCCTGTGTTTTACCTGTGTTTGCATTTTCCTGTGTTTTGGGGCCACCCCACGCTGATTATAAAGAGTTCTTGAGAGTGCGATTTTGTGTGGCAAAGTAATGTGTTATTAGGTTGCCTGCATTTTTGCGGATAGTTGCTATTGAGTGCTTATTCTAAATTTTCCTCCGGTACCTCCATGTGGGTCTGTCCCCTGGGGGTCTGTCGAAAGGCAGATCGCTAACGCCGGAGGAGCGTGGGGAAAGAGGGAGACTAAGAGTCACTGCTCACGATGGAATCTGAGACCGAAAAAAATGGAAGAAATGGGAGTGCTTAACTGATGATTTGGTACAGTTAAAATACCAACATTTAACTAATATTATTAGTACGTCTAAAATGACGGTAGAAGTCAAGAGACAGGTTAATGAGGACATATTGGAACTGGTCAATTCGATTAACGAGCAACAGAAAATTATATAATTTTTGAAGGGACTGATAAGTGTGCTGGAAAAGCAAGAGAAAAAGAGCTACGCCGAAGCAGTGATGAAGACGCCGGCAGCCAAGAGAGGGAGTGCTATGAAGGCTAAGAAGAGGGGCAAATATGAAGTGGAAATCACACCGACAACCTTTCACGAGTCAGAGATGACAAAAAAGGAGGTGAAAGAATATTTGAGACCGGAAGAGTTTGGAATTGCATTAAAGACGCTTAAGAAAATTAGCAAAGGAGGTGTTTTGGTGGTAGTGGAGACAAAGAAAGAGATGGAAACATTATTAGGAGCTTTTCATTATACCATTGAGTTGAGTGCTACTATGAAGCTAAGCAGCCGAGAAAAAAAGATCCATATATTATTATATTCGATGTTGATGAGGATTATGAAAAGGGAGAGATGAAGGTAATGTTGGTGAAGCAGAACGAGGAGTTGGCTGGTAGCGACATAGAAGTTATGATGAAATTTAAATCGAAACATGGACACAACTGGGTACTCCGCCTAAAGGGTGAAGTATACAGCAAAATAGAGAATAAGAGGAGACTGAAAATAGGCTGGGGGTAGATATGGATGGAAGGACTATAGAAAAACAGCCATTTGATATAACTGCTGGGGTCTGGGACACGTAGCTCGACACTGCAAGAAGACGAGAGTGTGCAAGTTGTGCGCCAAAGATGAACACGGCAAAAACCCGTGTAGTAGGAAAACTACACGTGGAAATTGTGAGAGACATCAGGAGAGGACTGGTATCGAAGTGGACATAAGTCATCTCCCCACAGACAAGGTCTGTGGTAGATATAGAGCAGCAGTTGATAGAATTATTTATGACACGGACTATGGTCCTGTGAGAACTAAACGGTAAACTTCATAAGCCTATCTTGGGCACTTCCTTGTTGGCGTGCTGTCTATTATGTTTGGCAACCGGTTGGGTTGTGATTTTCTACCAAGTTGGTAAAGTTTGTTGATGATTATAAAATGTAACAACATGTTATGATATTTATGTTTGTTTTCTGCATGAGTTATGCAGAATTTTGTTGACTTATTAATTCAATAAAGCAGCCTTCCCCTTGGGGGATGAGTTAATATATTTGGCAGCTTGGTGGTTGCTGGTGAATTGAAATTGGAAAGGAAATATGATTTTCTATTAATAAATCTAACCGGAAAAAGTATCGATACCCAGACGATTAAAATCATACTGTTTGTATCAGTAATTAAGAGGAATAGTTATTGGCTTCTAGATGTTCTGGTTCGTGGTCCGAGAGCGATCAGTATCAGAGGGCATTGTGGCTTTGACGCAGGATGTAGTGAAGTGTCCCTAGGACACAGGACTGGGACTGGATCGAGTGTCTGGACCTGACGAACTGGCAAAGGGCGGGTTGCCGTCGTGGCGACTGTCATCAGTTATAATTTTGGGGTTTATACGCGCAAGCGTGGGGAGCTGTGGTGTTCCTTGAATTACCTGTGTTATATTATTTTAGGATTGCTTCAAAACTAATATACAACATAAGGAATAGAAATTTCAGTAAGAAAATATATTTATAATTTACTTCTGTTATATTATTTTAGGATTGCTTCAAAACTAATATACAACACAAGAAATAGATATTTCAGTAAGAAACTATATTTATAATTTACCAGTGTTATATTATTTTAAGATTGCTTCAAAACTAATATACAATACAAGAAATAGATATTTCAGTAAGAAACTATATTTTTAATTTACCTGTGTTATATTATTTTAGGATCACTTCAAAGCTAATATACAGCGGAAATAATAGATCTTTTTTCAAATGCAGAAAATATAATTTGAAAATGTGCTTTCCTTAATCTGTTATTTGGAAAAAAAACTGCAAACAGATTTCATTACCCATAGCTTTAACATTAGGATTGGAAATCTGCGTTGTCAACTGATGATCCACGCCTTAATACCATTTATTTTTTTATAAGTCCTAATGTATTACAGAATATAAAATTGCTGGAAATTCATTCAAAAAATTTTCACTGAAAATTAGGAGTACCTTAAAAATATACACAGACCAAAATACAGTCAATTTTATGTGAAATACGGACCAGAGGTATCCTAGTAGTAGCGTGTTGGCTTTCGAGGATGCTTGGAATGAATCCCCATATATGCCGCTAAATAGCTAGATGTCTAGGCTAGATATGGGCAAGTTAAATCCGTAGACTGAAATTTGAGTTGGATAAGGTACAAACCCCCAGTTGTCACCCCTTTGTGCTCTGTCACACTTGAGGTGGCTCCTGGGGAAGTCGGACTCCGAGCCATGTGGTACCATTTTAAACGGGGGCCACACCCTTCAGTCCACAAGCCTATATGGACCTGGTCTGGAATACATTCCGGCTAGGAGGTATAAGCAACAGCAACAGCACAACGTCTCAAAGACAAATAAATATTCATTAAGAATATGTAAAATATCAAAACCAAAACCAACTTTTTCAGCGTGTATCCGTTTCTTTATTTTCAATTAGTATCACAGAAGAATGCTCCAAATTTTTTTTTCTGAGATAGGTCGGATTAATTTCGTTTCAAACTAATTTACCCTTTTCTCGAAACTGATGTACAGAAAAATATGGTATCGTAGTTATATTTCATCTCGGGGAACAAACCTTTGGTAGTTACAGCCC